>JAESUZ010000455.1:0-600000 GCA_017311185.1 Proteles cristata cristata | reverse complement strand
TGTTAACACCAGTCCATCAGAGGCTGGTCAGCCCACAGGAGAGAAGGGTTTGGCATGAAGCCATTAGTGCAATTACAATCAAGTCTGCTAACGGTCTAATCAGAAGTTGATCGAGCAGAGGCTAAGTCCGGAGACTAGGAGGGGTTAGGTCATGGCTACCACATCTTCTACCGCCACCCCCACTCCCAGCCCCCTGGCTAATTCTTCTCAACTCACCTTCTCTGCACCCTTGCACTCCTCATTCCCTGGCCAGATGTCACCCACATTGTCTGGGCCAATGCAACATGACCTTCCTAGTATAATATTCGACAGTAATTCTCTTCCTCTAGTTCAAAATTAAATTTCATCTGAGTCGCTTCTCCAAATTTTTCTTAGAAAGTCGCACTAGGGGGCTGGGTTGGACTTACCCAGAGGAGATGGATGGAGCTGGCAGGTCAGCAGGTGTTCAGAGCGGTAGGTCCTGGGAGGTTTGAAATGAGGTCACCAGAGCACCGAAGTCAGAGGTTTAACCTTAAGAGGGAAGTGGAAGAGCATCACCTAAATCATCATTTGGCTTTGAGCGGTCAGTTAAAGGGGGGAGGGAACATGTTCAGACATCTAGATACCTCACGAGGAGGCAACCGATCTAGGCTCTCACCTTCATATGCCTCTAGCTGTCAAAGTGGGGTCCCGGAAGAGCTACGAAATCATCATGAGCACTGTGCAGAGGGGACGGACAGGTGAGTCTCCTGTGCCTTCAAGGTATGATAATAGTGGTTATTATTATTACTATTATTATTATGTTATAATGCAACACATGAGTATGTTATTACATTAGATTACTATATTTTATATACTATATTTAATATATACTTAATGTTTATATATTTATATTATATAATTAGAGTTTATTATTATTATTATAGTAATAATTATGTATTGTAGTAATAATTGTTTCTTGCATTACCAAGTGTTAGGAAGTATACCAACATCTTTGGAAATACCATGTTTTAAGCTTTACCTTATAGCGCATGGAGTTGCCAGCCCTCTCCAGATTTGGTTCCTCTGAATTTCCGGGCACACGGAAAGACTTCCCACCATCTCCTGGAGCTCCTCTGAAGCCATTAGAATCATTCCAGGCAATGGAATATGGGATGAAGTGCTGTGCACCCTTCCTGTTCTGCGGCAGCTCAGGGCGAGTGCAAGATTTCACAGGATGTGTGGTGACATGATTTGGCGGAGGGAGCCTGGATCTCCGGGTCATCCTGTGGAGAGTAGCTGCTCTAGGGGAAATCTGACGCTCATTGGGCTTTACAGGAGCAAAACAGAAGCGCTGATTATGTTAGGCCACTGGGGTTCTGAGTGTGTTTATAACAGCAGCAGTCTATCCTGTGCTGAGTTAAGACAGACAGAGGAAGCCCTGGGGCAGAGGGGGTAACTGACTTATCCTAGGTCACACCCTCAGGAAACCGCGGGGCCAGGATTTGAGATTATGTTGGTCTCGTGCTCACTTCGGCAGCACATATCCTGAAATTAGGTTAGTCTCACCCCACAGCCCAGTGCGTGATCAGTACACTCCCATGGCTCCACTCAGAAAGGCACCAGCTCAGTTTCCAGGACTCAAAGAAAAGCAAAGGCTCCTGAGTGAACAGGGCTCCATACACCCACGGATGATTGCCACGCATTTATGCGCAAGGCCTATTGGTAGAAAGCCACTCCAGCAATTCTGCCCTCCACTTTTGTGACTTCTGACTTCGATTTAAGCTTATGTTTGTCTTAGAAATAATTTTTAAAAGACGAGTTCACATCATTCACTAAGCTAATAGATTCTGATGAAATGGAAACAATGATTTCCATGTTTCTTGTACCTCGGAAGCAGCAGTAATAGATTGTGGATGCCTCTCTTTGGCACCAAAATCAGTAGACAGTTTTTTGGAATGTGCTGGTCTATCGATGACTATTTTATCTTTTCCATGTCCTTAGTCTGGCAAAGGCACCAAGCCAGGAAGGTGGCAAGCTTGGGTGCCGTTGTCTCTAGGGCTCAGCTCTCACTAGGGAAGGTGAAAGGAGCCCTTATTTTAGCTTTCCAGGGATCACGTTACATAAACAGAATTTGGCTGCCTTCTTCCAGAGGAGCATCTGCTCCACTCACGGTCCCTGGTGTACCCATTTTGTTTTGTCCAAGATAGTGATCACGAGTAATGGATTGGGCTGAACCCGCTAATGCATGATGTAATTGTCAGAGGGATTTAATTAGCAGCGCATTACATGTGAGATTATTGTTCAGTGTGGTCCCCAGTTCGCTCTCAGGCAATTTAGAATCAGCGTGAATCAGAGGAGGAGTTCTCCAAAAAGTCAATAGCAATGCCTCAGCTCTTCTCCGACCTGTCCAAGAACTTTGAGCAGTGACTTATTTCACTTGCTAATTTCAATAGCCAGCCTGTAATAGATTATTGTTCCCCAAGCATCATCTCACCCCTGCACTGCAACCATTCACCTACCAGGCAAGGCTTCTTTCGAAAGATGCTCAGTGTTGAAGATACTTTTTGAATGCTAGCCACTGAGGCACAGGACCATGAAAAGAACGATGATCAGGCATACTTTCATTTCTGTGGAATCAGACCATCCAATTAATAGAAGATAGCTCTATCTGGTTTCAAGATAGGTTAAAGAAAGACATAATGAAGTAATCGAATATGTTTTACCTAGCTAACTAAAATAATCATCGGTATCAATAATTATCAGTTTATTTGTAAAGCACAGTAGGCAGAATATTATACATGTTGTTGTTCAAGGCATTTTTATTTTTATTTAATGTTTTTTATAAATGCATTTTTAAATTTTTAATGTTTTATATTTATTTTTGAGAGAGAGAGAGAGAGAGACAGAGTATGAGAGGGAGGAGGAGCAGAGAGAGAGGGAGACATAGAATCCAAAGCAGGCTCCAGGCTCTGAGCTATCAGCACAGAGCCCAACACAGGGCCTGAACCCATGAGCCATGAGATCATGACCTGAGCTGAAGTCGGATTCACTGAGCCACCCAGGCGCCCTGAAAGGATTTTTAAATTGAGTGTTATATAGTGAGCTTGCTGTTAGCCTATAGGTTAGAGGTACTCAACCTGTATTAAATATTTATACTGATGATGATTAAATCCACTATCTGGGTGGGGGACAGATTCAGAGATATTAGGTGACTTGTCAAGGACAGGAGATAAGAAGAATTTATGTAAGAGAAGTGAGGACAAAGGTCAGAGATTCACATCAGAAACTAGAGATAAGGAAATAAATTTGTTTTTAAACTTAGAAATACTTTTTCAACCAAGCGGATGTACAAATATCATCTACCTTGGGACTCAAAGTTTTCACTTCATGATCGGAGGGTTTTCAGCCATTTCCATGGTCCAGGAGTGTGCACGATTTGGACGATCTCATCTGCTCTACTGTCTGGTTCACCCATGACCCCACTCCCTTCCCACATCTCCACCCGCCCCTGCCCCTCGCCCAGCACCTTCTTCCTCCCACCCCAGGCATGGGGGTGCCAAGCTTGCTGTCTCTCACGGGTTCTCTTCCCTGGTAGGAAGAATAACATTGGCCATAGTTCTATTACCCGACAGTGGAGGACTTGTTAAATAAATCATTAAAATTCTGTATTCAGAAGAATATCTGATTACATGGACATATTATGTATGACTTGTTTATACAGGACGATCTTAGTTTTCATTGAAAATGACTATATATACAGAGAAAAAGTAGCTTTTTAAGTTATTCTTTACTGCATTATTTAAATTTTGACAGTGAAAAGGAGCTATTTTATAAAAAATTAAAAATCTTTGCTAATTACTTTTGATTATTTGGTAATTAATTAGAGAACTCACAGAGCAACTTATTTGGTGTTTTATTCACCTTCTAATGATGAGAGTTTTCTTATATCCTTGGGATGCAGGTCACCAAGTCTACAAGTGTGTACATAACTGTACCTATGTGTATATTTGTGTGTAATTAAACTGCAGGTTCGCATCCGTGTATGAAAAAGCTGGTCTCTGATAAATTAAGGATTTTTTTTTTGCTTTAATTAGAAACTACTTGATGTGATCCTTAATTGTAAATTATCTATTTATTTCGTGAGTCAAATACTCGGAAGGAGATTATATTTATACAAAGTTAACTCTTTATCTTAAAATAACTTACTTTCTTAAAAAATCAGATGCAAACGGTGATTAACAGTTCATTAACACACCAATACATTTTACTGTTGTTTAAATATTAATGCTAACCTAACATGCCTTTTGCTTAATTGCAGGCATATAATTTTGCTTTTTGAGGAAAAGAGCGTAAGCAGGGAAGGGGCAGAGAGAGAGTGGATTGGAAGGGGGTTTTGTGTTGATGGCAGGGAGCTTAATGGGAGGCTCGAACTCACCAGCCGTGATGCGATATCTTGACCTGAACTGAAGTCGGGCTGGACAGACCACCAACTGAGCCAACCAGGTGTCCTGCAGGTATATAATGCTTAAAATCTCTCTTCTGAAATCCTATGTTCCAAGCTCCAGAGTCCATAGGGCTGTTGAGGCCAACTCTTTTGTGAGCACTAATCAGTCAGTCTCTGTTTTAAATGTCTTTGTTTCCCTTTCTTGTTTTTTCTTAATGTTTATTTATTTTTGAGAGACAGAGACAGAGTGTGAGCAGGGGAGGGGCAAAGAGAGAGGGAGACACAGAATCAGAAGCAGGCTCCAGGCTCTGGGCTCCGGGCTCAGTACAGAGCCTAAGGCGAGGCTTGAACCCATGAACCTTGAGATCATGACCCGAGCCGAAGGTGGACGCTTAACTGACTGAGCCGCCCAGGCGTCCCTAAACATCTTTGTTTTTCAACATTAAATGCAGTTCCTTATACATAGTGCACACTGGTTAATCTGAATTTTGCTCACTCTTTACAAAGTCAAATGTCTGTTAACAAATTGAGATCAGTCCTATGTATCTAATTAATTATTACCTTCAGCTTTTGTAATCGTTTCTTCCTTTTTTTTTTTTTCCCCACATTTTTTGGGTCATCATCCTGCAATCCTCAAGCTTCCGTATGAATACTTCTGGGAATCACTGAGATTCATGGGAAGAATGCTGGATTCGTTCCGTGGTGTTAGGAAGCCTCTCCATTTATTTGTTCTCTGATCTTGAGTAGGTGCACTGCTGAGCTGTAAATTCCTCCAGGAAAAAATGCTGGTATTAGCCTATTCTTTACTGAACCCCTGAGTTCTTAAAATCATATTATAATCTGAATTATGCTATATAAATGCAGAATTTAGCCTCTTCAATTATACTAATACACATTTAGTTGTTTTCCTTTTCCTTTTTGAATATTTGGAACTATTAATTAAATGCATTATGTTTTTCACTGTATCTTATCTGTACAGCAATCACATTAATTTTATAATGAAATCAAATTTCAACCTTTTTATCATAGGACTTTTCTGCTATATGATTAAAACTCTTTCCTTCCAAATTCAAGACATCAGCCAACTTTATGACATGTCCCAGTTTCCTAATAATGCAATATATATTCAGTAATTTTTTTTTAAATCACCATTCCAACTGCAAGAAATAAACATCATTTGTTGAGAGACAAGTGGAAGATAATATTTGATTCTACTTAAAAAAAAAATAAATCTCTAGTTGTAGAGAATTGTTCTCAGCCTTAAATATCCCCTCAATGACAGAGGTAAATAATGGAGAAAAGTTAGGAACTCAGCAAAGAGAAAGCCATATTTTGACAATGCCAAGTCGCTTGCTCCACTTGAGGGCATCCTTCAGAGTCATGGAGAGGTGGCCTATAGCAGTCGCGTTTCTCACATTGAAGCCACTGTGTCTATTTGACTAAGCAGCTGCGACACCATTGACAGAATGATTAGTCTTTCTGGACTTTGATTAATTTATCAGTAAAATATGAAGACCGAACCGGGCAATATTAGAAGTCCCTTTCAATCCCAACAATTTATAATTCTATGAATACTTTAGAGAACAAGACGAGAATGAGAGATATGATAATCCACTAGAGTCACTAAGCCCCAAAGAGCTCTCAGACATGATCCGACTGGTAACTGGCGACTTCGAATATTTCCATAGACAAAAGGTTAGAGTGACTTCTCACCATCTAAGAGTCAATCAAAGAGAGATACAGGTTTCAAATGAGTTGGTCATTCCTTCTCATGGTCTCATATATACTTTTTAAAGCCATATTTATAACACAAGGCTGTCACACGTGATAAAGGAATGTGCTTGAAGTGTTTTACATTTCAAAAAGAACGATTAAGGTTTGAATATTCTACAGGACAAAAGGTAGAGCCCCCATTAAAATTTCTACATTTGACCTTGGACGAGTGGTCTATCCTCTAACAGGTTTACTTTTTGTTTGCTTATAAAACAGAGAGTGAAGCCCTCTTCTGTCATAAATCTTTCCAGACACAGCCATCTAAATAACAAATTGATCCAATTTAATACAGTAAGTCCTGAGAAGCCCAGTGAGGATGATAAAGGTGGATCATATCCCTCAGATCTCCATGCTAATTTTCAGCTCTGCACTGCCATGTTCAAGGTCACAACAAGCATCTGATGTTTACTTTGTCAGTTCAATAAACCTTTATCTGAATGCTGGCTACAAACCAGGTACTGTGTGGGGTGATGGAATCAGCAGTCTTTCTCTCTAGAAGGTCACAAACATACGTGTATATAACCATCGTCTTCACACCCAATTTCATCATCTCAGCCAACCTCCCAGAGTCTATGTAGATTGTTACACAAAACATTAATTCCGTAGTAGTTGCCTCTGAGGGCTGCAAAGTCTTTGGACAGATATTTCTAGGAAGAAAGAAAAAGAAAAAGAGATAAACTTGCATAAATATGTCCAAAGTCAGCAGGATTGAAGAATTAGAAATGGGATCCAAACACAAAGCTATGAGAAGTCCTCCAGATGGTGCTGGGTGTTGACCTCTCTGGGCTGAATGGAACATCCCTCCGGATTCAGCATATCCGAGCCCTTTTATTGTTCTCACAAAGATGAGTTCAAGAAATATTAACGAGTCTGACACCACTGACCTTGTCACAGAAGGAAGTATCTGCTGGGGCTGATCACTTTTTGGCAAAATAATCCCCAACTGAGTGGGGGATTAGGGAAAGGGAGCTAACATTTACTGTTCTTAATCTTTAAACCTATCACTATAAAAAGATGTCATTATTTATCAAATATTAATACAGTATGTGGAAAACACTTATCGTGATACATGCTTGCTTATTGAATCAGAGGTGATAACAGCAAATGTGCATTCATCACCACAGAGCTTTAAATGAGTCATTCCAGGGGCACCTGAGTGGCTCAGTCGATTAAGCGTCTGTCTTCGGCTCAGGTCGTGATCTTGAAGTTCATGAGTTTGTACCCCGCGTCGGGCTCTGTGCTGACAGCTCAGAGCCTGGAGCTGCTTCAGATTCTGTGTCTCCTTCTCTCTCTGCCCCTTTCCTGCTCATACTGTTTCCGTGTCTCTCTCTCTCAAATATAAATAAACTTTAAAAATTTTTAAAAATACATAGGTCATCCCATTTAATGCTGACACAATTCTATGAAAAGAAAACGGCCTTTATCACCACTATCATCACTGTTTTTGTAGACAATGAGGCTGAAAGAGGGGAAGTAACTTGCTCCTGGTCTAACCAACAGGTGGTATAAGTGACGTAATAGGGATTCCAAGCAGAGCCGCCCCCAGTCCCCATGGCTAATCGTTATGCTGTGCTGCTCGGCCTCACTCTCTTTGAGTTTAGCTCACACCGTCTGATATTAATACCTTTCTCAATTTCTCCAAGTTTCCTCTTCCTTCAGACATCTAGGGGTCCAGATTATTTACCCACAGCACCGTCTTCTTCCCTTGAGCTGGAGAAGCACAGGGCAGCCCTATCCCTGGTGATGGCATGTGGATGGTCGAGGCAGACACTGGGAGAATATTCGAAGGACACTAAATAACTGAAGAGGCCAGAGCGGGGTCCTAGAAGAAGAACATGACATCTTAGCCACCTGGGTAGATGCAGAGGTGGGCTCCTCTGAAGGCATTCTGGGTCCAGGTCATCAGAAGTTAGAAAAAACACAATGCAGGGAACTAAGGTCAGCAAAACTAACAAATTCTATTCGTGTGTACTTTAAAATCAAGGCATTTCCAGCGGTCACCAAGTACATTTCCAAGGCGATGCCACACCCAGTGATGTACCCTGATGTTCATCCTTAGGAACCACTCGCAAACACATATTTTATATGTGGTCCAGGACAAGGGCTTTAGAATCACAGAGTTCAGGACTTAAGCCACAGCTCTGTCTCTTACAGCTGGGGGGACACTGGCAATCTGAGCTTCTTGAATCCTTTCTTGTAGCCTGACAATGGGGACAGGCTTGGAGGGAGTTGCCAAGAAGGTGTGCAATTTGACTTTTGCATCTAATATCTGTGTTCCTTTTCTTTTTCTCCTCTCTTAGAGGAGAGAGAGGTTCCCCCCAGATCTCAAGCCTGTGCTTTTTTTCAGACCAGATATTCTGAAAACAAATAAAGAAACTGTTATTTGCTCCCTAAATAAGTTCCAAGTACTTACTTTGCCAGGGGCTACGCTGGATGAGGGGTTCTGGGATGAGTTGTCCAACAAGGTCCCTGAGCTCATGGTCCCTGACACTGTCAAATGGAAGGCAGTGAACATGACTATGTTCCTTTCTTCGGGAAGAGTTTATTTGAATGGAATAAAATTGAGATGATCAATGACTTCCATGGATGGAGCTTGAGGACGGCGTGTCTTTATTCTGGCAACTCTTAACCTGCTGTCAGTCTCGGCTCCGACACTGCTCTGGAAGCCTCTGTTGAAGCCCTGGGAGTGCAGGTATGCCCTTTTTACTACCTGTTCTATGGCTGTGTAGTTGCTCACCGGCCACACCACATGATTCTTGAATTCAGACACACTTGCCCTAACTTACTGTCCATTACTTCCCTGTGTATAGTTTATTACTCAAATAAGCTATAGTTGTAACAAAACTGAAAAAAATATGGATTGATGGATGAATGAATGAATGAATGAATGAATGAAGTAAAAGAGGAAGAGAGAGGGAAGGAGGGGCAAAAGATGGGATTGGCCAATGTCCTATACACATTTTTTAAAATATGGGATATTTTAGAAAAAATCCAGAAGAAAAGTCAACCTGTTCACTGCATTTAACAGGATTCTTTTCTTGTTTTTTTGGTTAAAATGTTAAGACTTCAGTAATTGCAAAAATGTACATTCCCAGGGGGAAAGTGATTTCCTTTCTTCTTCCTTTACACATTACTCTTGTTTATCTTCCTCTTTTTATACATTGTATACATTTCCACATTTTTTCTTTATATTAGCATTTATTAAGCAGTCCATACATGAAGAGGATATGGGATTTGGAGTCAGATGAGAAAAGTATGTAAATAAAAGTCTACTTCATTCTCCTTATATGATTTTGGGTAAGCATTTACCTTTCTAAGATATGTCTTCTACTTCGTAAAACTAACATACATTTAACTCTTCAAGTTTTGGTAAAGGTTGAAAGACCTAATTTGTAAGGGTTTTATCAGATGTTGCATGTGCAGTTAGTTGACAGTAGGCTATTGTTCAGAAAGATTCCACATGTCGTCATCATAGTCACTGTTAATCAGTAGGACACTGACCTTGTATTCCCACTGTACACAGAGGTGGCATATAGGGACATAAATAGCCCGTAGCTATATTCACATGGAGCCAGAATAGCTCATGGCTGCCCACCTTCTTCCATACTCAGCGATTTAATGTAGCACCATGGACTCAGCCAGTTTAGGAGAGGATGGGTGGTATCTAAGTGATGATTAATCTATCTCCTTATTTACAGATGAGGTATGTGAGGTGGCCTCCTCTGGGACACCAAGTCCATAGCCCAGGTTTTCCAGTAGCTTGTCACTCTCTACTCCCACCCTACCACAGTCTACACTGCTTCCTCTTGTGATGGACTCAGGTTCCCAGTCACGATGGTTGGCAGGTGCCTAACGTGTCCTCTCGTTACTGTCATATGCTGCTTCGGTTGCTTGTGTTGGGTGTATCAGCCTCACTGAGGGCAATACAGCTATAGTTTCTAGAAGCTTCATCTGTGCCCCTAGTACTTCCCCAGAGCTTTGGATGCTGCCTTACCTCCAGCACAGATGACACAGGCACACTTCCCCCATGACCGATGACGGTGATATTGCCCTAGATGAGCTTTGTGATTGCTTTCTGATCCCTGACTGTATTTGTGTTTTTATTTTTGGTCTAGGTATCACACTTTACTGCTTCATTTTAGGACATGTGTCCTGTGAGGTAGATTAACAGTCAACTTTGTAAGCCAAGCAATTTCGAAGAAATCTATAAAATCCTTTTACAGTCAATCAAAATATATCATTCTAGGTCTCCTTCTGAATCTAAATTTTCCTCTCCCCAAACATTCAGCAGGTATACTGAATATTTTTGTGAGAAAATCAAAGAGATCTCTTGAAATTAGACACTCAGTAATTAGCCAGTAAGAAAGGAGCCCTGAGCATATCTATTATTCATTGCATGTTGACAGGTGTCATTATCTCATTTCGGAAATGTTGAGAAGAACTTTCTTAGTCACAACATGACATTATTCACAGTATCTATCAGTCAAGGCGCTATTACTACAATGGCTGACCACTCAAAATTATGCTCATCATTTAATCCTCCAAAGAAAATCTTATTTCCATGTCACTACATGGCACTTGAACTTTATTCATTCAACATAGACATCTATTGATTTCTACTATATAGCAGGTAAGTGCCCATCAGCACTTGAATGTATGTATCATGCTTGTGATATAAAATGAATTTCTAAATTCTAGTTCCAAATTTTCTTCTTAATGAGCAGGTATAATTTTTCAACAAAATTTCTAATGCCTTGTTATGGTTCCTTAGATCACGTCCATTCAACCATCCATTTCTTCATTCAATGCATATGTACTGACTGCCTCTTGTCCACTGGCCACTGTTCTGGGGGCCCTCTTTCCTCTGGGACATGGAGAGGAAAACCCTGCTTGAATCATGACTCAGGAAAGAATGGAGGTTTTTGTTCTCTGTGACTTGGGGACAAAGGTGGGAGGGCCTGGAAAGAGCACGGAGAGGCTTTGAGAATCTCAACTCAGGTCATTTGTTTTCATCCCAACTCTCCTAAAACTACATTTCCTAAATTGGGAATGTGATATCTCAGAGTGAGCACAGAGGAGGATTATTTGTCTTCTTAATGAAACTATCATCAAGGACCTAAAAAGTAGCATTTACATGAAGTAACATGAGACATTTTTTCCATCAGGCTAATTATAAATGATTTGCACCGCATCAACTGTCAGCACAAAAACTGGACAAAGTCAGGTACTTTAAAACCTTTTCAAAGGGACAGCGCACTCACCCAAAATTCTGTCGCTTGGACTTCTCTCCAATTTCAGCCTGTTCCCACCCAGCTGACCACAATAAGCCATTGCACAGAGCAGGCTGTGTATAAACCGAGGAGATCAAAAGTCTGGAGCCCAGGTTGACTATTAGAACCTGGGTTTGTTTGTTTGTTTTCAGCTGGATTTTTAAAGCTTCCACATGAACCACCCAATCTTGATTGCACTTCCCTAAAGTTTCTCCATTCGTTTTAAACTCAGCTGATGGTTTACGGATGTTTAACTCAAGATTCCAGCTCCTTCCGCTTGTTTGTGAAGTGTTAGTCACACTGTCTGATCAACTGGGATCTTTTCACGGCCACCCATCAGAAGTCCAATAACGTGCAGAGGGATTGGTTCATCTGTGTAACACTTTCTGCAACGTTCTTGGCATATGCTGGCTGGCGGCCATGGTCATTGCCAGTCTCTGAAAGGAAGCAGGATGTCCACCTCACAAGATTCTCCCGGGGAAGTGAGGTAATTTGAGACTGCAGACAGGTCTTGAGAGCTTCGCCAGGTCTAGCCGGTCCCCTGACATGAGTCGGGTGCTCCCACTGCCTCTGGGGTGCTCACCATGGCAGCGAATCCCGCCTGGAAGGTGCAGAGAGGGTGAACGGCTACACCACTTGGCAGCATCTGAGTTCAGGTTGTCTGCGAAGGGATGCATCTGCTTCGTCCCAGGATGGGAGACCCGAAATGGTAGGGGGTTTTCCTTCATCTCCCCTTCAGTGCAGTCCTCAGGGCCCCACCAAGGAAGCCAGAGGAGGGAGGGTGAGAGGTGAGGGTGGGGCGCTGGGTGCCTGTCCGCCGGCCCCCGCGGGAGCTGAGCAGCAGGATCCCCTGGAGCACAGGCTTGCTGCTGGCTGTTTGCCCTTGACAGGCCGGGGGCCACGGCTGCTCCCCCGCCAGCGGCAGAGCCCTGCTGGCTCCCGGCGCCAGCCTGCCCGGGTCCCTGTGCCAACTGCTCCCAGGTGGGCCAAGTGCTCCCAGTTGGCCTGCAAGAGGAGGCGAAGGAGGACAGGAGGCCCAATTCCCAGGAAGCAGGAGCCTTTCCATGAACGGTTGATGACACCAAATTGATTTTTATCCCCTTTCTCCCCTGCAAGTCAGCTCAAGGCCAGAAATAGAGTGGCGCTCTGGATAGGACAGTGACCAGGGTGAGCATGGTGTGAGATCCGTGCGGATGAAGCCAGGACTGTGATCACTCCCTCCTCCCACCCCCTCCTCCCACATCCTAGAGGCTTTGCAGCATCCCTGGCCTCCACCCACTTGATGTCAATCACACCCTCTAAATAGACAATGGAGAAATGTCTCCAGACATTGCAAAGTTCGGTAGAGGGGCGGGCGGCACAATCACGCAGGAAGGACAGCTGCGTTTGGATTCAGATTTCCTCCGTCCAATGACCCAATGGCTTACCCGACTCCCACCTTGTGATTAAGTGTCGTGGGGTGGAGGGGGAGTAACGGTGACGGCATTGGTGAGGTGCAGGAGCGTTCTCTTTTTAAATTTTCTTAATGTTTTATTTATTTCTGAGAGAGAGAGAGAGAGACAGAACGTGAGCAGGGGAGGGGCAGAGAGAGAGGGAGACACAGAATCCGAAGCAGGCTCCAGGCTCCGAGCTGTCAGCACAGAGCCCGACGCGGGGCTCGAACCCACAAACCGTGAGATCATGACCTGAGCTGAAGTCGGACGCTTAACCAACTGAGCCACCCAGGCGTCCCTAGGTGCAGGAGCATTCTGAAAGTGCTCCACGTGTGTGTGGTCACCCCAGGGTGTGTGACACAGTTCAGGGACGGAAGGTGAGACAGCCACTAGGGCAGCACTGGGCCAGGACTCTGCTGTTAGCCTGACACCCAAATGGAACCCACTTCTTTCCCCCAGGAAGCCTTGGGGGTTTCCTATAAGATCTCTCAGGCCATATCCTCCAGGAAGAAGGCTTTCCTTATGTCCCTTATTTCATGCCAACAGGGGCCCTAATTCCTTGTTTACTTACTTATTCATTCCTTGTGCTGATGTTCCAAGGGGAAGGAGAAAAGGTCAGGGTGCCTGATATTCCACATTCCCTCACTGTCCACCCTCACTGAGGTCCAGGGAGGGGTACTGGGCTCCCAGGTGAAGGAAGCGCTCTCGGAGGGTGAGATACATGGTCCTGTCTACACAGCTAAAGAGAACATCTGTCTGACTCCAAACCCAGACCCTTTCTACCAAGCAGTGTTGCTTCTTTGTAGGAAAAAAATATACACGCCCATCTTTGTAAGCCTCAACTGCACAGGACATGGTGTTTGTGTGAGGTTTCCATATGTGCCTGCCATATTGAATCAACGTGAGGTAACCTTTCTCTCCCACACTTGTTTCGCTATGGCTCTTCTTTCACAGAAACATAGATCTTTCCAGAATGAACAGTTGACGTATTTCCAACATGCTGTATCGGAAGGTTCCAGAAGTCCGTTTTGCTGCATGGCAGATCAATGCATATCTGAACTCCCAATCTCCATGAAGTTGCCTGGGAGTGGCCCGTGCCTCTTCCCGCGTGCCTAGTCTGGCGCCTGTGTCAATCAGTCTGTGACACCGCTAACCATCTGTCAGGTCCCTGGACCGCTATAAATAGTCCTTGTTTCCCTGTAAAAACGTGTATCCTCCGAGGGCGGGACATAGCATAGACCTTCTGTCCGTGTATGCTCCCCACCTCCTCTGCATTTGTGAAATGTCATTGATTGATGGACCGAATATGTGTATGATCGACCCCACGTGCAAAACCTGGGGATTCTGCCCTGTTTCCAGAGCATTCTTACAAGACATTGCATCAGCTGGAAGGTGTTTACGATCCTCGTTCTTGCTTTAAAACCCAGAAGTTGGCAAGATCTGTCCTGTCGCTTCTCCTGCCTCCCACCCTCTTGATTAACAGGTATCGTTTCTGTGCGGAAGTATAATAAATAAGTACATAAATTATCACTGTTCCCTTAGTCATCTGTGTGGGATCCACAGAAAAGCTGTGTGTAGTTCATACGGTGGCTTCCCTCTGGCTATAAAGTCACCAGTCCTTCAGAACCCAGGCAGAGTTTTGTGGGGTGTGTGCTGTGTGTACACCTGCCTCGGCCAGGCCAGATCTGCTGGGGCCATGTGATCACTCTCCCAGGTGACAGATGCCCCAGCCGTGCCTCTCTGCCCACTCCCCAGGGGTGGGGCTGGGCGGGGCATGTCGGATGGACAAGAGACCGACTGTGTGACCAGTGCTCTGAGACGGGTGGCATCAGGACCAAGAGGCTGGGCTTTCCACGAGGCGGAGCCAGAAGCAAGTCCTGAAGACTATGTGGCATCAAACAGCAAACAAAAGAGGGGATGGACGCGGCCAGAAGGAGAAGGGACCTGTGCTGAGGTCCAGGGACCGGCAAGCCCCCGTGGGCTCGGGCAGCAGAGAGCAGCGGCCCCTCTGTGGCAGTCCAGTGAGCACAGACTGAGGGCCCGTCTGCTGCGTTTGCTGAACACCTACTAGCTGCCGCGGGGTTAGGCACTAAGGAGCAGAGACCCCGTAGCCAAGCCCTGCGACAGACCCTGTGTGGGAGGTAAGAGAGGAGTCAAGTGCGGTGACTGGGGGCTCAGTCGGTTAAGCATATGACTTCAGCTCAGGTAGTGGTCTCACCGTTCATGAGTCTGAGCCCCACTTCGGGCTCTGTGCTGACAGCTCAGAGCCTGGAGCCTGCTTCGGATTCTATGTCTCTCTCTCTCTGCCTCTCCCCTGCTCATGCTCTGTCTCTCAAAAATGGAATAAACATTAAAAAAATGCCTTCCCCACATGCCTGCTCTAGCGGGGGAGACATTTCTTTGGGTTAAGTCACCATCTGCAGATGGTCCTGTAGAAATGCAAATACGTTACTCAGAAATAAGCTAATGCATTCATCAACACATTATCCCCAGGTTATTAATGAAGCAAGCCAATTAGGACACTCACTCACTCAACATTGATTGTAGGATCGCCATATGCCAACGACTTAGTGCCGGGGACATGGAAGGATCACAGGCATGAACTTCTTCTGTCTGACGGAGGGTGGACTCAGACAGACTGACACACCTACCGGCCGCAGCTGCGGCATCACACGTGCTGGCTGAAACTGCTGACCTTCCTCCAGTTCGGTCCTCAGTCCCCCCTCACCCTCAGTACACACGTCAGTGCTGCCTGGTCTGGGCCGCGTGTTATGATCTCCGGACAGTCTTCAAACCCACAGGTGTCCAGCATGCCTAACACACCCGAGGCCAAAAAATCTGTCTCTGGAGTAGCAACTGAGAAACAGAACGTGTGAACATCCCCGGGTGATTCTGTGCACAACAAGGGTGGAAAACAACGATCTCACTTTCTCTCCCTTAGAGAACTCTGCCCCCCCTTCAGTGTCGGGGCTTCCCAGTCTTGCCTGAGCAATAGAATCTGAGAGCCACTTATTGAAATGTGACTTCTCAAGGGTCTCCCTAGAAGGACCGATTCAGTAAGTTTTGGTTAAAACCAGAGACGTACACACTTTCAAGAAGAGCTTCTATGTGCTTCTTATGATAAGCAAAGCCTGAAAATAACTGAAAAACAAACTTAAAACTGTGACATTGCTTCCCCAGCTCAGTGTGTTCAGTACCCTCTTCTTTCACATATGGCCAATCTCCAGCTTGGAACTTACCCCAAGCCACTCAACAGTGAATCAAAAGTAATGCATTTCCTTGCCCAGCACCTCCCTCCTCTTCGCTACTCATCTCCTGACCTTTGGGGGATATTCCCTGTCCCTCTGTCTGGACTTCTTGTCCCCTGAGCTCCCGGAGCGCTGAGAGAGCCATCAGTCCCCAGCATTTGGCTGGCTTGTGATGCATGTATTTCTTCCCAATGCCATGTTCAGTTAAACCAGAAGTTTGAATTCAGCAATAGAGGGAGTATTTACACCACAGAAATTGGCAAAGACCACAAATCATGACTTTACTTTTTTGGAAGAGCTAGGTAGTTAAACATTTACCAGCAAACGAGTGGCATCCACCATTTTCCCAAGAGACAAGAGAGATGGCCATGGTGAAGACCGGTGGAACACAACCTGGGATGTCAATGCTTAGAAAGTCTGGGAAACAGCTGCAGTGAGAACAGTCAAACTTCCTGAAGGCAGCACACAGACGAGATGCCACCACAAGGAAGGGACCCAAAAAGATGTGGCACGAAAGACAGCACTTCCCAGCCTTTCCTAGGATTGCCCCCCACCAGCACCTGTTCATCTTCATCAGCCTCATTTCTACCATGTAACAAAACATTTCCAGACTAGACACTACAGTTAGTTTGGGTCACATCTACTGAGTGTTCATTTTGTGAAAAGGGGGGTGAATTTGTTGCTCCTGAGGATGCAATTTAAGCATTATCTTAGCAAAATATTGTATAGTAACTATACTTAGATACAAATCATCTGTATCTGCACAGATGTGTTTATTAGTTATCATTCAGCCAAGACAGCTACTTTGAGATTAGATGATTCATATTGATGGTTCAAGTTCTAAAAATGCTATTTTCTACAGAGAGAGGACTTTGTGACATTGAGCAGTGCGGAGCCTGCCTCTGGCATTCAAACTTCCTAGAGTGGGTGATGCACTGGGACCAGACAGGGCCGGGGTGGGCAGTTCTGTCTGCCCTTCCCATGCACTTGGTTCTCTTCTGCTCCAATCACCTTGAACCTTATCTCAAAACTTTGTAAGCAGTCATGCGACTCTCGTGTTTCCCTGAAGAGGAACAGAAGGCAAGGCGTATGCTTTATTTATTGGGTCTGTAAAGCTACATGTTTTTCTCTGTATTTTAGAAGACTATTGTGGTTATCAATATTACTGATTAAATAACTTGCTGGCATTCACAAAACAAATGGCAAGTTGAAGTCATTAAAGGCAAAGGCACATTTCATTTGATTAATCTTAGCTTTAAAATACAAGGAAGAAATGGGAGTTTATGGATGTATTCAGTACTTCTCAATTTACCACATTCCAGATTAAGTCATCCAATTTTATTTTTTTTAATATTCATTTCTTAATCCAACAGTGAGATCATGTTAATACTAAAGGAACTGGAGGGTCCTTTTGTTTATTAGATTGACACACTGTTTGCTTCTGGATCCTGAGCCAGAAAATGGTCTGTCAGGTGAATTGTGGTTATCTGTGTGTGTTTATATTTGTGGAATAACTTCTGCCATTCTCTCTTCAGAGGAGACTGAGCAGAAAAAGCAGCTGACGAATTCTGATCAAGTGCATGTATTAAAGCTTGTTCTCTAAGCGTTGTAGATTTTTGAAATGTGACCTGCTTAACAATAAAAGGGGGTTGGAGAAGCTTTTGTATTCATAACCCTTACTCTCTACTCACACATAGCTTGGTCCTTGGCCATGCAATGCACAGATCCAACCATTACATAAGGTAGAATGGGATAAGTATCATCGAATTCAAGCACTGTTATAGGAATCACTGTTCTCTTTCTGAGAAAACGTGAGGGGGCGCCTGGGTGGCTCAGTTGGTTAAGCATCCGACTTCGGCTCAGGTCATGATCTCACGGTTCGTGGGTTTGAGCCCCGCATCGGGCTCTGTGTGGACAGCTAGCTCAGGGCCTGGAGCCTGCTTTGGATTCTGTGTCTCCTTCTCTCTCTGACCCTCCCCTGCTAATGCTGTCTCTCTCTCTCTCTCTCTCTCAGAAATAAATTCAAAAACATTTAAAAAAAAGTGAGCCACCATTTTCTTTTAAACACACACACACACACACACACACACACACACACACACACACACAGAGAGAGAAGGGGCTCTGGGGTGGTTCAGTCAGGTAAGTGTCCAACTCTTGATTTCAGCTCAGATCAGGATCTCATCGCCTATGTGACTGAGCTCCCATCAGGCTCTGTGCTGACAGTGTGTAGCCTGCTTGGGCTTCTCTCTCCCTCCCTCTCTGCCCCTAAATCAATCAATCAATCAATCAATCAATCAATCAATCAGTAAACAAACATTTAAGAAAAACCACACAGGAATAAGATGGCTGAGCCTATTTTTTTTTTATTTCTTACCTTGAGAGTACTAAGCTAAGTATGTGCACACACATACACACACACACACACATACAACATATGTATATTTCATTTGTATGGTTTTTTTCCTAATTTCTCTCTCCTTAAAATAGCTTCAGTGGCACAAGGACCCGGGTTCTGCAGGCTCAGCCATTACCAGTACTCTTCCCTTATCACAAAGTCTTTACAGAGATGCTCCTTAAATATATTTTGACTCACTGACTACCTTCCTGGTGAACCAATTAATAACTATACACCTGAATGGAAGCTAAATAAATTCTAAGGAAATAAGCTTGAAGAAATAGATTCTTTCCGACAACATATTTCATATTGGATGGATTTGTATGCCTATGTGATAAAGTCAGTACATATTAGTTAGCACATAAAAGGGACAAAACATGTATTAACAAAATCAGAGTGATCTTGGCCCCACTGCAAAAAATATTCACTCTTTAGTTTAAGATTCTGGACATTGAAATCTGCCACTAAGAAAAAATATTGGGATAAGTATGTCTTCTTCTGGGAAATTTTACACGCAGTTATGAAGCCCATGAATTTTAACTCTTAGTAACAGGCCATAATGACTGTGATAAACCAAGCTCAGAGACTTGGAATCCAGTTCAAACAAAGAAAGATAAATAAAGCAAGTGTGAACATGGATAATTCAGATAGTTGTTGAGAGTTTTTACCTTTTTATTGAAATGTACTTACCAAGAAGGGCTCCTGGGTGGCTCAATCGGTTAATTGCCCAACTCTTGATTTCTGATCAGGTCGTGATCTCTCAGTTGGTGAAACTGAGCCCTGCATCAGGTTATGTTCTCACAGTGCAGAGACTGTTTGGGATTCTCTCTCTCCCTCTTCTTTTGTCTCCCCCCACCCCTCCTCAAAAGAAATAAATAAACTTGAAATTTTGGGGAAAAAATAGTATTTACCGAGAGTCAGTGGAGTGCTAGGCTAATTTTCCACTATCAGTATGTCTATTTACTATTATGTGACTTTCAGCAAAGTACTTATTTTTTCTGTATGTAAAATGGATGTAGCTATCTCACACAGTCATGTGATTCTCATATAAGTGCTTAATATTAAAGGTCACACTTTGGAAAATCTCAATTAAGCCTCGTTATTTGTTTAAATAATCTAGATTATTTATTACAGGAGTAATAGCATAGTTTCTGGAATCACTTTTTAGTGTTCTATAAGTTTCAAGACATAACTGATTATAGGGAGATATAAAGAGTATTGGACTAACTTGAACCCCAAATACAGGCAGTATAAGGACCAATGGAGATTCTGTGTGGATTAAATCTAAACTTGGAGTCTCAGGGAAAGATAAGAATGCTTTTGAAAAGAGTTGAATAGATACGTATGAAGCATAGAGGCAAGAAAAGATAAAGATACTGAAGTTACTCAAAACTAATCCAATGGTGGAGGCTGACAGTTAGAAGTTGGCGGCAAAATATTGCTAGACCATCACACAGATCATCTAAGATGAGAAATTACTAGAAAAGGCATTTGCAAGCCAGAGAAGAAAGAGAGTAGTTGAAAAGTGGCAGTTGTGTGGAAGACAGAAAAGCAAGAACCAGAGAAGGTACCGAAGGGGTCTGTTTCTGAAGGTAGACTTGGCCCTGAGCCACTTGAAGTCTCTCCACCGTCCTTTCCCCCACTCGCACCCGACAGCAGCATCCCACCTGAAATCCTACAGAAGAGAAATCCAAGCTCCCTGACAGCAAGTCTGCCAGATTTAGCAAACAAAAGTGCAGGGTCCCCATTTACATTTAAATTTGAAATAAAAGAACAGTGGTGAGTTTTTCTTACCAGTATGTCCCAAAGGGAGAAATATTTGAACAGATGGGAAGGAAAAAGAGAAGGAATACAAGGGAAGCACAGAGGCCAAGTTATCAAGACAGGCATGTAGGGAATGATGAGGAATTTAGTTTATCTGAAGTAGAAGGTGCTAGATCTTAGACAAAGACACTAGACGACCATGTTCTTTCTATGCATCGAATATTATGGTTGATGCATTATATTCTTATTCGATTGAATTTTCATCATTTTTGCCAGGTCAATATTCAAACCACCATTTTACTCATGACTACACTGAGCTTCAGAGAGCTCAAGTGTCATGTTCAAGTTTATACTACAGAAAGTGGCATCCACGTACATCCAGGGCTCTCCAACGATCAGCAATGCCCTTCTAGCAGATCACGCTGCCTCGATGTAGGCATTACATTTATGGCAAATATAGGATATCCAGCATGTGCTCAGAGTTTGGAGGTGTCCAAAATAGAAAAAGAAAAATACATTATTCAATGTGTGTGTGTGCGCGTGTGCATGCACATGCGCGTGTATTTTCCCTCCAGAAACCAAAACAGACAACCACGTGCCTCAACTTCTACCACTCACTTTGGTCTTCTCACAAATATCTTAGCAAATGCTTTAAGCTCCACCCAATGTCAGGACAGCTACCAGTTTGGGAGGGCCATTCTGAATTCAATTCTCACTTTCTCACAGGTGCTAACGTCTAAATCCCCGATCAAACACAACTGTTAATTAAGAATATTCAGTATAATTCTCGCCTCCAACACGTGTTAACTCCAAACTCCCTGATCAAACTAAAATGTGGTACGCTCCCCCAATAACCATTTACACACTAAGATCACACGTTCTCACAAGTGAGATGGACAAGATGGACATTTTCTCCATGTGGGGGTAGCTGTGTTCGTTGTGTGAGAGTCACCATAGCAGCCTGCATGGAGATCAATTTTATGGAAAATATAACAATCATAGAGCCATGAAAAACGGAATTTGGGCAAAGCGTATTGGAAGATGAGATTTTGTTGTTCCCTCAATTGCTCATCTAATATTCCAGATGGCCTGTCTAAAAATGATAGCCAGGGGAATTAGCATCCTTGAGTTTGATTCAACAGTGGAAAAATAAGTATATAATTATGAGATTGCCATAGGTTTTTTTTTTTTTCCCTGCTGCTCTGTTCAAAGTTCAAAGAGATAGACAATAAAGCACGAATACAAAACGACTTCTGAGAAACACAGGTGCTTCTGAGAAAACTACAAAGAGAGAACAACTTTTGGCATTATCTGTGTTGGTCTGTTTCAGCTGTTGGACTTGAGTTGGGTGAATTATATCCTACGAGAACAGCATTAGAGAAATACTCAAAGGAATGTTTTTGATAGGCATTTAGACGAGGTAGCAGAAAGAACACAGGATTTGGGGTAGGATTACTCTAGTGCTATGAAGGGTGTTACAAAGAACTTTAAAACTTAGATGAGCATGCAAAACGAATTTGGGGTATACAAGCTCAGTGCACAGCCTGAGCTACCTGGAACATATTTCCATTGTAAGCACATAGCAGTATCTCCTCTGGCTGAGAACCAGAGCCAGAATCAACAGTTAGTGCTTCCCACACTCCTCTTTTGCAGTAATTCATTCCCAGTCTTTTATGTGGACCCTAGGAAGCACAGAAGTTAGTTGATAGAGAGAGAATATCCCTCAGGATCAAGATATCTATGGTTCTCATGGTCTCCTATTTGTCTCTTTGGATCCATCCATCTTCATGACCTTCTGAACTGTGCCTTCTTTCCCTCTCAGTAGCTGTGTGAGATCCTTTCAGATCCTCAAGTTTTGTTTGCCCGCTGAGTCAATACTATTATCAGGATTCAATAAAGTAATACTTACTAAACTCTTGGCTCATTCTTGGCACTCCTGAGGCATCAACGAAGGTTAGTAGCTCTTTCCGTTTAAGGATCCACTTCTGCTCTAACTTATCACCACCTCCAGCTTTACACCTGACTGGTTTGGAAGCCAAGCCCATCTTCGATGGACTCATGCTTGTATTCTCTTTTCCACTTTGCTGCTCTGTGTCTGACTCACTGACTCCCCGACTCACCCCTGAGTTTCTGCTGTTCCTTCTCATCTGGGCGTTCACAGCTCGTAAGGTCCCTGTCAGCCTCCCTTGTCTATCTACATCCTTTACCAGTACAACCCTACAAAGCCGTAGCCCTGGCAAGGACCTTAAGCCCCTTCCCTGGGCAGGGAGAGAAAATATGGAAGGGTTAAGCATGTCTTTATGTTCAATTTTGTTTTTTCATCTTTACACTGCAAGACACTTATTTTCCCAGAAGAGTCACTGGACTTCACTGAGGTGTTATGGAATAGCAAGTGTTGTTTTAAAAGACAGGTGACCAGACTATCAGGGTCATTCTGTCCCCTAACACCAGACCTCACACCACTGCTAGTACTGATAGGACTCAGCTAACTACTAGGAAATTGCTACTTGTCACTGACACAGTGACTCAGAAATTCTATCCTCCAGGGCATTGATTTAGCGATCTACCTTAACAACGGGTTCATCATTTACTTTTTCCAAACTCTTATCTATACCCTTCTGAATTTAGTTTGGTAATGATGGTGAGTATATGAGGTTGGACTTAAGAGCTTATATGTGAACTTCTTTGTCCAAAAGTTACAGTTTTTCTCCTCACAAGAGATGAGGCTTCGACCCCTCACTGAAACTTCTGTTCCTCAGATGGGTAAAGCAGTTGTAAAGATCTGTGGTTTTGCTTTTCCAAAACAAAGAGTGTTTATTTTCTTCCCATGAAGTTCCAGTTTGGAGGGGAGGAAACTTTCTATAATCTCATTTTATAGCGTTCCATAAACTTAAGTTAATTTTCCCACTCAATGGTGAATCCACAGAGAAGGGCTAATCAGAGCTCTGGTCAGCATAAGATACTGAATCCACCCTTGATGGGAGGTGCCAGCACAGGGTTACATATCCAGGAATCATGGGTATCACTCAGCCAAAACAAGATAGAGGGCGATATTGAGCCTTGAGGGACATAACAGAATTATTATTTTTTTAATGTTTATTTATTTCTAGGATAGAGAGAGAAACAGCGTGAGCAGGGGAAGGCCAGAGAGAGAGGGAGTCACAGACTGAAACAGGCTCCAGGCTCCGAGCTGGCAGTCAGCACAGAGCCCGACGCGGGGCTCGAACCCACGAACCGCGAGATCATGACCTAAGCGAAAGTTGGACGCTTAACCGACTAAGCCACCCAGGCAACCCGGGACATAACAGAATTATTAATAAGTTAGCATGATCTCTCACATCTCAGCTCAAACTTATAAAGAAATTCAACCATACTTGCTCAGGGCACCATAAAGTACATCTCCAGCAAAGGTATGTGGATTTCACCATTTCAAGACACGAAGAACTATCTAGGGGAAAGTAGAGTATCTAACCTTATAGGTTTGATGCAGTTGTATCCTGAAGTCATTTTAAATTTTAATAAATTTACCAAAGTAGCAGCCCATGTAGTTTCTGTCCATTACCATATCACGTAGGAACACCCATATGAAGTTTCAGAGAAAAATGTAATATTTTTGGGTGTTGTGACAAAATATAGATTAGTGACATATGCTAAGTTCATTTCTGTGTGCACTGGAGCCGCCACAAAGGTGGTGGTGACATTTTAAGAGCAATTGAAAGCAAGCTTCTACCACAGGATCGTGAGCCTCCGGATTGGAAGAGAGGTGCCACCCAGTACATTGGGAAGTGAACAGCCTGACTAAATAGGCAGGTACCACATCTAGCATCACAAGGACAGCACTAAATATTCCAAGCACTGTGTTTTTTTTTTTTTTTCAAGCTGCTCTTCACACTGGCAACACTATTATTCTGTGCTCCAAGGGGAAAAGCAGTCGAGATTTACGCAGTTAATAATCCTCTTTAGCAATGCTGGGGAGGCTGGTACAATCATGCATCTCTTTCTCTCGGGATGATATGGATGGCAGTTATAAGATGTTCATTCATCATTATCAAAGACAATTAAATGTTGAATCTATATCCCTCTTTGAGAAAATTCTAGAATGATCTATGAGAAAGATATGTGTATCCTTATTACTGATGTAGTAAGACATCAGCAAGTATGTGGCTCTTAAATGATAGCCATCTGAGGCATGAAAATGGCAACCCAATGGCTGCGAGGACAGCCAGTGGGGAGACTCGATCTGAGATGGACTCAGCTTCGCCTCCATTGGAAAGAAAGTACTAAGTTTGGAAATCTCGGTCACTGGGCCATGTAAGGAATGTGGAGGGTGACAAAAATTCAGAGTACAAAGGGAAAAAATAAAACCAAGTCCAGGTTCCCATGACGTGATCTTAAAAAGCAAGAACTGGACCAAAACCCACGGCTCTGCCATCGTACGGGCTCGAGAAACAAAGTGCGGAAGACCAGGCAGAAGAGCTATTTAGGGAAATACTTCTGGACAAGGTGAGGGAATAGCCCTTGCCCTTCAATGGTCGAGGCAGCAGAGGATGAAGGTGTGGAAGGCATGGGTATGGAGATGAGGGAAAGGAGGAAAGGATTTAAATTTTTTATGTTTATTTATTCATTTTTGGAGAGAGAGAGAGAACACAAGTGAGGGAGGGGCAGAGAGAGGGAGAGACAGAATCCCAGGTAGGCTTCACACCACCAGAGCAGAGCTTGAGGCCGGGCTTGAACTCTCGAAGCACGAGATCATGACCTGCGCTGAAGTCAAGGGTAGGACGCTTAACTGACTGAGCCTCCCAAGAACCCCAAGGAGGAAAGGATTTAAACGGAAGCCAAAGATGATCTGCCAAATCCATTAAAACAAAACGGTTTCTCTTGAGGCCTTGCCTCCCTGAGCTAAACCAGGTGTGACGCTTGAGTGGGTTGACAGAAGGAACGATGGCCTGACAGTCTCACATCCAGGCCCTCAGCCACCCAGGGCTTTTCCCCACTGACTCCACTGAAGTACAGTATTCCTTCCTAGTATTCATCTTTTCCTATACTCTGTTCTTCAATCCACCTTCTATGTTAAACATTGTCCTACAAACGGTTATTTTTGTTTTCTCTCCAAGTCCTCCACTCCTTTATCCTCCTTAATTTGTGGCATTCAGAAGTTTTTTCTAGCTGCTGGCCTAATAGTATTGAGCCAGTCTCCGTTGTCTTATTCTCAGTGGAAACTGAAGTCAGATATTAAGGACACTAAGACAATATTCCTTTACATATTTCATGATGTTCATTGACTTACCGATTGTCCCTTTGCGCCTATATATTTGTAAAAATTGACCTTTAAGCCTCTGAAGACATGAGAAAATGGTACAATTAGGCTACAGGAAGCTTTTGAAATGTTCAGACTGATTCTCCTGTGAATGGCCAACATTCATTATAAACGAAACTGATCTTCTTGTTGGTAATTGCGCTGGACAGAACCCATTCGTTAAATGGCAGCTTACTTCCCCTGGAGATACGGCCTGGCCATGCCAGGATGCCGGTGGCCTCTCGGGCCCCACTCAGAGGGTCCACATCTGCGGCTTCAGAACTTCTGGCAGAATACCTGGGACAATGCATGGCATCCGCTGCCCAGAACCTCCCTTCCGGTCTCTGAAGGAAACCTCCAAATTACCCCTAAAAGATCCAAGCAACACCAGTTATTTAGAATACTTAAGGGGTATGCGGACCATGGACATCCACATGCCACACACTGCCGCCGCCCGCCACACACACGCACACAGCCCACCCTGGAGGGATCGGCGATTCTGACAGAGAGACGAAAGGCTCTTCAGTAAGGAACTAGGAAAATACGAGTTTGGTAGAACTTGATTGCCACCAATGTAGGCGTACTTCCTGAAATACGCTTAGTGAATGGAGGCGTCTGGAAAGGCCACACCGTCTAATGGGTGAGAAGGACTGGGAGAGAACAGGTTATTTCTCAGTTCTGAATCCCTCAGTGAGTTGAGCACTTCACTTGACTTCTCAGAGATTCTGTTCCTACATCTTAAATTGAGACTTTGTGGGCTACAAGTATTCTAAGATGATGTCCAGCCCTGAAACTCCATTCTCAATATGAATACCATGAATTTAATGGTTTCATTGGAATATGCATCCATTAAATAGTCCAGAAATTGGAATGATCTCACTTGTTTTTTAAATTTTATTTAAATCCAAGTTAGTTAACATATAGTGCAATAATGGTTTCAGAAGTAGAATTTATTTATTCATCACTTACATACAACACCCAGTGCTCATCCCAGCAAGTGCCCTCCTTCATGCCCATCCCCCATCTAACCCATCCCCCACCCAATGCCCCACCAGCAACCCTCAGTTTGTTCTCTGTATTTAAGAGTCTTTTATGGGGGTGCCTGGGTGGCTTAGTTGGTTAAGCGTCCGACTTTCGCTTAGGTCATGATCTCGCGGTTCGTGGGTTCGAGCCCCGCGTCGGGCTCTGTGCTGACTGCCAGCTCAGAGCCTGGAGCCCGTTTCAGTCTGTGACTCCCTCTCTCTCTGACCCTCCCCTGCTCACGCTGTCTCTCTCTCTCTGTCTCCTAGAAATAAATAAACATTTAAAAAAAAAAAAGAGTCTTTTATGGTTTTCCTCCCTCTCTGTTTTTATCTTACATTTCCTTCACTTCCCCTATGTTCATCTCTTTTGTTTCTTAAATTCCACATATGAGTGAAGGCATGATATGTTTTTGCCTGACTGACTTATTTTGCTTAGCATAATGCACTCTAGTTCTATCCATATTGTTGCAAATAGCAGGATTTCATTCTTTTCGATTGCCAAGTAATACTCCATTGTGTGTGTGTGTGTGTGTGAGTGTATCATACATATATATATATATATATATATATGATACACACACATATATATGTGTGTATTTTACATATATGTGTGTGTATCTATATCTGTATCTCTCTATATATGTATGTATATATATACATCTTCTTTATCCATTCATTAGTCAATGGACATTTGGGCTCTTTCCATAATTTGGCTATTGTCAATAGTGTAGCTATAAATATTACGTGCATGTGCCCCTTGGAATCAGCATTTTTGTATCCTTTGGATAAATACCTAGTACTACAATTGCCGGTTGTAGGTTAGCTCTATTTTTAATTTTTTTAGGAACCTCCATACTGTTAGCCAGAGTGGATGCACCAGTTTGCATTCTCACCAGCAGTGCAAAACTGTTCCCCCTTTTGCACATCCTCACCACATCTGCTGTTTCCTGCGTGTTAATTTTAGCCATTCTGACAGGTATGAGGTGACATCTTTTGTGGTTTTGATTTGTATTTCTCTGATGATGAATGATGTTGAGTATCTTTTCATGTGCCCATTAGCCATGTGGATGTCTTCTTCGGAAAAGTGCCTATTCATGTCTTCTGCCCATTTCTTCACTAGACTATTTGGATTTTGGGTGTTGAGTTTGGTAAGTTCTTTATAGATTTTGGATACTAACCCTTTATCCAGTATGTCTGCAAATATCTTCTCCCATTCTGTCAGCTGCCTTTTAGCTTTGTTGATTATTTCCTTCACTGTGCAGAAGGCTTTTATCTTGATGAAGTCCCAATAGTTCATTTTTGCGTTTGTTTCCCTCGCGTCCAGAGATGTGTCTAGTAAGAAGCTGCTGCAATCTCACTGTGTTATCTTTTCTTAACTTTTTTATATCCTGGCACAGATTTTAATTTGCAGAAACATTGTGAAAATAAGAGAGTTCTGGTCATTTCTACATTCAACTTTTCCTATTTTAACCCTCTATAGTAGTATAGTACAGCTTTTACAATTAGTAAACTGATATCGATTCATTATTATAAACTGAAATAGATTCTTTTTTTGATTTGTCTAGTTTTACCTGAGGGATTTTTCTGTTCCCGGTTCCTATCCAGGACACTACATTGCATTTGTCAACATGATGTGACATGATTATCAACATGGCAGCTTCCCTTGACTTTGATGAACTTGATAATGTTGAGGAGTACTGGCCCGGCGTTCTGTAGAATGCCCCTTACCTGGGTTTCATCTGATGCTTTTCTCATAATTAGGCTGGGGTTATGGATTTGGGGGAGGAGGACCACAGAGACAAAGGGTCGTTTTCCTCATATCCTATTGAGGGTACGCACTATCAACACGATATGTCACTGGTGAGGTTAATGTTGGCCCCCAGGCTGGATTGCCCCAGTCCTCACGCTGCACTCTTCCACAGGAAGTTTGCTGTGCACAACTCACACAGGAGAGTAGGGGTCGGGCTCCACATCGTCGAAGACAGAGTCTTTTTTAGAGTTATTTGGAATTCTACCTAAAAGAATTGTTCTTCATTACCCACAGATTTATTTACTCAATGACTTATTTACGTCAGTATAGACTTCTGGGTATTTACTTTTTACTTGGGTTTATGACCCGCGATTGCCTCGTTGCTCCAATGGTTTCAGCTTAGCCATTGGGAGGTCTCTCTGTTGAACATTTGTCAGACCCCACAATTACCTGTGTGTTTGCTTCCTTTTTGTTTTTGTCATCGTTTCACACCCCCTTACTTTGGGAGCCGTACAGGAAGTCTAGGACCGTCGCGTGTATTTTCTGACCCCAGCCCTAGAATCAGCCATTTCTATAGGATATCTTGGTTCCTTCCACGGGAGCATAATATTAGAAATCAAGACCTGGGGTTTGGGTGTGCTTGCTGCTACTAAGATATTGTTTCTAGACCTTCTTAGCTGATAGAGCAAGACAATATATGCATGCATGGTAAAGCAGGCAATTTCACACACACACACACACACACACACACACACACACACACACACACACACAGAGTTCAGTCTGTAACCAAATGTATCTCTATGAAATTAAACATTTGTCCCTACTAATGTCTTCAACTTTAATCTGTTACTACATGGATTTATTCTAGCTTCCTCTCCCTTCCTTATCTGTAAATTCACATTCCATCAGTGAGAAACCGGGTTCCCAACGTCCGCTATCCATTTACTTAATCGTTCGATTCCAGGACAGAGGGAAAGCGGCTTCCGAGTTATTAACACATAACCCCGTGGGGAACAGCTGTACCACACAGAGTGTGTACTGTTGATGTACAGTTTCTTTTGCCTTTAGTCTTACAGACACTTCTCATTTCCTAAGTTACAGAGGTCAACATCTTCCCCCATCGCCTCCGGCGAGCTTGTTTTACACATTCATGGGACAGTTAAATTGTTTTGTCACATTCTGCTTTCCATCCAGAGGTCCCCCTGACCTCTTAAATGATTTTTAATTTGCATACATTAAGGTTCACTCGGGTGCTGTAATGTTCCATGCATCTTAACAAATGCAGTGTCATGAATTCACCAGTATCACGCAGAATCGCTTCACTCCCAGAGACCATCTCTTGTGTTTTCACCTATTCAACCCACCCCCCACCCACCAGGACCCTTGGCAACCACCGATTATTTTTTTTAACCATTGCTATGGTTTTGCTTATTTCAGAATATCATACAATTGGAGTCATCCAGTGTGTTGCCTTTAAAATGGGCATCTTTCACTCAGCACTATGCATTAAGGTTCATTAGCATCTTTGGCTTGATAGCTTATTTCTTTTTATTGCTGGATCATATTCCTTTGTATGGATTCACCACATAGTCTGTTTATCGATTTACCTATTGAAGATGTCTTGGTTGCTTCCAGTATTTTCTAATTACAATATAGCAGACATAAATATTCAGGTGCATGTTTTCTGTGGGGATACATTTCCAAATCCATTTCAATAAATATCTAGGGTCATTATTGATGGATCAGATAGTAAGATTATGTTTAATTTTGTAAAATAACTTACAACCTGTCATTCAAAGTGGCCGTATTATTCTTGGACCAGACCAGCAATGAATCAGAGTCCCGGATGCTTTGAGTAACCACCTGTGATTCACACTGCTGTTTTCTTCCCAAATTTTAGTCATTCTTATCAGTGTGGTAGTCTCATTATTGTGTTTATTTTGAATTCCATGACAAATGAGGCTGAGAACTGTTTCAGATGTTTATTTGCCAGCTCTGTTTCTTCTTTACTGGTGTGTCAGTTCACAGTCTTCATACAATTTTAATTTATTATTATTATTATTCTTGAGTATTACATGTTATTTGTATATTTTGGAAACAAATTCTTTATCAGATATGTGTTCTGCAAATATTTCCTTCCAGCCTGTATATGGTCTTTTGATTTACTTTACCATATCTCCTATAAATCAGAAGTTAAAATTACCTACCAATTTTTCCTTTCATGAATCATACTATGGTTTTTATCTTTGACTCAGGATAATGCAGCTTTTTCTCTTTTGCTTTCTTCTGGACACTTTATAGTTTCATGCTTTATATTTAAATTTATGACCAATTTTGACATAATTTTTGTGAAAGGGGTAAAGCCTATTTCTAGATGGTGATGATGATGATGACAGTGATGATGACGGTGATGATGATGGTGATGATGATGTTGTTGATGCTGGGTATAGACATCCAATTGTTCCAACATTATTTGTTGAAAAGATTATCTTTTCTCCATTGAATTGCCTTTGCCCGTTTGTCAAAGATCAGTGACTACATTTGTAAATGTATTTCCGAGCTCTCTATTCTTTTGGATTGAATCCATGTGTCTTTAACATCATGCTACCTCGATGGTGGTATATAACTCTTGAAACAGCTTTTCAGCCCTACAATTTTGTGCTGTTGAGTGGGGTATATAGGGTCTCTTCTCTTTCAGTATAAGCTTTTGAGGCAGGGATGTTTATTGGGAATCGAATCTATAGATCAAACTGACAAAACTTGATCTCTTAACAATATTGAATTGTCCAATCTGTAAACATGGGCTAGGTCTCCATTTATTTAGAACTTTGATTTCTATTTAGTTTTTTTTTTTCTTTTCAGTTTTCTACCTATATATTCGGTGTATATTTTGTTAGATTCATACCAAAGTGGTTCCTTTATTTGGTACTATTGCAAACCGTAATTTTATTTTTAATGTTAAATCCCAGTTGTTCATTCTTCTTAAATATCAAAAACAATTTTCATATATTAACCTTGTATCCTGTAACCTTACTCTACTAGATTAGTTACAGAAGTTTCTTTATTGATTCTTTGGGATTTATATACAGATAATTATGTCACCTGCAAACATAGACAATTTTTATTTTTCCTTTTTCAATCTGTACAGATTTTGTTTTCTTATCTTGCTTTCTTTTACTAACTAGGACTCCCAGTGCAATGATGAACAAAAGGGGTGAGACGGGACATGATAATCCTTGCCTTCTTTCCAATCTTTGGGGTAAAGTGTCCAATCTCCTATGAGTAACTATGATGTTAGTTATAGGCTTTGGTACATATTCTTTGACAAGTTGAGTACATTTCTTCTATTCCTATTTTGCTGAAAAGTATTTTTTAAATCATAAATGGATATTGTATTTCATCAAATGTTTTTTCTGTTTTAATTAACATAATAATATGATTTTTCCTAATTAGTCTGTTGATGTGATAGATTATATGAGTGATTTTTTAATGTTGAACCAGCTTGGCATTCCTTTTTTTTTCTTTAATGTTTATTTTATTTTTGAGAGAGAGAGAGCGCACAAGCAGGGAGAGGCAGAGAGAGAAGGATACAGAGGATCTAAAGCAGGCTGTAGGCTGACAGTACAGAGCCCAACTCAGGGCTCAAACTTGTGAACCTCAAGGTCATGACCTGAGCTGAAGTCAGACACTCAAACAACTGAGCCACCCCCAGGCGCCCCTTGGCATTCCTGATATAAATCCCACTTGGTCATGATGCATAATTTTTTGTACATTGTTATACTCAATTAAACAAAATGTTGGTGAGGATTTTTGTATCTATTTCCAGGGATATATTGATCTGTAGTTCTCCTTTCTTGCAATGGCTTTATCTGATTTTGGTAGTGCTGACTTCATAGACAGTTAAGAAATGTTCTCTTTGCTTTTGTTGTGAAGAGAATAAATAGAATAAAGTTGTAAAAAATGCTCAATAAAACCGGGAGAGTGAAAGAAAAAAAGGGGGGTGGGTTTCTGCCCTTCTTCAATTTTTTTCTTTTCCTTTCAGTTTGGAACATTTCTATTGACTCATCTTCCAACTGATGAGGTTTCTTCCCCTCAGGTATGTCCCATCTGCTGAAGAACTCACCGAAGCCACCCTTTATTTCCGTCACGGTGTGTTTCATTTCTATCATTCCCTGCTGATATTTGCTCAGAATTTCTGTCTCTGCTTATATCTCCAACCGTTCTTATATGTCGTCTACTTCTTTCTATTAGCTCCCTTAGTACGTTAACGGTAGTTACCTTAAACTCAATACAAGATCGTTGTAAAATCCCAGTCGAAGCCCGGTGTTCGCTTTGTGTCTTCAGGCTGCGCCTCCCTTGGCATTTGACCATGACTTGCTTTCTGCTGTTGTCCTCAGTCAAAGGCGGGCGTGATATACCAGGTAATACACACTGAGGCAAAGGGGCCTCTCCTGCAGGCTTTAAGGTAACTCGGTTGGGGTCAGGCCGCGCTCAAAGCTCGCCCTGCCTGCAGGCGCCTCCAGCTCCTCCAGGGGGCTTGCTCTCGTCCCCTCGTCCCCTCGTCCCCTCGCGGAAGGGCGTCTGCCGGAGGACTCCTGACCCAGGGCCTGCTCGCGGCTCCCGGGCCGGAGCCACTGCCGTCACGTGGAGCGGGGCCGGGGGGGCCCTGAGGTCCCAGCCGGGGGGGAGGGGAGGGGAGGGGAGGGGTGCTCTACCATCACACGGCCAACAGCCTTGTGACAAAGCTCAGGCTTCTAGGACAGCTGGGTCCCGGGTGCGGCGCGCACGCGGGCTCCCCACGTGACGTGGGGCAGGGGGGCCTCGGGCTTCCGGAGGGCGAGGCGGGCCCTCCCGGGAAGCCTCTGCCCTGGAGAGTACCCCGGCCCCCCCGGGTTATTCCTCCTCCCCGCCCCTCAGCAAGGCCTGGGCACCCCTGCCCCTGCCCATCGGGCTGCGATGCGCACACCCATGCGCCGGGGGGGCGCCGGGACACTAACTCGGGGAGTTCCGACCCCTTGGCCTGCGGCTGTCCACGCAAACCGCCCACACGCACTCCCACGGTGACGGCGCCTGAGCCCGTTTCCGGTGGGCGGGGCCTGGCGCGGGGGCGGCTCGCCCCGCCCCGCGCGTCTCAGCGCCCCGAGTGGGTTCTCTGCGGCCGGAAACGGAAACGTCCGGTGGGGCCGGCAGCTTCTGGCTGGAAGACGGAGGCATGGCTTCCGCTCAGTCCCGGCTCGGTCCGGACGCCTTGCCCTTCCTCTGTGTTTATCAGCAAAGTTTGTTTTTTATTTTTATTTTATTTTATTTATTTTTTATTTATTTCTAAGAGAGAGAGAGAGAGAGAGACAGCGTGAGCAGAAGAGGGTCAGAGAGAGAGGGAGTCACAGACCGAAACAGGCTCCAGGCTCTGAGCTGGCAGTCAGCACAGAGCCCGATGTGGGCCTCGAACCCACGAACCCCGAGACCATGACCTGAGCGAAAGTCGGACGCTTAACCGACTAAGTCACCCAGGCGCCCCAGCAAAGTTTATTTAAACATAGTTTAAATAGTTTATAAAGTTACATAAACATAAAAATGTTTATTTCTGAGAGAGAGCGAGACAGAGAGAGAGAATTCCCACCAGGCTCCAAGATGTCAGCATAGAGTCCGTCGAGGGGCTCAAACCCACAATCCATGAGACCATGACCTGAGCCTAAATCAAGAATCCGATGCTGAACCGACTAAGCCACCCAGGTGCCCCCAAAGTTTTTTTTTTTCTTTTTTTAAATATTAAAAAAAAATTGTGAGAATAAAAAATAATTAAATGACAGCTTGAAGACAATCTCCCCACATCAAATGGTATTAATTTAATGTATATGTTCAAGTGATTATAAATAATGTTATGCTAAATCCCACCACCTGACTTAAGAAAACATATTTTATGACAGATGATGATCACTGCCTATTACAAAAAAATTTCAAGTGTTAGTGAGAACATAGGAAGATAAAACCAATCCCAGAGCAACTTATGCCCATCTCTCTACTAGACTCATTCTTCAGATCCTTAAATATTGAGGATCCACTCTGTGCCAAGAGCTGCCTAAATAACATATTCTTGATTAAACATACTTTATTAAACGTATTCTCATTCGATCCTTAAGAATACCATGCTAGGTGATTACAGTGACATTTCTTTAAATATGAAACCCTTACACAAAGATAGGTGAATATGTTGGCCAACACCACAGGGTGTAAGAGATGGAGTCAGTACTTAAGTTCCCCAATGTCACCTCATTTTGTTTTCCCAACCACTCTGTGAAGGCAGTGCTCGGCAAATCCGTGTCACTGCAATTCAGTTGAATTCAATTAAACTCAGGACATGACTGCAACTGGCAACGACTAGGCATCAGGCATGACACATTATGTTGGGAATGAATAGATGAGTGCAAATTCCCTCTGATCTCAGGAAGCCCCCAGAAGATGATGAGCATTTCCTGCCTTGCTCTGGATGCTAACGAGAGGTGGTAACAACCCACAGTAACAGCTGAGAGAACACACGAACTAAATCTTGAAAGACGGAGTAGGAGTTCTTCAATATATTCGGGATTGAGGTTGGCAGGAGTGCCAGAAGACTTTCTAGAAAGAACTTCAACAAAGATATGGAATCATTAAATTGCATGCCAATGTTCTGTGAATCTTTTTCCTTCTCTCTCTCTCTCTCTCTCTCTCTCTTTTTGTAAGACACATTGAAATAAGGAAGCTGGGGTCAGAGGCAGAAGTTGATAACAAGAGATACATCCTTCAGGGTTTAAGTCAAACACTTGAGTTTAGAAGGCTTTGACAGGGCCTTACTTGGTTGTATCAGACTTCAGTTTTAGGAAGTCTATGTTCTTCTTAATATGGATGCTAAAAAAGATGAAATGCAATATTCAAACCTACACTGAAAGTTTCTAGAAGGTGCTTGCATATAAGTGGTGGGCTATGCATTCAGATATCAGCAAACTGACCGTTCAATTCTTACAGATGTTTCATTTACTTTGTATAAAATCGTAAGTGCAGTTTGCTTTGTAATCAATGTTTTCTTAAAGACATCGAGAAAACTGTAGCATCACTTAATAGCCATTTGCATAGAGAATTGTAACATCACTTATTTTTTTTTAAATCCCCAAAGTGAATTAAAAACAATTCTTTGCCCTCAGATGAATTAAGACATTTGACTGATTAAAGTGTAAGTCTGTGTTGATGTCATGTTGAGCTTTAGAAAAGAAACATGGATACTTACTGCTATTGTTTGGCTATAAATTAGATTTCTAATCATGTTATTATAATAAGAACAGATCTGACGGCTGCATTTCTAGAGTCTTTGAGGAAGACGTGTGACCTGTGTCCCGTGTCCTTCTGCTACTAGAACCACTGCCATTCGGTGGGTGGATGTGGCAGAACAGAATAGAAGGAACACTGTGACATGGAAATCTCACGTCTCCGGAATTTCACAGCCCTGCCCCTTCATTACTGTGGTGACCTCCAGCATGGGAACGTTGGTAAAATCTTAGTAAAGAGAAAAATAAGATGAGTTTCTCATCCCAATTCATATATTAAGCCAGAATACTGTTGTCTGTCTGTCCATTCACTGAAATGTGTTCTGTCCTTGAACCCCCGAACATGTATAACTGAAGCCACACATTTCTCACTTTGCGATGGATTCCGATCAGAGGACAGATGCAGTCCGAGAACAAGCCGACATGGAAGATGGGGATTCTGTCGTGCTGCAGTTGTGTTACTCTACAAATACAAATATTGTGGGGTTGTGCTGCATAGCCAAATGGCACAGCTTGGATCAGAAGCACATTGTCTACAGACAAGACCTAGTGTCCCTGACTCAAGTAGCATCCCTACCGCGTTTCACTGCCATTTCGCCTGCGTGTGTATATAGCAGGGATGGGACGTCTGGGTGGCTAGATTCGTTAAGCATCTGACTTTGGCTCAGGTCATGATCTCACGGTTCGTGGGTTCGAGCCCCACATCAGGCTCTGTGCTGACAGCTCAGAGCCTGGAGCCTGTTTCAGATTCTGTGTCTCCCTCTCTCTCTGACCCTTCCCTGCTCTCTCTCTCTCTCTCAGAAATATATAAAACATTAAAAAACATTACACAGCAGGGATAATAATAAAAACTAACCAGGAGTTTTTGTGAATATGACGTTGAGAAAAATAACGTGAAATTCTTAGTGTGGCACCTGCCTTTTCTTCCAAGTTCAATGTGTTGCTGCTGTCATCAAAATGATAATGATGATGATCTAACTCAGGTAATGGTGTTGAGGTCAGCAGGTGCCTCGATTGTAGTGGTTCTCAACAGAGTCTGTTCTTGGACCTTGGAGCATTTCTGATGGTTAAAGTCAGTGAGGATGGGATACGGCTGGCAGCTAGTGGGCAGAGACCATGGATGCTCCTGAATATCCTCCAGTGGCCGGACATGCTCCACAGAAAAGAATGATCTGGCCCATCTCATCAGTAGGGATGAGGCTGATGAATGTTGCTTTGCTGTCAGCTGTGGAGCAAAGGGTCTCAGCATAAGAGTAAATGCCACCTCTCAATGGTCCTTAAATCCTATTGCTGATTGTAAAAATATGTTTCATAGGGGCACCTGGGTGGCTCAGTTGGTTCAGCGTCTGACTTCGGCTCAGGTCATGATCTCACGATTGTGGGTTCGAAACCCGCATTGGGCTCTGTGCTGACAGCTAGCTCAGAGCCTTGAGCCTGCTTCAGATTCTGTGTCTCCCTCTCTCTCTGACCCTCCCCTGTTCATGCTGTCTCTCTCTCTCTCTCTCTCTCTCAGAAATAAATAAAACATTTAAAAAAAATTTTTTAAATATGTTTCATAAAAGAATATATTTGATGCCTTTCTTTGATCAGTCATTCCTCGTTTAAAACAAACTCTACCAAACCAAGCTTCATGCCATGTGCTAAAGGCTGAAAAGTTAAACAAACATAGCTTTTGTTTACTTATTTGTTTGTTAGTTTAGAAAATATTAGTTTATTTTGAGAGAGAGAGAATGGAGGAGGGGCAGAGACAGAAAGAGAATCCCATGCAAGCTCCATGCCGACAGTGCACAGCCCGACGTGGGGCTCGATCTCACAAACTGTGAGATCATGACCTGAGCCGAAATCCAGAGTCAGAAGCTTAACAGACAGAGCCACCCAGGAGTCCCAAACAAATATCGCCGTTAGCACACTGATAATATACAAGGTTACATGGGCAAACAAATAACTATCAGGCAGTAAGCCAGCATAAGTCACGATGTTGCTCATGATGGTGGGGAGTACTTAACGATGGAGCTGGACGGATGGCACATAGCCATGTCATGCATGATGGTGTTGGCATGCAAAAGTCTGTGCACCTCGTTTTCTAGGCGGGAGGAACAGACTTGAAAGGTTTGAAGCAGGAAGTTATCGTGAAAAGATATGTGTTGAAAAGGGTTTTCCGGTGCTCATACATAGAAGAGGATAAAGAAGCAAAAGAAGAGAAGTAAGTACCAAAGAAGGTGGGTTGGCAAATGCGGGCTGGCGATGGGGAAGCTCTAACCCTGCTGGCGATGGCGTAGGGGACGCCGAACAAACCAGTGGACCCGGGAGAAGGCAAAGGAGCCGCAGGCATCTGGATCGCAGCACCACCAGCTCCGTAGACGGAAGGGAGCGGCACCTGGGGAAAGAAAAAAGCTTGAAGTTATTGAGCTGAGGGTGCACAGGCAGAGGCGTGGGTTTGGATGTTTACAGAATTTGAGGGAGGGACCACTTGGAGCAAAAAGAATAGAAAATAACTGATAGACAAATTTAGTTAGTGGCACTGGGCAGCAGCCAATGCAATAAAGCCTTGCGTCTCATTAGGTTATGGTCTAGCCTCTCTGGAGCTTGATCTTGTTAGAAATATGGATGTCCTTTAGGCTTTGATGGATGGGTCTGGAAGCCACACGTGAGAGAGGTGGGCAAACAGACCAGCGGGGACCACAGACCAGCGCTGGGTGCCCACCAGCAAACAGGAGGAGGTAGCAGTGGAGGAATGGATAGCAAAGTGCTTTTCTGTTTGTTCTTTCATTATCTGAGCTCATTTCAAATGTCTCGGGTCAATAAAAATATACAACTCACAAGATGAGAGGAACAAAGGAATCTGTAAGGACGTAATTAGTAGTATTAACATCTTTATTACAGCGTTGCATTCCAAATTTACAGTTCGCAGGCACACTTTCTATCTCTCTCACTTAGGTACTTCAGGTGAGGCGTGGCATGCAATTATTGTTCACTATATATTTATTGAATAGATAACTAAATGATTTTACATAGCAGAAGTACTTTTCTCAAGCTGGATTTGAGTCATGCAGGCTTAAATTACATATATGTGTGTGTATACATACAATGCATGTGTATGTGTGTATATGTGCACACACCTTACACACACACACACACACACACACACACACACACAGACCTCCTTCTTGAGATAATATTAAATTCAAAAGAAGTTGTAATTGGTCAAGTCTTGTCAAATGAAATCATATGTATTTTTAAAGTCAAAATTAGGGGCGCCTGGGTGGCTTAGTCGGTTAAGCGTCCGACTTTCGCTTGGGTCATGATCTCACGGTTTGTGGGTTCGAGCCCCGCGTCGGGCTCTGTGCTGACTGCCAGCTTGGAGCCTGGAGCCTGTTTCAGTCTCTGACTCCCTGTCTCTCTGACCCTCCCCTGTTCACGCTGTCTTCCTCTCTCCTAGAAATAAATAAAACATTAAAAAAAAAAAAAGTCAAAATTAATTAAGAATTGTGCAGATTGTATGTCCTTAGTCATCTGCAGTTATACAAAATAGGACAGAAAGAAGGATACTTAGCCTTTAATCCCAGTCTAGTGCATTGAGGGATAATTAATTTAGGGAAAGACTGAGGCCCATCTCAGAGGACTTCCGGGAAAGGTCAGCCCGCATCTTCCAGGACCTCCTGGGAGATGTGAACACTTCTCTGAGACCCCTGATGGGACTGACCTCAGGCAAGATTCCATCTCCAGAAGCCTGTGCTGTGTAAGATGATGAGGACCCACGCCGGCAGAGGCAGAGTCTAAGGTGTCTGAGGCTTTGGAAGAACAGTGGTGCACATCACATTTCTACCTCCTGAAGATTCTAGAATGTGTGTGGGCAAAAGCTAAAAATAATAACTTTCGGGTAGTTAGCATATGAACAATGGCTGTTGACTCTGGGCGTACCTTTGTGCCTTTGAGTTGAAGGACTTCAGAGGAAGCGAGCTGGCACCACCAACCTGCCCGTTTCCGGCCCCCGCTGGGAGGTGCCGGGTCACGGTGCTGCCCTGACACTATCCTGTGTCTCTGGACACCATGAGATCTCATATTCTGAGGTCCACTTTAAGGCGAGAACCTCATATGCTTTTGCAGGAAGCAGCTCATTTGATGGGGGCTGGGCCACCCATGCGCACCTCCCGGTAGGGTGGACTGCTCTGCGGGAGGGGCTGGGCTGGGTCTCGCAGGGAACCCCTGGATTGTTCTCTTTTCCGCTCTAATTAGGAGGCTCATTAGCTTAGTCAACAAACAGCCATTATGTATTCAGGCTGTTGTGTATTCCGTAGGCTGTGAAGTCTGCACGACAGCATCCATAATGCCCTTGCTTCTACACCTGGGACCTGCCCATGCACCTGCTGTGGGTCCCAGTCCAGTTACCAGACTGGCGTGGATGGCCTGAGGCAGCAGAGGACTCCTGCCCTGTGCACTGCCCATGGAGAGGAAAACTCAGAAACCAGGCAGTGAAAATGCGTGTCAAAAGGCCGCTACCTCCTTCTGTTCCAATGACCCATTAGAAAATGTCCTGGTTTGGGATTCTGAACCTAGGGAAGTAGGCTGTGGGCCCGACTCCATCATTCCGTATCCTCGGGACATGGCGTGGGTCCTAGTGGGGCTCTGAGATTCGGTTTTCTCGTCAATGAAAAGGGGATAAAACTCACCAGGAAGCCCACTGGGTTGGTGGAGTTAACAGCTGTTTTGTCAGCCGGAATTTCCGAGTGGATCTGAGGCCCCCTCCTGCTGTGAGGAAGGGAAGGGGGCCCCAGAGCCCCGAAATAGGCCCGTCGCTCTGGTCTCAGATTCCACGGGGGAAGTTTAGAGATAGGTCTCTTGTGGGCACGGTCTGCACTACACACACGATGCCTGGCACGGAACAAGCCTTCAGCAGGTATCAACGATCTGACGGCTGCGGTCTGTGCCCAGGCTGCAAATGAAAACAAAGACAGTTGTCCCTTCCTGGGAACAGATCTGGATGTCCCACAGAAGCCACGGCCCCGCCCAGCAGCAGCGGGCCTGGACTGTGTCCCTCCCGGGCCTCCGCAAACCTCTCCTGAAACGCACACTTTCCTGGTGCAGCACCTCGTGCTGACCCTGGATGCTCAGGGGAGGCTCCAGCGGAGAGGAGGTGTCCTGTCTGCAGAAACTCACAGGCATTGGCCAAACTGGAGAAAGGAGCCCCTGCACGGTCCTACGGTCAAGTGGCAGAAGTTACAAAGGGAACACCACCGCTTCTGTGACCTACCCTGTCACCGCGGGAGGGGTCATAAGTTCGTGTCTTTTCTCACGCAGAAGAGGAGGCCCAAACTGTACCTTCCTACATTACCCAGGTTTATTAAGAAACAAATTTAAAATACTCAGATTTGAGAATTTAAAAGAAAATACGCATGTCTCAGATGCCATTTACAAATTAAAAGATTGTGTTGATTTAAGGTCTTAGGTTTTCACAGTCACATTTGATGCCTGATAACAACTTCCTAACATATTCACTGTCATTGGGCTCTTTGCTAAGATCGGTAGTTAACAGGTGAGCAGAGAAGGGCCCCTGTGAGGGTGCCCCGAAGCTCCCTGCAGAGACCTGACCAGACGAGGGTTCCCCTGCGCAGCTCCGGGGCTGAGATCTGGAGCTCCCGGCATGAAGCTCTGAGCGTACTTTCCAATTCCTTTTTGTGATCTTATCTGGAGCTTTCGGGGTGTGCATGTGCTGTGTGTGTGTGATGATTTGTGTCTTTCCTGTTGTTATTATTAGAAACTGCTCAGAGGACTTAACAAAGGGAAGGCAACAGGGGCGCCTGGGTGGCTCAGTGGGTTGAGTGTCTGACTTTGGCTCAGGTCAGGATCTTGTAGTTCCTGGGTTCAAACCCCACGTTGGACTCTGTGCTGACAGCTCAGAGCCTGGAGCTGCTTCGGATTCTGTCTCCCCCTCTCTCTGCCCCTCCCCCACCATGCTCAGTCAGTCAGTCTGTTAAATAAAACCAAACATTAAAAAGTTTTTAAAAACCAGTGTAAAAATTTCTATGCCATCATCACCATTTCCTACAACATGCTATATTACATAATTTTGGAACTATTATGTAAAATATTACAAATTTGCATTGTAAGATTCAGGATAAATATTTGTCAAACATTAGCTGTCTATGTGTTTATGTTTGTGGTATACATATGTATAATATGTGCTAATTATTTATAACTGCTTTTATCTTTTCTAACTTATTTATAATTACTTGTGCATAGGTACAGATTCGTGTATATCTGAGAATACTTTAAATGTAGAATACTTATTAAATTACTATAAATATATTTGAATGTGGCATCATGCTTACACAGATATGCATATGCATGCTTCACAATTTATATTGCACACAGAAGAGCAAGTTCTATAAAAATACAATTATGTGTATTCACACATCATTTATTCAACAGCTCTGAAGAATGTTGTTTATCACATAAGTGAATTTTTCAGATCATTGAACCTTAATATTTCAAGCATGAGCATTTAATTTTGAATATCTGTAAGGAAATCTTCTGTAGTTCACTCCCTTGAGTTCTCAGGAAGATAATGTGGAGCCTAATAATAATGATCACAATAAAACAAGAAAGTTACCATGGATCGAGTATCTTCTACACGGCAGGCACTTTACACACACTTATTATGTTAGAAAATCCTTGGTAAACTGAGTACATTCGTTCACGCATCATGCCTGAGCACAGAGCCTTAAAGAATTGAATAACAGGTCATAAAACTTGAAGAGGTAGAGCTGATACTCAGAGCTACGTTTTGCTGCCTGAAAATTACCTTCCCAAAACATCATCTTCCCTTGAATGAACTACATGCCAGCCTCCTGTGGTTTCTACAGGTTGTTGCCCAGTGCGGCTGCGCACCTGAGACCTCCTCTGATGCCAGGTGTCCATCGATGTGTCTCCTGCACCTATGAATTTCTTTCAAATTCTTCCCAGTTCTCCTCAATTTTGTTTCTTGCAGTGCACTCTGTCTTGGTTAATCAGAAAAGCTGATTTGATAAAAATTACAAGGTAAAGCTTATTTGGTAATCAAATATATGTGCTAGCTTTAAAATACAGTTAGTTAGGGGCTCAGTTGGTTGAGCTTCCAACTTCAGCTCAAGTCATGATCTCACGGTTCATGAGTTCGAGCCCTGCATTGGGCTCTGTGCTGACAGCTCGGAGCCTGGAGTCTGCTTCGGATTCTGTGTCTCTCCCTCCCGCTCGCTCTCTCTCTCAAAAATAAACAAGCAATAAAAATTTTTTTAAAATGTATAGTTAGTCAGTCAGTCAGTTAGTTGGCTTCTGTTTTCTTGGACAAAGCTGGTGGGAAAGTTGTCTGGAAAGCCAGCAGAGGTTTCTCTGTGCGTATATCCACTTGCTAGCAGTATTTTATTCAAGACACATGTAGAAGCAAATACAAATCAATGATGACAACAGAATCTCAACAGAATGTACTCCTAGAAACACATAAGAAATACTGTAGGTCAGTTTGGGTTTCTTCAAAATATGTTCCCTTAACAAATGCCTTTCCAAATCGTGTTAGATTTTTAAGAAAGAAGATGTGTTAATAAAGACAGCAGGCTTCCTCCTTCAGGGTCCTATTTTAAGGAATTGGTGCAAAGTGCTTCAGATAATATACGGGCTTTATCTACATTTTTTCCAAAACTGGTTTGGTTTTGCTACATTGTATGAGAAGAAAATCAAATCTCTAGTTTCTTTGTAGCATATAATTATAACAGGATAGTCAAAGAAAAGAGAAGCCCTCAAGAAAGGAAAGTCATTCCTTAAAGTGGGAGGATTTGGTAGGTTATGAAAGAAAACCAGCTCAGGTGCACAGGGTTATTAGAATAGAGCACAAGGTGTTATATGGAAACCAACTTGACAATAAACTATTGAAGAAAAAAAGAAAAGTCTAAGAGGTCCTGCTAGCAAACCTGTGTTGTTCTTATACACGGATTGCAATGGGCAGTGGGCAACATGAAATAAGGTTTAAAAGCTTGCTGATGAAAAGCACGGGGAGATCGCAAAACTCACTTTAATTAAAGGTAGAAGTTGAGTGGATGGTGAAGGGTGTGGCCACGTGGACAGATTTACGGCCTCGGTGGAGTGACACCACAGTTCTGTTTTCTCTCTAGAAGAATTTCATTTTTTAAAAATCTAGTCCTTGCCGTCATATATTAAAATAATAAAAAAAATAGACACAGGTCCGTTCCTTGTCATTGCTTTATTGGTTCTAAAATTATCTTCCGTTATCAAAATCTATTCTGGCTGAAGAAGTAAAATTTTACATATCAGTGAAAAAAATAAAAGGCTCGCCGGTCCACCTGTGTTTCTTTTCACTGCCGCCTCTGGAAGGAATCCGGACAGTGTTTTCCAGATCATATCAGGATCGATAAAGATCAGAGCAATAAAGTAGAAAACCAGGGGTGCAGTTCTGTGTTTAAGTCTCATCCTGAAGAAGCTGAGTGACACCAGCCTCTCTCCCTCCCTTCCCCCACACTAGCTGTCAGCGTCGCCGGGGGCATGGCCGTGACCCTCCTAGAATCTGGGGTTACAAGGTGCCACCGGCACTGTCCTCATCCTCTCCAGCAGAATCATGCGGCCCTCGCTGTCCCCTCTGCAGGGCAGGCGCCAGCCGCAGGCGCTGTCCTTTGCACTGGGAGACCCTTACCCCGCACCCCCTCCCCCCGCCCCACCCCCACTGCTTTTCCTCTCCTGTCTTGGGTGACAAAGCCAGGCAGAACCTCCTGTTCTAGATGACTTACAAGAGAAGCCTTCACCGGGTTTATTTGGGCTGACTCTAGATTACAAGCCCTCTTGTTTAACATCGAATTAATGCTAATAATTTTATTTGCATAGGAATCCTAGTTTATGAGTACTGATAAAGCAGTGAAGTTGAAATCATTGGAGTTTAATCAGTGATCAATGGTTAAGATATCAAAAGTGCTTCCTCGATACTGATGCCCTGGGCCAGTCTGCAGGCTCTCAGTCTCCCAGATGTTTCAGTGGAGAATGCAGTGAGGGAGCTCGGGCCCTGCAGAGGGTACGAACCCCGTGATGAAGAAAGGACTCGCTCGTTGCCAGCAGTTCGGCAGTGCTGAGCGGCAGGGCTGGGCTCAGCTGTGGCCTTCCTCACCCGAAGCTCCTTTCTCCCCATCCGCCTGGTGCCCTCACTGAAGTCTTTCTCTTTAATAAATACATAATTTCCCATGTGCTTTTTATTAAAATATATTGATTCAGTGATTTTTTTCTTTTTTATGATGATATTATTTTTCATTTTTTTAACGTTTGTTTATTTTGAGAGAGAGACAGAGTGTGAGTGGGGGAGGGGAAGAGAGAGAGGGAGACACAGAATCTGAAGCAGATTCCAGGCTCTGAGCTGTCAGCACAGAGCGTGATTTAGGGCTCAAACCCATGAGCAAGATCATGACCTGATCTGAAGACAGACACTTAACCGACTGAGCCACCCAGGCGTCCCAATGATGTTAGTTTTCAAGAGCAGTTTTAGGCTCCCAGCAATGTTTAGCAGAAGGTACACATGTGTCTCACGCACACCCTCCCCCCATATGCACAGTCTCCCCTCCCCCACTACCCACCCACCCCACCGAAGAGCACATTTGCCACAACTGATGAACCTACATGGACTTGTTATAAATATGCAAAGTCCAGAGTTGCCATTAGGCTTCACTCTAGGTGCTGTGCAGTCTGTGGGTTTGGACAAGTGGATGACGACATGTGTCCATGATAATAGTACCATACACAGAGGTTTTCCAGCCCCAAACTCCTCTGTGCTGTGTGTACCCATCCTCCCCCCCAAACCCCCAGGACCCTCTGCTCTTACCGTCTCCATAGTGTTACCATTTCCAGAATGTCTTATTGTTAGAATCATACGTGTGCAGCCTTTTCAGATTCCATTCTTTTTTAATGTTTATTTATTTTTGAGAGAGAGAGAATAGAACAGGGGAGGGGCAAAGAGAGAGCGAGATACAGAATCGGAAGCAGACTCCAGGCTCCAAGCTGTCAGCACAAAGCCCGACGCGGGACTCGAACCCATGAACCATGAGATCATGACCAGAGCCAAAGTCAGATGCTTAACCAACTGAGGCACCCAGGAGCCCCAAGATTCTATTCTTTCACTTAGGAACATGCACTCAAGTTTCCCCCATGTCTTTTCATGGTGTGGTGGCTCATTGCTTTTCAGAATTGAGTAATATTCCGCTGTCTGAATGGAGATGTCATGATTTTAATGCCCACACAGGAAACTGTGCTTTCCAGCATCTTTTCAGATCAGCTCTAACTCATTTCTTCTGCACCAGTTAACAAGTTGCTGAAAGTGTGATCCTTTCACACCAGTGATTCAGGGTATATTAATATTAATGCTCACACAATAAGGAATCTTTCCCACACTTGTCTCTTCCTTCTAGAGATTAAGTTGCCCAGGAAGTAGAACACCAGTGATGACTACATACATCTTACTGACAAGGTTAAACGAAGTACCACTTAAGCGGCTCAGGAAAGATCTCACTTTGTTGAAACGCAGCACCTATAATAATTCAGCTGCATTCTACCTCAAGAGGAGGGTGCTCGGAGGGGCTTCCCTGAGTTTTAGATTCTAAGGAGGGGCCTCCTAGGGTTTTGGGTTGATTTTATTCATGCAAACCAGTTGTCTGGTCTAATGAATTCAGAACTCTGAAGACAAAGGTCAGGAAACAAATTCAGTGGGAGGTTGACTATGGAAAAATAGCTTCAAAATTTTTGAAAAGTCTACATAAAGTTCTTTAATACATATCGTATGAATTTCAACCTAAAAACACAGGTAACTCAATTACAAGCATCTCAATTCACAAACCTCTTCTCATTTGAACAGATGTTAATTACATATAGTTTTCAGGAGCCTATTTTGGGTGGCTACTTCCACAAAATACTGTGTCATCCAAAGGTTTCCATGATATTGAACGGAGTTGTTACAATGTCACAACTTTCTCATTGCAGACTAAGTACTGTAATATACTAGGCTGTTTGATGTACTTAAATACCCAGAAGCTGGAATCAGGGAAAATACATTCAAGCCTTGGTTATTCTGTTTCTACTGGGAGGTCATAGGCAATTCACTTAATTTCTTCTTGCTTCAGTTTTTCCACCCTAAAATCAGTTTCAGTTATCATAAAATGGCATCATAAAAGCACATACTTCCAGCCCCCTCGGTGGCTCCGTCGGTCAAGTGTCTGACTCTTGAAGTCAGCTCAGGGCATGACCTCAAGGTTGGTGACACGGAGCTCATGTCAGGCTCTGTGCTGATAGTGTAGGATGGAAACTGCCTGGGATTCTCTCTCTCCCTCTCCCCTCCCCCACCTGCTCTCTCTCTCTCTCAAAATAAACTTTTTAAAATTTTTTAAGAAGATTAAAAATAAAAGCACATGCCTCAGTTGTGGAGAAAAAATGAAGTGACATTTTTATTGCTTTTTGCAAAGGATCTAGTCAATTAGTTACACTCTTAGACAACGTCAGCGCTCAACATCATCTTCAGTCTTTATCATCTTCATCTGTTTCTAATATTCTTTGATTTTGTGGTTTACGTGACTCAGTTTTAGTACTTACTCTATCCTATAAATTATATTTCTGAACTTTGACTTGTTTTTATTATATTAAATATTTTTACTGAAAAAATATCAGAAGTAGAGTAAACATCTGACCAATGTTGATTTGAATATTTTCCATGCTCTGAACTTGGGCAACGATTAAATATATTGGACTGAGCAGGAGAGTGTCTACCATTATGCGGAATCTCTGTCTATTTCATCTGCAGAATGTTGACATAAATGTGCACTGTCGATAAAGCATGCTTGACAGAAGGAGGAAGACATGAGGGCTTCTCTTGATGCTTTCTATTTTGATTTAATTCCCTTTGTATTAGAAAGTAAGTTTATCCTTAGTAACTGATGATTCAAAATGTCATTCTCATTTGGCTCTGAATTCTTACAGTTTGCCTCCATTATCCACCCTTCAACGAGTGGGATTGTTGAGTAATATTTCGATTTATTCATAGTAATGAAAAATGTGTTCTAGTAATTTAAATATTATGGTTTTTAGGGAGCTCAAGGATTCACATTACTGGAATGACTAGTAGCAGACATATCTAAACAAAACCGGAAAACTCAGAATGGATCGCTTAAATGCTGCTGGACCAAAACAAACAAACAAACAAACAACTGAGCCAGTTAGAAAATAAATAGTACTAAATAGTACAAATTTGTTTATTTTCTATGTAGCTGTACACACACACACACACACACACACGAATTTTAGATAAATTAGGGGTTCAGGTCAGGGAAGTCACAAAAGAAATGGGAAAAAAATTAGATAAATGTGGGTACATTTCTTTATGAAAAATCTAAACTCAAGTATCATTGAACAGTCACAAAAAGCAAAGATTCCTGGTTAAGAACATAATATGTAAGAGTTATTTCTTCAAAATTAAAAGGAAAATAAGAGACTGCTAATCAGCATATACTTAGTAGAAAATAAGGAAGAAAAAGGTTTACAATGATAAAAACACACCCTGGTGACTAGATAACCCATTATAGCCCCAACTTAGGGAAAAGGAAAAGAAAAGGCAGGAAGGATTTATAAAAGAGCGAGCCCAAACGGGCTGCCAGCCGGCCTCCCGCATTCCCAGCTCGCCTGCTGCAGGGCCCTGACGCCGGGCACCGCGACCACCCCGGGCGCACCGACCCTCGTCCACGGGCGCTGCCGCCCGCTCCCGTCCGGCGACGCCCGCGCTGCGCGCGACCCCACCCTCCGTCCTGCCCCCGGATTAGGGGCGGGCGGCCGGTCACCTGCGGCCCCCGAGGCGCCCCGTCTCGGCCGCCCTCCAGCTGCGTCTCGGCGGCCAGCCCTGCTCTCACTCCCAGGCAGGCAGGGGTGCCTCCGCGGGTGCCTCCTGGCGAGTGGGGCCGCCGCTCCGCCCCTGCTTAAGGCCAGCCTCTCCGTGTATGTCAGAGGCCCTGCCTCCGCGGGGCTCCCGGGTGACCTGCGCCCCCAGGCCTCCAGCAGGGAACGTGCGGAAGCTTCCCGAAGCCCGCAGTCGGCCCGCTTTGCAGCGCCGCTTTATGGCGAAGCTCCTGAAACCGCCTCCGTGGTTTCGCTGTCTCTCCGTTTTCTTCTAGAGTCTCCTTCCTCGGTCAGACTTCCCACCCGCCACGGGGCTCGCGGTGACCGTGACCTGACCTGACCGCTGTGGCCCGAAGGACAAGCCCCAGCCCTTCTCCGGGCTGGTCAGTAGCTGCGGGGATCCGTCACCCGCACCCACTCTGTGACCTTCCGTTTCTTTTCGACAAAACCGCTCCGCGCACTGTCTTCCTCCCTCCGTCCGGACTGTGGACTGACGCTCCCTTCGCCCCAGTCTCCCGATCCCGGGCCTCAGGCCCCGCTACTTCCCGTCTCCCTGCCCCTGCCTCGGAAGCCCCCTCCCCGCCGCGGCCCTGGGGGGCTGCGGGGAAGGCCCCCAGCCGCGGGCCCTAACCCGGACCCTGACTCTGCCTGCAGGCTCTACGCCCACCGCCCACCCGGCGCCTCCGACCAGCCGCCTAAGGGGCTGTGCAAACCCCTTCCAAAATCAGGCTCAGAACCCCTCACGCTCTCCCTAACCCCTCCCTCCCCAGGGGCTCCACCACCGGGGGTGAGGGGGGGAGGGGGAGGGAGGGCTGCTCTTGATCTTGCTCATCTGGGAAGCCAGTCCCAGGGGCTCTACTTTCAAAATTTATCAACACTGGACCATGCACACTATTGCTGGTGCCATTCTCCAGGCCTCTCTTCCCCTGCGGTATGTGTAAGAACATTCTGGAAATCCACTGCCTCTGTCCCCTACCACCCTCCGACTCAATAAGCAGCATCGAACCACAGGTCCTGGGGTCGTTTCCATGGCTGCATAAAGCTTGCCTCGCAGCTTCGAGCGGAGGCCGCTCCTCACCTGCTGCGCCGGAGCCGGGCCTGCGGGCAGCCGGACGCCCTGCAGGCCGCAGGTTCGAGCCCACTCGGGACGCTCACAGCCTCCTGCCTCGCCAGCTGTCAGGCCGCAGGCTCGGCCCCGCAACTCCTTGTCTCCAGGGAACCTTCCAGAACCAGAGGGAACTCAGCAAGCAGGACACCATGCTTTATAACCTGATGTTTGTTGGACGTGAAATGAAGGCTCCTGAACTCAGCTGCTCAGCCGGGTGAACCCTGGTCCGGGGGGGAGGCGACAAGCGCTTGGACGTGGGGTCGTGGGGTCTCGGGGCGCCTTGGACGTTAGCCCACCGCGTGTCTCTCACACCAGGCAGGTCATTCTCCCTCTGCCCAAAGGGCCGTTGAAATGGAAGAGTAGGAATCTTTCCCGGCCCCCCCCCACGCTCCCTCTTTGTTTCCCACTCGCTGTGCCCGCCCCTCCCCCCCAGCCCTGCTTTACAAGAGAGGAAAGAAGGAAACAAAACTCAGACAGACCCCTTCAAGCTCAGAGCATAGGGGAGACAGAGCCGGGGAGCCGGTTCTCGGGGGGCCTCCGCTGAGCCGCGCAGTAGAGCAGGGACCCCGTGTCCCGCAGACAGGGGGAAGCCGGCCCGGGGTCCACACTCGCCCTCTGTCCAGCCTGGCCCCGGGCAAGTTCACCTGCACCTGTGCCGTCGTTAGCAGGGAGATTTCGAGAAGCAGAGACCGTGCTGGATGCCGCTGGTACTCCCCGGTGACCGCCGGTGTGACATCTGATGCTCCGCAGTGACGGCCAGTGCTCCCCGGTGACAGCCGGTGCTCCCCGGTGACCGATGGTGTGACATCTGGTGCTCTGCAGTGACGGCCAATGCTCCCCGGTGACCGCCGGTGCTCCCCGGTGACCGCTGGTGCTCCCTGGTGACCTCCGGCGCTCCGCGGTGACAGCCGGTGCTCCCCGGTGACCGCTGGTGCTCCGCGGTGACAGCCGGTGCTCCCCGGTGACCGCTGGTGCTCCCCGGTGACCTCCGGTGCTCCGTGGTGACCCCAGTGCTCCCGGTGACCGCTGGTGCTCCGCGGTGACAGCCGGTGCTCCCTGGTGACCGCCGGTGCTCCGGTGCTCCAGGCTCCGCGGTGACCTCCGGTGCTCCGCGGTGACTCCGTGCTCCCGGTGCTCCCCCGGTGACCGCCCAGTGACCTCCGGTGCTCCGCGGTGTCCCCCAGTGCTCCCGGTGACCCCCAGTGCTCCCCGGTGACCGCTGGTGCTCCCCGGTGACCGCCGGTGCTCCCGGTGACCTCCGGTGCTCCGCGGTGACCGCCAGTGCTCCCGGTGGCCGCCGGTGCTCCGCGGTGATAGTTGGTGCTCCCGGTGACCGCCGGTGCTCCGCGGTGACCGCCAGTGCTCCCGGTGACCGCCGGTGCTCAGATAGTGGTGCTCCCCGGTGACGCCGGTGCTCCCGGTGACCGCTGGTGGTCCGCGGTGACAGCCGGTGCTCCCCGGTGACCGTCGGTGCTCCGCGGTGACAGCCGGTGCTCCCCGGTGACCGCTGGTGCTCCGCGGTGACAGGCGGTGCTCCCCGGTGACCGCCGGTGCTCCGCTGTGACAGTCGGTGCTCCTCGGTGACAGTCGATGCTCCGCGGTGACAGGCGGTGCTCCCCGGTGACAGGCGGTGCTCCCCGGTGACCGCTGGTGCTCCACGACCCTGGGACCCAGGAAGACAGTCACACGGACACTCTGCCTTCGGACACCAAGCAAACCCGGAGACGGCCACGTGGGGGGCGTCGGCCAGGGAAACAGGAGATTTTCCCCACCCGTCCCACGTCCGCGTGGCCCGGTCGTCGTCGGAACGGCCCACGGGCGTGGACACGAGCCACACTCCTGCTTTACAAGGCAGGTCTCTACACACCCGTGTGTTCAGTGACTCACCTGTCCCCGAGCTCCTGCAAGACCCCCGGACTCCGGGAATGTGCAGACGTGTAAGGATGACGCGAAACTCTCTCCTTTGTGCGGCGCCCTCAGGAGGCGCAGGGAAGCGAACGTCACGAGGGCAAGTACAAGTTCGCCCCTATTCGCGCGGTTATTTAACAGATAAAAATGCCGTATCGTCTGCAACTAAACGTTAGCTTAAACCTATAGCCAGGAATGCAAAACTTTACAAAAACGGCTTTTATCCCTTAAAACGATGCATTTTCTCTTCTGCACCAGTGACGATCTGATGCTGTCATTTCAGGCGCGGGACGGGCCAGTATCCAGAGCTGTCCCAGAGGCTTCTGGATGTACTGCAGCTTTTAAGTACTGTTGAAAGTTCAGTGTTGCTATTCATTAAAATTTTATTTACCCTTTGAAAATATTTTATAAATGCCAATTCTGTTGGGCTGTTCTTGAGAAAAATAGGTGAAAAGCGTGGGCATAAATTAACAATGCATTTGGCTCACGGAAAACTCAGAAGGTGTGTATCCAAATGTGATGCCTTCTTCAAAGTGATCGTCTTGGGTGAAAAAAAAAAGTTGTTTCTTTTGAATATGGTCTCAGGAAGTTGAGAATTCTGTTAGAATTCTAGCTCTCCCTGTTAATGAATTTAGGAAAGTTACGCAGACGTCTTGGGTCACAGCACCTCATCCATGTAACAGGACAGTTCGTGGCTGTTCTGGGGACAGTGTGCAGATGCGTAGGGGTGGAGGCAGGGAGGACGTGGGTCCTCTAGGGACGCAGCAGGCTTAGAGGCACACGGGTGACCCATTCTCCCTGCCGCTGCAGTGACACCTCTCGCGCCACTCTGCATCTGTCCCCTCCTGCTGAATTCAGCCTGAAATAGCACCTGGCTTGTGGGACTTGAAAAGGTTCCTGCACCTACAGATTTCCGCCTCCTGTTCTGAAACGTTCTCTTCCTGAACTCTTACCTCCACACCTGGCCCCGTCCCCATCCGTAGCCTTCCATAGGCTCGCCCCTCTTGGGATGTTTCTTCCCGCGTTACGAGTTGGCCTTCTGGCCATTCACTTCCTTGTCCCCCCCCCCCCACCACGCACGCTGTGAACTCCGAAGAGGGCCCCTACTTCACGTCCCGCCCTGGCTCTCGTCGGGTCCGGCCCGCCCACGGGCTCTGAAGCAGGAGGGGAATGTTAAGGAAAACAGCATCTGCAAGTACTGTGTTTCTTTAGAAAATTCACAGCATTAATTTATGATCACATTTGTGTAATGAGATCTTTAGGGAAATAATATGTGTGTGTAGACATGTTATTTTTTAATGGAATTCTTTTTTTTCACATAAAGTCTCACAGAAAAGCAATTTTAGAAGCTGACAACTTTGAGATATTTCTGAAGAACACAAAAGAGAAGAAATTGTTTAATTTCTCCTTAGAACGCTAAACTATCTTTGACACACAAGCATTGGGGGAAGGAAGGAAGGAAGGAAGGAAGGAAGGAAGGAAGGAAGGAAGGAAGGAAAGGAGGGAGGAAAGAAGAGAGAAGAAAGAAAGAAAGGGAGAGAGGGAGGTAGAGGAAGAGAGAGAGAGAGAGAGAGAAAGCAAGAAAGCAAGAGAAAGAAAGAGAGAAAGAAAGAAAGGAAGAAAGAAAAGAAAGAAAGCAAGAAAGAAAGAAAGAAGAAGGAAAGGAAAAGAAAGGAAAGGAAAATAAAGAAAATAGAGAAGAGGAGAGGAAAAGAAAAGGGGGGAAGAAGAAAATTAAGGAAAAGAGAAGAAAAGAAAGGCAAAGGAAAGGAAAGAAAACGGAAAGGAAAGAGAAAAGCAAGAAACCTACCCAAGTGCCTTCGACATAAGGGCAGCCAAATGGTGTTGGCTCACACGTAATGCCTTATTTTAAAACTGTCATTTATTTGCTAAAATATGTGGGCTACGAACACCTGTCCTTTATGATGACATTTTATTTATTTATTTATTTATTTATTTATTTATTTATTTATTTCCCAGTCCAGGGAGGGAGGAGGGGGTGGAGGAGGAGGAGGGAAGAGCTGAAGCCAGGTGCCTGGAGTTCTCCAGGTGCAGGATGATGGCTCCTTGCCTGGAGTGGCAGTTGAGACGCTTGTCATAAGTCAGTCACCACCTTGAAGTCAAGGTCAGTAGGATTCCCAGATCGGTTGGACGTGCGTTGTGGAGAAAGTGATTTGTGTTAAAGCTGAAAAGAAATGTGAGTCAGAATAGTCCTCAAAGTAGGAGAAAACTGAAGAGCAGACAAACAGGAGAAGCCAAGAGGAGAAATGTCTCCAGAAGGAAAGGACACGCTGCGTTCAATGGTGTCCATGAATCCAGTGGGCTGAGAGCAAGAGTTACCCGCGTGACTCAGTAGTGCCCAAGTCCCCGTGGGGAGGACCTAGTGCCAGGTTGGGACGAGCAGGTCCTGAAACATGGAGGTAACATCAGGAATAAGCATGTGAGGCGTTAATTAGGGCAAAGGCCGAGTGGGCAAATGGGAAGATGTTGGAAGAGACGGGAAGAGCCGCCAGAGCCAGGGCAGCCCTGACCCTGGGAAGGGGGAGGGGAGGGCAGGGCTCAGGCTCAGGCCGCAGTGCGGTCCTAAGGAACGTTTGGCCAGGCCTGCAGGGAGCCGAAGGAGCCCTGCGTCTCCGGGGACAGCCAGCGTCCTGGCCCCCACTCTGTCCTGGCGCCAGCAGCCTGCGCGTCGCCGAGCACACGGCTGGGACCACGGCTGGCAGGGCTGCGTCCAGCCCGGGTGCGGAGGCGGTCTTCTCTGGGTCAGCGCCAAGGCGCAGCGCCGTGTGCAAGGTGACACCTTGAAGCACCTGCCGATTCCCCGAAGGGCCCCAGTCCGCGTGGCGCACTGCGGCATAGTTCTGCTCCTCTTGGCGCGCGATGAGGCAGGGAAAGCATTACATCTTTGTAACTGGGATGGAGAAACTGAAATGTTGTTGAGTGTCATGAAGAGTCATCGCTGATAACAGGAGATATAGAATCCACTTTGTGGTTTTAGAGTCTAAAATAAAAGTTGTAGCCAAAATCTGTACATTTAAAAATAGCAGTAAATTAGGAATTGCTATCCTCAGCAACACAAAGCTACTATTGTATAGTTTTTATTCCAGAACGTTAATATATTCCAATTCTGTTGTCATTATGTAAAGCCAGCATGCCCAACAGGATTTTGGGCATAATTTTTAGGAACTAGCCTTACCCTGCACATAGGGGGAATTTAGGAATGCACCCAGAGACCGGTGTTTCCCCATGTAGAATGATCTGTGTGAGTTCTGCATTAGAGGACACCAGAGTAGTCTACTGATGGGAGCCTTGGCAGAGGAAAAGATTTTCTTCCATGACATTTCAACAAACACAGGTGATGGCTGCCATGACTACAGATGTATTTCCAGAACATTCACCAGACACCAGGACGACTTTTCAATTTGTCCACATTCACGCAGCTGATGAACGAGTTGGGTCAATAGGAACAGAAGACAGCGGGAAGGCTACTGTGTCCACAGCACATGTTGCAAGTCAGTTCGAGATGCTGCCACTCGGCGTTCTGCCCACCGGGTAAAGAGGGGGCGGCGGTGGCCCAGGCCACAGCATCAGGTCCTGTCACGCGCTCCTTCCCCAGTCTGTGCCGCTTAGCTTGCCGCCACTAAACGGCATTGTTTTGTTGCACGTTAGAACAGCCAGATAGACAAGAACAAAGAAAATAGCCGTAATAGACAATACTTGCGATAATAGTGATCCTGGGAATGAATCACTTCCTACGACATGTTCAAGAGTGAATAGTTTATTTCCTCTTGGTTTTCCACGTGGGCTGGTCTCTCTCTGTTGGGTAAGACTAAGGCACGTGGTTTTGGTAGAAACAAGCTTTTTCATCATCACAAACGAAACCCAGACTCACCAGTGGGGCCAGGCCTGGGTGCCTTGGAGCCGCATTTGCATCCTGGAGTTACAGGGAGTGACAAGGACTTCAGACACGCCACAGTGAATGGACGGTTCACTCCGGCAATCTGTGGAAAAAAAAAAACGTCTTTGGTTTCATGCTTTTTTTTTAATTGGACAGAATGTTCTTAAATGAATTGCTGTTCATACTCAACTGTTGGTTGTTCAAACTTGGACAGAATTTCTTGGGAAAACTGATTTAATTAATTAAGAAGGGATGGCTTGCTTGGGCTGTTTGAAACAAATATTAATTTATAAAGACTCATGTGTCCCCAGCTGGGCTGTCAAAGCACTCGCTCAGAAAGTATAAAATTAACATATGTAATTTCTTTATTCTCACAAGGAGGGAAAAAAGGACAGCTATGAAGTCAGCTCTAACTACCTACACGGAAATACTGAAATTCGTCTTATTTTCACCCAGAGCTTACACATTTGCTTGACATGGATACGATGGGGACCAAGCAGACACGAGATCTGATTACAAGTAGAAAAGTCCGTCCAGATTTTTTTCTTGGTCTCGTAAAAGGGAGACTGAGATTATTTAAAGCAATTAAACCGTGCTGATTAAAAGTAGATGTCAGTTGCTAATAAGTGGAATATTTCCAAGGCGAGTCTGTTTTGAGAAGGACCAGGTTCTCTATGGCCCCAGCCCCTTTTGTAAATGGATGAAATCATAGCAGAAACAAGATTAGTGTTGAATTAAAACGACGGTGTGGCATGTGGCTTCAGTGGCCCACAATCTGTCACAGTTTTATGGATGCATGAGATGCACTGAGTTTATCTTTGTGTTTCTCCTGCACAGGTGGTCTGCTGCTCTGTTTAAAGACATGGCTGAGCCTACATCTACCCGACCAGGCTCCCACAGACGTGTGGGCATGGGGAGTGGGCTCCGGGCGCGGCCGGGCTCCGGCCCCCCAATTCCACAACATTGGCTTTTATCTCATCACTGAGCATTGCGCTGCAGCTATCAGATGGCTCTGTATTTTAAATTCCGCTGCCTGTCAATCATGAGCAAATGAAGAGGAAGTGCTCAACCATAAAAACCAGGAGTCTGGGAGCAGGGAGGCATGCACCTGGCCGTGGGCACTGGCCACTGTGGCTTGTTGTGGATTTGCCCCAAGGAAGACAGTTCTTTGTGTCTTAAAATGTGTCTTAAAGAGTCTGGGTGCAGAGTGAAAGCAGAGGGTGGGAAAGAAAAGAATGGAAGGAACAGAGCAAAATCTGTGAGGCAGGACCTAGATCCGATTCCCTAAAGAGCAAAGGGTCCAGTTTGCCCAAGTGTGTGAAGTGCTGCCCCGGCCTCTTCACCACCCACGTGGAGCCCGAAGGCTTGGGGTCTGCATCTAAGAGGCAGAGAAGTTCTTTAATGTGCGGGTAGTTTGGAAAGGGGTTGATGTGCCCATCAGCCTAACCAATGCCCTGTTGCCTGCCATTGGTTGAGGCGCTTTGGTGACACATCCACTGGTGGGGAGGGCTGGGCTGGGCAAGGACCACAGCGTGTCTTTGTGAAGCTGTCCCTTGGAGCCAGGCCTGTGCCACAGAATGCTTGGGACCCACGTGCCTTCAGCCGGCTCCAGGGACACGGTGGAAAGTCCCGAATCTCTTCAATCTCCACCAAATGCGTTTCTCCTCCCCTGCAATGGCATAAAAACATGTTCTTACTGCATTATTTTAAATAATATTTTGAGAGATGGTTTATGGGATCCCCTTTTCTTTGCCCAGGACCCATTATTATTTACTAATATGAACAGGGGCACCTGGGTGACTCGGTCAGTTGAGCATCCAACTCTTGATTTTGGCTCAGGTCACGATCTCATGGTTTCGTGAGGTCGAGCCCCACGTTGTCTCCACAATGACTCAGGATTCTCTCTCTCTCTGTCTCTCTCTCTCTTTGTCTCTATCTTTCCTCTCTGCCCCTAATTAAGGAATAAACATTACGTAACCTGTATAACTGAGCTGAGTAAGATTAATACAGAAGCATCTATACAGAGACAGATATTTTTTAAATAAAAGTGATTCTGTTTCTCTTATAAAGGTAGGCATAGGAAAATTAGAAAACACAAGAAATAATCATTGAACTGTATGTGATGCTGCAAACACAGAAACCACAGACAGTAGCCTCTATTTCCTACTAGAATTTTTTGGTTCAGTTCATACTGGGGTTTTGTGCAGCTGACACATGTTAGCGCGGTGAGCGCCAGGAAACAAACAAGTCTGCACTCTGACCGGCCGTACACACGAACCGGTTCATCACATCAAGTTTATCATGTATCTGAGGGAGGGCACGTGTTGCCCATGGATTGGTGTGTTTTCTGATTTCTTTTGAAACTGAGTATTTGTTTGACCTTGATCTTTTGAATCATTTGTTCATAGGCTTTGCCCATTTACTGAGACTTTTGTGGCTTTAATTTTATATAAAACTTCATGTTTATATAAATTCAATGTTTAAGTAACTTTGTCTTTCTTATTTCTCCCCAAAGCTTCCAAGCTTAGACAAGAGGCGGCATTCTACTCAGGTCTTCTGAAGGAAACAGTTGTGAGACTCCTCAGCCAACCTGCACATGCCTGCCTCAGTCTCTTTTAAAATTTTTTAATGTTTTAATTTATTTCTGAGAGAGAGAGAGAGAGAGACAACCTGAGCAGGGGAGGATCAGAGAGAGAGGAAGACACAGAATCGGAAGCAGGCTCCAGGCTCTGAGCTGCCAGCACAGAGCCCGACACGGGGCTCGAACCCACGAACGGTGAGATCATGACCGTAGCCAAAGTCAGACGCTCAACCGACTGAGCCACCCATGCACCCCCGCCGCATTCCCTATTAGATCGAGGCCCTGATCCAGCCTGCACAGAGCCACGTGACCCCACTGAGCTGGCTCTGGACTCCCCTTTATATTCTGACCCCTGATCATCCTCCCTCCCCTTCCCACATCAAACTATTGACGTGGCCTCACCTCTTGTCTTCCTACCCTGTGCAGCCTCTGTCAGGCCTGCTCAGACTCAGGGCCATTTTATCTTCTCAGTGTGTCCCTATGGAAGGTAAGGTAGAGGGAGGTGCTGCAGTCGGACTCAGGACAGGCGTTTTATCACCTTTCAAGGTCATTTCCAGGAAACATACTCTTACCTGAGACAGGGAAAAGACTTGGCACATATTTTTTAAATTTTTTAAAAATATTTATCTATTTTTTTTTTTAAATATTTTTTAATTTATTTCTAGGAGAGAGAGAGAGACAGCGTGAGCAGGGGAGGGTCAGAGAGAGAGGGAGTCACAGACTGAAACAGGCTCCAGGCTCTGAGCTGGCAGTCAGCACAGAGCCCCACGCGGGGCTCGAACCCACGAACCGCGAGATCATGACCTAAGCGAAAGTCGGACGCTTAACCGACTAAGCCACCCAGGCGCCCCATCCGAAGCAGCTCCAGGCTCTGAGCTGTCAGCACAGAGCCTGATGCGGGGCTCAAACTTACGAACTGTGAGATCATGACCTGAGCTGAAGTCAGATATTTAACTGTCTAAGCCACCCAGGCGCCCCAAGACTTGGCAAAATTTAACTTTCTTTTTTTACCTTTAAATTCCTTTTTTATAATTTTCTTTAAAAATGTGTATTTATTTTTGAGAGAGAGAGAGCACAAGTTGGGGAGGGGCAGAGAGAGAGGAAGACACAGAATCTGAGTCAGGCTCCAGGTTCTGAGCTGTCAGCACAGAGTGCAGCACATGCTCGAACTCACAAACCACAAGATCATGACTAAAGCCAAAGTCAGATGCTTAACCGACTGAGCCACCCAGGCAGCCCTTAACTTTCAATGAACTTATAGAACTATAACATTTTAGAGTTTAAAACTCTAAGGTATGCCAACTAGTGGACTTTCTTTGTCTTTTCTTTTTTTACACAAAGATTATATCAATTAAGTTTTTTTTTTTTTTCAGTATTAATGAGGGAGTTAAAACTGAGAGGCACCCTGGGGATTGCCCCGGGTCTGCTCATCAGGGGTCAGCGGTTTGGGATTCCGGATCAGGAGAGCAACAGTGCTGTGGGTATTCAGTGTTCTTCTGACTCCACTTTACATAAGCCTTGCCTTTGGTCATGGCCATTGGCTTTGACTCTGTGGAATCCTAGGCAATCAGAGAATGTCAATTCATCAGTATCTTTACGCATCTGGGAACAACAGAGACTTTTCTGAATCATAATCAATGAACTCTGAATAGCAAATATTTAAGCCGGAGTACAGAGCAGAAACTGTCTGATCATACTTCAGTAGAAATGATTTCTTCTTGTGAGTTGGTTGCCTGCTTGATTTCTTTCATAAGCGTTTATACTCCTCAGAGAAGAAGCATCAATAGAAAAGATACGGGAAGATGAGGAGCACACCATTAAAAAACTATCTCTAACAAGTTCTTCTGAAGTACAGTCATTAGATCAAAAGAGGGGATATTTAAATTAATTCAGTAAGTTTTCCAAAACCAAAATGTTCCAAGTTTGCAACAAGAAGCCAGCCCGTGGAAGCCGCGGACAGACTGCTACTCACCTGTTGGCAGAGGCCAATCCCACAACTATTTGCCAGCGATGCTTCCAGAAACACAGTTCTGTTCCTCTACCTCACAATATCCTCTGCCAAATTTTGTTCGTGTTTAATGACCCAATCACAAGATGTGCTTGTGTTAGTCCATTGAAAGACACTTTCTTCCTCTTTTCCTTCTCTCTCATGGTTTCTCATGGACCGCTCTTTCTAGAAGTTTCCAATATTGTAGTGCTAGAGAAGCAGTGCCCAGCAACAGCATCTATGCCCAATGGAGAATTTTGGTTTAGTAACAGCCGTTCATAAACACCAAGGTTAGGCTGCCTCAGTAAACAGTTGGCTTGACAGTGAAAAGGTGACCAGCATGCTGTCATCCTGGGGTAGGTGGGGAAGGTTTGGGGAAAGCGCCCCACCCAGTGTCAAGTGCCTTCTCTGCAGGTGTCCCTGTAAAGACTGTAGAACAGAACGGGTTGTGTTTTTTCTCTGTGGAGTTTGGGGCTAAAGAGACAGGATGGGACCTAAGGACAACCAGGAAACACACTGGTGAACTTCGTGATGCAAATCCCTCTCTCTCAAAAGGTAGAGCCAGTCAGGCCTCTATTTTCTTTCTTTCTTTCTTTCTTTCTTTCTTTCTTTCTTTCTTTCTTTCTTTCTTTCGTTCTTTCGTTCTTTCTTTTAATTTTTAAAGTTTATTTATTCTTGAGAGAGAGAGACACAGTGCAAGTGAGGAAGGGGCAGAGAGAGAGGGAGACACAGAATCCGAAGTAGGATCCAGGCTCTGAGCTGTCAGCACAGAGCCCGATGTGGGGCTTGAACCCATGAACCGTGAGATCGTGACCTAAGCTGAAGATGGGCACTTACCTGACTGACCCCCCCGGGCGCCCCAGGCCTCTATTTCTATCTCAAAATTTCTGGCCAGAAAACAGTGCCCAGGTGTCCTTTGGGCCCGAGCCCAAGGCACTCTGTAGATCCTTAGGGCGAAATGCAAACCTGGTGAGCGCGGAGGGAGCAAACGCAGGACAGAAGAATGACGGCGGTGACTTGGGAGGCCTGGGAACCCCCCTCTGTAGAGCCCCACTCTCTCCTAACAACACAGATCAAGGTAGTTCAGAGTTGCTTTCTTTTGTTCATTTACTTTCTCATTCAGCAAATGATGAATGGACGTGGAGCGAAATTACCGTTTATAAGACATTTCCTGTCTGTCCTGTCTGGCACCTCTCTTATCTCTGTGCATCTCCGCCAGGCACATGTTGTTTCTGGGTTTTGAGGTGACAGCCCTGTAGCTGGAGGCTCCTGGGCGTGAAGGTGGGACCCTGGAAGCCAGTCTGCTGCACCCATCCCATCCTCCTGGGCGTCTCTCAAATACTCCTGCTCCAATTTTCACCCCCCACCGGCCTGCCCACTGCCGCCCAGCCTCACGGAGCTGGGGATCAGCACAGTGGACGGTCAGGCTGGACCCCTGCCCTGCGCCCAGCCCGGATCTTCCCCTCACCATCCAGCACAGCCCTGGCTCACCCCTGCACCGGCTTCTGGCTGCATCTTAGCGAACTCATCTGATGGTGATCTGGGGTGGCAAGGTCTTTTGTCGGTTTCAAAGGGTTGGTAATGAGGAGTAATGAGATTGTGTAATGAGGAAAGGTCCTCTTGAGATTCTGCTTTTAACTTCATTTCAAATTTCGTCTTTTGGGGAAAAGCAGGATTAGCATGGGGACTTCCTGATTGCTTCCTACTGTTTGTTTGAAATGAATGTTCACTGATTCTCAAGCACTGAGGGGATCCACGCGCTGTGGGAGATTGGACTGCAGGTGAATTCTCATCCAGCTCGCCCAGTGGAAGGCTGGAGGATCCATTCGTTTCTTTTCCTGTGCACGTGTTGGGGTGTGAGTGGGCAGGGTGGGAGTGACTGACAGAACCTTCCCTGGGGCTTTGCCTGTGGGGGTCCCGTGTCTGTGGCCACCTGCCTTCCTTCCCGCTCCTTCCCGGAATACACTTGGTGCCATTTTAGTGACTTTACCTCTTCAAGTTCTAGCTCCTTCCTCTTCCATGCCCTGCACAGTCCATCAGCTTTGACCTCAATCTCCCCAAACCCCCCACCCTGACACACTGCTCTAGGAATTACTCCTTGAAAATGCGGGTCGTGGGGTCTCCATGCTAGATGTGCCTGTTTCAGCTCCCTGGGTATGAGGCGTGGAGATTTTATTTGTATCCTTCATTTAACACATGTCTTCAATTTATCTTAATCCAAAGGACGATACGACGTGAGATTTTGGGCTCCTCTGGTAGATTGCCTACAGTTTTGTATTTTTTACATGCTGGTATTCTTCCCTTGAAAGACGCTGTCTATGGGGCAAAACAGACCTAGGTCACCTCTGAAAAAGCTGGATAAGTTCAGAATACTGACATGGTCCTTCCTTCCAAAACCCTTGATCAATCCAGAAGGTGGCAGTGGATTTTATCAGGGCCCGTTCCCCCATATTTGTGGTGGTGGGAAGGCAGCCTCAGAATATTCATGTAAATTAACCCAATGGACCCATGAGGATTGCTTTACATTGTCATTGAAGACAATGATTCAATCGCCTTTACCCTCGGTTGCTCCCCATTGTCGCTGTGATAAGCTCAGCACGGTCTCTCCCCCTCCTCAGTACTGCAACACCTTCATGAAGAGGCTCGTGTTTACTGTCCCTGACGTTCCACAAAGGCCATTCTATTGTGTGTCCGTGAGAACGAAGGCATCTCTTCTGCTGAGATATTTCGAACACGGTCAGCCACCTGCGAGCCGTTGTCATTTGTCACCATTCACTGGGCTTCGGAAAGCCAACCTGAGGTCAGAACCCTCTGCCAGGACAGAAATCACGGGGACTGCTTTTTTTTTTTTTAATGTGTATTCATTTATTTATTTTGAGAGAGAGAGAGAGAGAGAGAGAATGTGCTGTGGGTGCACAAGAATGGGGGCGGGACAAAGAGGAAGGGAGGGAGGTGGAGCGAAACCCCAAGCAAGTTCCACACTCAGCACAGAGCCCAACTCAGGGCTGGATCATACCACCATGACATCATGACTGAGACAGACTCTGAACTGACTGAACCTTCCAGGAGCCCCAGAAATCGCAGGGGCTCCTAAGCTCTATGGGTACATCTTGGTGTATGCCACATAGGTGTTTGTATTATGCGATTTGCATCAAGCCCGTTGCACCCACCCCCCATTCCATTGACACTTAGAAAGATGTGTGCTTATGCATACCTCCACATTTATAAAAACTAGTGTTTAATTTCTCTCAGCTGTCACTAAGACTGACCATTTACTAAGAAATTATGATGATGTTCGAAAGTATTTTCAATTCGGTATCTCAAAGCAGTATTCATCTCCTTATCTTACAAATGGGAAACTGAGTCACAGGTTTAGAACTTGCCCCAAGCCACACGAGTGGCCAGGAACCGAACTCATGACAGACGGTCTCTGGGTTCCATGATCTCAGCCCCTTCTCAAGCTTGAGTGTTTCGGAATCACATGGAGAGCTTGGACTACACAGAGGTGGGGCTCCGGTCACTCAGTGGGTCTGGTTTGGGGGCTGAAACGTTGCTTGTCTAACGAGTTCCCAGCTAACACTGCCATTGCACCAGGAAACACGGTTTGAGAACCACCCCTCTCCCCTATATTCCTTTCTGAACAGTATGACTGCAGTAAAACACACATACAATTACCGTTTAACCATTTTAAGTGTAGAGTTCAGTGACATCAGAAACATGGGCCTGTCATGTAGCTGTCCCCTCTCTCTCTCCCCAGATCTCTTCTTATCTTGCAAAATGAAACTCTGTTCCCATTAAATAATCCTTCCCCACCCCCTGCCTGCCACCCTCTGGCACCTAGCACTCAGCACAGAGCCTGATGGACTGTGAACTCGTGAGAACACAGAGTTCGATGAACTCACACACTGTGAGGTCATGACCTGAGCCAAAGTTGGATGCTTAACCAACTGAGCCACCCAGGTGCCCCTGAATATGCTCCTATTTGAAGTTAGGGTTCCTATCATCAAAATATAAATTTTCAGGGTGTCTGGGTTGCTCTGTCGTTTAAGCATCCAACTTTGGCTCAGGTCATAATCTCTAGGTCTGTGAGTTCTAACCCCTATCCACAGCATTTCCCACAGTTTAATCCAGGAGCTCCAAACCCTGGCTACATATTGGAATCACCTGGAGAGAAAGAAAAGCATGGGAAGGGAAGGAAGGAAGGGAAGGGAAGGAAGGAAAGGAAGGGAAGGGGAAGGGAAGGAAGGGAAGGGAGGGGAGAGGGGAGGGGGAGGGAGGGAGGGGGAGGGAGGAGGAGGAGGGAAGGGAAGGGAAGGAAGGGAAGGGAAGGGGAAGGGAAGGGAAGGGAGGGGAAGGGAAGGGAAGGGATGGGAAGGGAAGGGATGGAAACAGAAAGAGAGGAAGGAATGAAAGAAGGAAGGACTAGAAGGAATGAAAAAGAAAGGAAAGAAGAAAAAAAAGAATGAAACCATACAGTACCTGTGCTCTACCCCAGACCAAGTAATTCAGAATATGTATCCAAGATCATAGGTATCCTTCACATAGCTAGATTTGGAGGGTACATATCTGAGTTAAAAAGTATATCGCTGGGGTGTAGAGATCCATTTACCATGTTAAGAATGAGGATGTGATGATATTTTAAAGGTTTACATCTGGAATCCTCAGGCAGCCCAGGGAGAATGAACTATACCACTTGATAGTTGGTTTGAGGCTAAAATAAGACAGTAGCCATGATGAAACAGGAAAATGTTAAGAAGCTCCTTTTCAGTAGTCATGAAGACATGTTGTATGAACACTCAAGTCAGGGACTGGGAGGGGACAGGTCACTTCTGCCTGAGTGCTTTTCCCTTGGGCCCTGGGAGATGAGTAGTGTCCCTCCATGAGATGGAGCGCCAAGTTCCTCTCATGCACTCCAGGAAAGGGAAGTTGGTGGAAGTGGAGATGTGTTCAGTGGGACCATACAGTGAGTGTGAGTCATATCAGATCTAGAAGTTCAGAGAAATCTGGAATAGTGAGAGACAGCCATGAAGGTGACTACAATGGAATTGGAGGTGGCCACATCTGAGCACCAGCATCATTTTGTGATTTAAACACAGGCACTTGGAATACTGATTCCATCTAATTAGAGGAAGGAGGGGAAGTTTTTTACTTTGAAAATGATTAGACAGCTAATTCAAAGCTTTATTGGTATTGACTCCCTTTCCTCACATTCACGTATCTGTGTGACCAAAGAAAGAACTCCAAATGAGGTTGCAACTTTGTGCCCCCTGAGTAAATGAACCTCTGCAGTGATTAAACATCCCCGTGACAGATGTGTTTCTCTGAGCTTCAGCATAAAGAACATAAGCTCATTTCATAAAGCCTCCTTACAACCACAACCCAGAACCCACTGTTAGTAATACTCGAGTGAAAGCCAGAATGGAAGCATCAAAACCAGGTCTCCCAGAGGTGGCTTGACGTCTCCCAGGAGCTCAGGACTTGTCATCACGCTGGGGCTGAGTGAAGGGGTGGGGGTGGGGCGTCCCAGACAGAAGGTGGTTTTTACGGTCGTTTATTGGGGGAAAAAAAGGGTGAGGGCAGTAGAAAGGTTCTCTGTGATAGGTTTTCCAGACTGGTTAGTTATATAAGATGCTCATCTTTAGAAGAGTCATCATTGAAAATACATTTTAATTATCTATTTAGATTCTCACAAGCTTCACTTGTTCAATGCATCATGCATTCCTGCAGGGAACCCACATCCGTCCAGGCTTAGGAGATTGGAGAATGACGGCCATCCACACCTGTCAGTCAAGACCTTATCTAATATTTTAATGTTTCAACTTTCACACTAATAATTTACACAGTAATTTCAATTCTGTTCCTTAGGAATTGTTGCATATTAAAACCTAACCACTTCTTACTTGTACATGAATACATATTTCCAATATCTTATTCACTATTCTTTATCTTAAATTTGTTTGGTTTAAAAGTCCACTCAGTAACTACTGTGTAGGAATGGATTAAGTAGCCAAATTCTAAAATTCAACTAGAGAAGATCAATTAGAATTCATCTTCCTCTTTTTATTTATTCTACCGTAAGTTGCTTTTTATTTTATTTTTCTTTGACAGATTTTCAAAAGATTTTAATCTTAATATATAAAGTTTTTAAAAGATTTTAGATTATTGAAAAAAGTATAAAAAATAAGCATTAGCAAAATGGATGGAACTTGAGGGTGTTATGCTGAGCCAAATAAGTCAGGCAGAGAAGGACAGATACCGTATGTTTGCACGTATAGGAGGATTAGGAACTTAATGAAGGGCCGTGGGGGAGAAGAAGGGGGGAAATAGTGGGGGAGGGGGAGGGAGGCAAACCATGAGAGACTCTTGAATTTCGAGAACAAACCGAGGGCTGATGGGAGTGGGGTGGAGGGGAAGGGGGGTGATGGGCATGGAGGAGGGCACTTGTGGGGATGAGCACTGGGTGTTATATGGAACCAACTTGACAATAAACTACTAAAAAGAAAATACTTCTTATATAATCTCTAAGCCCTGTGGTTTTTAATAAAAGCTGATGTGTACTCCTCACGGCTTTTCTATTTCTATGCATATACTCTATTTTCTCCGAAGTGATTACAATGTATATAATACAAAGTAGCATCCGTCTTTTTAAACCTATCACAGGCCATCTCCTAGAGCAATAGGTATTTTTCTGCCTGGGCGGCTCAGTCGGTTGAGCGTCAGACTTCGGCTCAGGTCATGATCTCGTCATGATCTCCCGGTTCGTGGGTTCGAGCTCCGTGTCGGGCTCTATGCTGACAGCTCAGAGCCTGGAGGCTGCTTCAGATTCTGTGTCTCCCTCTCTCTCTGACCCTCCCCTGCTCACACTGTCTCTCTTTCTCTCTCTCTCAAAAAATAAATAAAAACATTAAAAAAAAAAACAATTTAAAAGATGGATGTCCGTGTAACAATCCACATGATCACATGGGTTACCTATTTTCTTTCAGAATGTGTAGAAGAGTTTCCTCCTTATCGCTCTCTTGTTTCCTCCAGATTAAAAATTTGCGGTGTATGTCCTTATTTAAATATCTTACTTTTTCCTTAGGACCAGAAGATGGCTGGGTTAGAAAGGATAGTCAGTTGAATAACGTCCCCAAAGCTTCATGTTCACCGGAAACTCAGAATGTCATCTTACTTGGAAATAGTACCTTTGCTGCTGTAATTAAGTTAGAGACCTCAGGGTGAGATCCTCATGGATTTGGGGTGAACTGCAACCCCAATGGCAGCCTCCTTGGATGCAGAGAAGACCAGAGAGCAGAAAAGAGGCCGAGTGAGGTGATTGGGGGTTACGACCACCAGTCAAGGATGCTGGCAGCCTGTGGGGGCTGGAAGTTGGGGACGAGCTCTCTCCAGAGTGCCCAGAGGGAGCAGGGCCCTGCTGACCTTTGTTTTTGGACTTCTGTCTTCTGAAATTGTGAAGCAGTAAATTTGTATAGTCCTCAGCCATCAAGTGTCTGGTAATTAGAGGAAATTACACAGGAAGAATGATTTTTTTTTCCCTAGGGTTTTGAGCTAAAGTGTCTATTATGCTTTTAGGAAAAATTTACCTGTTTATCCTTTTCTGCTGTGATTGAAAACCACTGTTTACCACTGAAACAAGAAATCGAGTTTGATGCTGCAATGAAATTTCTACCTTCAAGTGTTTGCATCCAAGCGGGGACTCACGTGAGTGACAGAATATGCGAATTCTAATACTGTTGGGTCATGGCCCACAGCACTAAAATAGTCCCTGAGTATTTATTCAGTCTTACACTTTAGGGACAGGTGGGTGGGAGCACACATTGTAAAGAATCTGCCTATAGTAATACATAAATTAATAACTAAATAATAAAGTATTCAGGGGAAAACAGAATCTTCCCCCCAGAATTGTCCTTCTTCTAGCTGGGAAAGGGGCAGGAGGATACAAAAAGCTCTTAACAATGCTACCCTGATAACTGTAAATCCTATCTTGAAGCTTCTTTTTTTTTTAAATTTTTTGATTTTCTTTTAAATATTTTTATTTATTTCTAGGAGAGAGAGAGAAAGACAGCGTGAGCAGGGGAGGGTCAGAGAGAGAGGGAGTCACAGACCGAAGCAGGCTCCACGCTCTGAGCTGGCAGTCAGCACAGAGCCCGACGCGGGGCTCGAACCCACGAACCGCGAGATCATGATCTAAGCGAAAGTCGGACGCTTAACCGACTAAGCCACCCAGGCGCCCCTTTGATTGTTTATTTTCGAGAGAGAGACAGAGCATAAGATGGGGAGGGGCAGAGAGAGAGGGAGACACAGAATCCAAAGACAGGCTCCAGGCTCTGAGCTGTCAACACAGCCCGACACCGGGCTCAAACCCACAAAACGTGAGATCGTGACCTGAGCTGAAGTTGGATGCTCAGGCTACTGAGCCCCCCACAAGCCTCTGTCTCTAAGCTTCTGATGCCCCAGTATAGATCTCCAGCCCAGACTTCATCCCTGAGCTCTGCATCCACATACCCCACGCGCACCTGGCCTCTCCCGCTCCCCCCGTCTAACAAAGAGCTTAGATTTAGCACCACGTCCACCGAGCACATCATCTTCCCCAGACTCATTTCACCTGCAAACTTTGCGCTCTCTAGTGAAGGCAACTCCATTCTTCCAGTGGGCTTAGACCAAGAGCAAGCCTTAGAGTCATTCTTCATTCCTCTCTGTCTTTCCATATTAACCTCTGGGCACATACTGCTGCAGCTAGTGTCCAAGTATGTCCAGAACTTAGCCTCTGCCGTGGGCACCTTGGTTCAGGCCACTGTCTGTGTCTGTCAGGAACCACTGTACTGTTCTGATCCCCTGCTTTTCCATGTGTCCTGGGGCCGCACACATGTGCACACACACATGTGTCTGTGTGTGTGTCTATGCATTATCTTTTGTATTCAAGCTTTTGTTTCAATTTTTCATTTATATATTTTGAGTGAGAGAGAGAGAGAGAACATGTGTGAGGAGGGGAGAGGCAGAGAGAGAAAGAGAGAGAATCCTAAGCAGGCTCCATGCTGTCAACTTGGAGGCTCAAGCAAGGCTCGAACTCACGTACCTTGAGATCATGACCTGAGCAAAAACTGCGAGTTAGACACTTACCTGACCAAGCCGCGCAGGTGTCCCTGTGTTCAAGCTTTTAAGCATCTCTGCATCTGCATCTGATCAGGCAGTTTTCCTTCTCTCGTGAAGTCAGGTTGCAGTGATGTCTGCCTCACAGAGGAGGGGACTCCTGTCTGGTCTTTCTGGGCTCCGGTCCCTTCTGCCAGCTGTCCTCTTCTCTGCAATGCGGTGAGGATTGTCCCTTCCCCATGGAGACATCAAAAGTCTTTGGTCCTGTGCGCGCTTGGACCAAATGTAAAGATGTGTCCTGGGAATTAATTAGGGATGAAATCGAAGACACATAAGGATTTTTTTTAATATAAATATCTCCCAGGGGGTAATTTTTTAAAATAAACTACAGCAAATTACAAATGAATAATGAAATATTTTTAAAACAGTAAAGCATCAGAATATAGGAAACCGCTTCATAAAATGAGACAGAAACAGTGTGAGATTATTCATGTTGTCTTACATAATAAGAGCACTCTGGCCACCAAAATGGGATTATTCAATTATCTTTGCATAAATCATGTCATATTTGTTTGTAATTTTAAACTTTAGGTTTCTTGAAAGCAGAGTGGGGCATTTAGGATTGTGAAGAAATTTGAGTCCCCCCATATTAAACTTTGAATTTTCCTCTACCCTTTAGAGTTGCCTTATTTACACAGTTTTGAACAGGGATCCCCCCTCCCCCTCCCCCCCACAACCTTTGCTTTATTCCTTTTTTTTTTTTCATTTGTTTTCAAGTCATGTGAATGGAATTATGAACTCTAACGTTTGACTTAGTTTTCATATCTCATAAAACAACACTCTTGGTAAGATCGTACACTTACAATAGCAGATATGAATGTCACACAAAATGGGTGACACGTGAGATGGACTGGGCCAGCCTGAACACCCAAGGGACCCAAACGCACGTTCACCCCCATGAGAAGCCACGTAGCTTTTGTGGGAGGGAAACGAGACCGGAAGGCACCCCGGCTCCCTCAGCAGGCCGCAGGCTTTGGGTAGCAAGACACGTGACAACAGGCGTAGTTTATTTCTTTTTTTTTTAATTTTTTTATTTTTTTTAATGTTTTATTTATTTCTAGGAGAGAGAGATAGACAGCATGAGCAGGGGAGGGTCAGAGAGAGAGGGAATCACAGAATGAAACAGGCTCCAGGCTCTGAGCTGGCAGTCAGCACAGAGCCCGACGCGGGGCTCGAACCCACGAACCGCGAGATCATGACCTAAGCGAAAGTCGGTCGCTTAACCGACTAAGCCACCCAGGCGCCCCAAGGTAGTTTATTTCTTGACCGAGGACAGAGACTTGCAGAGGACTCCGGGCCAGACCGAACCGCAGGGCGCGGTCAAGCTCAGGGCTGAGCTGGGGGTGTGGTTTCCGGTTCTGGTTCCGGTCCCACGGAGCTGAGTGAAACCCGGGAGGTGTGACCATTGTGGGACCTGGAGTCCGTCCCTCTCATCAGGAATAAGCACTGGGTTCCTGATGATCTTTCTGGGTCTGAATGCAGCCAAGGGGCCCTGTGACCCCAGCTCCAGGCCCTGCTCAAGGCCTCCCTACACACCGGTCGCCCTCTGAAGTCATTGAGGGCATCGCCTCTGGGCTGCACGCACTGTCCAAGTTTTACCAACCAGATGCAGTAATCAGAGGACTCTCTTAACAAAATGGGGGGTGGGGTCGAGGTTTTTCTCAGTATCTGCCGACGGCACCTCCTGGGTCCCTCAGCGGCAAAGAGGCTGTGTCTGTTTTCTGTCCCTTGGAGATCAGAGCATCAAGTGAGTTCAGAGTTAGAGGGGGCTTGCACTCGCCGTGGCCTGGTGCTGCAGGGGGAGGTGGAGGAGGAAGCTGGCAGAGCCCCGGTGGGGAGTGGGCTCTGCCGGGGGCCCCGGAAGCTGGGGGGCCTCGGGGCCCTGTCCCTACCTCTGCAGTTTAGCCTGCTGTGACCTTAAGCAAAGCACTTAATGGACCACCTTCATGTCCTCACAGGCGGCTCTGCAGTTTCCCACCCAAAGGCTCTGAGGCCTCTCGGAAATGGCTCCAGGGCCTGGTTTTGCCAATAATTGCCTCAGGCGGAGGATAAATCACCATCAGGGAGCACAGGGCTTCCTTCCTCCTGGGAAGTCAAAAGAAGGAATGCTTTGAAATGCAAGCTCCCCAGGAAGGAGGGTTGCCTCATCCTCTGGCCTCAGGTAAGATTTCTATTTAGAACTTTCTGTTTACTTCCAGAGCCCCCTTCAGAAATGTAAAAGCAAGAGACAGGGAAATACTTGGATTTGGGCAGCGCGAGGACTTTCACACTCTAACAGAACCTTACACGCACCCTCAGATTTATGGAGAAAGAAGGCCTTCAGGGGTCAGAGAACGTGCTGGGCACTTACAGGGCTCCTGGCAGGAAGGGGAGGGCCGGTGATCAAGGCCTGGCCCAGACAGTTTTATAGCCAGAAAAACCTGAGCTCCAGTGGTGGGAGTCCATGCCATGTAACATCTCCTCCTTCATTCCCACGTCTGCTACAGGGCGCCTCACGTGCTGTGAGAGCTCTTGGACCAGCAGCCTCCAGGGTGCAGGGCAGAGCAAGTGGGTGCGTCCTTCCTACCCAGAAGTCCCTGGTGCAGACTCAGCGCCCACCCAACCCCCACTCTGGACCGCGCAGACTCAAGTGCAGAATCCCCTGCTTCGCAGCCTGTAAACAATCAAATATTGGATTTGTACGTGAATGCTGATTCACGGAATTCTACTTCGGAAATCAACATTTCACAGTACGTTAACTATCTAAGATTTAAATTAAATAATAAAAAAAGAACTTAAAAGGGATCTTTGACATCATTTAATCCAATCTCATTTTGCAGAGAAGAGAACTAAGTCCACGTGTTGACTGATTTTTCCAAAATTCCCTTTGTGTGCCCTCCGTCCTCAGGTATGGGGTCTTCAAGTATAATCTAAATACAGTCTTCACATTCCTATATTGAATTCATGGGACAATGTCTTCTCCTCGCCCCTCCCAGCTCCTCTTGGAGGCAGAATTTTTCAAAAGCCACATTATGGTCTCTACGTGATTATTCAGTCCCGAGCAGGGTGTGAGCGAGAGAGCTGTGTGATGTGAAAAATCCACAGAAAACAAATCCTGGATAAGAAGGTCTCTTCCAAAGGTCAAGGCTTTTACACACAACAGGCTTCCAGTGTGAGTTACGGAGAGATTTGTGAGAAAAGTGTTACCATAAAGCCCTTGTTCAGCAGAAACCCATTTATTCTTAGGAGCGTTTCTCTTCCTGAAAACTGACATTGCTTTCCATGTAATCCCATTATTTCTCACCTCCACACTTCAGGGTTTTTAGCAGGTTTTCTATGTATTTAGCAGGATGGTAAATTTGAAACAGGAAGGTAAATAACATAGAGACTTCAAATTTAGAATGGCCACATCTTTTCTTGGCAGTGAGGAATGTGCTAAGTGTCTCAAAAGCCAGAACTCTTTCTAAACAGTAGATGGCCAGCTGGGGGTCTGGGGACTCGCGCCCTGGACCTCAGCAGACACACATGGTGCAGCGACTGTCCTTTCTGCTGTGCTTCGGAGGCTCCTCGCTGTCCACATTTCCCGTGTGGCTCCTCTGCAGTGTGAGGTATGTGCCAACCAGATCAGAACACCACATCCGGCCTTGGTACCACCGTTCCCAAAATTCTCTCTTCCAATGCACCTTGGTGGCTGACATTTTGGTGGCCTACGAAAGCAGGAGGCACAGGATGCTGACGCCCAAAAGGCCACGCACACCTGAGCGAGAGCCGTGCAGCCTTTGGGGGATGAGGGAGCCTGCTGACCTCCTGGGCCCGGGACACCCCTTACGTGGAGGACCTTCCAGGTGCCACACACTTCCTTGTTCTATTATGGACTGTGTGTGGCCCCCAAATCCAGGGGGTACGGCCCTAAGTCCCAAGGTGATAGTTTTGGAAGTTGCCACTTGGGAGGCGAGGAAGGTGGGGCTCTGGGACGGGGTCCGTGCCCTTCCACAGGAAGATTCCAGAGTCCCCTTTGCCACTCTCCTCCATGTAATGGCTCATCCAGAAGGCGGCCCTCTGTCAGCTGGGAAGTGGCTCTCACAGAACGGGACCCACTGGCACTTGACCTTGGACTTCTAGATTCTAGAAGCGGGAGAGATAAATAAGTGTCTGTTGCTGAAGTTCCCTGTCCATAGCGTTTTGTTAAGGTGGCCTGAGCTGAGCCAGATGCTGTCCTCAGTCACCAGAGTCTGCTTCTAGGTTTTGCTTTTCATCTTGAGTACAGTAGCCATAGCTACTACCCCCCACGGCAGCACCAGTCAGCTCCAAGCCCTTTCCTGTGTTTGCCAAAATGAAGAGTTCACCTAAATGTGCCACTTTAGCGTCTTTCTGTAGGGCTCATTCTTGACTGTTGTAGCCGAGCCTTACCGTGTGGCTTCTGTGACCTCACCGTGTGCTGAGCCCTCTGGGTTCCCTGAGTCAAAGCTGTGAAGCTGGGTGGAAGCAAGATGCCTTCTTCTCCAGACTTGACTGCTCTCAATATAGTCCTTCCTCACTTAGGATACAGTTTTTTTTTTTTTTTTAAGTGGAATAGAAATAGCTTTAACATTTAAGGAAAGCCTTCAGAAGGCTTTCCTCCCCTTGATGGAGATGGAAAATGAGCTCATCCATTCAAGTGTGTTTCTTAAAAAGGGAGGAATGTGCCACAGCTGGTCTTTTTCGTGGGCTCTGTGGGATGGTAATCCATTTTGGATCAATAGCTATTGGTTCATGATCAGCCATTGGTATTCCCCATTAAAAGAAAATTAGACTGTCACCCAGAAAATAATACTTGAGCCATGTTTCAATTTCCAAGAAACTTACAACAGGGGCAGAATATTAATCAGATCGTGCTTTGGGGAGCTGAGGCTAAAGTTATAAATATTTCCTCAGGATGTATGATATAAGGCAATTCGGTTACTGATGAGGCATGAATGCTTTTAATGGCATATTCTGTAGGGTGATTTATTTTAATTGTCACTCTGGGACCTGTTATTACACAGTGTTAGGATGGGTCACTGCATTAGAAAATTAAAGCTGATGAAAGACATTCGTTTTTAGCCTGTTTGTAAATTCAGGCTTTGGGGATAAAGAGATGCTGACTGTATACAAATCCTGCTTGACCATTAATTCACTGTTCACTATCTCTTCTGGCATTGAAGACGCTTGGGGCTACAGTCCTCACTGCCATGGGGTCCCTGATACCAGCCACAGCTGCTTCCAGCCGGGATGCAGAGACTGGGATAGGACAAGATGCCACTCGCTGGGGGACACAGCCTATCAGGCTACGCCGGGCAGGTGTGAGGTTGAGTGTCCAGAGCAGCCAGATGGGAGCAGGGAGACGGCGAGCCTTTGGCAGGGTCCAGCACATACGACAGGCACATTGTGTGCCATGTTAGGGCTACCACCTCATCTGACCTTGGGTGTCTCCTACATTGGCTGCTATTACCTGTCTTTTACTAATACGAGTTCAGAGAGATTAACTAAAAGAAGCTTGCACAGTTAGTAAAACGCAGTGGGATAGTTTAGTTTGTAGTTGAAACCCATGGGGAAGACAGAGTCTTGGTTTATTTTTTTGCCTTTTAATGATAAATGTTGGGTCACTAGCCATGTCAGAGCACAACTTGCATAGGTTCTTATATAACATCTACACGGCGGCCTTATCTGCTAGAAAACTCCTAGAAAATGTCATTTGATTGTTGTTGTTGTTTTGTTTTCTTTTAAGGTGGTCAGATGGGGTCTCTAGGCAAGTGTGGGCAATGTGAGCAGGGGTGAGGGGGGACGTTGGGCAAGAACAACATATGTCCAGGACTCAATGCAGCTTTTGGACAGAACCATCCAGATCTGTAATTCCTTCCTGCTTGCACAATAGAACAAAGAGACGGCGATGTTTCTTGAAGGTACCCAGTAATTCGCTGTAGTCTTTGGTGAAATGGATCCATCCTTTGTGTGTGTTGAAATAGCAAATTGCCTGCCGTGTAATATCTAGTCAGATTCCAAAGCAGAATAGGAAAGTGAGATGTCAAAAGTCTTGTCTGCTATTTACATAATTGCCAGATTAAAGAGGAATTGTGTAAATGCAAATGAGGTGCGGGTGCCTGCCACGTGGAGATTACCCCAATTATCCCCAGTTTGTCTAGAAAAATTACTCCTTTGGTGGCATCTTACTGGCATAAAGGTTCAAAGTTTGAGAAACTAGCTTCTGGAGGTACAGCCATTATAGCTGAGAGCGAGCGACCGGCATGTCAGTTCTCCATCCTGGTACCCCAAGTGGTGCGCCTTGGCAAGGACCTCATGAGATCGCTCCTCCTTGACGAAGTTAGTTCCTTCCGCCTGTGCATAGCTACTGCACAGTGTTCAGGCAATGCATTTTTAATTACATTTAAGGAGTAAACCTTGAATTGTTCAGTCCATTAATTTCTATTATATTTAAATTAAGCTCTTTCATTCTAACTCATCATATTGGCAGCAAATGTAAAATTCTGGGATCTCGCACACGTTGGTAAAAAGGTGACCAAAAAAGGCACGTCTGCTACCTTAGTGTGTGAGTTCTGAACACGTGGCAGACATTCAGAGCACTGTCTCGTGTTCAAATACTGCTTTGTGTTCACATCGGATGGACCAGTTGGGGAGCATAGGCTGCGTATGTCACTATTCAGCTAACACTGGAAGTAAGGAGACAAAAATTGTACCCATCAATGTCAGGTTTCCTTGGATATTCATACTTTTAGATGCTATATTCATTTTCAAATCAGTAGCTCATTGAAGACCCAGCTGGATGTCATCTCTTTCAGAAGTCATGCGAGTCTTTCTTAAGTGAGAAGTTGGTTTATATGGGGGCTACTAAAAAAATAATAATACATAAAAAATAATTAAAAATAGAGGCTACTTCTTCACTGAAATACACAATGACACAATTAAATACACAAGACTACATTGCTGAGATCAGTTTGCCTTTGCAGACTGGGTTTTCTCCAGCAAAGGTCATCAAGGTATCTTCGCTTCAGACTCTCTCTTCCCTTCTAACTTCTCTGTTTCGCCCTCCCGGAGCCCCATTCTTCTGGCCCCTTCTGTTCCAGACTCCTGGCCACATCTGACAATTGTTTTCCTCTTCTGTTACGCTGGAAAGTCTCCCCAGTGCAAGACGTAATGATCTTCCTTTTAATTGTTTCTTATTTGTGATGCTTCCCACATCCTATCATTTTACAGCAAGGCCACCACATTTGGGGACCTCTGCACCCCCGGGCTCCTCCCAGGCTCCATCTATGTGTCCCCTGTTCCCAATTCCTTTAATTGTGTTCCTGCATCCTGTTCTATTTCTCTGTCTATTACACCCTCCTGTCTGCTTCAGGGCTTTTCTCCGGGGCTTCCTTTCCCTCAAGAGCCCAATCTTCTCAACACTTTCTGTTGCCATCTTGTTTGGGTTGATATGCTCGCCAGCTTCGTCATACGTTCCTGAGCCGTTGCATTTCATTTGCATTTTTGTTTCACACTAAGTACATGACTCATACAGGTAATGGGGCAATTCTCCCCCATTCTCACTGCTTCTCTTAAATGAGATCCATGCCCATGAGAGCTGATACGTGGGAGACAGAGTGGTCGCAGGGGTCGACCTGTAAGCACGGAACCTGACACGTATGTTCCGAGCTATGTTAGAGTTAGACTGAGTGCGGACTCACCACGGGGCAGCTTTCCACCATCACCACCTTCCCACCCACGCGGGCCACTTGCTGAACTGAATCCGATTCAGCACGTGAACACCGCAGAAGTTCGGCAGACCATGAACATTTGGTGTCAGAATGCCTCTTTCCTTCCTATCTTCTCTTCCCGGCATATATTTAACCACGTAACACTCCGTTCTTTGTTTCTTCACAAAATCTCAGCTACACTGGAAACTAGGTCTACCTTTGAGAATGCTTTAGAAGCTCCTATCATATTTCTCATCACATGGGCAACTGTTGAATGCTGAATGGTCACTGATTTTAGCTTCAGATAGATTGTGTGATCTACTCTGAAGACCTTGGACTTCTCTAATTTCCTTGAGGAACAGAAGATACAATGTTGGTGCCAGAACACGTCCTTGGGGACCAAGGAGCCTACTGAGTAGGAGTCTAAATAGCATCTAAATGTCTGATCTTCAATATCCACGCCATAAGTGCTAACACCTTTTATGCAGGCCTGGCTGTAGGGAGTCAGTTTTTCCGCCTTTTTTCCCAATTAGAGTTGCCAGATTCAGCAAATCAAAATACAGGGCAACTAGGTTAAATTTGAATTTCAGAGAAGTAATGAATACCTTACTATCATAAGGGTGTCCCAAATACTGAGAAGTGTTAGTGTAAGTACATGGGACAGACTGACATTCAAAATCATTCCTTGTTTACCTAAAATTTCTTCGGATATCCTACATTTTATCTGGCCATCTTTTCAATTTTTCATCCCAAGTAAGTAGAACTGGATAAAGCCTTCTCATGCATTAGTCCAGTAGGTATAAAGCAGAGTCATATGCCACTAGTATGAGTGATCTAATACGTTACCTTGGTTTTTCTTCTCTCTTGTTATCTAGCACCCCCCTCCTCTCTGTCGCCCTAAATGCAGCCCAACCACCCCCACCCCGGGGCCACCCTTCCGTGTATTTGTTCACCAGCCCAGCTCGTTCCACTGTGCTCTCTTTATGATTATTCCCGCACCACGTGTCTCGGCGAGTTATTTCTGCCTCCCTGCAGATGTTGTGATCCCACGGCTTCCTCTCTGTGTGATAATTGCCTCTGTCTGAAGACCCCCCTCTTTAATTTCCTCTGGAGCCTCTCGATCTGCTGATGGAGACATTTCTGCGTCCTGCTCTGACCCTGCACCCGATTGCCTGTCTCCTTCACAAATGGCCGGCAGATGCTCTCTCCTCTGCCTGAACCAGGCCAGCAGCCCCGGAGAACCCATTACCATCCTAAGGAGCCTGCTCAGGTGAACCTCTCCACACCCTCCCCTGCTGCCCTCCCTCCGCCTGAGCAAGAAGCAGCTTCTGTTTCTCTGGTCCTTTGACTGAATAGAATGTCTTCCCTGGAGACTGGCTCTTCTGGACACTTTTTCAATTGTACAATAAGGAAAGTGTTCTGATGGGGGGACTTCTAGGCATCCTTGAATTTCTGATCTGAAATTCGATGGTGTATCTGAGGGACATGTTGAGAAGTATTTTTGATGTTGCAAATGGCTGTTTAGGAGAAAACACTAAGCATTTGGAGTTCCTTACGGGCATTGCAGGGAAACAGAGGCACGTTTGTCTCACCTGGGGTTACATGGCCTGGCCTTACACAGCTGGCGTTTCCTTATGAGGTTTCTTACAGGTAAGGACCGTTATCTCGGGGATTTTTTGGATCAACGTCACAGATAATTGTGTTACCACAAGTGAGGTGGGAAGTTCCTACCCTCCGGGGCTTAACATGTCTGTAAATTACATTTTTAGGTCTCTACTTAATGATTCCTCACCTCCAAGCCCACGCCATCTGGGAGTAGTTCTTCTTGATGCAGTTTTTGCAGAGATGGACAAGGGGTGTACGGATGGGCCTGGAGGATTGGGTCTTCGGGGAATGACTTGCGGTTCCTCCACAAATGCTTCACCACAAGTGGGTGATGATTTTCTTAACTGTCTAGTGTTTGATTTTGCTCATCTGACAAGTAAAAAGTACTTCTTGGCCTGCCTCCTTCACGTGCAGGAGGAGGAAGGCGTAAAAGTGGCATTCTAAATGTAATCGGACATTGTTACTACTGTTATTAAGAGGACTTTATTTCTTTCATGATAATGTGCATCCAGATTTGAAAGGGATAAAATATACCTTTTTTTCCTTCAATTCTTGTTCTCACTGACATCATCAGCCCTTTGAAGGTGACTCTCCCATGTACCGCTTACCTGATGCAAATCGTCATGTGGTTAATAAAGTACTTCCACGTGTGGTACAAGATTTGCATATCATCTTGGGGTGTCTGGGTGGCTTAGCTGACTGAGCGTCCAACCCTTGATCTTGGCTCAGGTTGATGGGTTTGAGCCCCTCATTGGGCTCTGGATTGACAGCAAATTATCTGCTTGAGGTTCTCTCTCTCTCTCTCTCTCTCTCTGCCCCTCCCCCTTCAAAATAAATAAGTAAACTTAAAAAATAGATTCATGTATTATCCTAATATATAGACAACATATTGTGTGAACTGGTGTGAAGGCAAAACTGTCATAACCATGAGACCCAGTGTGGTTTAGATAAAACCAAAGCCATGAGGAGAGTTCTTCAAAATGGCAATGGATCTGCTCCTCTTCATCACCTTGGGACAAAGGTGTCTTCCAAAGTGATTGGAAACCCCTGGGTGGGAGCTTCTCTCTTTTCAAATGACCAAAGGTAGAAATTATGTATTTCCATATTTCCATATTTCAGTTATCAGGAAAAGGGAAGGAGACTATGAAGAAGGAGCGCCTGATGTCTTCAAGTACAGAACAGGAAGTAGCAGGTGTCATTTCTCCTCACAGGGCCATACCCAAGGGAGCTGCGAAACGTGGTTAGTGGCCTGTTGGTTACTCCTATGTCCCTGTGCTCCTATGGAAGAAAGGGGGACACAAATCCCTGTCACAGATCCCGAGGATCAGAGAAATTAGGCACTGTGCCTTGATTCCAAATACTTGTTTGTTTTCTTTTTCCTCATTTCGTCTGTATACAAATGTTACTAATAATGCCTGGATCTAATTCTATATCTTTCATAAATTCTTGGATAATGATTTCATCTGAAAGTGATTTTACTTCCACTGAATCATCTCTGTGTGCTTTAATGTCTGACCTTTTTCATTCTGATTTCACTATCGCCTGCCTTTTCATGGGAGATGTTTGTCTTCAACTAGGCTGCAAACACTTAAAATTATAGAGAAATCTGATTGCACGGATCTGCATTGTCTGTATTGAGGCCTGTATTGTGTGTTTCACGTAGTAAACATTAATTTTAAACAGCAGCTAGCACTCCGTGGTTGTTTCGGTGACTGTTGTAGTGCAGTACGTGGTTGTCATTGTGTCAGAAAAAAGGAGCAAAGAACAGGTCTGGTGGGACTATGAGATGCACATACACGTACACACACACACACACACACACATGTACACATACACCCTTTCCCCTTCAACCAGATCTGCCATTTCTTCTTTCCAGTTGTGCTGGATGAAAGTCTCCTGTTATAGCTTAAATTCTCCCAAATTCCTAGGCTGAAGCCCCAACCCCCAATACCAGTAAATGTAACCTTATTTGGAAAAAGGGTCTTGGCAAATGACAAGTTAGGATGAGGTCATGAGGTTGGGCTCTAACCCAGCCTGACTGTGTCCTTGTAAAAAGAAGAAAGGTGGACACAGAGATACAGAATGGAAAGGCAGTTTGAAGACAGCGGGAGAGGACGGCCGTCTTCTCCCCAGGAACAGAGGTCTGCACGGACGTTCCTCCCAGCCAGCAGAAGGGGACGGCTCTGCCGATGCCTTGACCTTGCACTTCTCTTCTTCAGAAATGTAAGGGAATGAATCCCTGCTAAGCCACTCTGTGAAGGTACTTGTTGCAACAGCCCCAGGAGACTAATTTACCCTGATCCATACCTTTCCACACATTCCTTGTTGTTCTCTAGAAAAGAACCCACTCTCCTCATGTGCAGCCTGCCTGACAGTTGGGTATCACCACAAGTTCAAAACTGTATCAAGTATCAGAGAACCCCAAGGTCAGAACGTCCTTCTTTTCCATGTCATTAATTAAATTATTTTTGTATATTAATTTTCCTGGGTAACGTTGCTTATATGTACTCTAAACCCAATGGATTCGGTCCTCGTTATAATAATGGTCCCTTTCTGGCCACATGCGGGGTGTTTCCATTTTAAATTGTTTTCCAATTAGTTGTATTACCCTGGCAAATTAGATAGGAAGAATACAATTACACTCTTTCAAGATTCTGTCTTATTCCTCTGAGCCTGCTGCTGAAACTTTTTCCCTGAGATTTGTGAAAAGCTTTTCTCCCTTTCAAGATGCTCTTTTTAAGCCAAAAAATAGAGCTAAATAGGCTGCCGTATATTTCTGCAAAATCAAAGGACTACCTAGTTTATGTAATTAAATACTGTTTAGCCGCTTGTGAGGTTGGAACAGACCTAGAATCTACCGCTTCCCCATCATGTCCCCTCAATGAGGCCATATATGCCTTATTCTGGTAAAAATATATACTCCTCCTAATAATGGCTAAAGACAAATTCTATAGCTTTAAAAATACAACAAACTAGCCACATATTATTAATCACATAGTTTGATACTGCTTGATGTACATCACCAAATTGTAAAAAAATGCATGTCTTTAGTTAATGACAGTACATTTCCTAGAACCCCCCAAACCTTTTGTGAAATGTTGGCTACAGTGTACACTCAATAACTGCTTGTCCATTTGAATTTTCTTGTATTTACATTATTACCGAGATTTAGTAGATGAGAAAGTTGAGGTTCAATGTTCAATCTTTGTCTTTTTCATTTTCATTTTATTTTTCTTTTTTGTCTTCTTTTTCTTTTCTTTACGTTTTTTGTTTTTGTTTTTGTGTTTGGTATGTGATGTGCATTTGCTTACTGGCTAGTAGGTTTAGGGGTCATGGGCATGAGACTTGGTGGCAGACACATACAGCATCTAAAAGTATGAATATCCCAGGATTAGTGGGTACAGTTTTTATCTCCATACTTCCAGCGTTGGCCAAATAGTGACATAGGCGACGTAAGCTCTACAACTGGTCCATCCGATGTAAATGCAAAGCACTATTCGAATAGGTGACAGTGCTTTGAATGTTTGCTGTGCAAGAGAACTTCTGGGATCCTCAGATCCTTAGGATTGATGCCGTGATTACGTGAGCTACGTTACAAAACCATTCAATCCCCCACTGCAGTGAGTGTTAGAAATTATTAACATCATAATTATTAACATATTAATTATTAACATCATCTGGTTTGACCAAAGTCAAAGACAAGTTTGCCCTTGACCATTTCAAGCATCAACCTTAAACGATAATATTTTTCTGACGCCTTTTTTTCTCAGAAGGTTGTCACATTATCTCCCGGAGTTAGCAAGGCTGGGGGAGTGCCTGGGTCATTCCTGAGGAGCACCGCCTTTGTGAGGAGGAGAACAGGGTCCAACAAGAAGCTGGTCTCCCCCAAGATTTCCCGAGTACTTTCTGGTGGAGAGGAAACAAGAAAATGGGTTTTCCTCTCTCATCCCCCTGGAGGAATCCCTTCTGTGAATCACTCGCTCTCTTGCTTCCCCCTTTCAAACTCCCTTCCCAAATAGGACAGGTAGACTTTCCTCACACAAGTTGTTTTATCTTAGGTCTGAACTAAATTACTTTATTAGCAGTAGACCTAGGATTTGCATTGAGGGGTGGAAGGAAGAAAAGGAATCAATCATTCACAAAATGCATTTGCTCAAATGTCAAAGGATGCCATGGGATGCTTGTAACACCATCCTGCCACACAATACAATTCCCAGAAATCTCTTCCAATGGGAATATGGGCCTCAAAATTGTGATCTGATCTCGACCAAAGTTGCACAGATGTGCTGAATAACACAGGAAATAGGTCATTTGCTGCATGTGTCTAAATCTTTCTTCCTGAAGGTCCACTGCTGCTCAGTAAGATGGGTATCATGTGTTTTCCCTGGATCAAGCTGTAATAATTTTTGTCTACCTGATCACCAGTCAAGTATTATTTAAAATACTACTTGAGGGGTTCCTGGGTATCTCAGTCGGTTGAGCATAGTGTCCAACTCTTGATTTTGGCTCAGGTCATGCATGTTCTCACAGTTTGTGAGCTTGAGCCCCTTGTCAGGCTCTGTGCTGAGCATGGAGCCTGCTTGCAATTCTCTCTCTCTCTCTCTCTCTCTCTCTCTCTCTCACACACACACACACACTTTCCTTCTGCCCCTCCCCCATTCATGCTGTCTCTTCTCTCTCTCTTAATAAAACAAAATAAAAGATAAAATACTACTGGAAAGAAAATGTTTTAACTTTAGTAATCCAAATAATAAAATAATTACAATCAAAATGTGCGGGAGAAATTGGAGGGAAAAGTGTGTAGACGTTATAATCAAGTAAGACATTTTCAGAATCACTTAGAGTGATTGTTACTTTTGTTTTTTTCTACCATTTCTCTATTTTTCTGAAGATTTAAGTCTAGAGGTTTTTTTATAAGTCAGATGTCGTGAGTTAAATCGACATCCAATAAATGCACCATGTTTATTGACAGTTCTGTGAGTTTTAACAAATTGTGGTGATGGGTGACCACCACCAAAATCAAGACATGGAAGTGTCCCCATTACCCCTGCCCCTGTCTCGGAGTCCTCCCCACTTCCGGCCACCTACAAAGTCTGATTCGTTTCCCGCCCCTTAGCTTGGCTCTTTCCAAAGAGCTTTGTCAACAGAATCATACAGTACAAAGCCTTTGGTCTGGCTTTCCCCATAGCACAGCCCAAGTGACAGCCATCCATTTGTGAAGGGCTCAGCGGTCCTCCTTGTGAATGAGAGATATTGCATCTTATGCCTGGGGCACTGTTTAATTATTACTTATTTACAGTAGAAGACTTTTGGGTTGTTTCCAGTGTTTTAAAATTATGAGTAACAGTGCCATGAACACACACACACATACATATATACCAATTTTAGAGTGAACCTACTTTTTTTTCTCTTGAGTAAAATACCCAAGATCCCATCATTGGCCATGATGACAAGTGTATGTCTGAATTTATAAGCAACCCCCCACTGTGTTCCAGAGAGGTGGTACCATTTTACATTCCCATCAGCAACAAGTGAGGGTCCCATCTGCTCCACACCCTCATCAGGACAGAGTATGATCAGGTTTATTTCTTTTATTTTTTTATTTTTTTAAAATGTTTTATTTATTTCTAGGAGAGAGAGACAGACAGCGTGAGCAGGGGAGGGTCAGAGAGATAGGGAGTCAGAGACTGAAACAGGCTCCAGGCTCTGAGCTGGCAGTCAGCACAGAGCCTGAAATGGGGCTCGAACCCATGAACCGCGAGATCACGACCTAAGCGAAAGTCGGATGCTTAACCGACTAAGCCACCCAAGCGCCCCTATTTTCTTATTTTTTAAAAATAGTTTGTTGTCAAGTTGGTTTCCATGTAACACCCAGTGCTCATCCCCACACGTATTTCTTTTATTTTTAAGCTTTAGCCTCCTAATAGGCATATCATTGTGGCCTTAATTTGCAGTTTCCTAATAGGTGATGAATTTGGTCATCTTTTTACGTCCTTAGATGCCATCTGTATGTTTTTAGTTATGAAATGTCTTCTCTAATCATTAGCCCATTTTTAATGTTTTTTTTTTCTTATTATGCAGTTTTGAGAGTTCATTATGTATGTGCTCTGGACTTAAGTCCTTTATCAAATATGTCTTTGCCAATATTATGTCATACTCTGTGGTTTGACATTATTTTCTTAACAAGTTTTTTTGATGTGTTTTTAGTTTTTGCAATGTTCTGTTTGTCCATTTTTACTTATAGTGATTGTATTTTAGTGTCCTATTTCAGAAATCTTCTATTCCAAGATTGTGAGGGTTTTCCTCCTAAGTTCTCTTCTGGAAACTGTATAACATTAGGTTTTTATGCTTCATTCTATGAACAATTTTGAATTATTTATAATATTAATTTATGGGTGGAGGTTTTCTTTTCATTTATAAATGTCTAATCGTTTGCAGCTCTGTTTGTAAAAGAGATTATCCTATTTGCATCGAATTATATATGTGCCTTTGTCAGAAGTCAACTAGCCACACACATGTGTGTTAACCTCTAGACCATCCATTCCATCCCCTGAGGTCTGTGTCTTACCTTTCGCCAGTATCATACTCTCATCATTACTGTAGCTTTACAATAAGCCTTAACATGAGAATTGTGAGTTCTGCAATTTGGTGGGGTTTTGTTTCTTTTTTGGAAAGGTGTTTTACGCTTCTGAGTTCTTTTGCTTTTCTCAGTAACGTTTATGAGCAGCTTGCCTATTCCCACAGTTAGAAATTCTTCTGGGATCCTAATAGATCTGGACTTCAGTTTGAGGATCTCTGGCATCTCCACAGAGCCGAATCTTCCAATCTATAAAGACATACCATCTCTTCACTTGTCTAGATCTTCTTGGATTTCTTTCATCATTGTTTTGGAACTTTCATGTGCAGTTCTCATGTGTATTTTGTTAGATAACCCTATATCTAATTATCCCTAAGGATAATTATTTTCTGAATATTCTTTCCTGTTGCTGAATTAATATTATATTTTTAAATGGAAAACATTCTCCATTCAAGGTAAATATAAACGTACCGGAATCTCTCAAGTGGCAGAGAAAAGATTTTAAAGGCACACGGGGAAACAGAAATGACATTGCATTTTTATTTTATCTTATGAATTGTGCTCATTCAACATGTTGGGTTTATAAGTGTATTATTAAACAATAAAAGTTTGCCTTTGAAATATTTAGTATAGATGTATACCAAATGCATATTTTTGAGTAAGCGACCTTTTTTAAAGTTCTAGAATAAAATTGCCTTTTCCTACCCCAGGAGATTAGGAGCGGAGGTTGGAGGCAGTGCTATCTACCTATGCTCTTCCTGTACAGAGCAGGGTCCCTGGATGGAGGTTTGTTCTCACCTGAAAACTGCCCACTCCAGGGCCTCGCTGTCTGCACTAACAGTGGCATAAAGAGATATCGTTGTAGTGCAAGACGCTTGGGCAAATGTAGAAGTGTGTCTCTGGTACAGAGTAACCAGCTCAGGACAATGGAGCAATTCTGGGATCTCTGCGGGTGCTTGCTCCCAATTTTCTTATGAATTTGCTAGAAAGTAATAGAAAGTGTCAGTCTTTTGAACAATCGTGCATAGAACTACTTAAACAATCGATCCGAAATGATTCTGGCAACTACTTAAATTGCTCATGATAACACTTCCAAGCTACACAATTGGACTGAAAAAAAAAAAAAAAGAAAAAAGAAACACACTACATTTAGTAGAAATAATGATCCAATCATGAAATGCATGATGGCAGATGTTATGGTCAATACATGATATGAATGTACAACAAATATATAAATACGATTTTACCCTAAAACTCACTCTGACAGGCATAATTCTCAAGAAAAAGATGTTCTGGAAAATAGAAACTAAAATAGAGAAATTCAGACAGGTTTTTATTGTACATTACAGGTAAAGCATGAAATAAGTAAATAGATTTTACTGTAATCAGCTTTGAAAAATACTTTCTAAACAGATGTCCATCCATCAGCTTGCGTTATCCAATCTAAGTCTGGTTTCCGAGGTCTTGTCTGATGGGCAGCAAGAGCTGACGGCCATGGGCTCTGACTGTTCCCTGGGGCCGTGGAGCACAGAGTGGAAGTCGCTAGAGGAAGATGAAGTCAAACTCCAGTGAAACACACACAGGGTGGCGGTAAGCTCTAGCTTGAACACGTGGATGAGTTAGTAAGGAGAAAGATGACTATTTTCTCTATATTACCATAAATCTACTCAACCTAAGTAGCAGCTCTAGGCACGTTCCTTTGGTGATTTAAATTCATTCATGCCATGGTCAGAAGGTTAAATTTTCATGATATATATTAATATGGGGAATTGAGTCAGGAATTGAATATCTGTTAAGAGTTCTCTCTTTTAGGGGCACCTGGGTGGCTCAGAAGGTTAAGTGTCCAACTTCGGCTCAGGTCATGATCTCACGGTTCATGGGTTCAAGCCCCACGTCGGGCTCTGTGCTGACAGCTCAGAGAGCCTGTAGCTGCTTCAGATTCTGTGACTCCCTCTCTCTCTGTCCCTCCCCTGATCACACTGTCTCTCTCTCTCTCTCTCAGAAATAAATTTTTAAAAAATTTAATTAAAAAAAATAAATGTGTCCCCTTCTATGTGTTGCTGGATCACCTGCTTTTACTCCAACTGTAACATGTATACAACATTCAAATTACTGTTAACTTGTTTGTCTCTTTCTCATTGGAAAACAGGCTCCCCAGTGACAAAATTTTTTTTTAAATTTTATTTATTTATTTTAATGTTTTATTTATTTCTAGGAGAGAGAGAGACAGCACGAGCAGAGGTGGTTCAGAGGGAGAGGGAGACACAGAATCTGAAACAGGCTCCAGGCTCTGAGCTGGCTGTCAGCACAGAGCCAGATGCGGAGCTCGAACCCACGAACCACGAGATCATGACCTAAGTGAAAATCGGACGCTTAACCGACTAAGCCACCCAGGCGCCCCATCAGTGACAAAATTTTAAGGCTCATTCAGTGTTGTTTCCCTAGCCTACAGTGTGGAGCCTGTGACCCAGGGAGACTCAACACATCCTTTTGTTGAACTGAGTAAAATGCTCACTGCTTCCCAGGATGTCTGCCAGTGAGGCTTTATCCTGTGCCTTCTGTGCTCTGTCCATTCGATGCTTTCATCTCACCCAGATCCCCAGAAATGTCAATAAATGTATGTTACTCTTTTCCTTCTCTCAGAAGTCCTTCCTGAAGTCACCAGTTCATGGTGGTCTTTCTCTTCCTGAGGAATCAACAGAACCTATTACTTAAAAAAAAAAATGGCATCTTATTATACATCCTTTCTACCTTCTCACCACCACAGTCAGCTTATTATCCCGCTAAAGGAAGGTTTTGCTTTACTCTCCAACCCACATGGACATCAAAGGATATTTTTTCTTTGTCACATGACTTGCAGTTACACCGTGTTTTTCAGACTTAGAAATATCAATTGTTTCCTCTGTAATCCTCAGATCATTAAAATAGCACAGCCATTAAAATGCACTGGTGTTTTGTTTGTTTCAGAGTCTGAAAATACACTCATAAATTGCTTGTTGATTTCCCATTTGCAAGCAATTCAAGGTCCACTCTTTGATGACAGCTGTGTCCCAGAACACGGAGACACGCTGAACAAATTAAGAAGAATATATTATGCAACGTCAGTTTGACATTGATTTTTGAAGATGATCCCAAATACGGACTTGGATTAGGCCAACCCGGAGCCAAGCCCAGGAACACCCATGGGAGCACAGATGTAAGGTCTGCAATTCAAAGTTTCTTTGCCTTGAATTACAACACTGAGTTATGCAGAACCAAGCCACTGAAAGTTCATTAGCAATTTAGGAAATATAACCCATCAACCAGCCTAGTACTAGGGGACATCAAGTATAGACTGTGATAAGATGTTCTCCATTCTACTCTTGATGGCTCTAAAAGAGAGAACTCTTTTTTTTTACATTTATTTATTTTTGAGAGAGAGTGAAAAAGAGAGTGATCAGGGGAGGGGCAGAGAGAGAGGGAGACACAGAATCCAAAGTAGGCTCCAGGCTCTGGAAGCCCTGGACCCTACAGTGTAAGGAGTAATCCAGAAACTTGAAGAAACTTACAACAATGGAAGCTGGGGGGTTGGGGGCAGGTAGTGGGTGGTGAAGGGTGAATGACTTTGAGCCCCCCGATGAAACCTCACCAAGACACTCGGGTCATGTTGTGATGGAGAGTTCAGATTTGCCGTTTGGAAACACTGCTCTGGTGGAGGGTGGAGCTACATCTACGTTCTGCAAGAGGGACACCTGGACAGGGACATGGCGATGCAGCAGAGACAATGGGGAGAAGCAAGTGTGTGGGAACCACAGGCACAGTCATTCTAGGGACACTCAAGAATGGGGACAGCGATCAAGCCTGACACCGGATTTCTGGCTTGGGCTGGTGCATTGCTGTTTGTACAAAAGACATGAAAATCTTGAAGCTATGTTGTTCATCAAGCATCTAAATCAGGGAGCACATTTACATATATGTTCATAAACTATCTTGCGTTCATGATTTGGGAGTTACAAGCATACAGACATTACCTGAAGAAAGAAAAACAGGTGGCCACCCTTTTAAAAAACTTTTTTTTTACTGTTTTATTTATTTCTGAGAGAGAGAGAGAGAGAGAGAGAGCATGAGCAGGGGAGGGGCAGAGAGAGAGGGAGACACAGAATCCGAAGACAGGCTCCAGGCTCTAAGCTGTCAGCACAGAGCCCGACACGGGGCTCGAACCCACAAACCGTGAGATCATGACCTGAGCTGAAGTCGGACGCTCAACCTACTGAGCCACCCAGGTGCCCCACCCTTTATTTTTCTTTAATTTATTCATTTGTCTTGAGAAAAAGAGAGGGAGAGGGCACCTGGTGGGGTGGAAAGGGCACAGAGAGAGGGTGAGAGAATCCCAAGCAGGCTCTGCACCATCAGCGCTGAGCTACTGGGGGTTCAATCTCATAAACTGGGAGATCCTAGCCTGAGCCAAAATCAAGAGTCTGACTCTTAACCAACTGAACCACCCAGTTGCCCCCTCATCTTGTTCTCTACAATCTCACACTTCGACCAAGAAGATTCCATAAAAAGGTCGCATTGCCCTAGGGAACCATGCAGATTAACCAGAAATTGATATGACTGTGCCCCACAAACTCAAAATGCAAGGTCTCTGCTACTTAACGAGAAGCGTTCATCCACAAATTAAAAAAATTGTATCTAAATAAGGAATGTTATACTATTTAAATATGGATAAAGAAGAATCGCTAACATAGGCCCCAAATCCTCTCAGTGAATCAGATGTGTGTAGTATGAGCTGTAGCAGCAATGCCTGAAGCAGATCAGAGATGTTGAGCAGGAAAGAGATGGCTGTGTAGACACAGAGTCTACACACAAACAAACCCTACCTATGTTTGTTTTCCATCAGAAATGTCACAGATTAGGGGCACCTGGCTGGCTCAGTGGGTTAAGTGTCTGACTTCAGCTCAGGTCATGATCTCGCAGTTCGTGGGTTCGAGCCCCATGTCGGGCTCTGTGATGACAGCTCAGAGCCTGGAGCTGCTTTGGATTCTGTGTCTCCCTCTCTGTGTGTGTCCCTCCTCTGCTCAGGCTCTGTGTCTCACTCAAGATAATAATAATAATAATAAACATTAGAAAATTTTTAAAAAATAAAAGAAAAAAAAATTAAACAGGATTAGAGTTTTTTGAAGTCTCAGTACTTTCTTAATACATTTCTTATACCAGCTCTTATCCTCCACGGAAGGGTCAATCAATAATAAAAGCATTTACCCTTGAGGTTGAAAAGGGTTTTAAGAGGTCACCACACCCAAATTCCCTTAGAACACTGACGCTTCATGGGCCGCCTGGGTGGCTCAGTCTGTTGAGCCATGAACTCTTGATTTTGGCTCAGGTCTGAGTCCATGTGGGGCTCTGCGCTGAAGGTGGAGTTCGGTGTCCTCTCTCCTCTCTCTCTTTCTCTCTGCCCCTCCCCGGCTTGGGTGCTTGCATGCACTCACGTTCTCAAAACAGAAAAATAACACACTGACGCCCCTTGTGTATCAGTAAAGATGAACCCTGTGCTTTCAATGACTGGACATCTGCTTGGGTGTGGATTTTAACCCTAGCTTGAGACCCTTTGGCAGAGGGTTTGGGAGCCAGATGTTTTTTAATTCAAATTCCAATGAAGCTAATTATTGTCTGTGCAGTATCTGATACTTTTAATCCCATTAAAAAAAACAGGGCTGATAATTTCCGCAAATATAACATTTTTAGTAACTTAGACATATTCCTGGCATATGCAGATGTCTTCAGCCGACCCCACCGACCACACCACTTCCTGTCAGTAGAAAATAGCACCCGCCAGGGACTAGTAAGCATGTATATTGCAGTGCCAGCGGGGAGTTTCACGTTCTTGTGATTTCATGTACTTTCAAAAACGGAAAAGCACGGTTTCACACGAGGACAGGGTGCTTTCATTGCCCACCCCCAGGCGTCCCAGGGAGAAGCTGCAGAAGGGGACAGCAGCCGCCTCTAGTTCAAGTGGTGCTGTGGGGCCGGGACTCCCTCACCAGGCTCAGTTGAGCCTGCTGGTTTCTTAATAAGTCGGAGGCAAGACTTGTTTCCCGGGATCCATTTCGTCATCCCCACGCACCATGGATTGCCACCAACCGTCGTAGAGCCAGGGCTTGGGCGATTTCCATCTGCAGAGGTAGGTACTTGCTTCCTGTTCGTGGCAGTATTTCCTGAGATTTCCGCTGAGTTCTGAGCACTTTCTCCTGGAAAGCATAGAAAGGAAAACCCACGGAGAGTGACATGTTTCATCAAAGCGCTCTGGCCTGGGACAGCAGTTAGGAAGAGCCCATCCTAACCTCGCGCGCTTAATTTGTCTGAAGCCACCGGCAGTCCTGCCTGACAGAGGACTGGGGCGACTGCACAGCTCTGTGTAGATCTACGCTATTGGCGGATCGATATTTCCTGAGCTTCTGTATGAACTCCCATAGAGAGAAAAGCATCAGGACATTTATGAAAGCTAATGCAATATACATGTAAAATATCCACAAAAGGAAATTAAAATCTAATTTCAGACTTTGATATCCAATGGCTGTCTAAAAAAGCAAAAGGCACAACAAATTAAGCTGAAATAATCAACTGCTGCCTGAAATCATTGATTTGAATCACACAGAGCACATAATTGTCTCAATTGAATAAAGTCGCGATCCAAAACAATCCAGTTTTAATAACGAGGCATTTTAAATGAGTCACAATTATAAAGGCCCAGCTGCGACTGTATTCACCCTTAGACGAGAGTATAATCTTCTGTCTCTAGCAAAAAGCAATTCCATTTATCCTTTCCTGGTGCAAGAGAAATAAATAGGGATTTTAACAGGACCAATCTGTAGTAACTTTTATAGACTGTAAAACATCTTTATAATCATTCTGATTTAATAGCTGGAGCTACTAGTTTGTGCCTCCTTTTTTCCCCCCACCAGCTTGAGAATGATAATGCTGACACTAGACACATTTGGGAATTGCACATCTAATGTCTAGCTTTACTTTGAAGAGGTGGAGAAGGTCATGTTTAAAGCCATGGACTTGTGTGCGTGCGCTGGAAGCGATCTCATTATAGAGTATGGTTACGTGAAAATGGCAAATTTTTTGTGTGTTCAGACAAACTTGGGTGGGATCCAGGCTCTGTTAGTTACTTAATGGCTATTGGAGGGATGTTGGATGACTGACCTAACCTTCGTGGACTGGTTTGCTTAACTGGAAAGAAGAAATGAAAACAATATTTGAAAATGGCATCGTGCAGAGCTGAGCACGTGGATAGCGCCCAGCACGCTTTCATTTCCTTTCCATAAATTAGCCTGTGTGCTTTTTGTCTGTATAATGAACACTTACCACAGAGATGATACTCACAGCTTATTTATTACAATAAATTGTACAAATGGGAAAACAAAGGTTACAGATGTCAAACAACAGCCTCAAGACCCCAGGAGACTAGGACTTAGCTGATTCAGGGTTTATAAAAATTCCTGAAAGACAAATCCTGGAGATCATCAAATCAGGGGCCTCTGGACACATCGTTGCAAAAATTTTTCATCTGGAAAATACTAGGACAGGAGGCGGACCTCATTCACATGATGTAGACCATAGGCTACAGCTGAAACTTGAGAACGCCCTGCCAAAACCATGAATATGGTTTCTGGAGCACAGATTTGAAGAATACTATTGTTGTGGACTGAATATTTGTGTTTGCCCCCAAATTCATAGGTTAAAATTCTACTTCCTAACGGGATGGTACTTGAAGATGATGTTGTAGGGGCTGATTAGGTTATAGGAGTAGAACCCCTATGAATGGGATTATAAGAAAAGACCCAGAGAGCTTTCTTCTCCTCCTCCTCCTTCCTCTTCTCCTTCCCCTCCCTCTCCTCCTCGTCTCCTTCTTCCTTTCTCCTTCTTCCTCTCCTTCTTCCCCCTCCTCCTTCTTTCTTCTTCTTTCTTCTCCTCCTCCTCCTTCCCCTTCTCCTCTCTCTCTCCTTCTCTTTATCTCTGTTCTCCACCATGCAAGGACACAATGAGAAGACATCTATCTGCAAACCAGTAAGGGCTCTGACCAGACACCAGATCTGTAGACACCATGATGTTGGACTTCAGCCACCAGGACCTGAGAAATAAGTTTATTGTTCAAGGTTCCCAGTCCACGGTGTGTTTGTTACAGCAGCCAAGCAGACTTAGACAGGTGTTAGCAGAGGACAGTAGCTCCCCATAGACTTTAGCTCTCGAAGGACAATGTGGAGAAGTGAGATATATAAAGGCATTCCCCGATGAGGGAATCCTGACCTGGTCCCATGGCTTCTTGTTTAATTAAAATCAATATATTTGAAAATGTGGGGATATTTCTACATGTCAGTGGAGTAAGAATCCATAGATCTCCCTGGGATCCTAAAGAAGTGCCCTGACCATAATCCCACCCACCATAAATGTCTGAAACTGCTGTGCCAGCGGGTCCTAGATGAGAGGAATGACAGTGCCTTGCACTCAATGACAAAGTGACAGGGACCCAGTCCTCTCCACGTAGCCTTGGACACCCTTGCCATGGCAGGCCCTCACTAAATATTCCCAGAATCATCTGGGCTGCAGCTTCTGGAAAGATCATTCTTAGTCGAAAGACCGTTTCTCACAGTATATTGAATGCCTCTTAACACTCTTCCTACTTTGTTGAGCCACGTGTGTTTTCAGCGTCGCAAACGCTGTCTGCTGTAGCCTTGGTGGGATGATAGTTCTCATGTAATTTTTACATTACAAAAAGATGCTTTCATATCTAGTAAATCACCAACCACAAACGTTATAAAATGCATCCCAAAGCTGGCAGTTGGAATGATATTTTATAGGTTTTTCATCAGAAAATCCTACTTCACCATTATGTCGTAGTTGTGAAATTGCTTTTCCAAACAGTTAAACTCAGAAGCGTTTTGCTTATCATCGTTGGAAAGCTGTTTTCTCTCTTCTCTGGGGTCCACTTGATCCCGGCACAGAGCTCTCAGTTCTGTTTCTTGCTTCCAGCCGCTCATCTCCTTGTGGGAACAGCTAGAGCAGGTTGTCACTGACGAAGGGAAGGAAGGGGCTTTAAATCACTGAGGCAGGGGCTCCCTTTCTGGGCCGGCTGAGTTGCCTTGACCCTGCCCTGTGCACATAGCGCGTGGGTCACAGTGGACAGGGCCTCCTTACTTGCGTCTCATCATATACTTTAGTAGGTCCTCCTAAGAGGGCGTAAGCAGACAGAAGAATATTTTTTTTAATGAAAGAGGAAGCAAAGGTCCCAACAGTGGCGGTGACTTACCAGAGTTAGCACAGCACACAGGAAGTGGGACAGCGCTCAGGTGAAGGCATCTTTCCCCTTAAGGTCTCTCCTCTGCCCACCCATGGGTCAAGGGACAGCTTCTGCACCTATAGTATCAGTTTCTAGTCAGGACACCCGAAGAATGCTTTTCTTCTTGTTTGGTTTCATTTTACATCAAGAGAATTTATTATAAACAGCCGAGAACTGACCATTGCGGAAGCACCGAGAAGACCACCTTGAGGGTGTGGTGTGGTGCAGAGGGCGGGGGTGGGACGAGTGACACCTGGGAGCTGGGGGAGGTGCTGGAGCTGGAGCTCCAGGGGAGAGGATCACTAGCCTTGGAAACCCAGCACGGAGTGCATGCGTGTGTGTGCATGCATGTATGTGCATGCATGTGTGTGTACACACGTGTGTTTGTACAGGTAGCAACTCTACCTGTTGGTTTCTTCAGCATCTTCACCAAAGTAGTTGCAGAGGAGTAAGAACATGTTCAGGGATGACTGGTTTTAATCACATGTTTTTTGTCTTACTTCCATTCTAGGACAGAAAGTAAAGAATCTTGCGCTCTGTCTTCTATACTGTTTTCTGTGATCTCTGACCATTTATGTTCATATCCTAATGATATTCAAAAATAACAAATTCATCGATGAGGGCTATTTTCATATCCAAGGGGAAGAGAGGAAAATCTTGTGCATCAACTACTTGCGGATCTGAAAATTTATACGACAATGAAATTATGTTACCTGGATTGCGTGAGTAGGGCTAATTTTGGGTATTTCCAGCCTGAAGTGCACTTTGGCTTTCTAATGTGATGACGCCCATTTTGAACGCAGCAACATACAGTTGCAAAAGCATGGATATGTTTTAGGGCATATTTGACTCTTCAACAATAAATACAGTCTAGTTCAGAAAACACATTCCTAATGAAAACTGATCAATTTAATAAGTAAGACAAAATAACAGAAAATTTAATTTCTTTATAATGTTAGCCTCCACTTCACAGCCTGCGAAGGTTATGGAGAATGTATATCAGTCTTTCCTCACATTATTCTATAACAAACATATTGTAATTCTTACACTATTTAGGAAAAGGAGTGCTGTCAATTTACGAAGTACTTCTGAATACTTGGTAAACATACAGGCTAAAGGAAGGAGTAGAGAGAAAAGCGAAGTAACGGAGGAAGGGAGGAGAGGTGAAAGGGGAGAAGGTGAAGTATATCATATTCCAGTTGCTCAAGGGGCGGATCCCAAACAACAAAGGGCAACATCTTTCTCCTGAGGCAATCTTGCAGCTCAGTGAGTTCCTTCCCAACAGTCCCCAGTGTTTACAGGTCGCTGGTTACCCAGAGAAAGGGGGGCACCCTGGCACTTCTGGAAATGTGCAGATGGCACCGGATGGCCAAGCCACGGAGAATCACTTCCTCCGTTGTAGTGTTAGGGATGTTTCCGTGATTTGGTTCTGTGTTTGTCCTTAGTGGTTAAAACACAGGAAGGTAATGATACAATCTTTAAAAGTTAATACTGTGAAACGACACAAAAATGTGTCCTTAACATGACTTTTTGGACTCTGGAAACTGCAAATGAAGAGTATTGCGACGAGTTGGTAGAGATGTAGCTCCTCGTGGCTCTGGACACTCGAGCCGTCATCCAAAACCATTCCCTCCAACACCACACCACCACGGGGTGGGCACGCCCACGTCGGAGGGGCACAGCCAGTGTCAACTGTCCTCGAAGAAAACAATGCCGGGGGTGCATCACCTTAGCTTCCGAGATCCTCCTCCTCACGTACAAAGGGCCACTAGCAACACCGACCATCCATGGTAGTGATGAGATTTAAATGAGATAATGCTGTGTGAACAAATTAAGTGCCAGCTATATGTACCGTGTCCTAAGTTAAATTCTATAGGGGACGCACACAGGAGTGAGGCAGCTGTGTTACCTGTTCCAGAACAGGGGTGTTCCAGTCCTTCCAGACATACAGATTATAGCTACAGGCGATAGTGACATAGATGCTGGTAAGTAGTTTCAACAGAGGAAGCCACCCCAGTTCCTTAAGTCAGCAGGAACCCATTTATGGGGTTTCAAGATAGACTTGGGAAGGTATCTTAAACATAAACAGCAATTTGAGGGACCGTGAGGAGGAGGAAGGAAGACGATTTTGAGGAAGTCTGGTGAAGCTTGGCTTCCTTAGGGCATGGCACGGTTTGATTGAAGTATTGATCCATGTGTGGGCTGAGGAGGCATGGGACTCACACAAATTGGTGTTATGTTGTGAAGAGGTCGGAGTGCTGGCTAAGACACTAGGGCTTTATCTGCTAGAAAACATGGAATTATTACCAAATTTGGAATGGTGGGAGAGGTCGCCATGACTGGGACTAGACATGGAAAGACTAATAAGGAAGCTTCCCAAAGAATGGGTTCAGCACAAAGAGAGGGAGGGGACGCAGTCGTCCCTGCAAGAAAACCTCAGACACTAGACACGTCTTCGTGCTTCCTGAGCGAGGTCTGGTCCCTTCACTTAAGCACAAATGGTAGGCGGTTTTCTCCAAGTCAACAGGCACATGCTCCTTTGCACTTCCGAGTTAGCACAGATCTCAAAAGCAAAAACAAACACGAAGTATTGACTGCATTTTGAAACTGATGGGGAAACAAAGTTGGGGAAGAGACATTTGCAGAAATCATCAAGGAACTTGTGAGCTGAAGACAAGGGGAAGCACACAGGTGCGGGGAAAAGTCCCTGTGGCACACAGCCTTGGACTGTAGGCTGCCCAACGTGCTTCCCTAAGGGCGGTCTTCCTCACCGCTTGCCATCTCCCCACACCTTTCTGTATTCCTCTAGATTCTGTTCCTTCAAAGAACAACCCCTGGATGAGACGCTGTCACGAAGGAATTGTCCATTATATTTTCAGAGCCTCCTTCGCATTTCTGTTGGTTCACGAGCAGAATAAAGGACAAGAGTGCCCACTGAACCCTCAAGGGGGCGAGTGTAGCGCTCAGTGGACACTATGACTGTCGGCTCTCTTCCACGGGGACTCACTTCCCACACCATGTCCACGCCGAAGGACAGTTGGGATCCAGGAGGCTGGGCTCGGAGTTCTTGCCCTGCCAGAGCATTTAGTTGAGCATCTGTTAAGTTAAAGTCATCTGGCCATTTTTTTAGGTCTAGGGAAGAAGGATTTGAATGACCAGAAAATCAGAAATCCCATACAACCCGAGAATGCCCTCAGGGTGTATGAATGCACATACCGTGTGCATTTTCCAGGGAGAAGGGCCTTAGCTCTCAGCTTTTGTCACCTTATTTGGGTTTTTGAACAAAAAGCTGACGATTTCCATCAATAGAATGTAATGTTTCCCCAGAAGAATGTGGTGTCGACAGCACAATTACTTTCATTTTCAAGTTCACTTTCAATTTCAAAAATGTCACCTGAGTTTTCAGATGAGTTCTCTTTTTCCTTAGAGTCGAATGGTTGTGTGATGTGGGTCTCAAAGCACAGAGTGTGTTTTCCTTTCTCACAACAGGCAAACTTTGGGGGACACTGCCCTTGGGGTGTGTTTCTCTCGATGTTAAATCGCCGACAATCCCACCAGACACATTCACACCTGTAATCCACATGTTGCCACGCATACAGTTGTCTCCGCGGGGGTTCACACGTCGCTACCACACAGCAAGTTAGTGATTCATTATGCCGTGATTTTTCTAAAGTAGGATAATGATAGAAAGTCTGCCAGCAGCTGTCGAGGCGGCAGGAACAACATGCCATTGCGAGGCGGCACTGCCTATGCTCGGTGTGCGGCTGGAGCGCTGCCAGCCGGGCTCGCCTCTCAGATCAGTCTCGGGGTGACGTGGTAACAAAGCTGCAAAGCCTGTCCCAGCAAAGGGGATGCGTGACCCCATGGCAGGGACTTGCCCTGAAGGACCTGTTGTGGGCCAGAATAGCACGGTGACCTGGGGACAGAAGGCACCAAGACTTACAGCCACACTGCGTGCCGCAGCCACACTGAGTGCGCCCTTCAAAGCTGCATTTCCCCTTGAAGAGGAAGCTGAGCCCAACTCCAAGCCGCAGCCAGGCTCAGCAGCACGCCTGAATGCAGCCGGTCTGACCCCAGAGTCACACCCCCCAGAATTCTGCTTTCTACATATGTGTGTATTTTTCTGTCCTGCATGGATGTTACTGTGTTTTCTGACAGATTGTTGGCCCGTCTTTGACACAGTGAAAGAATAACCATTTGGGAAGCATCTGGGGACTGTTAATTGATATGAGTTGTATTAAGTACTGGTGCAGAGTAGAAAGAGCGTGGCCCTCCCGAGAAAAAGAGAGCTGGAAACGACGGCCGTAAGCATCATCAGAACAAAATGAAAAGAAAGAAAGTGTTGGTTGCTGGATGGCATCCAGTAAAATTATAATTCAACCTTCTAAGAGGTCTCGAGCTCCGATTTGACTGAGGGAGGAGTTGGCCGTGAAGGGCTGCAAAGTCAATGAGAGTAGTGGAGGGTTCAGCAGCGAGATCGGAAGATTGGAATTTAACAAAAAATAAGACAATAAATTCTAATGCATGTATCCAAACCAGTGGCATATTGAAAAGAGGCTTAGAGAGCAAATAACTTGTGCGTGGCGGCCTAACCTGTTTGAATACTGGTATATAATTCCTTCCCTCCCTCCCTCCCTTCCTCCCTCCCTCCTTCCTTCCTTCCTCAAGTTTGTGAGTAGATGAGGCATGGGACTTTATGTTGAAATTAAAACAGTCTTTGTAAATAACCCAGAGAAAGTCTTGGGAAAGCAATCAAGTTGAAGTCAACATGGTAAACACTTGGTTTGTGGAGCTCAGGTACCTCTCGGAATGTGGCCATCATATAAAGTCTGCAGCCCAATACGGTGGCTGGTCCCTCCAAAGCTCTGTCCCTGCCCAGCTGCAGGTTGCCCGCCCCCGAGGACCGGAAGCTGAATGTCTGCCTCATGGAAAAGTGGTTCTTCTGCCGCCACTGACGCTCTTCCCGTGCCCCCCAGATCCCCCCTCCCCCCTTCCCCGCTCCCCTCTCCTCAGCTTGCTTCTCAACCATCCTATCTCTGTCCTACACTCAAATTAACAACTCCTTCTGTTAAGAATGTCTGGTTTTCACTGTTTCCCCCGAAGTGGTGAGATTTCCGTGAGCCCCTGGTGGGCAGCCCCCGCCACACTCCGTGGGGCTCCGAGCTGGGAGACACCCGCAGGCCCTGGTCCTGGCTCCTGACCCGCAGAGATGCAGGTGCGCCTGCCGGACTCGGCTGCCTGAAAGATCATCCTTTAAGAAACCGAGTCTATGGTGAAGGCCAGGATCCTTCAGCAGATGCTCTGCCACAGCGGCTTCTAGAAGAAAGAGCCAAGAACTCCTATGGAGCATCCACTCTCAGAAACATGGATGCGATTTTTGCCTTATCATAGGATGAGTAATTTTTCCAATTAAGAAAATTCAAGTTGAAAATCTGTATCTTAATTTTCACCCGAAGTTCCTCTCATTATCGCAGGTGTGCGGCACGTCTATCTGCGCGTGTCCCCTTCCCGCAGCCCCCCAGCAGCACGCGTACGGGCGTCCACGGTGAGGACAGGGCCTTGAGAAATGCGCGAAGGCTCCGGTCTGACCGAGCGCCCTTTCTTTCTCTCAGACAAGAGAGGCTCCAATATCAGCTGTCATTTTGGAAGGAGGGGACCGTGCTGAGAATCTCAAATTTCTGGAACGAAACAGGGCAGGCAGATGTTCCATTGTTACCACGGTTAGCAAAGAGCTGGGCTCTTGCTGTGGTAGAGAAAACAGTACTTAAGACAGCCCGGGTTGGGGAGACGCGTGTCCGCCTCACCCCTACACCCTTGCTCCTTCAATTTCATGGATGTGCCTGGCCCCCCGACCCCCTTCTGGACAAACCCGCGAAGGTGGGGCTTGCAGAAGAAAGTCCTAAGAAAAATAAAAAGGAGGCCACGAACTATGCTCAGCTTTTGGCCAAGAGAAGGAGTTTGGGGAGAACTCCTTCCTACCTCTCACCCTGAGTCAAAATGAGATTTTCTAATAAGAACAAATAAGATCAGACATCAAAAAATAAATAAATAAATAAATTAGAAAGAAAGAGAAAAAAAAGAAGAGAAAGCAGATGGGCAGAGCTGCGCGCTGTCCTGGCCACCTGCGGCTCTGGACCAGACTGATAATAACACCTAATCACACGCCTATCGGGCCCTTATCAGGCAGGGGTGCGCCCGCCATCGCTTGGTATTTGGGTCACGTCTCCTGGTTCCCAGCACCAATCTGAAAATGACAACATTCAGAGCTATTTTTATTTCTCTCCAATGGAACAGCGAGATTTCTTCCTCTGCTCTTTCCCCCTTCCTCACATATATTCCGGGATTGGCCTCTGGTTGAACTCCTTTGCTCCAAAAAAGTGCTTTCCTCTGTGGATTAGCACAGCAGCAGAAAGGCTCTCTATTTATGAAAACTGTGAATTCATACGGCAGATAAAGGTGTCTTCGTGTAAAGCTGAATATTCCAACAGAATGCTGAATTGCCCATTAATGAAGAATGAAATTGTTAATCTTCCAATTACCCATCTTGGAAACTCTTCAAGCTTCGAGTCGGGTCATTTAAAATAAAAGGAGAGAAGCCAATAGCCTATCGGAGGCAAGAAAATGTGATTGTAAAAGCACATGCTTGTGTGTCGGCATGAATTCACCACAGGCATACAGGGGTCTTCGAAACCACTTTTCTAGCTGCACATAAAGCATGTGTTTGCTGTTATGGGGGAAAAATGCATTTGCATTTGCTTTCAGTAAGGTCACGATTCCCCCTGAATTAGTTACTGTCACGTCCATGGATTTCATTAGATCAGTGTCTTCCGGAAAGCAGGAGGCGGCTGAGGCTGGCCAGCCAGCCTCTCCTGGTTACTCCGTAAATTACAGTCGGGGCTGGCTTCTCATAAGCAAAATGCAAAATAATTCATGGGTTTGCAAAACCCATCCATTTCTAAAACCAGTTTGACAATGGTTATAGCATTTTCTTAGCACCAGGAGAAAAGCTTTTTCTTGCTCCTTGTGAGATGTGAATGTGCACAGCATACAGAAGGAGAGGAGGGGCGGGGACTGATGAGCCTGCCCTGGGAGAGGAGAGAACAAGCAGACACTTAACCTGGAGGAGGAGGCGTGGGGGGCAGGGAGCACATCATTATATTTGATGGCTGAAAAGCTAGAGTGCAGTGCAACAATCCCACCAACTCTTCCCTCTCCTCCCCCAAACTAGAGTAAGGACCAAGGGGTAAATATTCAAGGAAAAAGATTTTAGCTCGAGGCCATGGAAAATCTTCCAAGAGAGCTATCTGTCCACGAGCTAAACGGCCGGGGAAACTCTGAGGCAGACAAAGCGTTGCTTCCCTGGAAATACGTGTTTCTCTGCTTAACAGCGGTTACTACCCATGGGGTGGGGGCAGATTGGGAAAAAAGAATCGTCACAGAGAAAAACGCAGATGAGGAGAGTCCCTGTAGGAGGTGAGGAGGTGCAGGAGCACCCGCGGGAGCTCTCCATGGTGGTGGGAGGCGGTCAGAGCCCGAGCTGGCCCCTCCCTTCTCGCGTGTGGGTCATAGTCAATTCTGGTTAGGCATTTGTCAGAGCAAATCACCAACATAAAATCCATTGCATAAGAGTAATCATCAGATTTTAAATTAATTATGGGTTGTGCTGCCAAGTGGTGCAAATCAACTTTTTTTTTTCTTTTGGTTTTAACAAAATGCACATGATTAAGAAGTTGGCACACTGATTTTTACCTCTGCCCATCATAAGCAAATAATCACATGAAATCAGATGGGAAAAGGATTTCCTAAAGTTACGTACCATTGTAGCTTTACGTACTTTTTTCTTATTTTGAAAGTTAAGTATTTATTTTAATGCATTAGAAAAATAACTCCTATATAAAACTTTCCATAGATAGTTTTGCTTTGATTGAAGCTAAAGGTAGAAATGGGGTGCGGGGATGCCTGGGTGTTGGTTAAGCATCCAACTTTGGCTCAGGTCATGATCTTGTGGTTCGTGAGTTCAAGCCCTGTTTGCTCAGAGCCTGGAGCCTACTTTGGATTCTGTGTCTCCCTCTCTCTTTGCCTCTGACCCTCTGGTGCTGTATCTCTGTCTCTCAAAAAGAAACAAACATTAAAAATATTTTTAAAAAGAAAAGAAATGGGGTGCCTGAGAGCTAGCTATTAAATGAATATTCATCCTGTCTGTACCAAGAGAAGAGGTACAATAGAGGCTAGTCCAAAAACAACAGAAGACACAACCATGGGATTAGGAAAAGGCCCCGCCTATTGCTAAAAGGGATCATGTTTTACATTTATATGGGAGTAGTTTGGGGGAATGATAAAAATCGAAGCCATGTTCATTAAATAAAATCATATTTAGGCTTGTTCCTATTAATGTTTGATGTGTTGAAGGTAAACTTAACTTGTGTTTTTTATTTGCACTGAAACATTTTTAAAAAATGAAGGAATAATTTAGAAACTCTTGCAACATTTATGCTTGTTACTTAGAATCAGCACCTTTACATCACCACATTTAACATTCAACACCGTCAGATCTGACACTGCTTTGAGCAGAGCCAGCTGCGTAATTGTAAAGCGCAGCGCAAAATGAAAACATGCGCCTCGTGTTCAAAGAGCAGAAAAAGATCTTGCCATTAAAGAACTAAAATGTAAAGCTTTCCCTCTCTTTTGTGGTCTCTTTTTCAACTTATAGTAATTTTTGCTTCTTTAATGCCCTCAGTAAAGAAAATAAATTATAATTATTAGCATATATATTTATGCTAATAGCATGCATCTTTATGTACAATCTTTATATTGTACAATGCTAATTTTAAGGCTTTGGGTGCAAATATCAGAACATTTAATTGTGTGTGGAACCACCGAAATTGTCTGATTCATATTCCATAGCTCATACATGCGTCTGTATTTCACTCTTACCAAATCAGTGGAAATACAGCAGAAGACTAAGAACTGTTTTTATGTCACTTCTTGATGTTCACATCTCCTACCAATCTTTCCCTTCCTTGTATCATTTTCAGTGCTAAGTAGTTGGCCAACATGGAGAAATGAAATGACAAAGGAAGGCCAAAATATAGGCTCTTTGGTCATTCCTCTTCCCTTATTTACCACTCTTCCCTTATATACCACCTTCTTTCTAGCAAAGTCTGGATTTCACAGAAAGCATGGCCACTTGGGTTGTCAGCATCCTATTTACTCAGTAGTAGACTTAACATGCTTAGCCTGTACTGATTTGTACGGACATATTTTTGTCTCCCTGAAATCCCAAACCTACCATCGTGGGTTGTCCACAATCCTGTGCCCATGGCGGCATCACCAACACTTCACGAGAATGAGGTGGCAAGACACGGAGGGGACCATGTTGTTTGTCAATCCTCTGATCGCCTGCTGGCTACACTGTCCCACTGGACTTCACTTATGAAACACGAGCTCAGAGATACCGTGATTAAGAATTCTAACATTAACGAAGCCTGGGACCCATCTGAGTGTGGGACCCCACGGAACTGCCTAGGTTGAACTTCAGCCATCTGACCCTGCCATGGAGAGAAAAGGGCTAACCACAGTTCCAATAAAGTTAAAACACTGACAAAAAACATGATACTTTAGTGTCAGAATCAGACTGTTGAAAAGCTGGAACCATTTTCTAAAAAAAAATACCCTGCTAATGGTAAAGTTATTACTGTAGACATTTTATAATGCTCTTTTAAAAAAAAAATTCTGTTGATCTATACTCCCATGTCATGACCTGGAGTCAAGAACAAGGTACACAGAACAGTTACCAAACACTGGTGCCAAGTTTGTTAGTTACCGCTGACTTATAGATAACTCATGCTATTCCCTGAAGGAGGTAAATTATGAGTCTTGCTAAAAGTTTAGCTGGTAAACCTTCACTGAAGTATCCGCTACCACCTAAATGTGCGGTGTGGCCAGGCATTCAATCTGCTTGTACCTGAGGTGATACAACATGTCTACATGACTTTGGACAATGCTCCCATATCTAATTTTGAGCAAAAGCCTTCTATCATCTTGTCTGGAGATGATTCCTTTCAACAATTAATTCTTCCCTGTCTTGTAGCCAAAATAAGATAATCATATATTTTTTCATGACATGGACCATGCCTCACTCAGCTACCTTGTAGGCTACAAAAGCAAATGGAATATGGTAAATGAAAGCAGTCTCACTGAAAAGCAGTGAAAATGGCAATCTTAGGTTATATGTATTTTACTATAATAAATGAAGTAAAAAAAGACCAGTTGATCCTGTGTTTTCTGCTTTTCAGACGATTATATATGCATCATAACATGTGTGCATCAACATATTTTTTGCATAGAAATACCAAGTGGCTTATTCTCATGTTTTCAGGTACGGCCTTGGAGAATGGATGAACAAGGTGCCTGCCTCTGCGCTCCAGCCCAAAGCCTCTGCCGAGTTCCGTACTGCTCTTTGAGGAGAACTGTGTACTTCCTAGTGGCCCAGTCAGTATTGTTTCTTGTATCTAATTAAAACAGGGATAACTATTTCACCAAAGCTGTTATAAATTCGGTACATTTGTGAGGAGTACGTAGCCGAGCTCCCCCACCATTATACGTGATGAATATAATGCACACTTTCCCCCATGGCAAGCTTCCCTGAGTTCAGAGGGCTATTGCTATGACTGTCTCAATTTTGCTTTGAACTTGCTTTTGCATTGATTTTTTGTTTTCTGTGGCAATAAAAGTTGCCTTGCAAATCTCAAGCTGTTTTTTCTGCACAATTCAGAATTCTTGAATCCCTTCCTTCATCACCTGCTACGGCTGTGATTTTGCAGTTCCAAGGATGTGAGCTGGAAGCCAGCCCAGGGCAACACCACTCTGTCCGAGGTCTCCAGTGGCGACCCAAGCACAGAGGGTCTGTCCCCCCGTGGCTGCACCCAGGCGCCTTGCCAAGACCATCACTTCACCACCATGGGGAGTCCCAATGCTGGCTGCACCACAGCCAGCCTTTTCTGTCCTGAAATGATGTCCCAAGAACCAGCTTCACCAGGCTGGCTCTCAAGCTTGGCCTCTCTTCCTGCCCGGTCTATAGCATGACTTCCCTTTCTGCTCAGCTAGGGGACCCTGACCCACAGAGACACTTGATTCTCCTTAGCTGGACCACCTAGGCTCCTGAAGATGCAAGGATTCAGGTCTAAACCACACATCCAGTTCGGGGTGTACTGTGTCACAGGGATTAGGGACACAAATACAGGGAGTTTCTGAGAATTCTGTGACAGTGATGTAGGGTTTTAACTTTCCTTTGCATTCACGGATTACCTAGAATCAGACTGAGAAGACCCCAAGGCAGCAGATGTGTGTCTTCTTCGGTCAATGCTGGCATCATGTGGGTGAGACAGACAGCTGGATACATTCATGTAAAATACAACCCTTGATGGGACTCCTGACGGGGGGAGGGGGGGTGTCAGTCAGTTAAGCATCTGACTTCAGCTCAGTTCAGGATCTCAGTTTGTGGGATCAAGCTCCGCATCAGGCTCTGTGCTGTCCAAAGTGAGCCCGCTTAAGATCCTTTGTCTCCCTCTCTGCCCCTCCCCCTCTCAAAAATAAATAAACATTAAAAAATTATAAAAGACAGCACTTCAAGAGAAACAACAACTCCACAACTCCCTCAGTTGGGCTTCCAACTAAGCTGCCTGGTTGGTCTAGGGAATGGGTGAAATGGTTCTTTCCATGGCCAGCCCCCAACTCTGGGTCTTTATTCCCATCTGGCTAACTTAAAAAAAAAGAGGGGGGGGGTCTATTTCAACCGATCTCCTTATTTTTTACAGGATGAAGTTATTCCTCTCATCAGCAGGAATATTTTATTAGGGCTCTGACTCTTCTAACGCAAACAGCCAAACACACACACGTGGCTATTTACACAATTTTTCATTGTATGTGTGTCAATCACTTCTGCCTCTAGGTATTGTTCTGGCACACAAAACCACCAAACTGTGCAGGATAATACCATGCAATATTAACACCGAATAAGCATATTAAAATTTTAAATCAAGCACATCTACTAATTGCCAGTGCGTTCCTGTAATAACAAAATGCTTAATTTTCTAGTAAGTTGTAGTATTACTAACAGTACAACAATGCGGTTTAATTTGGCCCTGTTTAGAAACATGGTGCCAGTGAACTTCGTGCTGTGTTGTCATTGGCCGGAAGCCACGCAGTCAGCGCCGCACAGGTCCAGAGCTCACTCGTGGTCTACGGGACACCACACCGGGCAGAGAGGCCACAACGGCCCTGACGCCTTCCCATACGCTCCTTCTGAAGACCTACAAACTTCTGCACCACTTATGCAAGATGTTGTGAAATTTTTTCAGTTTAGTGATTGAAAGCCTGTGGTGAAGATGATATACATTGTGGGATAGAAGCCCTAAATGACTACGATAGAAAAAATTTAATACTTTAGAAAATCACATATTAAAAAGAAAAAATATTTGTATTTTTTTACCATGGTATTGGCATTGTTTCCTTCAAGTCTGTTTTAGAATGCTAGGAATATATTCAGAATGACTATACACACATATACGTGTATATACATATACATAGTCATATATGTGTGTGTGTGTATATTTTTTTTCCAAGTGGGCTTCACACCCAGCTCAGAGCCCATTGTGGGGCTTGAACTCATAATCCTGAAGTCAAGACCTAAGCTGAGATCAGGAGTTGGATGTTCAATGGACAAAGCCACACAGGTGCCCCACAAAATTCTTAAAGATATTCTTCAAGACTTTATCAATTCAGTAATATCTTCACTTTTCCCATCAAATGTTTCCAACTCGATGGCATGATATGCATATGGAAACGTGGATTTTGTCATTTGCAGCAGCTCATAATGATGTAGAAGCGTTATGGTTTTATGAAGGACTGAATCTTTATTGTGGATAAAGCATCTCATGAGAGACTGATTTGTCAAGTCTATATATATATAAAAAAAAAAAGAATTAAAAGACCATTAAACTTCGGGAAGAAATGCCAAACTATGTGTCTGTTCCATGTGGCAGCCACGTCTCCCCACTGCTGCTGGCGGTGAAGGGAGTTGCACGGGCTCCCTGGTCCACGTGTTAGTCGAAGAGGTGACACAAAGCGACAAGAGCCCCTTGGATCTCAGACAGGTTCAGGTCCTTCCTTGTGGCCACAGGGAGCACGCAGGTAAGCCTCTGCACAGCCACGATGATAATAATCACAATTTGTTTATAAGTGGGGGGGGAATAAACCCACGGAAGGAAATAACCAGATGTGCCCAGAAAGTGTTGGCACGATGATTGAATCTGAGAGCCCAAGTCCACGGCATGAAAAGTGGACAGAGAGAGCAGGGCTGAGCCTGGAGGGGCGGACTGTGTTGTGAGGGAGCCCCCAGGAGCGGGGCTGGGGAGGCAGTCCAGGGCACCCTCTGTGGGAGGTCACTGCACAGACCTCTCCCAGCTCCTGGTAGACTACCTGGAGGCGGTGTCAAGCATTTATGGTCTTCCTCTGCTGGAAGACATCGTGGTAGGTCTCTTTATAGATATTTTTATTTGTTTTCATGAAATACTTGTTATTTCCTGAGTTTATATGACAAAACTGGGGCACTTTTCTGTGCCCAAAGTGACAAAGCTAACAAGAGGCAAGGCGGGTATTTCAAACTTGGGTCCACCCGAATCCAAATCTTTCCTGAAGAGAATGTAGACATCCCTTCCCATTTCCATCCAAGTGTCCTTGTGCTTTATAAAGTCAATAGAAACACGTGATCAAACGGCAGGAGCACATTAAGAAAACATCTCTCTCCTTCCCTGGGCTATCTTCAGAGTGATTCTAGGATAAAAGAGGTGGCAGAGCCCTGTGTCCCAGAGCCAGACCGTCAGGACACTGTGCTGGACGTGCACCTTTGACTCTGTTTCTTCGTGCGCAGGATGGAGATCACAGCAGGGTCTGCCACAGGGCTGCTGTGCGGAGGGTGTCAATTCGTCTACGGGAGGTGTTTACAATAGTGCTTCACACGGACGTACAGAGCTGCACATTCTCATATGATGATGATGATGGTGATGATTGTGCTTCCTGTGTCAGCTTGAAACATGTCTCTTCGTCCTTCACCCTGTCAGCACTGGAGCTCAGACCTAGGAAGCCCATCTTCATCTTATCTGCTTTAGGCTTGTCTTGTTGAGTTGTGAAGTGGTCGGAGTAAGGACACAGAGTTATTAGAGATGATAAGAGTAGGGTCATCACATACTTAATACCTAAATTATCTCTTATTTATTAAATTCATTACTAAATTATTTATTACTACTTAAATATTGAATATGTAGATAGATTTTTATGTTTGTCAAATTGTCATGAAACTTCAGTTGATCCCGGCCCCAACCCACGTGCAGAGAAAGTCAGAAGAAGGAAAGGGAATGGATTTCAAAATTTACTTGGGCATCAGGTTATTCCTGAAGTGAGTCGAGGAGTCAGACAGGGAGGGAATGGCTTCTAACAGTGCAGCTGTGACCCGAGCCCAGGGTCCTTGAGTTCTTCGGCACAGGGTACCACCTCCATGAAATTGTATCTAGACAAAGTGTCCCATGTCCTTATTCTTTGTAGTAAAAACCTCACACCAAAGGGATCACTTCTTCATCATTATCTTAGCTGAAGCAGCAGCCTGCTGAGCAAGGGGGTAGAATGACCAACTATGTAATAGAAAAAAATATACACGCGTGGTGTACATGGGTGGCTTAGTCAGTTAAGCATCCGGCTCTTGGTTTTGGCTCAGGTCATGATCTCCCAGTTCATGGGACGGAGCCCTGCGTCAGGCTCTGTGCTGATGGTGTGGAGCCTGCTTGGGATTCTCTGTCTCCCTCTGTCTCCACCCCTCGCTCCCTCTTTCTCTCTAAATACATAATAAACATTAACATACTTTAAAAAATATACACAGATATGCCAACATATGAGCAGTTTCTTGCACATGACAAGAGGGGCCTCCAAATGAGAATTTCAGATTGTTAGTAATGTAAGTTTTTGGGACTTAGGACAGGCAGTAATTCCCCCCGACCCCAACCCTTTAATGACCCACTTGACAATTTACTCTTTGCTCTGGTAAGGTACTCATCTCGTTTTCCTATAGTTTTATGAGATTTATCTCATACAATATGTCATGACTTCAAATATATTGTCAAGATATTGACATAAACTATAATAAAGATTTTTTTTTAAGTTATGACCAGGTTTTGAAGGAGTTTGCATGTTAAGGAAAAGAGAAAGTTGAAGGATTTTCTGCAGAGGCAAACAGTGGAGTGCTGATAATGTGCCCAAAGCAATTCTATTGGCCCCTTGAAGTCACACATCAATATACTTGTTAATAGTAAAATATTTGAAAATGCGTGTAAGTGAAATGTCGATAAAAATCACCTGTATTTTCTCCACCTCAAAAATAATTACAGCTATTAGGATAAATACTATTCTGGATCTTTACGCCTAGGTTAATATAAATGGGCTCATAGTGTGCAAACTCTTTTATAAGCTTTATTTCGATTTCATTCTTTATCTTTATATGTGGTTACAGTTATACATATAATACAATCCCAAGTGACTGCTTCATATCCCATTTTAGGTATGCACTACCAAATCTCTACTATTAAGCATCTTGTTTTCGATATCTCATTATCATAAACAGAGTTTCAATGAATACCCTCGTTGGTAGATCTATACATAAATACTTATTTATCCCGAGGATAAAATCCCAATAATGGAGGATCTCTCTGTGCGCTGATATGACTAATGCTTCTAAGAAGGATATCAAATGAGCCTCCACAAAGGCGTCCGCCTCCCTCTCGCCAGGGCGTGGGGTCCCTGCTTCCTCTGCTCTCCTGCCGTCATTAGATCATTTCAAAACCCCATGTACTTAATGTGTAAAAAGTGCTGTCATGTTTTGATGACAATTTTCATTGAAACTGTATACGTGTGTGTGCGTGTGCGTGTGCATGCGTGAGTGTGTACACCTCCCTGTGCCCACGAGGATGGAGATGTGCAGGCGTATGCATTTGCACATACACGTAGGTGCACCTTCAGTTTCCAACCACGTACTTTGAAGAGCACCACAGTTCACGTCATGTAGCGGGTTGTTCTGTCAACAGACGCGCCACCTGGGTGGGGGCGGACGAGGGGCACTGGGCCCCGTCCTTGTGTGTGGACCAGGGCCGAAATCCAGGTGATCCTACCTGACGACAGCAGCTGTGCAGAAGATGAGGGACTCCAGCAACCGCTGCCGACCTTAATGTTGCTGTGTCCTGGGCTTCGTGAGAGCCCTTCATGTTTCTCCTCAGGGGAAATATTTCCTCAGTTTTACTTCACTGTTACTTTTAGAGACGGGACCCCTGGTGTGTCCAGGGGCCTGTGGGCTTCCTGTAGACGCACGGGCTTCCACGTCGGGTGTCACCTCAGCACGAATGATCGTTTCCTGTAAGACCTGGGGAAAGTGAAGAACTTATGTCTGAAATAAATTTTGAGTCACAAAATCCTTTAAAACCTGTCTCTTATCTTACAAAAGATCTGCTGGAGGTGACAGCAGCCTCCCTCCTCCCTTCCACACGCTGGCGCGGTGCCCTGGGGCTTTCCTCCTCTCTCCATGCTCCCCTGAATCTGTCCCCAACGGACAGCAATTCAACTGTCCTTCCTGCTTCCATCCCGCTGCCGTCAGCAGGGTGGGCCATGACCTGGGTCACGAGGAGGCGGCAAGGCTTTTGTGAATGACAAACCTGTGGTCACAAGTGTGTATTTTAATTTTTTTGGTTTTTTAAAAATGCTTTATTATTTATTTTTGAGGGAGAGACAGAGAGAAACAGAGAAACAGAGAGCAAGCAATGGAGGGTCAGAGAGAGAGGGAGACACAGAATGGGAAGCAGGCTCCAGGCTCCGAGCTGTCAGCACAGAGCCTGACGCGGGGCTCCAATCCGTGAACCGTGAGATCATGACCTGAGTTGAAGTTGAAAGCTCAACCGACTGAGCCACCCATGTGACCCACAAGTGTGTATTTTAAAAGGCCAATTACAGGAATGCCTGGGCGGCTCAGTCGGTTAAGCATTCAATTCTTGATTTTGGCTCAGGTCATGATCTCACGGTTCGTGGGATCAAGCCCAGCATCGGGCTCTATGCTGTCAGCTCAGAGCCTGGAGTCTCCTTTGGATTCTGTCTCCCTCTGTCTCTGCTCCTCTCCTGCTCACAGTCTGTCTCTCTCAAAAATAAATAAAATATTAAAAATTAAATAAAATTAAATAATAATATTTAATTTAAAAAATTTAACATTAAAAAAAAATTAACAAAATAGGGGCACCTAGGGGGCTCACTCAGTTAAGCCTCCAATTTCAGCTCAGGTCATGATCTCACGGTCTGTGGGTTCAGGGCCCACCTCGGGCTCTGTGCTGACAGCTCAGAGCCTGGAGACTGCTTCAGAGCCTGTCTCTCTCTCTCTCTGTCTCTCTCTGCCCCTCCTCTGCTAACACTCTGTCTCTCTCTCAAAAGTAAATAAAAACATTAATTTTTTAAATTAACGAAATAAAAGGCTCATTACAGTTATTAATTTATTCCTGTTCTCATCTGACACCATTTCCGTAAGTAAGCATTCTCATTTTCTCCTTCTCATTTGTGACTCGGGCTCCCCCTGGGTCTAGGGTGACCTGGAAAAGGGCTGGCAGAGGCTACTCCCCCGAGCCCGGCGCTGGGGACTCTCCTGTGGGCTGTGCCCTGGCTGCCTTCATAAGAGCACTGGACCGAGGACCAGTTCCGGGGTCCGGCTTTTGTTCCTTCTGACATTATCGGTTCTAGGTGTTTGCTGTGCGCACATGTAGGAGTGTGTGAGCACGTGTAGGATGTGTGTGCATGTGTAGGAGTGTGTGGATGCACACGTATAGGCATGTGTGTACGTGTAGGATGTGTGCGCACGTGTAGGAGTGTGTGCATGCACAGGCATGTGTGTACGTGTAGGAGTGTGTGCACACATATAGGAGTGTTGTGAACACATGTAGGCGTGTGTGCGCACACGTGTGTGTATGTGTCCACTGTGTCGGCACACGAGTTCTGCGCCCAACAGAATAAGCACCTCTCCTTTCGAGGGGGTCTGCTTCCTTTTCCGCTGCCTCCCTGCTTCGAGAATCCTCTTGGGCACTCCTCCTCCTCACAAGGAGATGCGATGTGGCCTCAGGACTGTGCCCGGGGCCCGTGTCTCTCGGCTGGATCCCCCTTGGGTTCCTCAGTGCCCTCCCGCCGGCCTGGGCCGTGTTAGCGAGGCGTGTGCCTCCAGGAGGGCCGGGGGTGGGCTCAGTCCGCAGTTTGTCTTCATAATTCTCCGAATACAGGGCCACAGTCCTTTGTGTATGTTTTCTCTTGAAGAAATTCACAAATGCACCATAGTCGTGTCTCGCTGTCACCTGACCTCTTCCTCCTTTTGGTGACTTCCGGAAGCTCCCTTCCCTACACTTGATACCTTCACAAATGCTGATGGAATGGAGTGGTTTGCACCCAGCAGAGGGTTGTTACTTGTACATCAGGCAGAGCTCTGTTCGAGCCACGTGGGTCCTCACTGTCTAGCCCGGAGCCACCTCCACATGTCCAGACCAACGGAGAGACGAGTCCAGTCAGTGTGACCTGTTCGGCTGCCGATTCTGATTTATTATAAAAGCACATTTTATAGAAAAATCGTATTCAGTTATGAGGAGCACCAAAAAAAAAGGCCGATTTTTCCGGATGCCTCAGGCCGAGGATGCCACCCCCAACTCGACGCCTCCCAGAGCTTTGAGGCTCCACATCGGGACCAGAGCCCAACAGGACCCCGGTGTGCATGTTTCACATGCTTTCCCCTCCCCTCCCCATCTTTGCCTTTCCTATAAGGAGACGTGTGCATCATCCCTTCACACAGCTCCTGTGCTCCTCTTCTCCCTGGAAGGCTCTCTCCTGCTCACGCACATGCTTAGGCTCTAGGTAGCTTTCAGAGATCACATCGGAGGACGGCACCCTCGGAATGCCTCTGTGATTCTCAGCTACAGGCCTTTCCCTCCTCCCCACTCACCAGGATCTTCCTCGTCCTTAATCCACGTGTTCTGTGGGCACCTCCCGTAGGCTCAAGGACTTACAACGTGTCACATCCTTGGACGCTTGTTTGCGCAGCAGGCTGCGCGGTGGAATGGAACGGCGTGAGGCCTTAGGCTCGTGTGAGACTCACGGCCCCGCTCTCTCTGGGCCAGAGGATGTATTTGCTCCAGTGAAGCCTTCCCTGAACTCTGCCCCTTCCGCCGACACTGGAATGATAACCAGCGTGGCAGTTAATGCCACAGGGTTCACCCAACCCCCTTCGGGAGTGTAGAGGCTAAAAGAATAAAAACTACTTTTCAGATGAGCTGAAGCTGAGGTGGCAGATGTGCTGTCCGTCCTGCCGATCAGGTTTACGAGGAATGTTGGATTTGCCACTGGATCCGAGGGGATGAGCCCCGCATTCCGTTGATGAGACCCAGGAGGTATTAGCCCTACCAAGGCTTCATGCATCAGCCCTGACCTCTTGAGCGTGGCAGGGACGGGGGCTCCCTTCATGGCTCTAGCCACCATGTTGTCATGGTCCCCTCCAAAACCTCAGTCCTTCTGTCCTTCTGACAGTCAGTAGCCTAGAATGAATCCCTCTTTGCCTAAATTAGCCGGGACGAGTTTTGATCAGTGCAACAAAGACCGGAGCCTTACCACAATCTCCCAATATCCCTTGTGTCAATTGAGTGAAATTATACAGACAACTACCCACAATAATATATGTACATAACAAACACATTGTCTTTTTTCAGTTGAAAAATATTTTATTTATTAACCCCATGGTTCTTAGGCGTGGGGTCGTTCTGACACAGCTCACTGAGAACAAAACCCATGGTTCATCTTCTCCCCACTGCTCTGAATACCCACCACAGTGCATTTCCCCATGACTCACGGCCGCCAATCCATTTTGAATTAAGAAAGGTAAAGAGTGGGGCATCTGGGTGGCTCTGTCAGTTAAGTGTCCAACTCTTGATTTCAGCTCAGGTCATGATTTCAGTTTGTGGGATCGAGCCCCGAGTTGGGCTCTTTGCTGACAGCGTGGAGCCTGCTTGAGATTCTCTCCCTCTCCCCCTCTCTCTCTCCCTCTCTTCTTCCCTCTTTCTCTGCCCTTCCCAGTCTCACCTGCTCTCTCTCTCTTTCTCTCTCTCAAAATAAATAAATAATCTTTAAAAAAAGAGTCATAACGAATACTTTCCATGACGCTGGTACTTTTTTATACTAATTAAACTGTCAAGAACCATTATAGTTTTAACATTTTTAAGGAAGAAACAGAGAAAATCTTGTTATTCTTAATTTTTTTTTTTACCTCGGTGGCCAAGTAAACTGCTGAAACCTAATGATGTACCTGGCTTTGTTTTAATTCACGCACTGACAGCCTTGTATGCTGACGGTACACTTCCGTGACGGGGGAAATAACGCAGCCTGTCGCTTTTGTTTTAGGAGATTTGGCCTGTAAACTCTTACATTAAGGTGCTTTGCGGGCATTGCCTGAGAACATTCCTATCAAGAAAGTGTGCATCTAATTTAAACACACCATGGGCTTCGCAGAGGACAGAGGACCCGTCACGGCAACAAGGCAAACAGTTTTGTGCAGATCTTCCAACCGTGCGCCTAATGTCATCTGCTCATCTTGTCCACGTCCCCAAGGGCCTAGTTTACCTGCTTATGTATGGTTTTCAGAAACTCTGATGGAAAATAAGCCCAATTCCTAGTTGTTTCTGGTGCTTTGGAAAGAATTATTTACTGCTTTTATGGGAACCTGCTGCTTTTCTGCCCTCTCACCGGCCCTCAGCACGATGCTTCCAGAACGATAACCATCTATTTCTTCCCTCACACTGCCGAGCCCAGAGTGACCCCGTCTGACCCAATTGAAATTGATTTTGTTGTTGAACTCCTAGCTAGTGAAAATTAATCTTAGATCCATACAAGATCAGGGAAGCAAGACAGAGAGGACAAAGACCTCAAGTACTGAGGGAAAAATTAGTTCTGGAGAAGGTATTTTAAGTTTGGCAAGATAAATGGTCACAATGACTTCCTTTGATAGAACATCTGTAGGAAGGGGGAGGAGAAGGACAGGGCCCCTCGGAGAAAGGCTGTAATTTAATAGCCTAATTTCCTGCCTGGTCCTGCAAAACTATCTGCCCGCTCCTGACAGCTGATGAAAATCACCAAAGGGTTGACGTGGTCCCCAGTGGGGGACAAGTTGAGACCCATCTTTCCCTCAGACTCTTGAGGCCAGAGTCTGTTAGCAGGCTGGGAAGGTTTCTGCCTCCTCATTATAAAATAAAAATGTGATCGTTTTGCTAAGTTTATCCCAGGTCCCCAGAGGGGCTCACAGTGCCCGCTGGCCACACGACACCCACCTCTACCCCGCTGGGACCGGAGGAATGCCATTTTGTTCTGGGACAGCGTTTCGAACGTCCTCTTCTCCCTGCTAACAGATCTAGAAGGTCTCCGGATGGTGGAAACAGAAATCTCTCTTTAAAGGGCTCCCCTTGTTTGAATCAAAGTTCTGGGTACTTTTAAAGTCTTCCTGTAACCCCATAACCGCTGCAAGCTCTCCGGTACCCATGTGCCGACTCTTGTGAGAAGGTCATTCTAAGTCTTTCTCTAACACGCTGACCTCATCTCCACCATGTGCATGGTCTCCCTCTTTGAACAGTGCACTCTTTGATGGGCTGGGGGCCATCCGATCTCGCGGGCCCCTCTGCCTGTGCCGGATCACTAACACCCCCCGCCCCCGACTCCTGATTGGCCCTGCAGAATAGAAGGGCAGGCAAACAGAAGCAGGGCGCTCCTACATACGTGGGCTGTGGGGGTCTGAAATGTCAGGAGCAGAGGACTGAAATCTGTCAGCTCTGCTCTGGGAAGACAGAAATCAGTCTGCTGATTTCCACTGCTCCCCTTCAGCACCTTGAGTTTCAACTCCATGCAGGTGACCCTGTGCTTCTATTTTACTTTCTAACGATTTTTATGCAGATCAATTTTCAGAAAACTTTGAATAACATTCACGGCCCAGATATAATTAAAAATGCATGACGCTGGGTGGTTTTTTTCCAGTGATTTTTAGTTCATTTGTTTCATAATAATGTGAAGCTGCAAAGTATCAGTGGTTTTTCACTTATCTTTTTACATTTTTTTGATGTTTATTTATTTTTGAGAGAGAGGGAGAGAGCATGTGTGAGCAGGGGAGGGGTAGAGAGAGGGGGAGACACAGAATCTGAAGCAGCCCCAGGCTCTGAGTTGCCAGCACAGAGCCTGACACGGGGCTCAAACTCACAAACCATGAGATCATGACCTGAGCCAAAGTTGGACACTTAACCTACTTTCCGACCAAGGCGCCCCAATCACTTATCTTTTTTTTTTCTTAATGTCTTTATTTTGAGAGACAGAGAGCAAACAGGGGAGGAGCAGAGAGAGAAGGAGATGCAGAATCTGAAGCAGCTCCAGGCTCTGAGCTATCAGCACAGAGCCCGAAGCAGGGCTCGAACTCACAAACTATGAGATCATGACCTGAGCCAAAGCCGGACACTTAACTGACTGAGCCACCCAGGGCCCCCTTAACTTTTTAAAATTAATGAATGTAATATATATGTTTTAATGAAAAAAATAAATATGTTTTAAATGCTTAATGTAATCTTACCAGCCAAAGACACGAATTTTCACGCATTATGTTAAAATATAAATTATATACATATGTAACATCTACATCATTTAACATAGTTGAAATCAGGAACACATCTGCTCTTTTCCTGGAACAAAGTATCCTTATTTCTATTCTTCTATATGGACTCCATAATCATAATTTTAATGTATTGCAATAGTGCATGTTTTATTATTATTTATAGTATTGAAAAAACATACCCATTGTATATATTTATTTTTCTATTCTATGATTAACATTGAATCCATTGCTAAGAGTGCAGTTGATGGATTGTCAAAGTGTAAAAATATGAACGACTCCTACCATCCATTGCCAATTTTCTCCAAAAGAAGTACATCAGTGCACACAGCCACCAACAAAGTCCACCCGTGTGTGCATGGATGTGTGCATACATGTGTGCACATGACCAAACTGCATTGGTTATATTGATCCTAAAAAGCAAGTATTTGTAGTACTTTCTAGACCTCTTATACATAAAGTATCCTCAGAGAATTTCAGAGGATTATTGTTGTATTCAATCTTCCACCAGTGAAAAAAAATTTTAAGTGGAAAGGCTCATTGTATTTGGAGAGGATCTGGAATAAAACGTCCAATTTGTGGCCGGGCAACTCTACAATGTTATTTTCCAAAAAAATAAATGATGTCATTTTCTATAAAACCAAACATGACCTCTGACTCTAAATCATGTGGGTGGATTCACTCATGCTTTTAAATACATTGCACAAGTTTACCCTAAGGGGATTTGAAAAGAACGAAAGTGAAAATATGTGAATTTATAAGACACGTTGGCGGGGGCTGGGGGGGTGTGGGCACCACGGTGGTTCAGTCGGTTGTGCGTCCAACTTCAGCACAGGTTGTGATCTTGCAGTTGTTGAGTTCAGTCCCCGCACTGGGCTGTCTGCTGTCTGCACAGATCCTCTGTCACCCTCTCTCTGTCTGCCCATCCCCCACCCCGTTCCTCAAGATAGATTAACTTGAAAAAACAAAACAAAACACTGGAACTCCCCGGAAATAGAGTATGAAAACAAGTCTATGATGCAACCATTTGAAAAGGAAAAGTATTTTGCAGGCTCCTGGACGTCTGCACAAAGGACTCCGAATTAGGGATAGTTTCTTCTGCCCCAGAGGTAGTCTTTGCATTAAATGTCAGTGCACCTGCTTGATTGGGAAGGATTCCAATCACTTGAATGGGGCAGCCATTTAAAAATAGCTACAGAGTTAAGGATTATTCAGAACAATAAATTCAAACTCAGCAAACACATTGCTCCAGTAGAGGGACGATTAGGAGCCCTCGGTTGGCTCGACAGTGCGCAATTTTGGTCAGGCTGCCATGCTCCACCTTCAGGCTTCCCCACTGCTGTTCTAAGAAGAATCTGAAACTCCAGACGCCATGTTTTTGCAATGAGAAAGTGCAAACCATGCTCCAGACCTGGAGACTTCCTCAGGGAAGTTCTGGGATGAAATACTAAGCACGTTATTAGAATTGCTCTTAAATATCCTAGGTACTTGGTCAGAGTGCAAGTGTGAATATTAAAAACCTGTTCATTTGTAAGTCTTCCTAGTGTTTGTTTCTTAGCATACAGAAAAAAAGAAAGCCAAAATGTCAGCCTCAAAGACCTGTTTATCCAATGAAACATTTCACCTGCATAGGGGAAAATGAGTTTCACATTAGCATGAAACATTTCTCATAAATCCAAAATACCTATATACACTCAGAATGTGTGATCAGTTACTTTCTGGTTAGTAATTGGTACAAAATGTGAAGAATCGATAACGTGTAGTGTTTGCTGATTTAACCAGGCAAAGCAGTTTCTGTTCACTTAGTCGTGGACTAATCCTTCAGAGATAATCAATACTGTAATTACAATACATAAAGTAACAACAAGGAAAAGGAAGCTGTAATAATTTATTGTAAACGATGTCTTTCTGGTGTCTCTGGAACATTCCCAAAACAATTACAGCTCATTTTTCTACATTGTGCTTCTCTGTGCAGATTTAGCATATAAATCAGATGATTACCTAATTGGATTTTGAGTCTTTCAAAAATTGTTAAATTTCTAATTTCTTCCTCCCACAGCGAACTTGGGAGTTAACGATACACGAGGCAAATGGTTAGGAGCGTAATTAGGCCCAAGAATGGAGCATATGTTACATTTAACCTTGTGAATATCGAGGCTTAAGTGTAGTTGAGTTCTGTTTAACCTTGATATCGAGACCAAATGAATAAAGTGCCTGTTAATGAGGAGAAGGAAAAAAAGAAGAAGAAGTCACTGTAATCATAAGAAACATCCATGGGATAAAGTCCGCACGTACTAAAAATGTGTCTCTCTATTATTTGACAATATTGCCAACGAAATATTAAGCTCTTCAAAAGGTCTGTGTTAGAGTCGACTAGAAAATCGAATATGCAATTATTTGGCATTAATCAGTAATGTATCTGGAGAAGATCTGTTGTTCTCCCGCTGATTTTCTGGTTTAACTTGAAGACATCCCTGTCTGTTTATTTTTTCTTTGTTTCTGTAGTGAGCCAGAGAATCACGTACCTTAAATACAGTGCTCTAGCACTTTGGGAACTGTTGAGGCATTAAAGCATCCTGGCTTCTCTGCCCAGCACTTTGTGTGGACCATGCAGGAAGCACGGCCACTTCAGAACGTGTTCACGCGCACTTTGGTTCCACGGTGCCCCGTCTGAGCATACGGGCAAGATGACTTCACTGGGCCTTTCTCTAAGTGATGCTTCCAGGATTCAAGGAACACAAATACATGCAAGGTAAGAGAGTCAAGGAATTCATCCCAAGAGGCATAATTGACTTCGAACAGAGGACAGGAAGACTAGAAATGGAGGGGCATGGGCCTCCCGTCTTTGGCTCTGAGAACAGCTCCCTCCTGGCTCTATTAAATCACCTAATGGTGCACTGAAGGACACACTTCTTCTCTCTTTCCATTTAGCTCTTTCCTGTGAAAATACAAGCCTGTCTCAGTGTGCTTATGCCTTACACGTGGTCCTTGATGTGCATGTTCCATAGGGAACATGAATGTGAGTGTGTAGAGAGACAATTTCAAGGGACTGACCGGGATGCTAGTCATGGAGTAAGAGTTCACTAAACATGAACTGGCACTATTATATCAGTATCCTCATCACTGCTGGTTGTCATCCACACATTAAAATAGTTAAGTAATGTGGAATGCCCTAGAAAACCCCAAGCATAAACCAGGCATTCAGACGTCCAGAGACCTCTAGAATAAGGACATAGGGGCTATTAAACCTGCCTCCTGAAAGCAGTCATATCACACAGTCTTCTCCTGGCTTACTTCTAAGTCTATTTTAAGTTTAAAGGAAATGAAGGTGCTATGGACTGAATGTCAATTCTCCCCAGTCCATATGCTGGAGCCCTAACCATCAAGGTCGTGCTTTTAGGAGGTGGGTCCATAGGAGGTGATTAGGTAGTAAGAACTCCACCATCATAATGGGATTAAGGCCCTTACAAGAAGAGAGAGGAGAGAGAAAGCCATCATCTCTCTCTCTGCCATGTGATGGCCCACCAGGAAGGTGGCCATCTGCAAAGTCAGAAGAGGGCTTTCACCAGAACCCGACTCCACTGGCTTCCCGACCCCAGAATTCCAGAAATAAACTTCTGCTGCTCATAAGCTACCACCTCTGCAGCATTTTGTCAAAGCAGGATACAGACTACAACAAGATGTATCTCATTCGCTTCCTGAGTCTCCCGTGGATCAAACTGGCCAAACCACCTAGAGAGAAGACCCACATCGGGGCTAAAAGGGAAGAGGGCGCCTGGGGCCTCTGTCAGTTAAGCGTCCGACTTCGGCTCAGGTCACGATCTCACGGTTCATGGATTCGAGCCCTGTGTTGGGCTCTGTGCTGACCGCTCGGAGCCTGGAGCTGCTTCCGATTCTGTGTCTCCCTCTCTCTGACCCTCCCCTGCTCACACTCCGTCTTCCTCTCTCTCTGAAAAATAAATAAATATTAAAAAACTGTTTTAAATTGGGGTGCCTGGGTGGCTTAGTCAGTTAAGCATCCGACTTTCGCTTAGGTCATGATCCCACGGTTCGTGGGTTCGAGCCCCGCGTCGGGCTCTGTGCTGACTGCCAGCTCAGAGCCTGGAGCCTGTTTCAGTCTGTGACTTCCTCTCTCTCTGACCCTCCCCTGCTCATGCTGTCTCTCTCTCTGTCTCCTAGAAATAAATAAACATTAAAAAAAATTGTTTTAAATAAATAAAGGGGAAGAGAACAAGGGACGTGGCGGCGGGCAGCAGGCGCCTGGGGGTGCATCCTGAACGCACGGTTGGAGAATGTTAAATGCACATGTCCATTAACGCCGGTTAACGCCTTGTTCTTGACTCTTTCTCCGCAGTCAGCTTGCTTGTCCTGCTGGGTTTTCTAGTCGAGCTAATCCTTCAGTCCTTCAGCAAACAGGATTTGAAAGCCTCCTGTGTCCCAGGTGGTGTTCTAGGGGCTCTAGTTTCACAGGACAGGACAGCGTCCTGCCCTCAAGTTGCTTATATTTAGGGGTGTTAGCCTTGCTCCACGCCTCAGGTATACACAGGAGAAAGGGGCAAAAAGAAGAGAGAGAAAGAGAGAGGAAAACAACATATCCTAGCCAAGCACCTTAAATCTTACAGAAAAGATTTAAAACAAACACTGATCCCACACCATTCATACACAAGTATTAAGCTCAGTTGCACAAAGCTCTTGAATATTACTAACGTTTCTTTTTCTTTTGATTTCACTATGAGTTCTAAAATGCATCTTTTTAAAAGTTTTTTAAGTGTTTTATTTACTTCTGAGAGAGAGAAACAGCGTGAACAGAGGAAGGTCAGAGAGAGAGGGAGACACAGAATGTGAAACAGGCTCCAGGCTCTGAGCTGGCCGTCAGCACAGAGCCCGACACGGGGATCGAACCCACGAACCGTGAGATCGTGACCTGAGCCAAAGTCAGCCACTAAACTGACTGAGCCACCCAGGCGCCCCCTAAATTGCATCTTGACACCCTTAGGGACAAAGGGCCAAGAAATGCCTCGTGGGAACACCGAAAGCTTTAAGCAGGAGCTCACTTCCAGAACGTGCGGAATGTCTCAGCTGCCTTCCTTCTAGCAGCCAGGCCCTGCTTCCTGGGGTAAGAAGTCTCTGCCTTGTGGATGGACGGCTTAGACAGACTCTCCCTTGCTGCCCTGGCCCTGTGCCCTCACCCTGACCTCCGATCGCTCTTTCAGGCCGAGATAAAGCCCGACTTGGACTAACTGCTACCATGATTAATATATTGCCATTTCTTCACCCGGGCCTTATTGACCTTTTTGAACAGCGAGGCCATGTGCTGCCAGTGTATGCCCCAGATTCCGCACTCTTGGAATGCCTCAATCTCTAGCGATTGTGTCTGGGTTGTACTGCATATTAATTGTGTGTTATAGTCATGGGCATCGCTATTGGCCACAGGAAACTATTGTGTTCTCTTCTGTTTAGTCACCTGCCCTTAATCGGCAGGCAGAGTCCTTACTTTTCTGCACATACCCTTGTGTTTTTAAGGTAAAAAGAAGGAAATCTATATGAGCAGTCAGCCTTCCCAGTGATCCTCAATGCAAACAAAACTTGGTCTGTTTGTTTTATTTCTGCGCGGCGCCCCGAGGCTCTTGCCCGGCCTCCAGGAACCTGCTGGGTGGTGTGAGCACTGTCTGGGACACAGAAGAGCAACCTTAGCAGCCCGGGTCTTCAGTGTGCTTGTTTCTCACTTTAATGAGATCCTTGGGGGGAAGGCAGTTCAAAATATGAATAAAAAAATAAATAAATCTCTGGTGGCCCCACAGGAGCAAAAATCTGAGACCTGCCCTCGGTATATACATTGGGTCCATGAAAATATGTCTCTGAACGAAGATAGGGCAGAGCCCTTAAAGTCCTATTTTTCAAGGAAATTAAAAACAAAAACAAAAACAAAAAAACATCTCTGAACACTCCTAGAAAACCACCAAGTTTTCTAAGTAGATGAGGAAACTGGGCTGATGCCCAGCTCCTGGGTCATTTCTACCACAGAGAGAAAGGCAGGCATGAGGCAGATAGGACATTCCAAGTCACTAGTTGCTCTGTACAGTGTGACAGAAGGTAAGTAGTGTCGAGTGCCTGGCAATCTCCAGCACCTGTGTGTGAGCGCGCGTGTGTGAGTGCGCCTGAGTGTGAGCGCACTTGTGTGTAGGCGTGTGTTGTTTCTAATTTTGCTGTTCATTGTTTATAATTGATTTTTTGGTTTTCTTTTCTTTCTTTTTCTTTCTTCTTTTGGAGAAGTGCACATCCAAACATGATTCCCAGTGAAACTACTTACAACTAACCTTTCAACTCTGGAGGATTCGACAGCTTCTGATACACAAAGACTACCAGACCCATGTTTTGCTTGCGTCGTTTAAGGGACTTTGGCTCAAAGAGGTTACATGCCTGCCTTGCAGGAAATCTATGTCTTTAAAAATCAGCGAGTCTTACCTTTTCCAGCAAGGTTACATTTTTATCTTTCCCCAGTTTCCCTGAGATATAACATCATATAAGTGTAGGGGGGCCAGCAATGAGTTGATGGACACATATCCTGCGAGATGACTGCCGTGCTAACTTTAGTGAATGCCCATCACCTCACATAGTTACACATTTTATATTTTGGTTTAAAACATTAGTAAGAATGTTTTTTTTTTTTTTAATTTTTTTTTAATGTTTCATTTATTTCCAGGAGAGAGAGACAGCGTGAGCAGGGGAGGGTCAGAGAGAGAGGGAGTCACAGACTGAAACAGGCTCCAGGCTCTGAGCTGGCAGTCAGCACAGAGCCCGACGGGGCCCGAACCCACGAACTGCGAGATCATGACCTAAGCGAAAGTCGGATGCTTAACCAACTAAGCCACCCAGGCGCCCCAGTAAGAATGTTTTAAAGTAAGAAATAACAATATCTTAAGATAAGGACAGTACCGTATGTTTGCACGTATAGGAGGATTAGGAGGAACTTAACAGAGGACCATGGGGAAGAAGAAGGGGAAAATAGTGGGGGAGGAGGAGGGAGGCAAACCATGAGAGACTCTTGAATGCGGAGAACAAACTGAGGACTCATGGGTGTGGGGGGGGAAGGGAGGAGATGGGCATGGAGGAGGGCACTTGTAGGGATGAGCGCTGGGTGTTATATGAAAACCAACTTGACAATAAACTATTTTTTTAAAAAAGATAAAGATGAATTGCTCTTCCATTCCATTTTCTGTAGTAAACACAATGCCAAGTGACACAAAATGTTACACGATGTGTGAGCCGAGCCGGAGGTCAAGACCAGGATTGGTGAACTTTCTGCAGGCCTCACATCCAGGCGTTTCCACGGTGCCCAGAGAGCAGCGACCACCGCACGGAACCCTTAATGGTATTTGTTCCTCACGAAGGATATATTTTTTTTAAAACTTCTCCAGCAGCTGGGACTCAGGAAAGGAGAGGGTGGATGAGAACTCGCGAAGCTCTAGACAGGTGCATGATGACACCCAGGCGAAGAGGACCATAATATCACCCAAGTACATCGCTCCATTTTTCTTCATACCTTGACACGGCAGGAAACACAAATTACACCTTCTGAATGTGGACTATCGGCTGTGTTATACCTCCATGTATAGAAATTAAATTTTTCATTAGCCAACTTGAATTGTTTCTTATTTTTCATACACAAAAATAAGGGCAGGAAATAGGGCAACTCTGTTACAAAAGAGGCATGTTTGTCTTAATCGTATGGAAATTAGGGATCAATTTGTTGATGAGGGGCATGAAGTGAAAATTTTGAGCTTCATGGTCGATTGAGCATTAAAAATATGACTGGAGCTGGCACAGAGGCTCCGAGCAATTAAAATGGCCATGATGGTTCACCGTGGAATGGCGTGGGGGAGAAAAATCGCCCTTCCATGCACCCAGCGGTGCTCTGTTACCGTGTAAGTGCTACTGGCCCCAGGAAGGTTCACCGTTTACCCACCAGTGCGACATCTTCAGAACAAAACATGGTTTAGGAGGGTTTCCCCTGCCAAGCAAATAAACTACCACTTAGGCATTAACATTCTATGAAGTTGAACATGACAAAAAGTTCCACGCAGCATAAGAATTCCTTTTTGAAGATAATGCCTCCAAAGATCACAGTTTCTTCCGGATCTCAAGAGAATATATAGTGAGGTTGTCTGGTCTACTTGAAAATAAAACCAAAACACAACGAAAATATTAGATATGTCATCACAAACTGCAGCTCATGAAATGTCACCAAAGCCATAGATACACTGGCCCAACATTAGCTGTTCTTACTCTGCCAAAGACAAATGTTTTGTCAGTATCGGTCCATTTTGGAAAATCATCATTATTATTATTATAAAATCAGCACGTTCTCAGTGTGTTTCCAATTACTGCCAAGTTTTGGTTAACTCAAACACAGAGAGAAGAAGAATTAGTTTGGATGGGCGTTTTGATTTTTAGGAGAAAATAAATCAACACATTTATCTGGTCTTCCATCACGAGGAAATCAGTTTCAAGAAGCTTACACTAAAACTCTGCTGTGTGTGCCAGTTAGATCTCAAGTAAAACACTTATGTCCACAACACGGTGTGATCACAGTCGAGCTTTCTATAGACCTTAAGCAGCTTTAATGTTGTTATTTTTCACAAAAAGACTCCATTTCCCTCTCCAGATGCTATTTAGCACTAAGGGGATTCTGGTTCATACTCCGGGCTCAGTTCTGGCCCCACCGAAAAACAGAAGCCTGAAACACTGAATCGGTGCGGACGACACCACAAGTGTCTGAAGCTAGGGAGTCAGTTACAGCCATCAGCCTCGGTTCCGCATGTTCTGGGCTGTCTGATCTCAGGAGAAATCAGAATTGGGGACGGGAGGGACACAGTGTAGGTATGTTGTCTGCTTCCCATTATTCCATTGTCTCAACTATCCCAAGGTGTAGACTTGTCCTTATGCCCATCGTAGAAGTGAGGCGAACGGGGGCTTTGCAAAGTTCAGAGATTTCCAGTGACCACAGAGATTGGAAATAGCAGTGCCACGAGTCACACCCACTGTCCTGTGTGGCTTCCAGGTCCGAGCTATCCTGATGTAAAAGCACATTCACACCTGGCAGACTCTACACTCCGGGCTCTGAACGCCAAGGACAGGATTAAGAATGGAATTTGTGTCAGACCGCGGCTGCAGGTACCAACATGCAAAGTGCGTTTTCAGTGAACTTCCTGAGGAACATTCCGCTCTAGTCCATCTGTTACCCCTCCTCAAATTTCAGCCATGAGATGTAACTTAGCAACTTCTTTTCCTTCTTCTGGTTATTGCCAGAGGTGGTAGTAGTAAAGAGCTTGACCTGATTTTTGTTTTCTTCCAGACCTAGATAATTACAAAAACTACTTTCTAGTGTTCTTCTTTCACTAAAAACTTCTTCTAGAAGGCATTATTTGTCTTCCAAAAACCACAACTTCCCAGCCACAGCTGAAAAACCTAGCAATGGACATTGGGTCTACAACCCAGGTCGATGTATCTCCAAGTCCCAGAAATGGGGAGCAAGCGGAAGGGAGAGAATCGGTCTGGAGCAGTAAATAGGCGAAGGGGGGCCTTGAGGATGTCTGGATGCTGAGTTGGAAGATGGGTTAAGCAGCTTGGACTTTATAAATCTCACAGTGAACTGTGACAACACAAGGGTCCCCAAGCACTCGCTCCATCTGTGATATTTATCTTCTAAACGGCCTGGCCTTCTGTGCGGACACACATTCAGTGATTCCCAGGTTGGCATTTTCTTTTCTCTGCTTCTCAGTTTTCTGACCTTTGCGTTACTGCTGGAGAGGAGGTCGTCCACCTGCAACCGCGTGTGTCTCCAGGACAGAAGGGGCACGAGCGGGGTGTCGGGGAGGGCGGTGGGGGGGCTGGGTCTGCAGTAAATGCTTCTGCTCCTGGAGCAGGACGTGAGCAGAAGGCGAGCCATGGTAGCCAATTAGGAAGCAGCCGGCTCACTCCAGGGACATTTTCGGGAACCACACGGTGGTGGCGGCAGCAGGGTGCCACCCCCCGCTGGCCCGTGCCTGGGCCCCCTGCTTTCCAGGAAGAGACACAACAGGAGAGCGTGAGGAAGGCAAGGGAATGCCTTATGGGGAGGAGAGAAAGGGAGGGTTCTCTGGTGACCCTGCCTTCAGACAGGCTGGGTCTCAGGACACCAGCCACAGAGGAGCTCTGCTTTTAAACACCTGAGGGTGTGCGGTCAGAACAACGGTGAGAGCCCAAGTCTCCGCGGTGGACGGTGCGTGGAAGAGCTTGTTGGTGTCACCTGAGAATACGGCCCTTCCTTTGTCACATGCAGTCGGCGGCTGGGTAGGTGAACCTCCCAGGTGGACCTTAAAATGACATGAAGAGGCCCCGCGGAATGCACGGCCTCATTGCCTCCCTCTTCCTGATGAGTCAGCCTCCTAGGACGTTGTAAGAAATTCTGGCCACGTTTCCTGCTAAAGCTCTCAGTGGCCCCGGGACAGTTCATCTGTTCCGTCTGTTCTTACTTTGGGTCCCGCACAGCCTGCCCAGGGGGGCCGGGTAACAGGCTCACGACCTCGTGGGGGAAATACTTCAGCGGGAGCTGAAGACGGGGCATCAGACAGGGAGCACAATGCCCTGCGCAGACCTGTTAGAGGTGGGGCCCCCGGGCTCCTCTCCAGCAGCAGGTGGGGCTGACTAGAAGGTTTGTCTCATAACTCTGGTCAGGTGCCCCCTGCTGGGCAAATTTTAGAGCATGCGCTGTTTATTTCGGTGACAAGGCTTCTGCTGGAACAAACTCATGTTTTGTTTAAAATTTTTTTTGAGAATTTAGAGAGAGGATCCACTTGGCAACTGATCTAAAAGGGCTTGTGTGGAACAGAAGCACAGATTGTTTCCTGAGCTCGTAGGCTTCTACCTGGGGCATGTAGAGATCAAGGCCAAAGACGTTAGCTGTCACACAAATGCATCACAGAACTGGGTTCCAACTATGGCCCACTTGGCAGTGGATATTACCATTAAAGATGCTCATGGAACTTAGCGTCCACTCGACAAGATGACACAGAGGTACGTGACATCCGGCATATTAGTGGCACACGTGTGCGTGTGCACATAGCATCTTAGGCCATGTTTGCCCGTTTCAGTGTTTGTGTGAACCAGGAACCTATGGTGATAAGTGGCTTCAAGTTTAAATCCTTTGTGAATGAATTATCATTTCAAAGCGGGGAGCTCCGAGCACGTTTATCCGTCATGGTCACGGGTGTGGCCCAGTGGACCGTGGGGCGGGCCCTGGTAAGCAATTGCACTGCAGACGTCTTCTCAGTCCTCAGAAAGGAAAATGGTGGCAGCGCTGTCACCACCAGCACCCAAACCAGAAGCCCAAGGTGTCCTGAGAACCTCACCACCGTCCCCATCATCACCAGCTCTGCGGTCATGCTCGCACCTACGGCTGCCGGACACTCGTTTGGCTAAAGACTTACATATGTAATCTGCTCCCCCAACAATCTTATGAGACTATTGCTAGTATTCCAATTATGGTTAGTATCCCTTTTTGTAAAGGGAGAAAGTCAAAGTTCAGACAGATTCGCCTGTCACGGCTCAGGCGGCTTTTTAATGACGCAGCCAGAATGTGAATCCATAGTGTACATCTATTCTGGCTTTTAACCTTCATTCATAACACACTTATTAAGCACTTCTGACACGGCCAGCACCGTCGCAGGAACTAGCAAAAAACTTCGCATGAACGAAGCAAAAGCCAGGCCCCTGTAGAGCTTACCTGTTAGCAAATAAAAGAGGAAGGTAAGCAATGTGATTTGTCACATGGTGAGAAATTCTAAGGAGAAAACTGGGGCAGGGTCCACGGCTGGAATGATGGAGTGGGTGGGGGGCGTTTCTGAGCCCTCACTGCCTTCCAGAGTCGAGGCCCTCTGTCCCCTCCTGTCCTTGTTTCTTGGAATTCCATGTGACTCTCACACACAGCGAGCAGCTGTCACAGCTCAGCTCTTTTGTCGAAACCCTTTCCCTCTGCCCGAGAATGATCAGCCCCATGTTCCCATGGAAAAATCTTTGTCGTCTGCCCAGGCCCATTCAAGTTAGATCTTCCCTGTGAAACCTCTGGTCCCACCTTATGTGACCTGGGGGTAGAGCGGGATGGCGTCAGAGCACGCACTTGAGAACCTGTGCTTCCTTGTGAGTGTGCGTGTATGTGAGTGTGAGCGCACGTGCATGTGTGTGCCAGAGCTAGCTTCCCTGAGCCGTCACAGCGTTTTTTGTCTATTGCCAGTAGAGCACGTTGCTCTCACATCCGGTGTATTTTGTGTCTGTCCCCACGATAAGGGTTATACTCCTTGAGGGCGTTATTTATATCTCTTCTCACACTCATGGGAGTGAATGAAATATACCACATAATTAAATTAGATATATTTAGTTTGACATCTTGACTGGATTTCAAATAACCTTCAGATCATCTCATATGGCCACACACATGACAGTAGGGAATATTAAAGATGGCCTGAGCTGGAGGTGAGGCTTCGCAGGTACCACTGCTGACAGCTGGTGCGGCCTCTGACATGGCGTTACCCCTCTGAGTCTAGCTTTTAATTAACAACAGAGATATTATTATTGTTGCTTTATTAGCTTAATCCTTGCTATCACTTATTATCTGTGTGAACTCCCCCCACTCTCTTTCATTGGATATGGTATTTGGTTAACAATAAATCCTCACTATTGAAACAGGGGCTCAAGGGGCACCTGGGTGGCTCAGTCGGTTAAGCGTCTGACTTTGGCTCAGGTCACGATCTCACAGTTTGTGGTTCGGGCTCAAATGATAAAGATGAGAGAGCATCTTAAAGAGAAGCAGGCTGGATCAGTATCGGCTGGTGTTATCCTTGAAGTGCCTCCTGTGCTGGGGTTTGCTTTATCTTCGAGAGGCATGCTATTCTTCATGGGGAATATTGCATCTGTGTGCACCCCTTTCCAGTGGTGAAGAAAAGCATCCACCCGGAGGCCAAGCAAGATGTGAATTCACACAGAATGGTTAGAGACAATTGTTAAAATGAAATGGAACTTGCGTGTCGCATCATCATTTTTTAGAACGGTTTTTAAATCCATTTTCCTCATCGTAATGATGGGTGGATTATCAATGTAGTCAGAGATCCCGTGAAGACAGCGTGCTCTCTGTGAGAACTGTGGAGAGGAGGGAGACATGACTGAACTGAATGGGAATTAAAATGAGATTCAAAATCAGAATATTTGTGACTCTGTAAAGTAATCACCTGAGAATATCATGCATTCGTAAATTGGACCATTTGTTGGTTAATGATAGCGGTAAACCCTGTGGATAGTGTTTCCTAGTAAACAGCAAATTACAGAAATAGAGTGAGAGTCACAAAGCCAGTTTCCTCGGTAATCCTTATATTATTGTGAATAGTTCACGTGTAACCTCTTGGGCAAACACATATCACTTGTGACACACAGCTGTGCTTCTTTAACAAAATTGCTTTTTATGTAAGAGGTGTATTTTGAAAAATAACCTTTAAATTGCTAAAATAAAGTGGATAATTTAAAATATCAAAAATAAAAAGCAGCATGATATACATATCAGCAGAAACCTTAAGACATTGTAAATGCAATCAATAGTTTTTGTAAAATAAAAGCATAGTTCATATAATTTTGATGCAGATTATTTTTCCCTCTGCCATGTATTACAGCTATTTTCCATGCCAATTTATAAACGCCGATATTACTATCAAATGGCTGGCCTGTGGTTCATCTCAGTTTATACCCTTATACAAGCTCACCTGTTTTAAGTGTCTTATCTAAGTTTGTCTATTCATATTATTCAGACTAAATTTTCTGCACATTCTAACATTTTCCCCCTTTCATTGATTTGTAAAATAGAATGGATGTATTAAAAAATATGCAGGGCACCTGGAGGCTCAGTCACTTTAACATCCGACTTCAGCTCAGGTCATGATCTCATGGGTCATGAGCCCCGCGTCAGGCTCTGTGCTGACAGCTCAGAGCCCGGAGCTGCTTCAGATTCTGTGTCTCCCTCTTTCTGCCCCTCCCCTGCTCACACTCTGTCTCTCTCTCTCAAACATAAATAAACGTGCAAAAAATTATACATTTATTAAAAAAATAAAAAATATTCATTTTTTAATGGACTAGGATATACATTTGCAAATGACTCTGATGAGCCCATTTGCTGATATAAACATCACCGACGTGTGACAGCCGGATCCTACCATCTTTATCAACACCGGGCAGTGTTCTTTTCTTTATGGTTGCCACTCAAGAAGTTTTAAAATGTGCCTTTTTCTGTTTCTAATAATTGGAGCATACGATTATTGATCACTCGAATGGTGCGGGAAATTCCTCTTTCATATAATGGAATGTTTCGGGTGGGTAATGGATAGACTATGGAGGAAGAAACACAATCATTCCTTTTATATCTTTCCGATGAACGTAGCCAAGGACACAGGCCTGAGGGTGGCCAGCTGGTTATGGGGCGGAAGCAAATGTAACACTTTGTCGGTAAATAACCCCTGCTTTGCCGGGTCCCTGAGGAAGCTCCCAGCCATTTGTGGCTCCCCTTGATCAGGTATAAGACCCAAGGTGGTGAGGTCAGAGTCCTGTTCTTGCCAAAGCTTCCAAGCCCATTTCAATACCTGCTCCTTCTAGGAGAATCTAGAAGCCATGCTGTGACACTTCCATTGTCCTGGAAAGTGACTTCCCAACATACTTTTGCTCTGTTTCTGTCAGTCTGCCCATACTTGTTTTGATGGCTTAGAAAGATTCTATGTATTTTAGGGGTATTTAGAAGTTGTTAATCACATTCAGCACATATATTTTCCAATCCATTTGTCTTTTAACATTTTCCACACACAAAAGTCTCCGTCTTTAGCTTCTGCTTGGTTTCAGAGATGAAACTCATCTTTACCTATATCCATGAGAGACTCTTGAATGCTGAGAACAAACTGAGGGCTGATGGGGAAGGGGAAGAGGAGAAGGGGGTTGATGGGCATGGAGGAGGGCACTTGTGGGGATCCTCACTGGGTGTTATATGGAAACTAACTTGACAATAAACTATTATAAAAAATCATAACTGTATTGTTTCTTGTTTTATACACTTAGATCTTTAATCCACCTCTAAGTAATTTTAGAAAATGGCTCATGTTCAGAATCTACATTATTTTGTCCTGGATTCAAATAATTCATATTTCCTTACTGGTTTGAGAGAATGGCATTATCATATAAATTCCCGAGTACAGGTGGATGGCTTTGGGACACCACAGCCCTTTTCACTGATCTGCCTGCCTATTGAGGCAACAGTTTCACATGACAACATGCTCTCAATTACCCTTATTTGCCCCATATAATACAGAGAATGCAAATCTTGCCACTTCCACCATCAAATCACTACATTTCTTGAATGTTTTTATTGATTCATTAATATAGGCGAGCTTCAAGGATTTTCTTCATGCTTCCAAAAATACTCCTTGGGATTTTGAATGTGATTGCACTAAATAAATACATAGATTAATTTTTGGAGAATCACAGTATTTATTCTTCCCACACAAGAGCACAGTACTTCTATTTATTGAGTTTTTGGATGCCTCTTGATATGGATTTGAAGTTTTCTCTGCATGTTTTTGTATTTGCAGTTAGGTTCATTCTCAGACAGGTTTAATATACTTCTTGCTGGTATAAACCATTATTTTTATAAAAGTTAATTTTCACATACAAGAAATTCACTAGTTTTTATAGTTATTTTAACCTCACCATCTTATTGAATATAGGTATTCTACTAGAATTTTGATTGATTTACTTCATTATTTTCCAGGGTAGAATTTATTTCATCTTCAAATAATCCACAAATTGCACACATTTTTTATTAAGCTTTTATTATGTTTCAGGCTCCGTCTGTGCCATTAGGGGCACAGAAGGGAAAAAAAAAACGGAAAGAAAAGTTCTTGTCGCCTGAAGCTAACATTTTAGTAGAAGAATACAGACATTTGATAAATAAGTTAAATAAAAATAATATCTACTACATAAGGGGTTATAGGGACTATGAAAAAAGCAGAGCAGGAAATGATAATTTGGAGTATAAGAAAGGAGATGAAGTATTTTTTCTCCTAATTTAAACTTTTTGTCTCTCCTGTTTAAAACAAAAAAGAAAGAAAAGAAAAGAAAACATAAATCCCCTTACAACGTCAGTCAATGACCCATGAGTAGTAGTTTTACAAGGCAGCACCACTATTCATCTTTTTCATGGTTCTGTATTCAGAAGACATGTTTGTATTTTCTCACTGAGAAAGCATAGTTTTAGCAAATTGCTTGAGGGAGGTATGCTTCATCATGTAAAAGAAGCATTTGCTGGACTGTACACTCATAACTTTCTTGTAATAAAGTTATGATTCTCTTTTCTTGCTCTATAGGTGACATACTTCAGGATCAAACAAACAGGTATGGAAACAACAGAATCAAAAAAGATATGCCAACAATGCATGAGATACTCAGGGTAGCTCTACTTACAGTGGACATACTGGCCGATAAACCAACAGCTTTTCTACAGACAAAGGACATTTCATAGTAATGAAAAGTCCATTACAAAGATAAGCAATTACAAATATGTATATATTTATATACAACTAACAACAGAGCTCTAAGTTCCAGGAATCAAAAACGGAATAATTCAGGGAGAAATAGAAAACTCAACAGCAATAATTGCAGACACTAATACTCCACCTTAAGTAGTGGTCAAGACAATTAGACAGGTTATTAACAAGGATTGGTAAGATAAGCGCTATAAAAACCAACCGGAACTAACATATCACAGATACAACACTGAAGGAAAGAAAATAAAATACGAAAGAAGACGGAATACGAATTCTTCTCAAGCATAAACGGGCCACTGCAGAGGATAACATTTATTCAAGGTTGTAAAACAAGACTTCTAAATTTGAAAATATTGATATAGACATGGATACGTATATTCTCAAACTTTAATATAATTAAACTAGAAATCACTATGAGAAAGAAATTTGAAAAATTCTTAAGTTATAATGGAAAATTTTATAAGACATATTTCTTTAAAAACTGGTCAAAGAAAAGACTATAAGAGAAATTATAAAATATTTTAGGATAAGTTGAAATGAAAACAAAACATATCAAACTTATGAAATGCAGTTAAAACTATTTCAAGGAAAATTTACAGTGGTAAATGTATTAAAAAGGAAAACAGACCTCAAATCAATAAACTACCATGTTTTACCTTGAGACACTGAAAAGAAAAACAAAGTAAACCTTAAGAAAACAAGGAAAGAAATAAAGATTGGAGCAGAAATTAAAGAAATAAGGGAAATGAAAACAATAGGGAAAATCAATAAAATGCAAAATAAGCCCTTGAGAAAGATCAACACACTTGATAAATCTTTAGCAAGACAAACCAAGAAAAGAGAGAAGGCATGTACCATCAACATTAGAAATGAAAGAGGGACACTGGTGCTGACTTTACAGAATTTAAAAAAGATTGTAATGAAATACTACTAACAACTATGCCAACAAATTAGACAACTTGGATGAAAAAGAGAAATTCCTAGAAATACAAAACTACCGACACTGACTCATAAAGAAATACAAAATGCAAACAGACCCACCGCAGGAAAATGTCAAGTTATTAGTATGAAACCTCCCACGAAGGAATGTGCAAGCTAAAATGGCTTCACTTCACAACTGAATTCACAATTCAAATGGCGAATTCCACTGAGCATTGAAGGAAGAATTAATCCCAGTTCCTCACAAAATCTTCCCAGAAATCTAAGGAAGGGACACTATCTAGCACATCGTGTGTGTCTAGAATTTTCCTGTTCGAAACCAAATATACTGCAATAAAAGAAAACTGCAGACCAAGGAATCCTCAACAATGTGCCAGCAAATCTCCTCCTGCAGAACATAAAAGAGATCGTGTGGATTACCACCACCAGGTGGGATTTATGTCAGGTATGCAAGGTTCTTACAACAGCCAAAGCCCAAATGTAATGCATTGCATTGAAAAATAAAGGACCAAAGCACAAAATAAAGCACATGACCAACCCTGCAGATACAGAAAAAAACATTTGAGGAAATCTGACCTGTTTCGTGATAAAACACTCAGAAATTAGACACAGAAGGCAACTTGCTTTCTTTTTTCTTTTTTTTTTTAATATTTTTATTTATTTCTAGGAGAGAGAGAGACAGCGTGAGCAGGGAGGGTCAGAGAGAGAGTCACAGACTGAAACAGGCTCCAGGCTCTGAGCTGGCAGTCAGCACAGAGCCCAACGCGGGGCTTGAACCCACGAACCGCGAGATCATGACCCGAGCGAAAGTCGGACGCTTAACCGACTAAGCCACCCAGGCGCCCCAGAAGGCAGCTTTTATAACCTAATAAAGGACATGTTGGAAAATCGTACGACTAACATATTCACACTGAGAGACTGACAGATTCTTCTTTGAGATGAGGAACGCACCAGCACACCAAGGATGCCCTCTGTCATCATGCTGTCCCACGTTGCTTTGGAAGGTCTAGCCAGAACAATTAGGCAAGAAAAAGAAATAAAAGGCAACCAAATTGGAAAAATGCAGCCACTTTACAAAAGCATTGGCAAATTTCTCAAAATGGTAAACATAGAGTAATCATAGGACTTTTTACGTCCACCCTCAAGTATCTCTCTAAAATATGTGAAGACAAACATCCACATAAGCATCTATCCCTGTGCAGGACTGTTCATAGTAGCATTTTTCATGACAGTTAAAACATGGAGACAGTTCAAATGTCCCTTGATGATACTGAATGAGTAATATGGATATCACGGACAATGGAATATTATTCTCCAGTGAAAAATAAAAGGTAGACACAAGCTGCAACGTGAAAAAAGCTTGACACGTTCTTCCTAATGAAAGAAGCCAGTCACAAAAGACCGTGTATCATATGACTCTATTTATTTGCAAAGCCCAGTGTATGCAAATATATGGAATCAAAATACAGATTTGCATGCTGAGAGCTCCAGGGATTTGGCAGAGAAGAGAAATGGCTGCAAGTGGCCTGAAGCGACGAAAATATTCTAAAAGTCAATAGTGATGAAAGTGAGCAGATAATTACACAACTCTGTAAATATCCTAAGAAACATTGAACTTTCAGAGGATGTGTTGTAGGGCTTGGGGAAAATATCAAACAGAGCTTCTAAAATGAAAAAAACTTGCTGATTTTATCAATGTATTGTGACACCTTGTTGACCTGCTAGATGCATCATGATGGTCCTGTGTGTTCGATTAGGCTTGTTTTCCTGCAGTAAATCTCAGTGGGTCTTCCTGTACAATCTTGCAGCACTTGGCAATTTCTTACAACTTTGCATCCATATTGTTAAGTTACATTCTACCAGTTGTCACATCTTCATTATGGTTCATAAAATGAATCTAAAAGAACTCCAATTTTTTTAAATTCTCTGAGTTATTTTGAAATAGAACGTGACTTATGGGTTCTATAAAGTTTTATCGGAATTGACCCACAGTCCTGTATGTAGCTGTATAGTGTTGAGGCACTTCTTTGCAAACTTTGAAAATAATTTCTATGCTTACTGCCGCATTTAATATTTAACACACGTCTTGTGTTGCTTCATTAATTTAAATTTATATTAGAAAATGAATATTTAAAATTGGCTAATATTTATCTATGTGCAGCATTTGCTTTGAATTATTAAACATCTCTGTAGTTTAGATTATATAGCCTTAATCAACTTCAGCATGATATATTGGTACCTTTTCATTTTTGTTCTTCTTGGACATTCACTTATTAAAAAATTTATCTTTGGGTGGGTTGTCAGATCTACTAATTTTCTGTCATAACTTACTAATTTCTCCTTTTTTATTTTTCATAATTTATTAGTGTGTACAGTTGTTTAATACTTGAATAAATTGTTGATTTATATTCATATTTAGTTTTTCAACTAAAATTTTTTTTAGTTTATTTGTTTATTTTACTTATTTACTTATGTTTGAGAGAGTAAGAGCAAGCAGGGGAGGGGCAGAGAGAGAGGGGGGGATAGAGAATCCCAAGCAGGCTCCACGCCATCAGCACAGAGCCGGATGCGAGCCTCAAACTCAGGAATTGTGAGATCATGACCTGAATCCCAACCAAGAGTCAGATGCTTAACCAACTGAGCCACTCAGTTGCCCCAAGTTTTTGATTTTTTAAAATTCTTTTTTTTTTAATTTTTTTAATTTATTTCTAGGAGAGACAGAGAGAGACAGCGTGAGTAGGGGAGAGTCAGAGAGAGAGGGAGTCACAGACTCTGAAACAGGCTCCAGGCTCTGAGCTGGCAGTCAGCACAGAGTCCGACGCAGGGCTCGAACCCACGAACCACGAGATCATGACCTAAGCGAAAGTCGGACGCTTAACCGACTAAGCCACCCAGGCGCCCCTGATTTTTAAAAATCCTTTTAAGATATACTTTATATATAGTATAGTATAGGATAGCAAATCCTTTTTTTTTTTTTTTTAATTTTTTTTTGAGAGAGAAAGAGTGCCAAGCAGGCTCTGAGCTGTCAGTGCAGAGACCAAAGCGGGGCTCAAACTCAAGAACTATGAGATCATGACCTGAGTTGAAGTCGGACGCTTAGCCGACTGAGCCACCCAGATGCCACCCAATGAATCTATTTTATTTTATTTTATTTATTATTTTATTTTTCCAATTTTTTTTCAATGTTTTATTTATTTCTGAGAGAGAGAGACAGCGTGAGCAGGGGTGGGTCAGAGAGAGAGGGAGACACAGAATCTGAAGCAGCTCCAGGCTCTGAGCTGTCAGCACAGAGCCCAACACAGGGCTCGAACCCACAAACCGTGTGATCCTGACCTAAGCCAAAGTCGGACGCCTAACCGACTGAGCCCCCCAGGAGCCCCGTTTCCATTTTAAATGTAGCTTGGTAAGTTGGGCCGATGTGCACCCCTGCATAGCAGCACATGTCTGAAGTAACGGAATATTTCCATCACACACATGAGTTTTTCTGTTTCTGTTCTCAGTAAGTCTCTCGCTTCCCCATCCAGGGAACAACTGAATTTTATTACCGAGTGGATTTATTGTTTTATAGATTTATTATACATAAATTGAATTATGCAGTAAGTATTCTTTCATCCTAGGCTATTTTTGGCCCACTAGTTCCGCTAATGCGTGCAGAAAAGATCTCAAGAACAAAGCCAGAACAATGTGGGGACTAATTTAATTTTTTTTCCCTTTCTCCAGGATTCCAGATCTGTACTGCCTACTGTCCAAGATCTGACCGTATTTGCATCTGAAGGTTTTCCAGTTTTCTCTTTGCTTGAGAGAAAAAAAATCTTCATCTCTTCTAGTCAGAAGTAAAAGTCTTTTCTTTCTCTTTATTTCTTTCTTCTTTTCTTCTTTTCTTTCTTTCTTTCTACTGAGAAATTTTATGGAGTTGTCTCTAACAAGAAATTTGTAGTTAATTGGTATTGTTATCATTTTTATTGTTATTATCACAGCCAATATATGGATATTTATAACAAAAAGGATATAAGTTATATGGTAAAATATTAGTAATCTGGTTTATATCATTTACATATATATATTTTTATATTCTTTGTATATTATGTATATTTGAACTATTTTATAAGTAAAATTAGTTAAACAATGATATAAATGAGATGATAATTTGTGATTAGGAATTTGTCTTTCTTTTCCAGGCTATTATTTCTGTACAGTCTTTTTGTTTTTTAATGTTTATTTACTTTTGAGAAATGAAATAAATTTTCTGTCAAATGTTTGAGAGAGCATGAGTAGGGAAGGGGCAGAGAGAGAGAGGAACCGAGGATCTAAAGCAGGCTCTGAGCTGTCAGCACAGAGCCTGACATGGGGCTCAAACCCATGACCTGCGAGGTCCTGACCGGAGCCGCAGTCGGTCGCCATACCTTCCGACTGAGCCCCCCAGGCGCCATCCAGCGGGTAGTCGGTGTGGTGGTGTTGGTGCCCAAGAGCAGCCATCGTAGGCAGAGAGAGGAACCGAGAGCCAAAGTCACCAGTCAGGCTCAGCTCATGGAGGAGAAGAGCCCACCTTCCAGCAACGCAATGTGGAAAGACGGGCACGCTTCCCAACTGCAGAGGCTATATGTATCTGCCATGGCCTGAGGAAGGCAGCTGGATGGCGGCCATAGTGAGTTTATGAACAAACCAGCCTAAGAACAAGTCCCAAGGAAACAGTGAAAAAAATAGACAAATTACATGTAGGAATATATTTAGTGTGGCAATGTTTACAACTGCAGGAAAATAAAACCATGTGTAGAGGGTAAGTCAAGTCCTTAATGGTGTGAATTTCTAACGTTATAGAAGGTTGTAATTTAAACCCAGAATGTCAAAATCTATATATGTATTTATTTATTTTTAATTTTTATCCAGTGTTTATTTTTGACAGAGAGACAGAACATGAGCGGGGAAAGGGCAGAGAGAGAGGGAGACACAGAATCCGAAGCAGCTCCAGGCCCTGAGCTGTCAGCACAGAGCCCGACACGGGGCTCGGACTCATGGACCGCGAGATCATGACCTGAGGTGAAGTCAGGCGCTTAACCACCTGAGCCACCCAGGAGCCCCTATTCATTTATTTTAAAGTTTATTAATGTATTTTGAGAGAGACCAAAAGAGCATGAGCGGGTGAAGGGCAGAGAGAAAGGAGAGGGAGAATCCCAAGCAGGTTCTGCACAGTTGGTATGCAGAGCCTGAAACGAGGCCCAAATCCACAAAACTGTGAGATCATGACCTGAGCTGAAGTCAAGAGTCAGTCACTTAACCAAATGAGACCCCCAGGCACCCCTGGTGAATTATATGTAATGCACATATTTACCCCTCATGAACTCAATGAAAAACTAAGCAGGTTGCAAAAGAATATTTATCTTCTCTTTTCAGCAAAAACATGATCTTAGAGATCGTATATTACTACATCAGTAGTAGTTTGTAACTTATTTCCATTATTTTATTTACTTTTTTTACTTTCATGATTTTTCATTGACTGTTTTCTACCTTTAAAATGAGAAAAACTATCAGTTCACTTAGATCTTGGGGAAAACGATGACCCCTAATAAACTATTCTTTCGTGTGGATGATAAAATGTCACAGCACCAAGAGAATCAAATCGTGATTATCCACAGTTCATTTCCCTTCTCATATTTCAGTATTGTTACCCATTGTCTTCCTGTAATCATTTCCTGTCACTTACTTTTTATAGCAGCACAGCTTTTGCTTCACAAGAACACCTGCTAAAGATCACTTTGAACATGTTGCACTACAAGTTAATACTATTTAAAAATATGTTCACAGTTGCCAGTGGAAGAAATGTGGTATTTTTTTTATCCATTTTAATATCCAAAATAACCTACTTCATAATAGATGTCCGAATTAAAGTTTTTCCACACTTTTGGTTTTTCTATGTTCCTGAAATCATAACTGAAAAATGCAGACATCCCGTGCCTCTCATTGTACACAGTGTATTACAGCATTTAACTTCCTAAACACCTTTCAAGTCTGCCATCTTCGTATCAAGAATTACAGCAAGAGGGAACTCTTAAAAACTGAGTACTCTATTCTGAGCCACAAGTCTCAAGTCTAGAATGGAATACCAGCCATGGAATTTATACGTAAGGTCAGGCAGAATGGCCCTTTCTGTAGTACGGTCTTTGATCTTTAACTCTAAAGATAAGCTCCTAGAAAAGGATTCCGCAGAATCCATTCATTAATAAACATTACCGGTATAACTTACTAATTTTAAAATTGGGGAAGGAGGAGAAATGTTTTCAGAATCTCTCACCCTAAAATAATTCCTCTGTTTGTTTGCTGATTCCTCTCCATGGGGAACATTAAGTGGCCTGGGTAGCAGCTGTAACTTGGTAACTTATAATTTAATGGGACCCGGCACGCTCCCTGACGGAAGCTCTCTCCCTTACGGAACTAGAACCTATAAGGTGCAAAGACTCAAGTTTCAAGAAAGGAAATCACGTGTTCTCCCAAGCAGTTTCCTGAGGGTGATTTGAAAGAGAGCCACTCTTACCTGTATTCACTGAGTGCCAGACACAAGCACCTCAGCTCCTGAGGAGTGGACACCATGTGATGGTCATGATTGCGGGTGGTCCCCCCAAAGATGGCGCCCTGGAAGTCTAACTGGTGCCACCTTCCCAGCCACACTTCCTTGCGGCACGGTGCTCGGGGAGACCGCTCCTGTCATCATGGGGTTATGGGCTCAGGCTCTGGAGTGAGCCTGTGGCCAAAGAACTGTGGGCAGCCGCTATCAGGTGCATGTTGCCTCTATTGCTGGTTTGCTCTTAGCAGTCTCTGCCTTTCCCATTACTCGTTATTGATCTGCTGCTGCTCAGAAGTGGATACTGGACTAGATTGTGATGGAAATACATTTTGACTTATAGGCACTTGTAACCCTTCACAAAGTGTCCATCTCTAGGGCGCCTGGGTGGCTCAGTCGGTTAAACGTTCGACTTTGGCTCAGGTCAGGATCTCATGGTCTGTGGGTTTGAGCCCTGCATCAGGCTCTCTTCTGTCAGCATAGAGCCTTCTTTGGATCCACTGTCTCCCTCTCTCTTCCCCCCTCCCTCACTAGTGCTTTCTCTCACCCCCCGCAAAAATAAATAAACATTAAAAAAATGTCCATCTTCTTCATGTTTACCTCCCTCTGAGGAGCAGAATCCCTCTGAGAGATGGATACTCACACTAGAGACAAGTTGCCAATAGTGATTCCCAAGAACAGGCTAAAGTCATAAGAGCACACATTTCAATACTTGGGAAAATTTTCCCTTATACTGACCACTGACCCATTGGTTTGGAGAAAAAAAAAAGAAAACCTACTTGAATTAACTAAATAAGTGTTGTACATAAAATATTTCGAATGATAGGGCTTGTGTAGGGAAAGTAAAAGGGTGTTCATGGTAGTGAGCATTTTGGAATGTCTTCTCTGTATGTCTCTCCACCTGCCCACGCTGTACCCATGGGATTTCTTCCTTCCTCTGAAGGATGGCCAATCTATCTACAGATGCTGAGGATAGCACTCCCCTTCCCTCAAAGCCCCTGCAGCTCCTGGCTGCTTCTCTCCCCACCACCCCCCCTCCATGGGCTCTTTTGCAGAAGCCCACGTGCACACCTTCTAGCATGTCCCAGACGACTCTCCTGTGGCCTCACAGTGCCATCCACGATGACTACATTGCTCCACTGCCCTCCTTCCAAATTTCCAGCTCCCTTTTCCTCAATTCATATCCACTTTGTCCCCATGCTTCTCAAGTGGATTTTCTACTCGATTCCTTCGGGTTCCCTATTCCCTCTACCTGTTGGCTCCACTGAAATGGCTTCTGACAAAGGGACTAGACATTCACATGTTGTCAAACTCCAGAAATGACATCTGAAACCATTTCATTTCTTCTTGCTCATTCTCTCAGGAATTGTTGGCGCACCTGACTGGGTCCCCGTACCACATCACTGTTCTTAGACCTCACGATTCCACATATTCCTGGTTTTGCTTCCTGTGGCTTTACTTTCCCGTTTCTTTGTTTTCTCTTCCTAGTTTTCCTAGTGACTTTGGAAACCAGTTGAATTTCGAATCTTCTTCTTCTGCAGAGCTCTGTCCTGACATTCCATCCTTCTCTTATTATATGACCTTGGATGAGTCTAAATACCACCTGGGAACTGACAGGTCCAAAATGCACATCTCGTACTCAGAGGAAATTTAACTCTAGAGTTCATATCCAACGCCCAATGGACATCTTGCTAATACACCTCTCTAATTGTCAAAATTACTGTATCTGAAATGGAATCCTCATTTCTACCCTTTTAATTACATCCTTCCACACTTTTACCTCTTAAAATTCCTGTCTCCATAGCAAACCTAGTCTCGGGCAATTGCACTAATCTCATATCATTTGCTCTAAATTTCCTTCAACATTTGGAGGCATTCCTGAACAATCTCTTTCCTTCACTTCAACACATCCTATTGATCATGTGAAATCCCAAATCCTTCAGTTTCCCTTCAATGTCATAGCCAACAACCTCACTTGAAAAGTTCAAAAAATATCACCTTCTAGCACATTTCCACGTACATAGAAACTTCTTAACATGCCCAAGGACACACAGTCCTGACCTCTGGAATGGCTTACACACCATCGTGTTTCCTCGGAAGTGGGACTCACTTTCCCGCCTCAGGAAACGGCTACTACCTTCAGTGTAAGAAGTTCCTCCTCTTTGTCCTTCTCCTGGCTGGCTTCTTTTACATTGTCTGGTCCCACTTTAAACATTACTATCACAGTGATGTCTTTCTAAGCACTCACCGCCTACATCTGTTTCTTTCCCCCTTTCATGGTGTTTCGTTTTCTTTTCCAAAGTCCTGATCACATATATGTGTTGTCTTACTCTTTTATTATAGATGTCTGCTGGTCAAGCCTGTCTCAGAAGAGCAGAATTGTATCTGTCCTGCTCTCTAATATATCGAGCAAGGGCCTGGTATATAGCAATTACTTGATACGTATTTGTTCAATGAACACATAGAATAATTCCTCTATCTTCAGGGTCAGTGCCGGAGGCAGTATTTCTACCTTGACCCTTTTGTGATTTCCCTCGATGTGGAAGAAGCTGGAAAGCCCACACTCAAGATCTATTCCCTGTGCCCCACCCATCATTTCAACTCCATGCATCCTTTCAGTCCCATGTAAGGGACCAGGTTTCAAATGACAGAATGAAGAAATGATGACAGGTCACGGACTGGACAAAAGACCTAGGCTGTCAGATGCCGTTCAGGTGTTGTAGTCCTCGAGGAATAAGTGGCCCTGTCCCAGCTTTTGAGAGTGTCCCCAAGCCCATGGCCTGTGGAAGTCTCACGTAATGTGGTAACCCTCTCCATTTTAGGGCCTGTCTTTCTATGCATATTATTGCAATCTACACAGTTATTCCCTCTGAGGACGAAATGCGGACAGGGTTGCATTGTATCTATTTAATAGATTAAATCGATAGCTGGGTGAAAAGCATCCTTGCTTTTGTGCCTAAAGGCACATTTATGCCCAAGGTTTGTCATTTGACCCTCTTGTAGATAAAGGACATCACGAAAAGGCTATTGCTACTAAGGGTTCTGCAAACCATCTATTCACACAGATTCCTGTACAACCCATGCTCCTCACCATCAAAAATCGGACTGAGATTAAGGGTATTTCCTTTGTCCTCCGTTCTTCCTTTAATATATTGCAAGGCCACGGATTGTACCTCTAAAACATCCCCTATAAAAATAACGTAATGCACTGAGGCCTCCCCCCTGAAAAGATTGCGTTTCCTCCGCTCCCCAACATCCTTGACAAACTGCTCAAGGTGGTGTGAGGCGCGTGGCCTCCGCGGCGGCTGCCGTTAGCACGCGGCCAGCCATAAATTAAGTGCACGCATGTCAAGTGGGTCTCCTGTCAGAAGACGCACAGATGCAGCCGGTCTGGGCCCCAGATCCGGAACAAAAGAAAGTTGCATAAACAATATCATTTATGAGCTCCTAAACTGAGGCAGGCATATATAAAAATCGGGGGGAAGAAAAGGGAGAAATGGGAAAATGCTACAATAGGGTTATCTTTGAGAGGAGAGAAAAACGCACTGTATCCCAATTGTCTCCAAAATTATGCAACCAGAGGAAAGGAGCCTGTCAAATCCCTTCCTAATTAAATTCATACATTTGTTCCTTTTCAAAAATGGCCACACGCTCCATCTGCTAGTGCAGGATGCTGGCGTTTTCAGCCAATATCCTCATGCTAAGCCATTCTACAGAGTCGAGGGGCACGGGGGCCCTGCACACTCAGAGCAGCTCCCTGAAAAGAGTTAAAAGAATTTCTGTTTGCACTTGAGTTATTTATCTACACTTTAATGACGAGGAGACGGAATATTGAGGGAAAGTTAAATCATCAGAGGGTTAGTGCTGCGGGCATGGCACTGACAGGCTGACGAGCATTTTTAGTGGTATGATAATTTGGTTGAAAAGCAGTGATTCTTTTTAACAGCTCATATTAAATCAGAGGAGTCGTTAACTAGAGCCACTCAAAAAACAGTCTGAGACACCTCATGCACATTTTCCACAGCACGCATGTTTGATCCGTGGGCCAGTTGCCTTTGTTCTGGGCTACCGTACAGGGCTCACGGTGAGCCCTTCGGCACCCCCCCACCCCCCCACACACACAAAGGATGCGGAAACGCTGCTTATGTGATTCCCTCGTCATTGTGACCTGCTCCAGATGCCTCCGTGTATTCTAACACAACCGCCTTCCCAGCTTCAAGTCAGGTCCCTCCTCACGGGTGAGTCCCACGGCATCCTGTTCTCCAGAGCTGTGTCCTTGTTTCCTCCCTTCACGCTCCTCAGTCTACAAACACTCAGCATTTTTGAGATCTCTCAAAATCTCTCAAATTTTTGAGAAAGTCTAATTCTCTTAAGCCAAACGCTGTGCAAAAGCTCAAATCTCTTCTTCCTCTGGATTCCAGGTCCTCCGTATGTGAATCATTCACCCATCAGCGTGTCGTAATTCATCTTGTATATGGTTTGATTATTTGTTCCCATGTAAAATTCGTGGTGAAGCATGAACTTGAATAAACCTGTAACTACATAATATCTCACTAGGTAAAGTTTAACCGTTTAGGATTATAATTGTTATTACAAATAACAAAATCAATAGTGAGTGCTCAGGAATTTGGCTGGACGGTTATTCTTGCTTCTACTAGATGCCACTGGATAAAGTTTCAGGCAATTTTGTCCTAGCGAGCTGCGTCTTATTATCCAATTACACACACTCACAGGCAGCACGACGTCTCCTTGACGTGCCTGAGTGTTAAAGCCCCTTCCGTTAATGGCATCGCCCTCCCCACCCCTTTAGAAAGTTAAATATCACATACATATTTAGAAAATAAAAGCTTTCTCCCTTGAATAAGTCCCTCATAATTCTACATGTTGCTAGCATCGTTTTGTTTCCTGATCACGGAAAGAGGTAAAAAGTTGTGTCCAATGTAAGCTTGGAAGGTAATGGGTGGATATATGGTAATAACTGAACCTTAAAACAGAAGAGCAAGAGACACCCAAAAAAGGAGGCTCTAACCCCCGCGCCGTGTTCCGTTTCTCTCCGAGTTCCTCGCACACACCTGTGGCTCCCTGCAGGTGTCTTCTAGCTCATTCTGTTGTCATTTGACGCAAACCTCAGTAGCGTCTTCCTGCCAAAGCCTGGTCTCTCTCCCAAACGCACCAGGTTCCACCTGCTGTCCCCTCTTCTGCCACCAAACGGTCTTCTTCCTTTGAGTCACTCCTCAGCCTTTGCGAGGACACTTTCCGAGATACTCATGCACCTGGTAGATGGCGGGCCCCAGGTATGAACTCCAGCTTACCTGACGGAGAAGTACATCCTCTGCTTACAAACAAGTCCTGAGCCGCTTGCCTTCAGGCTCTATGTTCTCCGCCTCAGCAAGAAGCCCTCTCAGGATGCATTCTTTTCAGTGAGGCTGAAAAACACAATTTTGCATCAAAGTAGGACAATTTTGTCTCCTGCGGGCTTACCGGGCCAACACTGTGTTGTACATGAGTCGTGCTTACTTATGCCATTGCTTCGCGGATCACAATTGCTACATTTCCCAGAAGAAGGGACTCTTGAGGTACGGTTGCCTCCTGGAGATGGCAGACTTGACATCAAGATTCAAAGAACCTTACTGTCTCCTTTCTGTCCAGCCCACTGAGTGGCAGGACCCACATCCTGTAACGAAGCTCAGCCCGCACAGGGATAGACTCCAGGTGGCCACGTTCCCCTAACTCAGGTGGGAAATGGTTCCCACCTGATCCATTGTTATCTGAGGGCCTGCTGATGCCAGGAGCTTGTTTTCCTCTGGGCTTGGTCCCTGAAAGCAGGAAGTGAGCTGTTTATCCAGACAATGCAAAGAAACAGGGAAACAAAGGATGCTGGTTTCTGAGTCCATGTTTTATTTTTCAAATGATGGGAAATGTAAAAACAGCAACACATTTTACTCTGAGGGGAAATAGAACCAAAAAATTCAAGGCCACCTGCTGTAAATGCACTCAGAGCAAAAGTAGCGGCTGTAAGAGGGGCTTGGAAGGAAGTTTTCTAGAAAGAAACTTTTGGTCAAAACTCCTTTGCAGATGGAAGCAAATGTTTAATTTTACACGTAAAGATTATTGTACCTGTGCTTGTGCCTAACCAAACATCCTCTCGAAATTGTACTTCTTGTTAAACATAGTAGGAAATAATTACTGTTAAATGATTTTTGGTAAAGTTTCTGGTCATATGTTTGGAGTAAAGCTTATCAAGACAGAAACCTAATAAATTCTAAACGCTCATCATAATCTACGTCATCTTCTTGATGTTCACACACATTTATTATTGTGATCTTCACAACGACCCCAGAGTTTCAAAGTATTACTTGCGTTTGAACGAGGGTCTGAAGCTGAGAAAACTGAGTAATTCCTCACGGTCATGTAACTGAATGGTCATGCCAGAATTCACTCAATTCCATCTGAGTCTATAGTATTTTGCCCAAATCACACATGCCAGAAGTAACTCGCATCCCATTGATTTCATCGGCTATACATTCTTTTCTAAAAATTCACTTGTTGGGACGCCTGGGTGGCTCAGTCAGTTAAGCAAACTCATGTGGTCCAAGGGTCAACTATACTTTAAAATGGTGAAGCTTACCTCAGTGAAACTATTGTTAAAAAAGAGGTGCGCCTTGGGGCACCTGGGTGGCTCAATTAAGCGTCCGACTTCGGCTCAGGTCATGATCTCACAGTTTGTGGGTTCGAGCCCCGTGTCGGGCTCTGTGCTGCCAGCTCAGAGCCTGGAGCCTGTTTCAGTCTGTGACTCCCTCTCTCTCTGACCCTCCCCTGCTCATGCTGTCTCTGTCTCTGTCTCTGTCTCTGTCTCTCTCTCTCTCACACACACACACACACACAAACAAATAAATAAAAACATTAAATTTTTTTAAATAAAAAAATTAAAAATAAAAATACAACTTGTCTTCTGGAGTCTCAAGTATATTCCTATCATTTCTGGCATGTCCACCATAAAGGAATCACGAACTATTCCGTTTCAAACTCTTCAGTGCATTCAACATATCCAGTCTGGCCACCACTCAGCCCCGTGCCCCACATCACTGAAATGCATTAGTCAGGTTAATTTAGATTATGCTGCAGTAACAAATAATCCCCCAGGTTTTAGTGGCTGATTGCACAGACGTCTACTTCTCATTCACAGTGCATTTCTCCTCCTGTGTGTCATGTGGCTGCTCCTCCCAATCACCCAGGAGCCCAGGCTCGGTGAGGAGCTGCTAGCTTGTAGTTTCCCATGTGAAATCTGGGAGTTGTTCCTCTGGGAGAGATAAAACCAAAGTACTTCGGCCTTAACTGACATGCGCCTTTCCACTCATAGCCTAGCCGCTGGAACTTTCCAACTAATTCTACCTACCTGCAGGAGGGCAGTGCAGTACTACCCTCTCCCCCATGTGCCCAGAGAGAGCAGAGCAACAGACATGAGTGTTTGGAAATCCCCACCACAGTGTCCTCTCCTGCTCTCTCATAACTGGCCTCCTCCCTGCGCTCTCTCTCCTCAACAGCAACCTATTCTCAAAAGCTGGAAGGTTCACACTGGCGGTAATATCACTCGGTCCTCCTACCTGATATTCCTGTCACTCTATAAAGCATTCCTCCTTGACACAACACATTCTCAGATGACATGAGCCATATATCGTCCCTAACTCAAATGCAGATATTTTTTTCACCCAGGATACTCAGCATACTGAAAAGGCATTCAGCTCTTTCGAAGTACAATTTTTAATATGAGGATGAGCATGGAGAAGCCCAGGAGAGGGGGTGGCAGTGTCCCGGGGCCCTGCCTGTGATAAGCTCTGCCCCTTAAAAAGCCGATGCTTTCTCCTTGAGGATTTGGAGGGCTTCTTGTCTTACATTTAGGTCTTTCATCCATTTTGAGTTTATTTTTGTGAGCGGTGTAAGGAAGTGGTCCAGTTTCATCTGCATGTCGCTGTCCAGCTTTCCCAACACCATTTGCTGAAGAGACTCTCCTTTTTCCACCGTATTTGCTTTCCTACTTTGTCAAACATGAGTTGGTCATATGTTTGTGGGTGACTTTCTGGGGTCTCTATTCTGTTCCACTGATCTATGTGTCTGTTTTTGTGCCAGTACCAGACTGTCTTGATGATTAGAGCTTTGTAATACAGCTTGAGGTCGGGATTGTGATGCCTCCAGCTTTGCTTTTCATTTTCAACACTCCTTTGGCTATTCGGGATCTTTTCTGGTACCATACAAATTTTAGGATTGTCCGTTTTAGCTTTGTGAAGAATGAGGGTGTTATTTGGATAGAATTGCATTGGATATATAGATTGCTTTGGGTACTGTTGACATTTTAACAATATTTGTTCTCCAATCCATGAGCATGGAATGTTTTTCCATTTTTGTGTGTGTGTGTCTTCTTCAATTTCTTTCATAAGCTTTCTATAGCTTTTAGTGTGTAGATTCTTCACTTCTTTGGTCAAGTATATTCTTAGGTATTTTATGGGGTTTGGTGTACATTTTAGTATCATTATGAAAATATTTTCTACCTCCCAGGACCTCTGAAAGTATCTCAAGTACGTTTGCCCTGGTGGGTCAGGTGGAGGGCAGATACCACTTTGAGAATCATTGATGTATGCACAACATTTACTTGAGGTATAATCAAAGAAATGTAGATTATTCCTAAAATGACATCATTTTCCCCTAGGTTAAGTTAGTAAGGTTTATTGCTACAGTAAGAGACAAGGTTGGATAGTTCTGAAAACTTCATTCCCACCCCATTTCTTTTTTAGCTTCAACTGGGTCTGTAGTTAATAATAATTATAAAAATCATTTAAAATAGTTTGGAAACAGAGAATAGGGCAGAAACTCATGTAGCCTGATTTTTTTTGCTTTTGCTTTTTCTAACAGAGATGCTTTGTCAAAAGATAAACTTTTTAAACAAAAACAAAAACTACAAAAACACCCTATCTATGAATTAAACCATTATATATTTAGCACCTTCCACACCACTTAGTAAAAGTGATTGATAAAGGTGAACACTGACTAAAATAAAAATTCCCAAGAAGCGTGCAATCGTAGAAGTTGGAAGTAAAAGCACTTTGTCAATATGTATCTGTTCTGATAAAGCATTATTTTTCAGATAAACAAGGGTCCCAATGGATGGATTTAAGAAAACACGCACAGCAAAATTTCAAGGTTTTTTTTTTTCCAGTCACATACAAGTTGTATGTACAGAGACAACTAAGTTTCAAATATTTCTACATCAAGTGCCAAAGAGTACATACATTACTGAAGAATTTTTTTTTAATGTTTTATTTATTTCTAGGAGAGAGAGAGAGAGACAGTGTGAGCAGGGGAGGGTCAGAGAGAGAGGGCGTCACAGACTGAAACAGGCTCCAGGCTCTGAGCTGGCAGTCAGCACAGAGCCCGACGCGGGGCTCAAACCCACGAACCGGAGATCATGACCTAAGCGAAAGTCGGACGCCTAACCGACTAAGCCACCCAGGCGCCCCTTTACTGAAGAATTTTGGAAGATCAACTTCAATCGTCCACATGAACATCAGTCTGATAATATATCGATTTCCTTCATTACTATATTCACTGTGGATACGCTATTACTGTAATAGCTGCACATGTTTTACCTGATTTTTTCAATCTCATTGGTTGTTTCGCCTGTTCCCTCCATGCCCTTGTCTGGTTTTCTTGTGAATAATAAATCACATTCCCCAAGAGCACAGGTTGGAACTAAGAAGCAAATCAAAACTCGAGGCCTTGATAATTTTTGTGCCAAAATGAGCTAACCAGACACTGCAAAGGAACAATATTCCTCCAAATTTAAAAAGCAATGATGCATTAATTTGGGGATGTTAGCAATTAAAATCTTGATGTCAATTAGTGAGTACTTAAAAGAACTTTTAATAAGGGATTAAATGAACTTTTCTAGATGTGCAAGTCAAAATGTTCTAGCAAGTTCTAAACATCCATCTTTCCATATCTGCAGCATGCTAAGAATACTACGACATCCAAATGAACCTCAACAGATGCAAAATGAAGAAATAGCACTAACTTTACCAGTCTCTAAGATGTTCTTGTTTCCCAGAGGCAGTGGCTGACGATCACAAGAAGCCAATAGCACTGGTGACCTCCAACTCAGCATCAACACAGGCATAGGTCAGGTCAGTATTAATGGAATCACCAGATCTTCTAGGAGCAATATAACAAAGGTCATTATCAAGAGAGAATAATTTGCATCTGGGAATTGATCACTGACCCGAAATTGTTTGGAAGGGAACAGGCAATATACTTTATCACAGAATTATAAAACAATAACATATTTGCTGGATCTCTCTCTTTGTAAAACTGGTGTAATGTTTCAAGAATTTCTCCTTGCCTAGTGTTTTAACAAGCGTGATCAGAATTACACAGCCCACCCCCTCCCGAACCCCTGCAGAGCTTCTAACTTCGTAGGGTTGGAAAGGAGCTCAGACAGAAAGGAGGATATCACATGACTTTGATGTCAAGTATATGCATACACACTCAGTTCATGGCGCTGTGCGTTTCTTTAGAGGATGCATTATTTGAGAGTTCTTGGATGACCAGTGCTGAATTAGTTATGTTTAAACAGAGAAATGATACATAAAATCCTACGGCATAATCATTGTCATTATCTCAGATTCTCCAGGCAGTACTCCTAAAATGATTTTTGTAACAGCAAATAAAATTTTACTACCTCTAGTATGTTGATAAATATAGTTGAGCTCTAACTTGATTGATGGTCAACCTCATTACATAAATGGTTAGCATCTAAGACTTCAGAATCAAAGTATTTGATACGAATTTTACCTGCTTTCCTTTTGCTCATTCTAGTTGGGCAAATTACTAACCTTGACTGAGTTTCAGCTTTATAATCTACAAATTGGGGCCACTAGTATCACTGTCCTCAGTGGGTCATGATGACATTAAGTGAGACACTTGACACGGTGTGCCTGGAACATAGTAAGTGGCCACTGTATTTAAAACATCATTATTATTGCTTATGTACATAAAAACTGTGAAGCTCACCCTAAAATTCATTGATTGACCCACTGATTTATAAATGTTTACTTATTTTTGAGGGAGTGAGTCAGTGCGCACATGAGCCGGGGAGGGGCAGAGCGAGAAGGAGACAGAGGACCAAAACAGTCTCTGTCCTGACAGCGGCAAGCGCAGATATGGAGCTTGAACTCACCAACCATGAGATCATGACCGGAGCCAAAGTCAGACATTCAACCAACTGAACCACCTAAGCTCCCCTATTTATTCATTTATTACTTCCCTTTTTTTTTTCTTTTAAAAAGAGCATGAGTTGGGGAGAGGGACAGAGGGACAGGGGGAAACAGAATCTGAAGCAGGCTCTGCATTCAGCTTGGAGCCAGACTTGGGGCTCCATCTCATGAACCGTGAGATGGTGATCTGAGCCGAAATCAAGAGCTGGATGCTCACCCTACTGAGCCTCCCAGGCGCCCCTCCCTAAATGTACTTAATACACTTCTATTAGCATTTAATTAGTGCCAGACACTCCCTAGCTTCTGGGGATACAACGGGTAATAGGACAGAACATGTGCTCTCAAGGAGTTTACACATGTGCAGTGGGGAAGACGAGCAGCAGAAAATAATGGAACATGGCTAGAATACAATGTTAGAAGTCACAAATGCCATGAAGAAAAACAAAGCAGAGCGAGGCAGATAAAGAGAGGCCAGGGGTTCTCTTTAAAATTGCCTTTCAGGAAAATCTCTGTAGAAGTAGTACCTGAGCAGCTGACCCGAGTCTATCAGAGTCCTTGAGCCTCAGAAAGCTCCGTGAAAATGCCGTGTGGTCCAACCCCGGGACATAGCTCAAGCTCATTCACCAACTCCGTGCGTTTCAAACAGCAAGACATCTCTGACACGTGTAAGTAAATTGTAATGAACACATGTGCACATGGTTTCTATATTACCATTTGTCTCAGCAAGTTAAAATGTATTATGCACGCCTCATTGTTATTAAAATCCGTATGACATGAAAAGTATTCTTGAGGTTATGAAAGTCATGCATGTGAGAACACATAGACAGACATCTCTTTGTAGAAACCACACATCAAAATGCACTTTGTGTTGATTTAAATGCTCATAAGTCTTGTTAGCAAAAATCGAAAATTGGTTTTGAAAATTTATTTGGACAATAGTAAGTGCAACGTTTTAATGATCTTATTTATTTCCCTGAGACAATATGCGCATCTCTTACGTTGCATCTTTCCCAATCTTTGGCAGCAAACATCCTGCAGCATCTAAAGCAGATGGCCCGCTAATTTTAAAGTCCCGTATTAACCAAAAATATTGGAATATGGTAAAACTTGAATTAATAAAATTATATGCAAACATCCAACAAAAACGAGCGCTGGTGCCAAATTCAATAAATACTCAGTTGGAGCTCTCCATGCACGAGCCATAATAAATATATTCTTTAGGGCTTCCGAGGGCCCCAGCATGGCAGCCAGATGGAAGAATTGATTTAATCTGGCCCTATTAAGATGGAGCATATTTCTATCACTGTTATCAGATTCCCCGACTCTGCTTTTAAACTCCAACAGGGACAGGTCCAAAGCATGAACTCTGTCTGTACTTTACTTGCAAAGATATAATTCATGTAGCACATCGGCATTTGGGAATGCATATTCTTTAGTGAGAGGGCTGTCCTGTTCCCTGCATGGGTGTTTAGCAGCAACTGTGGCCTCCACTCACTAGAGGCCAGTAGAACACCCCCTTGCCTCAAATCAGGTCAATCTCAAAGTCCCCAGATATTGCCTAATATCCACTGGGGGGTGGGGGGGAGTGCTTCTGGTCAGAAAGTGCTATTGTAGAGTTTCTTTAAAAAAGGAGGCTCTGGGGATTACTACATCGCAGGGACCATACCCGGAAGACACAGTGTTTACCAACTGCCAATACCTTTAAAGGATACTTAATATTAATAAAATAAAAGGTAATAAAACATTTATTTGTCTGCCATTATTTTATATTTTTAAATTCAAGTCAGAATTCCTATAAATGATTGAAAGAAAAACTGATGAATCCCAATATTGCCCCCCATTTTTCTTTTTTTTAAAATTTTTTATTGTTTTATTTCTGAAAGAGAGAGAGAGACAGCATGAGCAGGGGTAGGTCTGAGAGAGAAGGAGACACAGACTCTGAAACAGGGTCCCGGCTCCGAGCTGTCAGCACAGAGCCCGACGCAGGGCTCGAACCCACGAGCCATGAGATCATGACCTGAACCGAAGTCGGACGCTTAACCGACTGAGCCACCCAGGCGCCCCTATCCCCATTTATTTCTACATTAAAGTGGCAACATATATATGTGGCATGAGTAAGTAACAGAATGATGGAGTCAAAAGGGGGTATTTTCTGCCTGTGGTTCTCTCGTGCTACCTACTCTCCTCTGCTTGGGCTCCCACTCAACATCTGGTAAGGTGTCCCTGGTCACATTGGCCCCAGAAGAGATGGACATCTTCCCTTGTGGTGACTTGGTGTTATTCACACAGAACACTGATCTCTAAACCCAAGAAGGCATGAGAGGGAGACATAATCCAGCCACCAATAAAAGCAATGGACCTCTTTGATCAATGATAGTGCATGAATCTCGTGGCAATAACTAACAGCTTTTTAATTTACACACAACTAGAAAACCTCGCTCTCTAGCAGTAGAAATTATTGTTAGAAATAAATTATTGTTGCAGGTTCTATATTTTCAAGTGAGACACAAGCTGATGCGGTTAAAATATTGTCTTCTTCATTATTATGTTAATTAATAGCAGAACCAGATTGCCAACCGAGCCCATTAGTGTTGAAAGCACAATGCCTTGTCAGTTGGAAAGATGAAACTCTTATAATAGAGATCATTTCATCAATCCAGTAAAGAACTGTGCTCAAGAGCCAAGACCGTGTGCACGTGTGGCTTTTCTGCACAGCCCTTCACCTGCCTCTGAAACTCAGCAGCTCGCAAATTCCAAGGGATCGTTCCAGAATCCATCTATTAATAATTGGTGATAGATTGAATCCCTATGCCAGTTCGTTTTCTAGTGTTCTCAAAAATACAGTGAGTGTGTTGAGGAAAATTAAATCATATAAAATGATGTGTGTTCTAAAGCCACAGCCCCAGAGCATTGTGTTGCCAAGCTTTAGAACTGATAGGAGAGGGGTGGCTTAATCGGTTAAGCATCCGACTTTGGCTCAGGTCATGATCTCCCGGTTCATGAGTTTGAGCCCCATGTCAGGCTCTGTACTGACAGCTCAGAGCCTGGAGCCTGCTTCAGATTCTGTGTCTCCCTCTCTCTCTATCCCTCCCCAGCTCATGCTGTCTCTCTCTGTCTCTCAAAAAATAAACAAATCTTAACCAAAAAAAGAGCTGATAGGCGGGCATCACTAATTACTTCTCTGGGTTTCTCCTCTTTCACCCAGTGTCTGACCAGAATACCAATCCCCAAATATTCCAAGAGTTTTGAGTCATATGTGAATTGTTTTATAAATCATCTCATACAAAAAAAGAAGTCTAGTTTGTGACCCAGACTAAGATACACATTCATACATAGTGGCAGGAAGGAACAATGGATTCTGGTTTACAACTCCTCCGCCCTCAAACCAATGTGGAAGCAGCCAGCGCAAATGAGATTTAGCAAAAGACACACCAGGCTTGAGCTCTGTCTTTTTCAAGAGACTTGCATAACAATCATCTACTTTTATGGTTTGGAAGTGGATATTTTTCCATAATAAATATTTCCTTATTAATAGCAACATTAAAAGCATAGTTATATATATTTTTCCATAGTTATGTATTTAATATGACTAATGAGACGCTACCTTCCAGACCAAAAAGTAATTCGGCAATTATAGGTCCTTTGTAAGCGGTTTAGGCATGAAATGAAAAGGGATAAATATTCAATGTTCTAAAGCTCCTTTTGGAGCCTGTCTGGTAACATCAGTGGTAATCTTGAATCGGTTTTGTGACTACAAACTGTTGTGTATTGCGATCCAAAACAGATTTTATTTGGATTCAACTGAGATCACACTGAAGATCCTATCATGGGACCAAAATGAGTCTGTATCAGCCCCGCCCACATCTCAGTTGCCATGTGCCCGCTGCCCATCTGTGAGTCTCTGTTCATAATCACATCCCCTCTCGTGCCCCTGGTGTGTACATGCTGTTACCCGAGTGTTACCTGAACACCTTATAGCAGCATTAACTCCACCTGTGCAAAAGTGGATTAATCTTCCTCCCTTGCTCGTGATGCCTCTTTTCCATTCAGGCATGGACTCCAGCCACGGGCCCAGTTGGACATGAGAGTCCTTCTTGATGTCTTTCTCGCCCACCCTCCACATCCCACTTTGCAGTTCTGCTCATGGCGCGTCACTCTGATTTATTCCAGGTATGCTCACCTAGATGGCCACTCCACGTCTCCCACAATGGCCTGACTGCCGTCACAGACCTGGCTTCACCAACGCTCCCCACTCTCTACACCGAACTCCCAGAGCGTCCTTCTCAAACAGAAGTCTGAGAACACTGCTCTCTTCTTCAGGTTCCCCATTGGTTTCTTGTCTTCATAGCAACTTTCATTCCCCTCAGTGTGGCATGCAAGGCTCCCCTGTAAGGGCTCAGCTCTGCTCCCAGCACCCCCGCCCCCTTGTGTGGAAGGCAGCGTATCTGAATCTTTGCCCTTTTGTTCAGAGACCACCCCCTCTCACATCTGAGGGTTTGCATAGCCTGTTACTTCAGCTGAGAACATTCCTGCCTCCCCCCGCCGCCCCGCTACCTGTTAACCTCTTCCTGTTAGAATCATAATGAGTATTGACTCCGCAACACATTATTGAGCACTTCCCAAGTGTCCTCTAGCTTTCCTGTCACACATTCAAGTCACGTAATGCACATTTCCACTCAGGGATATGTGCTTCTTCCCTGGACAGATGTTAACAGAAGGTTCAAAGAAATGTTCTCCCCAGATATCAGCTGACCCATAAGAAGATTTAAACCCAAGTCTCTGACGATGAAATGCTATCTATTTCCATTATGCCAAACTGCCTCTCTGAAAATCCAAGTAAGTGTTATCTCATCCAGGAAGTCTATCATGACTACTGCTATGGACCCAAGAATGGAATTAGTCCCCTTAGGAAAGACCTCAGAGAGCTCCCTTCTCTCTCCACACTGTGAGGACACAGAAGAAGGTGGGTGGCCCTCTGTGAACCAAGAAGAAAGAGGGCCCTCAGCAGACATTGAACACGCTGGCACCCTGATCTTGGACTTTCAACCTCCAGAACTGTGATAAGTAAATGTCTCTGATATTTTGTCTCTAATAACAAACTAAGGCCGCGGCCTTCATATTCTGTGCTTACAAGTATATCTCTTGTGACATCTTGTTCGATCATCGGTACCCACATCTGTTTGCACGGTGAGCTCTGTGAGGAAGGCAGCCATGCTGTGCTGATGTGCCCCTCACCGACCAGCACAGCAGCACTCGGAATTTGAAAATCCCGAACGAATGTTTGAATGAATAAATGCATAGATAGAATGGCACAGAAAGCTGGAACAGAGCATGAGTGACGGCTCACAACCTGAACATCTCCATGGGGAGATCAAGCCTCCCGTCACCTAGAGACACACCTGCATGAGCACACACTCACGTGCACGCACCACATCTTCAGTGCACATTCCCTTTTGTAAGGCAATGCTCTTGATGTTACAGGAAGAACATGTCCTGATTATGTAACTTAATAATACATTAGGGAGACAGTTGGGAGGTTAAAGTTGGTGGAAAACCAGACAAGGTCTGCGTTAGCTCTCTGCTTTCTAAGTGGCTTTAATTAAACCCTGTACACGCTGTTCCTAGTCTTACTAAAAGCTGCTCTTATTCTCCTCTTTCTGTGTTTTGAATTCCATCTCAAACTAAGGACCTGCAATCCAAAATGAAAGCTGCACCCCAGGTGGAGAAGTCAGGAAGCCGGGACTTTCAGAGCAGGGCTTACTTTGAGATCGATAGGATTTCTCTTGCCAAACACGCATCTTTTCAATGTGGCTTCTGTCTTTGTTGTAACCATGCTCACACACTTCCCCACAGACTGACATTTTTCTCCAAATATCTCCCTAATTACACAATTCGTCTACCACTTGAAACACCCTTTCCTGCACATACCTCTTAAGATTTTTCTTCCTGGTGCCCAGAAATGTCAATTAAAGAGCTTCCAGAATCCTGTCTCAGGACCTAACTCTAGTCATTGTCCTCCTGAAATCAGAATTCGAAAGCCATTGCCTGTCAGGTAGGCGAATGTCTCTGCCATCACGAATTAGTGTGTTACAATTAATATTTGGAATCAAAAATGTTAGCATGCCAAATATCCTTCAAGGGAATCATTTATTCTCTCAGTGCATCAGTCTGATTTAATCAAATGTCAGTGTGAAATAGGAAACCCTGTACCTGGGGGCTTTGGCTTGACATTTAAATTCCGTTCATATCTACCTGTTACAACATTGACTTACACAGTGAAGAACACAAGCCTAACCATCTTTTGCAATAAGTTATAAAGTTACATAACTCTTGTATGAATGATAAAGGCCTTTAATAATGTGGACTTTTCTACTCTTGACTCTATAATGCTTTCTGATATTTTGCTATTTGCAGCATGTCAGATTTATCTTGTGGAAGGGAAGGAAATTCTGTATTTCTCCCTGTGATCTGTAGATCATGTTTTACCTCCTGGACATAGTTTTATAGTGTGTGTAAGAAGTCCTTTTAAGTGGCCAGAATCCCTCTCAATCTCAATCATCTGACTTCTTAATAGAGTAACATTAATGGAGATCAGTACATCACTCCTATTTCCATTTCTTCAGAAAGTCTAGGAGGCCTCGGCCAGGCAACCTTCCATTCCCACGCTAATTTTAGCCACCAAACCTTTCTGAATTTGAAGGCGTCCCTCAGAAGGCAGGCTTGGTAACTCAGGGTAGACCTGGCGCTAAGCACAGAGGGCCAGCAAACTCACACACGTGCAGAGACAATCAATGTGAAGAATAAAGCAGTGTCAACGCATGGAATTACGGCAACGGAGTCTGGTGATTACAAGGGGAAGAAGGAGTGCCTGGTTCAACACAGGATCAGCCAGGAATCTGGCAATACTGGCCTCTGCCAGTAGGAAAGACCAAGTCAAATACTCTCTTGCCCTGTTCCTTAGAGGTTTTACAGATACCGCCTGTAGCATCAGGGCTTCTGTGTAGTTTTGGTTAAGTGAGCAGGAAATAAGATGGTTATGCCTGTGCAGACTTTTTAAGGAAATTGAATATGAAAAGCACATCCTCAATTACTAAGTATTATCCATTTTCACTTTTAAATGTGCAACTACACTGTCTATTTAAAGTTGGTCACGTCTAACATCAATGAGTAATTTCTAGAGAGTATTTTTTTTTTTTACTAATGAACTGTAGAAAGTGGGGGATTTTCTAAATAAATCAAATTAAAAAGAGGAACTTGATGCAGAAAAAAAAAAAGCCCAACAGTGTTAGAAAGAGTTTGATACATCAAACCATATGTAAGTTCCTTAATGGGCACCCAGGATTTGAGTCACACATTTAATTCTCAATTTCTCTGAAAGCAAAGCACAGGGTGGCAGATGATTATAAACACCTAAGTCCAAACTCACACCTCAGGAGACACGGTTCCTACCGGTGCCTTGACTTCCCATCTCTTCCAGACAAACCTGAGAGATTTCAGGTGATTCTTGAGAGTGCTCTCATCTTCAAACTGATCATTGTCTGAGAGTGACTCATGAGTCACCTGCCTATTGCCTTTCCCTCCTACGAAGCTCCAGCCTCCATGATATCAGGGATTTTTTTGTTTGTTGCCATTTTGTTTACCATTTCACCCCCTGTGCCTAGAATGGAACCTGGCACAAAGTAGATAATCAATAACCATTTGTTGATGGAACGAGGAAGCGAATGAGTGTCAATAGTTCGAATTTCCCATCTGGCTCGGCTCTCTGTGCCGCAGAGGAACGCCAAGGTTTCACAACAGCGCACCAGCGGGAGGCGGTGACGCTGCCGCTCTTCGAGACCTGCCTTTCATGGACCAGGAGTTTTGGGACAAGTGTCTTCCAACACCATCTGTTTCAGCATCCGTGAGCCTCATCATCTGTAATCCCTGAATTGATGAGCGTGTACCTGCAAAGTAGGCATCTACGTAAGACTTCCTGGGTGAAACTGAATAAGCCGGTCGCCACTATCCGGGCTTAGGATAGCCCTTGGCAAAAACCACAGCTGACTGTACTTGTTTTCGGGGACTCCCACGCCTGCTGATACCACTTTTTCACCCTGGTCTTGCATGCCGTCTGCCGTTAGCCTCCGCCCTGACTCTCAAGTCCATCCTGTATGACCAAGGGTGATGAGCTCTCTCCCACGGCCTCTGCCCTCAGCCTCCCTCTCTCGAGTTTCAGGCTCTGTGTATGGTTCAGGGGCTCGTTTGCAGTTATCAATACGTGTTCAAAATATTTTTTAAGCATCGGGTGGACTGGCTTCCAAGAACGCATCTGCATCGTCTCCAGCTCTCTGTATTTGGATGCGTATAGTGAGTATATCACCAACACGAGGTCTAACCTGCAGACAAGAATTATGAGACTACAGAAATCCACTGAAAGCAAGTAGAAGGCCCAGGCGAGCCCACGGATCCTGCTTGAATCCTCACACTATGGTGCATAGATTCTCCTGGGCATCAGCTGGAGTGACTCGGGAAGGCCCATCGGTCCTGTGAAGCTGGTCCCAGGTGATACACTGAGTGGCTACAGGGCCACGGATCTCTGAGTCAGAAGAGAGGAGGGGCCATGGCCCAGGAACGAAGGCCAGGTTGTCATTTGTCCTTAAATACATGGGGACCCCGGACACAGGCCTGTCTGCAGATCTTCTTCTCTTTCCTCATTGTTTTCAAGGATCTTTGGTTACAGAGGAACATCCTCCTAAATTATGCAAGTTCTTTTAAATCAGAAGTTTGGGATCCTCCCTGAGAGTATCCTCAGGACCTTGAGCAAATCTCCGCTCCTCTCTGAGCTCTCATTTCTGCATCTGGGAAAGGATAGCTCAAATTGAACAATGTAATATGCAAGGTTGCTATCACTTCTAAGTGCTCTTCTGGGTCGGTTTCCATGATCTGCTTTCATAGTCCTAGGCTTATAGGAGCTGTGTTAAGAACGTGTCAGTGAAGGGGCACCTGGGTGGCTTAGTCGGCTAAGCACCTGACTTCAGCTCAGGTCATGATCTCATAGTTGTGGGTTCGAGCCCCACGTCGGGCTCTGTGCTGACAGCTCAGAGCCTGGAGCTGCTTCAGATTCTGTGTCTCCTTCTCTCTCTGCCCCTCTCCAGCTCATGCTCTGTCTCTCTCTGTCTCAAAAATAAACGTTAAAAAATTTTTAAGAATACTTAAAAAAAGGAATACGTCAGTGAAGGTAGAAATACTTCGTTTAATATATGTAAAAACTCACATGGAGAATTATTACGGTTACTTGTATGAACACGTTCACCACGAGCACGGCACAGGCGTCAGGAGTAACATACCAGCACTGCCCTTGAAGAGCATAAAGCAAAGTACGGGCACTTTGCAAATGACGCTGCAAAACAGCACACGGCATAGGCATTCGAGTGGCCCCTAGAAACAGCCAGGAGCGGTTGGGAAGGACAATATTCTGTTTAAAAGACTCCGTGAATATTTCGGGCTGGAGGAAGCACGTGGGGTGGACCCGGAACGTGTGTAGGGTACACCTGTAGGGAATAGAATTTGGACTCACCACATTGAAGGGTTCGTCTAAGCCAAATTACAGGGGCAAACCAACATACGGGGAGGCCGGGCTTGTGCCGCAGCCGGCCAGAAGATGCGGGACAAACCACCGAGAAATCCCTGTGGGCCAGACTGAGGAAGGTCTCCACCTGCGGATTGCAGTGGCAGATCTGGTAAGAGAAAGGTCAGCAGATGACTAGTTTTGAGCGTGTTACTAGTTTTTACTAATAGTTAACCAGACACGATATGGGTCCCCCTCCCCTGTATCCCAAAGCAGATCGTTCCTATGAAATCTTCTTTAACGAAAACGACACCATACAAGAAGCAATTAGTGTTAACTTACAGGGAAACCGTTTTGAGCATTCCCGGACATCACCCTTCTCCCTTCACTCCTGCAAAGAAAAAAGAGCTCATTAGACATATCTGATAGCTTAAGACTTATCTTGCAAACAGATGTACGGCCTAAACCAAGATCACGTCATGACACCAGCTCAGAACCCTGGGGCTGGAGGCTGAGATGCTGGGCATGGCTGGGGGGTGGGCAGGGCCAGGTGCACCAGCCCCTCAGACAGCTTGCTGGGTGCCAACCCTGCTCACTGCTCTCCTTTTAGCCTTTTTGTCCCTAAAAATGAAAACTCTCTTCAGGTTTCTTTCACATAAGGACAAAAGGAATCGATGCTGGTCTTTTATAAAAAGCAAAATGACACAAAGGGAACATTAGAAAAGTGGCGGCTGGGGGGCGGGGGGGAGTGGTTACCAGGATCTGTGTGCTTCTGTCAAATCAGAAACAAATGGGGTAAAATAGCACTTGGAAAGATAGCTTCGTGTTCACGTGACTTTGGCAATTCTTTTTTTTTTTTTTTTAATATTTTATTTATTTCTGGGAGAGAGAGAGAGACAGCGTGAGCAGGGGTGGGTCAGAGAGAGAGGGAGTCACAGACTGAAACAGGCTCCAGGCTCTGAGCTGGCGGTCAGCACAGAGCCCGACGCGGGGCTCGAACCCACGAACCGGGAGATCATGACCTACGCGAAAGTCGGACGCTCAACCGACTAAGCCACCCAGGCGCCCCTTTGACAATTCTTAAGCAGCCCCTAACTCACCCCCTTTCTTCAACTTCTCAACCACTAACAACACTTTCTATTTTACTCTGATGGTAAATATCTAAACCTTATCTGGTTCTTAATATGATTGCCCCAGTCTTAGGATTCTGATTTTTTCCCCAAATATATCTAAAAGTACATGTCTTTTTTTAATTAATTAAAAAATAATTTTATTACTGAGAGACAGAGAGAGACAGCTCATGAGCAAGGAAGGGGCAGAGAGAGAAGAAGACACAGAATCCAAAGCAGGTTCCAGGATCTGGATCTGGAACTGAGCTTCCAGCTCAGAGCCCTACGTGCGGCTTGAACCCATGAACCATGGGATCATGACCTGAGCCAAAGTCAGACATTTAACCAACTGAGCCACCCAGGTGCCCCTGTACATGTCTTTCTTATCTGGGGGAATGTAAAGGCTTAGCGGAACAGATATTGGTCAGGGCAGAGACTCTGGCACATGGCTGAGAGGGTTAGGAGTCAGTTCAGTCAACACGAAACCAGAAAGTGTGACCCTTGAGGGAGCGATTTGAGTCTTACAAGTGTGCCTGAAGAGCAGGATTACATTAATCACACCATTACAGACATGTTGCTTCTTCAACATTGTTATTGATTAATATGCCAAGTAACCGCACTTCTAACTTTCTAACTAATCTCTCTAAGCATTTTATTTAAAAATTACTACTATTTTGTTTCTTCGAGGACCCAAAAGAAACAAAATAGTAGTAATTTTCTCGTTTATTATTAAGTTCAGGCTGCTTTTAAAGTGGTGCACATTGTCATTCATTCAATCACCAAAAAACATGCATATATGAGTAAAATACTGTGTAACCCTTTTAACCATTTTGTCACTTGGTGCCATGGACAGTTTTAGTATATAAACAAAATCATGTAGATGTCGTCTTACGATACAAAACTTTAATACACTCAAAATAGATAATATGCTTTTTTATTTTAAGTGACTCTTTTTAAATAGTGAGAGACAACCATATTCTTTAACAGAGTAATAACCTTTAAATACAGCTTGCTTCAGAGAAAGAGTTATTCCAACTATGTTCTAAAAAGTCAGTAAATGAGTCTTTTTTAAAATGTTTATGTATTTTGAGAGACAGAGAGAGAGAACACGAGCAGGGGAGGGGTAGAGAGAGGGAGAGAGAGAGAATCCAAAGCAGGCTCTGGGCTGTCAGTGCAGAGCCCGACATGGGGCTCAATCTCATGAGCCACGAGATCATGACCTAAACTGAACTCAAGGGTTGAACTCTCAACAGACTGAGCCACCCAGGCGCCCCAAGGAATGAGTCTTAAATTGATATCAGTTGGATGATGGCAGATTTTCTGGCTAGAGGGTTATTTAAGGCAATTAAAACAGGAAGAATGTTAGAAAATAATTTTGCTTTATTTTCTATAGAGACTGTTTTCCTGGGGCCCTGAAATCAGAAAGCCTTCCTCTACCTAAGCAAGGCGGGTTCCAGAAGAAAAGGCACTAAGTCTTTTCTCCTGACTGTGCCAAGGACAGAAAGCCACGGCGTTAGGAGCCGATCTCCGCGGGAATCGGCAGGACACGGTGGCAGGTGGCGTGTGGGAAAAGAAGCAAGAGCATCATGACAAAGAGGCCAACTTCTAGGCTGGAACCAGATATTGAGTCAGTAGACAAAGTAAATACATACATTGTGTGGTTTGGTGGGAGGCATGGAATGCTGAGAATCTCTGAGAGAGAAAAAATGTACTGTGAGAGAGATCATGCGATTAAGTAGGAGAGCAAAGGAAACCATGTAGAAAGCAAATTTTACAAATTTATAGCAAGAGAAGCAAAACTCTAATGTTAACCAGATATTGTCATTACAGAGACAATCTGTGAGTTTGGGGAAAATGCCTCTTATACGTTCTCTACCATAATACCAAAGCCTCCATGGCGTCCTAATGTAGAAGCCGATCTTGCATGTCTTCCCCATTAAATGCTTTCTTCCAGCTGTATGCGCACCTCTCCCGCCTCCAGGCCCAGCTCCAGCATCCATTAGGGGGTGTAGGTGGGGACTGGCAAAGCCTGGGGCTCACCTGAGTGACTGAGTCCTGAAAACCTGTTGGATCCAAAATTTGAAATTAAGAACAGCAAAGTGTATAATCAACAGATGCTAGGACCGCAACATATACATTATGTCAGCCTTACTGTTTACTGTACCTCTAAGCTCTAATCTCTAAAAAGTTCATTGTTCATACCGGTTCAGATTTTTTTTTCTTTCCTTCCACGCTTGCTTAGCTAAATCACCCATAGGGGTTGCTGGGAGTGCATAGCCGACCGTAACTAATATCTTAAGAGCCTAACTATAAAATTCCTTTAAAAATTAAAACAAAAAATTCATTTTTATCCTGATATGGATTCACTGAGTGTATTTTACAAAATCCATGTGTTGGGTATGGGAGACTGGTCTATGCAGAGGCCCCAAGGACTTGGAAACTGCCCCACCTGCTTTGGGAACCTGGTTAACAACTCGTTCCTCAACGTGCTTCTCAAGCATCAACTCTTGCGAAAAACTCCCTAATCCCCTTAGACAGTCCATCACTGTCCTTAGTCCAGTTCCCTGGAGGCTGCCACATTCTATCATAATTTCTCTTTGCAAGTGCGCCTCCCTTCTAAACTATGAACTTTGGGGGAGAGCTGCAATCAACATCTTCTTTTTATCCCTAGAAACTTTCAATGTTACTGAAATTTTATAGAATTGAATATTGATTGGATTGAACTAAATCTAGACACACAGCCACCAAACGTGAAAACAAAAATAAAAATAATGCGGAAAGAGAAGGCAGCATCTCAAGACCTAAAAAGCATAGTAATAAAACCAAAGGTTGGAGTGAATGTTTGGTCTGTCAGCTGGACAGCGTTGGCCATCACTACTGTCACCCCCCAGGAATGAAAGCTCGAGAAGGTCTTTACTCACCCAACTTGTGCTGGACACTTCTGTATCACGGACTGTATTGTTTGATGAGGACAGAGAAACAAGTAAATATCCTCTGGAAGTTCATAGGCAGGAGCAAAAATATACTGAAAACACAACCCAAATAGTATAGTAACGGCACATACACAGTACTTTGGGAGAACTTAGGAATTAAGTATTGTGTTGCAGAAGGTTAAAGGAAACTTCACAGAGTAAGGAGGATTTGCGTTACGTATGGGAGAGTAAACAGAACTCCAGTAGCTTAGAATGTATAGCTAATCTAAAAACAGGCAAAGGTCGAATGAGACCCCAAAGAGTCCTGCATGATCAGACCTGAGGATAATTAGCAATCACAGGGGTGAACGTGGACATGTGGGTGGTCTCAGGAGGGCAGGTGCTGAATACTAAGCTGGTGCTTAATCCTACAGCCAACTATCAGATGTTCCACCTCTGTGTGTGGATATGGGATTGTACGAGTATTTCCATCTTTATCTCTCACACAAGTACACACGTATAACCATGTAGTTACATACATACATAAAAATGGATATTTGTGAATGTAAGAAAAGGGAGATTTCTGAAACCACATGGTTTTAGTTAAAATCCTAGCTCTGCCCCTTAATGACTCCACAATCTTGGGCACTCTACTTATACACTTTATACCTCAGTGTACTCATCTGAATGAAAGGGGTAACGATAACGACCTCATGAGTCACCGTGAATTAATGCAGGCAAAGAAATGTGCAGTCAGTTATGTCCATGTTCTTTCCAGAGAGTGTGTGAGTACCTACAGACAAGAATGGTTCCTTATACTCGTATTTATCTTTCAAAGACGGAGGCAATCATGGGAATTTGGTTGACATTTGTTGATTAAGCGTTAAAGGAAAATACCAGGAATGTTTAGATACATTTCTGCTTTTTCTGTCTGGCTTTTCCACGTTCTTCATTATGAGGTCAAGCAGTTTTGCATTTCTTAGGATTATGTTTTCTCTCCTGGCTTTGCATTTGGCTACTTTCTATCTCCTTTGTTTGTAATGCATGTGGTTCTGGTGCTGTTTCTCTGAGACCCCTCAGTGCACTCTGCTGACTTCTGTGACTCATCTCCGTGTGGCATCATCATGTATCAGCGTCTCCTCTCTCCATTTCTAACAAACAACTCTCTGAGAGTGAAGCGTATCCATGCCAGCAGCACCAAAACCTCGTGTATAGCCTTGCACACGTGTGTGTCTAGTAAGTGTTTGTCCAAACTGGGCTGTATGAAGATCATATAGGTCAGCCGACTTCACCTTTGTTACACTTTGCTCTTTTTTTCTCTAAATCGATTATTGTGCCATATGCTTAACACTAGCTGGTCTTTCTCAGCCCACTTAGCGCTCTTGTTAATGGCAGAGCGGGTATCCATTGGCAACACTTCCTGTTCTTAACCAGCTCATATCTCAGGTAAACTTGCAATTCCATCTTTCCTCCATTCCCCTCCCTGCTCATGTCTTTGGCTCTTTCATACTTTGTTTTTGTTTGTGTGTGTTTTGTTTTGTTTTGGAGGGGTTTTTTTGTTTTTGTTTTTTGTTTTCTTTTCTTTTCTCCTCTCAAACAAAGGGAACTTACATGCCTTCTTCTCTCAAGAACCAGGTTGCAAAATTTCAGGGAACACCCTAGAAGGAAATGTAGTGAACACAACCAGAGAAACAGTTTTTGTCATGCAAGGAAGACAAAATGAATCAGACCAGACTTGGATAAGTCCTTCCCTCTGGTACATCAGAAGGAAGGTAACTAAGTCTTCATGACTTTTTGATCTTAGAGTAAATTAAAAAAAACAGGTGACACTTTTTGAAAGACTTAAAAGACAGGGAGCACCTGGGTGGTTCAGTCAGTTCAAGTCATGATCTCACAGCTCTCAGGATCGAGCCCGGCATTAAGCTCTGTGATGTCAGCTTGGGATTCTTTCTCCCTCTCTTTGCCCTTTCCCCGCTTGTACTCTCTCTCAAAATAAATAAACAAACATTTTTAAAAAAGGCAGAACTGCATCAATACCTGTGGGAAGTATTTTGATAAGAGACATTTCCAAAGTCAACTGTTGGATTTCTTATAAGAAGGAAATTATCTTGAAGAGCAACTCTGAGGAGTTTAGATGAATATTTTTATAGGAAATTCCTCCATAAATAAACCATTCTTCTTAATGTTTTATCAAATTAGCTTGTTTGGGTTTTCCTTAAAGAGATTTTTAGTGTTTAGAGGCAACTCCTTCTAAGTTCATTGTGTAGATGACTTAGAGGGAGCTTAACTTAATGATTACACATTCTTTCTTTTTATATTTCTAAATTTATCTGTTGAACTTGTTATGTGGTTTTACTTACAATTGACTAAACAAATACTGTGAAATATGGCCTAAGTAAAGCAGTAAGAAAAATAAAAATAATTTCTGAATAGTAACTTGGAAGTTTCAAGGGATTATTTAAATTCTTTTTAAAGTTTTATTTATTTATGTATTTTGAGAAAGTACAAGAGGGTTTGGGTAGAGAGAGAGGGAGAATCTCAAGCAGGCTTGGTTCTGATAGCTCAGACCCCAATGCAGGGCTCAGTCTCACAAACGGTGAAATCATGACCTGAGCCGAGCTTAGGAATTAGACGTTCAACCTACTGAGCCACCCAGGCACCCCTGAAAATCTTGTTTCAGTGAGCTTTAAAAAGTTTCATTCTGGGGGCACCTGGGTGGGTCAGTTGGTTAAGTGTCTGACTCTTGATCTCGGCTCAGTTCTCAATCTCATGTCATGAGTTCAAGCCCCACATTAAGCTCCACACTAGTCAAGAGGACTACTAAAAAAAAAAAAAAGTTTCACTGTGTTTTCTACCACTTTAAATTTAATAAAAAATCGTAAAAGAAAATGGCATTAAGAAAAAAAAACGCTGTGTAGCACCATCCTAAACACCCATAAATGAAGGTGGTGACTACTTTGGAAGATGTGTATGGCATTTCCGGTGAGCATTTCTGGTAGGCGCTGCACAGTAAAATGAGCATTCAACAGACAGTTATTAGGTGTTAACAATATGCCAGGAACCATCTACGCCTGTGAGAGTTACAGGTCACAGCATGTTGGATCGAGGTGGTTCTCAGGAGGAAGTTTAGGAGAGCCTGCACTCCAAAACACGCCAGTCAAGAGTAAGGTCTACAACTTGGCCTCTGACAGTCAACAACAGCATCTGTGATCCTTCTAGCTGACGATGTCCCGTATATCATGATGAGTTGCAGAAAACAGGGGCTCCAGCGTCAGCCATTCTTGTTTATGACTCCAGCGTTATCACTTCCTGAGTGATTTTAAGCAAACTACTTACTATGCTTCTGTTACTTCACCAGGAAAGTGAGGATAATACCCACGTTTAATCCTCGAGCCTGGCACAATATGTGATATATATGACACAGTCTATTACTGGACAATCCAATTACTATTACTGCAACTCCGTATCACTTCATTTAGGCTGCTGAGATACCCTGGCTCTCTTCTTTTCTCTCTATTTCTTCCTCCACTTACAGCACACCTGCTTGAGAGCAAAGACCCCACGTACCCTCTGTTGCGTTCCCCACGGTACTTGGAAGACTTAGCTGATACACACTTAAGTCTATGAGTTTGTTTTCCAGGCTGAGTACTACACAAATAATCCGTAGCAAATTTTAGCAACTACTTGACTTCTGGAGATTTTGAACCACCTGCTTTGGGAGTCTTTCTGCCCCGTGGCTCCCAGATTCCAGACAGTTCTGTAGATTCCGGAATCTTCCAGATTCCAAACTGCTGGTCATTCTCACTTTGATATCTCACGAGCAAGTAAGACTTTTGGAACCATTGCTATCTCCCCAAAGACTCTTTAATTCTCTCAATAGCATAGTATTTTTGCTTCAAATCTGGGCTCTCTTCCCCCTCAGACTTCAGCTCGACCTAAATTTGCCTTGCAGAATAGCAAGTCCATATCCGACCATTAATCAAACATGGAATAAACTCAATGCCGTGTTGCATTTCCCTCTTTGTTTTTGTTTTTGTTTTTTTTTTAATATTTTTATTTTATTTCTAGGATAGAGAGAGACAGTGTGAACAGGGGAGGGTCAGAGAGAGAGGGAGACACAGACTCTGAAACAGGCTCCAGGCTCTGAGCTGGCAGTCAGCACAGAGCCCGACGCGGGGCTCGAACCCACGAACCACGAGATCATGACTTAAGCGAAAGTTGGACGCTTAACCGACTAAGTCACCCAGGCGCCCCTGCATTTCCCTCTTTGACTCCTTGTCTCTGTGAGCTGCTGGGTGTTACTTTAACAAACTGCTGATTTTTAATAACATAGGTGAAACTGCAACACGGACTAGATGAGATTTTGTTTGTCCCTTTTGCCAGATCCGGGCCAGTGTAATTCTTGCTGTGATGCCTCAAGTGTCAGTAAACAATTTGAATAAAATTATTTTTTCAATTTGCAAAATTATGAGCCCAGAATTAAGAGCTGTTTTAATGGTTGGTTGATGACTGAGCTCCTCTATTTAATCACAAACCAGCAGCACTAGTGCTGGCCACAAAGCACGCTTGTCCCCGCTGATGTAGGCTTCCAAGAAAATCTCTGGTGGGACGCCCGAGCCCTCAGGATGATCAAGAGCTAGGACCCATGTTCCCATGTTCATACAAAACCTGAATCCATAAGGTCCGCTCATGGAAGAAACAGCCCTGGGGGGTGTACCTTTAACCAGCACATGAGAAATTAAAGAGCAGGAGAGGCAGAGGTGGTGGGCTACGCTTGAATCCGGCTCTGTCGTCGCTTAGCTGGATAAGATGAAGGTGATTTGTCTCGCTTCTGTGAGTCTGTTTTTCACTCCCAAAATTGAGAGTATGATTAGTTTCCTGATTAGCCTTTTATGAAAAAACAAAAGCAAAAACAAAAAAACAACCAGCACATTGCTTTTCACATGACAGTTGCTAAGTTTTTCTTCTTCTACTAAATGAAAACTCACTTCCTCTTTTTTATCTCCGAACAGCTTAGGTTTTTTAAGTTATGTTTTAAACTGAAGGGAAATTTTTCCCAAGAGCTGCAATTGGTCTTGGTTAATCCTTCAGGCCTGAGAGCATACATCCACTTGATTTTCCCTGACACATGAAATTAGTTTTCGTGTTCTCCCCGGCCTGTTTTCCATCAAGCTAAAGAGTTGGAATTTCTTTAACGAATTCTTAAAATATATGGTTTATAACCTCACACGCTTGCAGTTACTCACATCTGCATAGCTTCTAGTTTGTTGAGATCCTTCTTACAAGCTGTGGGCCTGGACTCGGGGAGGTATTTTGGCTAAAGGCAAAAAACACTAATAGATGAGGCAAAGCCCTCCCAAGTTTTAGGTACTTTGTCGGCTGGTAAATGATGGAAACACCACCAAAGAGGAAAAAAGTTAATATACTGTGGGAAGTTTCATCAGTGTCATCCCCTTAATCAGTTAGGTGAATCCTGGGTATCAGGAACTGACTTTGAAGGTGTTGATTTCTTCAGAGCAGAACTTTCCAGAGAGAAAATTAAAGTTTGAAAGAGACATGGGAGGTCTTGTCAACTGGGTTTGCCAATTTCAAATTCCAGTGAGTCTTGAGCCAAAGGAAAACCATCCATGGAATGCTTGTTATATTTAAAAGCTTTGCAACGGTTAAATATCTGAATATTTTAAAGAATTTTTAAGTGATAAGGACATCTATATTGGTAAAATTTAATTGCTTGGAGTTCTAATTGTGCATGAATGAATGTGAGCCTCGCTGCTGGGACCGTCCCACAGCCACCGGTCAACCTTGACACCCAGCGATGGGAGGTGAGCTGTTTTAGTGTCTCTCTGACCTGGCATGGAAGAATGAAAAACCTTACACTTTGGAGGAAGAGTAACCTTGGGTTTATATTTTTTCTAATGACACATGTACCTTTTGCAAATTTCTAAAACATGTGAGCTTCATTTTGCATATATGTAAAACGTGGATGATACCCCGGATCTCAAAAATCATAAACGGTGTGTACATAGCACCTCCCCCAAGGAGCTTCCTTTGCTCTTGTGAAGAAATCTAGGTGGCGCTACCCACAGCTGATCTTTAAGTGACAAAAGAGCAGAGCGTGGGAAGGCAGCAGACACCAAAAATGGTCTTAGTTTTGCTGTTCAAAAAGATTTGCAGGTTTATACCTTTCTCTCTAAAACCAAACAGAAAACCCACCACCTTATTTTAGTTTACAATAATCCTTGCAAACACTGCTATATGCAAACCTTGTTCTCTATGCTGAGAACCCCAGTAGAGGACAAATAGAGAACTTCTAAGTTCTAAGTTCTTCTAAGTTCCTTCTAAGGAGTGGGGACTCATCACACAAAGTAAACACACACAAAGGGTCATTTTATGTTGACACTTTAACGAAGAAATGCTACCTGGGGGTGACGCTTTGTATAAGGAGGGCTGGGACACAGGTAACACTTGAGGTTTATGTGGCAGAGAACAATAGTCGTGGTAAATACTGAGATATTTACTCCAATACTACTATTGGAGTTTTTGGACAAAACATCCAGGCTAAAAAAGTGATAATAATGATTATAATACATTGTTGCCATGAGCCAATTTGACTCTTGCTCATGGTGGGCCACATGGACCAGCCATGCCTAAGGGAGAGTATTCATGGTGGGTCACATGGACCAGCCACACCTAAGGGAGAGTATTCATGGTGGGCCCACATGGACTAGCCACACCTAAGGGAGAGTATTATTCATGGTGAGCCCACACGGACCAGCCGCACCTAAGGGAGCATATTTAATCCTGTGAGTAAACTGAGGATAGATAAATTACACAGTGGGGCAAAGGGCCACTTCATAGTGGCACAGACTGTGAGCCAGTGGAAAGGGACAGAGAACGTTTTGCCATGCAGCCACAATGGACACATTATTTATCCATAGAACTCTATCTTTTCTCATTTGTAAGATGGAGATTCTAATACATAACTCTTAATGCCATCTTGTTGCAAGAATGTACTAAGATAGTATTTTCTAATACTGCGTGACTTTGAATTTGTGCACCATGATATATACATACATATACATATATGTACAATATTTACATATATAGATACACACATATATATGCTCATTATATAAAATACGTTATTTTCCCTGAGCTGATACAAACGTCACAAGAAATGAACCTCCATTCACATAGCGGGCTATTAAATGAAATGATCAGAGTTTTCATTGTAAGCAAAGGCAAGAAGCCCAACTTGCTACAATCCAAATTGAGACACGTTTATTCTATGTTACCAGGCTTGCTGGTTTACCTACAACTGCAAAGAAGATAATTTTTGCTGCCTCAGGATTTAACGATGATAAAGTTTTATTCTTATATGACATTGACAAAAGACACAACATTCTTTGTGGTTATCATTTTTATGATAATCTAAATCTCTTATTATACTTTTTTGGTAGTAACCATCTCTGAAGTGAAAGGAAAAAATGCAGTCCTATGAAAAATAGTCATACCTTCAAATTATATAAAAATACCGAAAGCTTTTTTTTTTTTGGCAAAGGCAAATTCAACATGGACTCCACACTAAGATGAAGTTGTATCTTGATAGCAAGCATATGCATTTTTAAAGATAACCTAATTTGTGGGAGACCATGAAATAAAACAAGAGTAAATGACCAGGCCATCAAAATGTTTAGAAAATGGGAATTTTCACGTAGCACTCTGTACTCACTGTGCTCTGAAAACTGCTTCCTAGTCATGGATGGCAGAGATTTTTGTATATTCCAGGTTTCAGATCAATACTGGGTAAATACACGAGATTTTCTTAAACTTTAATCTTGAACCCTTCAGATCATTCTAACCTAAAAATAAGCCTCTTTTAAACTGTAAAGGATCCTACAAAAGGATTTCAGATCAAGCTGGGGACATGATGACATGATTAAATCACTGATCTAGCTGAATGGCTGCAGGCCATTAAGAAAGATGCTACTATTGAATGGAATCAGTAAAACCCTTTAATTACTGATTAAAGATATAAGCAAGTGACAGGGGCTACAATTTTAGCCTTGGGCTTCATCATTCCTGTTCAATGTAATTGGTAGAGTTCTACCACAGATCTATATTCTAAATGGCTTTTTAGTTAAAAGAAACATGAAAGGAAGAAAAGAAAACCCTTCAATTTCTTAACCATGCTGCATACATACATATACATTCACATATCATAATATCTATTTATCTAACTCCCTATAGACAGAAAAAAATGAGCATGCCTCAAGATACATAAATCAGATAGTTTCAAATGGAATATGGTAAAGTTTAAAAGAGCAGTTTTCTTTGGATAGGGGGATTATATGTGATTTTTTAATTTTCTTATTCTGTGTGTTATCCTTCCGTAAAGCGGATATATTACTTTTATTATTTGAAGAAAAGTAAATCCTATTATCATGTCTTTTGCTATTAACTTCTTCAGACTTTAGGCCCAGAAATTCCTTAGTGCTAACCACTTTTAAAATAATGTAACTGATATAATCTTTTCCTTGCTATTGACAAGCGTCATGTTATGTATTTCATTAGTAGGTAAAAATACATCATTCCTTGTCATTCAATGTCAAGATACAGGGCATTTTTAAAAGATGAATAACTTTGTATCTTTTTTGAATTTCTGGTGAGTTCCCCTCACCACCACCACCCATATTTGAACTGAGCAAAGTGTTTGGCATGTAGTAAGTAGGTAATAATTGCATCCTACATTGCTTGAAGGTTTTAGACAAAAGAGCTTTTGCTTTGCTTTGCTTTGTTCTGCTTTGCTTTGCTCTGCTTTGCTTTTATTATTTATTCATGTTTTACTGTAGGGGCTTCTGAGGTATGTTTATCAGCAATCATCTGTCCCTTGTGTGTGGGGAAGGTATCTGGGAGGGACAAGTCTAGAGGCAAGGACATCAATCAGTTAACATTGGACTTTGTTTTATTCAGTGCCATGTCCATTTCTCTCTCGAGCTGATATCTACGCCATACATCACTAGTTATTTGTTTGTGGCTTGTGTTCCCTAAGTCTATTGCAAGCTCTTTGGGGGCAAGGACTGTCTTTTCTGCTTCTGGGTCTTCTGTCCCTGCACAGAGCCCACCGCTTCTCCCTGTCTTTTAGGAGAAGCCCAGAAAGTGTTCTTAAAGATGTCACTCACACTAATGTAGTCAAGCTCAGACCCAAAGGAGTTAATTGAATGGTTTTGCCCTCCTGAGTCGGGTAATAGAGTAAAACATCATTTACAGATTTCCTACCCGTAAATCACACATGTAATCCTTGGTAAACCCAATGTGCCCAAAGTTAATAGTTTTGGGGTGTGAATGGAAGTATCTGGATTGCTACGTTTTCTTAAAGATTTAAAAATTAATTGAGGTTCATTTGGCCAAGAATTATCTCTTCTTTGTTGCTTTCGGTATTATTTTCCCAGTCTGGTTTGAGGAAGAAGATTCTGCCGTTCTCATAAATCAAAAGAAGGCACAATGTCCCATTCTCTGTTCCCTAGAAAAGTTCCTATGAGACAAAATGATCTGCGTATTGTGCGAAATTGTAATGAAATTACTTCTACAGCTATTCAGCTTCTTGTTTTCTTTGTGAGAAGCATTTAACGGGTTCAAGTTCTTTAACGTTACATAGTTCATGTCATCCATTTTAAGTTAAACGCTTTCTAGGAATTTGCCTCTTCCCCTTAAACTTTCAAAATGGCTGCCCCAAAGGTTTTTTTTTTATTAAGTTTTTCATTTTAATTCCAGCATAGTTAACATACAGTGCTTATATTAGTCTTGGGTGTACAATAGAGTGATTCAACAATTCTGTACTCAGTGCTCATCAGGACAAGTACACTGCTTAATTCCGTTCATCTATTTCACTCACCCGCCCCCCCACCTTCCCTCTGGTGACCATCAGTTTGTTCTATAGGTAAGAGTCTGTTCCTTAGTGTGTTTCTTTCTCCGTTTATTCCCTCCTTTGCTCCCCATTTATTTTGTTTCTTAAATTCCACATATGAGTGACATCATATGGTATTTGTCTTTCTTGGATCACCTGATTTCATTTAGCCATTATACTCTCTAGCCCCATCTATGTTGTTTCAAATGTCAAGATTTCATTTTATTTGTGGATGGATAGCATTCCATTGGACCTATGTCCTGCCTCTTCCTTTATCCATTCATCTTATGATGCATCTTACGATACACATCTTACTTTAGCCACTTCCGTATCCTGGCTATTGTAAATAATAAAATAATGCTGCTATAAACATAGGGGTGCATGGATTCCTTTGAATTAGTGTTTTTGTTTGTTTGTTTGTTTGTATTTTGGGTATAAATACCCAGTAAGTAGATTACTAGATCATACGGTCTTTCCAATTTTAACTTTTTCAGGAACCTCTGTACTGTTTTCCAGAGTGGCTGCACCAGTTTGCATTCCCACCACCTATGCACAAGTGTTCCTGTTTCTCCAGATCCTCGCCGACACTTGCTGGTTCTTGTTCTGACAGATTTGAGGTGATACCTCATTGTACTTTTGTTTGCATTTGCCTGATGATGAGTGATATTGAGCATCTTTCCATGTGGCTATTAGCTGTCTGTATTTCTACACTATTTGCAGACAACACAATACTATATGTAGAAAACTCTCGGGGCGCCTGGGAGGCTCAGTCAGTTAAGGTTCCGTCTTCGGCTCAGGTCATGATCTCATGGTTTGTGAGTTCGAGCCCCACATCGGACTCTGTGCTGACAGCTCAGAGCCTGGAGCCTGTTTCAGATTCTGTGTCTCCCTCTCTCTCTGCCCCTCCCCTGCTCATGCTCAGTCTCTGTCTCTGTCTTTCTCTCTCAAAAATAGGTAAACATTAGAAAAAATTTTTAAAAGAAAGGAAAAACAAAACCCTCAAGACTCTACCAATAACTTACTAAAACTGATAAATGAATTCAGTAAAGTTGCAAGATACAAAATCAATGTATAGAAATCCATGACATTTTTGTATACTAATCATGTTCTAAAGTTTTTGATGACATTTTCTTATTTTTTTAAAAAGTCAGCTGGATATGTAGATGTTTCCTTTTTCCCTGGCAATACTGTTGGTGTCTTATCTCTTTATTTCTTTGATGAATCATATCAGAGGGGTATTGATTATTTAAATAAACTTTGAAAACATCTGAATAGTTTCAATACTTTTAGGTTTGTAATAATGTTGCACATGCAGTACAGAGAATTCCCACATGCCAATTTCACATATTTGTGACAAATACAAAACGAACATGCATACAGTGTTATTAGCTAAACTCCAGATATTATTCAAGTTTTCCTTGTTAAATGATGCCCTTTCTCTGTCCCAGGATCCTGTCGGAGACCCCACGTTATGTTTACCACTGTGCTGTGCAACGGTCTCTTAGACTTTGCCAATTGTTTAGATCTTGACAGTTTTGAGGCCAGGTATTTTGAAAAATAGTCTTCAATTTGGGTTTACCCTGTGTGTTTTCCGAAGTCAGGTTGGGTGACGGGTTTGGGGGAAGAGTGCCACAGAGAACAGATGTCCGTCTTACCACACTGCGTCAAGGGTCTGAGCCGTCAACATGGAGTCGTGGGTCATGTTCCCCTTGACCACTAGGTGATGGCAAGTTTGCCAGCTTTCTTCACCACAGAGTCTCTCTGTCTCCCCTTCCACACTCGGTCCTTTGAGGCAAGATACCAAGTGCCACCCCACTGGGTTGGAGAATGACCCATGAGGTAGGGAATTAATCCACCCCCCAGAGGACTGACTATCCATATACATTATTGGGAATTCTCCTGTATGGAAGATTTGTCTCTTCTCCCGTAATTACTTATTTGTCCAGTCATTTATTTATCATTACATGTATGGATTTTATACTTCTGGTTATAATCCAAGACTGTGCTGTGTACTTTGTTGCTCTAATTGTTCTACTTTCGGCATTTGGGGGCCACTTCACTTTGCTTCCTGTGCGCCTTCAATATAGGTTTTCTGAGCACAGCCTTCCTTTGGGAGAATAGTAAATGGTCCAGGTACATTTTTATGTTCCTTGACCCAGGTCTAGAATCAGCCATTTCTCCAAGGAGCCTGTGGGGCTTTTATTAGTTCTGTTTTTCTATGTTTAATTAACTTCTGACTTAATTGCTTTGTTTTCAGGGAATGCGCTCTGTACTGTATTGTTCTGTTTTTTTTAGCTTTTATTTTTGAAATGTGTTAATTCTAACTTTGTGGCCTAGCATCTGGCAAACTTCTGTAAATGTTTTATGTATGCTCTGGAACAGCATTAGATAATTGCTGGGTGCAATGTTTTCTGGAATATCTAATAAATCAAACTTGTTGGCATTTATTTTCTGTTTTTATGTATCATTTTAACTTCTGGATGGCCTAACCTAACTTGAGAGAAAAAGATGGGACAAAACCTTGTAGTATGATGCTGGATGTGGTATTTATGTTGTAATTCTACCATATTTTCACTTTTGTTCATGTTTTGTTCATTCGAAGCCATTTAATCAGTGCATCCAATGAAGGGATATGACCTATTAAGCGGGCCCCCAGTGCCAAAGGAGAGTGTAGGACCCCAGTCACTGGTGAGGACGTTCATACCTTCTTCCCACTGCCCCCCACCCCCACCGGCCCCCATAGAAGGATGAGTCTGCTGCGACATCACAGCAGGACAGGACAGGTACCCGGACAGAGTGTGAGCCAGAGGCCTCAGCAAGTCACCTGCCAATGGGCCGCATGCTGCCCTGTTGCTGTGCCCTCAGATGTTGTGGGGAAGGTGCCCAGCCTTCCGGTTCCCACGCCCAATCCACTTCGAGGGGCAGACGGGAAGGGCCAAGTGTGAGCATCCCCTACTGACATGACCCGGGGCAGGGGAGGGGACCAGGGCTGAAGGGGGCAGCCGTGAGGCCCTGACACCCTAGCCCTGCAAGTCATGAGCACGTGTGAGCTGAAGCTCCAGGATCCCGACATGTGTTCCATTAGATTTCAGTTATGAAAACAATTTCAAATTGAATATTTTTTTAAAAGTCATTGTTTTAATTATTATTTTATTATCGAAGTTTAGTTGACATAACATGGGAGATAGTTTCAGGTGGACAGCATAGTGACTCAACAATTTTGTACGTTATGGAAGGCTTGCCCGAGCACGCGTGGTCACCGACCGCCACCACACAGTATTATCATACTATTATTGGCAATATTCCCTACGCTGTATATTTCGTCTCTGTGACTTATTTATCTGATAACTGGAAGTCTGTACCTCTTAACCCCCCTTCACCTATCCCACCTGTCCTCTCTAGCAACCACCTCATATTCAATATTATTCAAAATTTGAAGCTGACTGATGTTTAAAAAGCTCCCCCGGGGCCTTTCTGAGAGGAAGATTCCAGATGGCTCTAGCCACGCCCCCGAAGGCCCTGCACATGACCTTCCTGCTCTATTTCCTACTTTGTGTCTTAACATTTACTCAGTCTTTTTGGGTTTTATTTGCCAAATGTATCTTTGTTTTTCACTTTTGCCAATTTTTGATAGTTTAAGTTGTGTCTTTTGCAAGCAATATGTAACTTAATTTACTAATTGTTTTAATGTTTTTCTTTTTTTGAGAGGTGGAGAGAGAGATGGAGAGACAGAGAGACAGAGACAGAAAACACCAGCAAGGGAGAGGCAGAGGGAGAGGGAGACACAGAATCTGAAACAGGCTCCAGGCTCTGAGCTGTCAGCACAGAGCCCGACGCGGGGCTTGAACCTACAAGCCATGAGATTATGGCATGAGCCAAAATCAGACACTTAACTGAGTGAGCCACCCAGGCACCCCTACTAATTTTTAAACTTTGAGATGTTTTTGTGATCTTTCTAGGGTTTTCTCCATTTGCAGTTGTTTGTATTAACAAACACTTTGTCTCGCCCATTTTATTATGTGTTTTCTAGTGTCATGATTTTTCAATACATTTCTTTCATTGTCCTCCTTTTTACACATAATTGAGTTTTTAAAAATATTATTTCAGCTCTCCTTTACCTGGCAGAATGTAAAACATCTACTTCTATATATGTTACTCTTTAATTTAACACACATAATCAGCCACTTATAAAGTACATTCATAACCCCTTTCTGAATAACAAAAGAGCCTTCGAATCAATTATGCTGATCCTTCCTCCCACAGACCCCAGGTCTCTGCATATTCCCCATCATCATTTCTCCAAGGATTCAGTCACTGTTAGTGATTCCTTCTATTTATTTCCACTGAAACATCTTTACTGTATTCTTTTTTTTTTTTTTAATTTTTAATGTTTTATTTATTTCTAGGAGAGAGAGAGAGAGAGTGAGCAGGGGAGGGTCCGAGAGAGAGGGAATCACAGACTGAAACAGGCTCCAGGCTCTGAGCTGGCCGTCAGCACAGAGCCCGACGCGGGGCTCGAACCCACGAACCGCGAGATCATGACCTGAGCGAAAGTCGGACGCTCAACCGACTAAGCCACCCGGGCGCCCCACCTTTACTTTATTCTATTTCTATCCATAACACACTTTTCTGTACACACAATTAGGAATTGGCGTCTGCTTGTAACTCATCATTCTGAGGACAAATTGTCCACTATCTTCCAGGTCCTATTATTAGATTGAAGAGTGGAGTGTAAACCTAACTGCTTTTAAATCTGTCTTTTCCCTATTTCAAATTTCTCTTTGACTTTTGAGTTCTATGGTTTCACTATAATTGATCCAAATACAGTTTTCTTTTTATTGATCTCACCCGTACACATTGGGTACCTCTTGCAGCTGTGATTTGACTGGGGACTTAGGTATTTCATTAGCCCTAAAAAGCTCCCTAGTCACAACCTCTGGAATTACCAACCCTCGGTCCTTTGTAGTGCTGCCCGCGGGGACACCGGTTAGATGCTTGATAGAACTTCCCATACGATTTCCTCAGCTCTTCACTTTTCGTTCATATTTTCTGACATCTGTGTCTTTGGGCTGCGTTCTGGGTAACTTTGTGGATTTATCCATGAATATCCTTCTTCTCATTGGTTTAATCAGCTGTTTAATAATTAATTGAGTTATTGAGTCTCATAAATGGGCATGTATGTACATTACATGCACATATATATTTACAGATAAATCTAGAGCTGTTGATTCATCTCTTTAGATCTCTGGCTATATCTGTACCTGTATCTATATTTATATCTATATCTAACTATCTATCTACACATTGTATCGAATTATTTTTCAAAGTTTCTTGTCTATATCTATATTTATATTTATACCTATTATACATTGTATTTGGTTATTTTTCTTTCTTTAATGTTTATTTATTTGAGAGAGAGACAGAGAGACAGAGCACAAGCAGGGGAGGGTCAGATAGAGAGGGAGACATAGAATCTAAAGCAGCTTCAGACTCTGAGCTGTCAGGACAGAGCTCAACACGGGCTTGAACCCACGAACTGTGAAATCATGACCTGAGCCAAAGTCAGATGCTTAACTGATTGAGCCATGAAGGGGCCCCAGTACTTGGTTATTTTTCAAAGCCTTCTTGTCACTTAGGATCATTTCTTGCTGTTGCCTCAGTTTTGGCAAGAAGAAACTATTTTAAAAGATAAGAAAGCTTTGAAACTATATACATATCTCATTTGTATAATATTAACTAATAGTTATCTTATAATTTCAATAATAAGGAGTCCAAATGTGATTCTTACATTTCCCACTGACCCTCATGCACGATGCTAGCTCTTTTTGTAATGTTTACTCATCTTTGATCATGGTCTTTCATATTTAGTTAATTTAAACTTGTGGAAAACCAGAACTTCTAATCTGAGGATATTTTTTCAGGGAGATTTATGTCTGATTCTTCAGAGGTCTTCAGATGTCACTGACATGGGACCATTTCATCCTGTAACACTGGAAAATGTTGGTGCCCTTAGAAACAGTGAATGAACCTGATGATGTCAGAGGATAGGTTTTGCTTGATAGTGAGCAGTGACTTCCAAGCTGTTCAGAATGTTAATGTGAGTACAGGTGAAGTTTAGAACTAGGCAGACTTAAGAATGTCCCCAACAGAGATAAGAACATTGGAGTCCAAGGTGTGGATTAGACCATGAAAGGACTGGAAAATATACCTGTAATTGTCAAGGTCTTCCATAATTTTCAGATAAGGATATTTAGTAAAAGACAACTGAAAGAAGTAAATGTTACTTATGATAGAAATATATGATGTCATCAGTGTGAGTTCAGATACATGTGGTCAAAGGAGAGAAAAGAATGTGGCTTCTCACTTCCACTCCGTCGCAGAACGATTATCTGCAGAGTGACTTCCAGAGCTGTTCTTTCTCAGGAAGAGAGCCCTGCCTTTACATAGGATGGCAAAGCATCCAGCAAAGGACTGCAGTTCAGTCTCCTCCACGCGTATGTGCGGTCAAATACATGTTATCAGAAACAGTCACGAGTATCAGTTCCAGAAAATTCGCTGCAGCACGGGCTGGCTCATCTAGAAAGTGACCTGTGTGTGCTTTCTTCCTTTCCCCTGTTTTCATACCAGAAACTAAGATCCATGGCTAGACCTAGAGTAGTCATGTCAGAACCTCAAAGAGAGACACAAGTGATGTCAGAAAACGAAAACGTCTGGCCTCTGATAACCTTCTGGAGCCACCACGCAGATCCTCAATTGTCCAACTCCAGAATAACAACTCAAATCACCCTTTCTTAACATGCTATGGGAACTTTACCATGAAAATTATAACTCAACTAAAATGCAAACAATATCCCCCTCACAGGGGTGGAGTGAGACATAGGATAACATGCCTGAAAGAATTTGCTAGATTCTGAAATACCAAAAGATGAAATTCATAAGCCAGGAAGCATTCCTATAACTGCTTACATTCCATACACACAACATCTTGTTCGTGTAATGTTTAGGAATTGTTTAAATCCTCCCTCTATTCAAAATTTGTATGTTAAACTTGTCATTATTTATGCGCTGGGGTTGGTAAGCTTCTGTTTCACATTTGGGTGCCAAATGTCCAATTCTGTGGATTAGTAGGACACAAAGAGGAAGGAAAATTGATTTCAAGGCAGCCACTTTAAAGCAGCTTGCATTTCTGTTCTTGATTCCAATACTGTCTTCCCTCCAGCGTTTCCTTACAGAAATACCCTTAGGACTGATGAAGCAGGGCAGCTCCTCACATTCTTCATCTTCCCCACTACAGCCGGGGCGGCTCCCCCAGTCCTGGGCTCCTAAACTATAATCTCTTCTTGCCTGCTATGCATTGACCCTCCCAGACACAACTATTACCCCTGAAAGAGTTAAAAGCTTCCATTTGTCATGTAAATGAGTAGTTTCTGAATCCTTAGAAACAGAACAAATTAAGCCAGGCTAGTTGGCTTTACTGACTCTCATTTCCACATCGACAGTCACACAGGCCTTCTGAAAATGATGGCATAATTGTTGACTCAAGTTGGCAGGGAGTTTCTTACATATTCTAAGCACCCAGCCTTGCGGACGAGGTCAGCACCAAGTGTCCATAAATTTGTAAAGACTCAAATACAGGAAGAGTGATCACAAGTGTGACATGGCCCGAAAGCAATGAGAATACTCTGAAGATTCTCAGGAAGTGATCACGTGAGCTCTGCTGAAGACCCCCTGGAGAAATGTGCTTGACCACCAGCCTCAGGGCAAGCAGCGATGGTGGAGTGTCAGATGATAGTTAGGGTACTGCAACAGTTCTATAATTTCATCCAATTATAACTTTTAAAACCGGCATGATCCTGCTCTGATATTCTCTGTAATAAAAATCAGCTTCTGACAAGAAGCCTTTCCAAGAGCTAAATGAGGAAAAGGCTCTCCGGACAGGAAGATACATCGTACCTGCACTGAATGTGTCAGCAACTTGAAAAGAATTGAACACTCTAGGAAAATGACTTTCTTCTAGGGAAAATGTTCAGTTAAATTCAACAGCTATTTACCATCTCTGTGTTTTCTGGAAGGCAAAGATGTGTCCTGTCCCAGAGGAGACTTTACTGCAGAAAGACGGGACCCCGGTCACAGATTATGGTCCAAACCACAGTGGGTATGAGAAAGATTCTGTTTGGGGGCTCAAGTGTTTCCAGTGAGGGAAACGAGCAAGCAATGGTGCCAAGGTGGCCACAGGGAGCCACTAGGGACCAAGCGCGCTCGTGAATACTCTGGCTGCCAAGATGGCTACCTCTGAGGTCACAGTGGGGTCACAGAAGGAAAGAGGGAAGGGAAGGAGAAGATAAGGAGATGAATCTCTGTATCTCCAACTCCTATTGGAACAGAAGCAATTCTTTCACATTTCATGATACTGAGTCTTCACATGGTTGTGTGTGAAAACGATTAAAATTATTTGAAAGGTAATAAATTAGACTCTACAGAGCAGCAGAAGCCACAAAGGGTGGTCTGTGGAACTCCAAGGCTCCCCAAGCTTCTTTCAGGGGGACCATGGGGTCAAAACTGTTTGCACCATAACGCTAAGACATTGTTCACCGTTTTACCTTCACCGACATTGACACTGATCAGCAAGGGCAACAATGGGTAAACTGTTCACGCTTTCGCATGAATCAAGGCGCCAGCTCTGAAGCGTATGGGAAATCACCGCGTTCATCGCCACCCCACACACGGGAGGGATTTAGTATTTTAGAAAATTTATGTTTGCCACCGTGACCCTGACAGCTTCCTGATGCTCCATGGCTTTTAGGATGAATTGGTGTCTAGATGTTATTTAATGAAGCATGTCAACGTTTGGGAACACTGCCTACCTCAGTGAACCAGTATTTTCCAAATAACCAATGAATGATGTTATGAAATCAAGATAAGTATATGACCCACTCAAGGTGCAAAATAGACCAGGGGCACCTGGGGGCTCAGTCAGTAAAACATCCAGCTTTGGCTCAGGTCATGATCTCGAAGTTCTTGAGTTGGAGCCCCACGTCAGGCTCTGTGCTGACAGCTAGGAGCCTGGGGCCTGATTCCAATTCTGTGTCTCCTTCCCTCGGTGACCTCCCCAGCTCACAGCCCCTCTCTCTCTCTCTCAAAAATAAATAATATTTTAAAAAATTTACAGCACAAAACAGACCAAGAGAATTTAAGGTAACATATTACAAATTCTTAATTGATATGTTTTGCATCCTGCATTATAAATAAACTTTAAAAAAATTAAATTTTGGTTTGCATCTAAGTAGACTATTCACAAACATCTGAAAAGCTATTAAAATAGCTCTCCCTTTTCCAACTACATATTTGTGTGAAACTGAAGTTTCTGTATTTTAAATAAATTAACATATGACAATAAATTAACTCAATGGTGTATATGATTACCCAGCTTTTATTTATGCAGCCAGATGTCAAAGAGATTTGCCAAAATGGAAAGCAATGTCATTCTTCCTTCTTCTTCTTTTTTTTTTTTTTTTAGTTTGGAGAATATAATTACTTTTACAAGAATGTAATGAACACATTGCTACTTTTACATGAATTAACAAATAAGTAATTTAAAAATTTTATATTTAATTTCTATCTATAAATATAATACACATAAATAAGAGAGTTTTGATATCATCACTAGTTTTTAAGAGTACGGATGAGTCCTAAGACAACAACATTTGGGAATCTCTGAAGTAACAGGAAAGTAATTGGAGACCAATATGGAAAGAAATGCTAGCTCAAAACCACAGAAATGTGGATGTCACTGTGAGCAACTGGCTTTTTATCTGGAAGGTAATGGAAAAATCAATGAATATTGGGAACTAAAAAATAATGCTGTCCTAATTATAATGGACTTAGAACACAGTACTGATTAGGATAAGAAGTAACAGAAGGTAGGAAGAAGAGCTGAAACAAAGCTCTGCTGGTGGAATCTTACAATAGGAAATAAATTATTGTTATTGGAGAATTTACAAGAGTGTGATTTAGTGGCTGATTGTCAATGGATGGATTGTAAGACATTGATATTTGGGCAGTAATTTGGAAGATCAGGGTGTTGTTCCATGAGATCTCAAAGAACAGAGACACGGGGAGAGGAGAAGTTGAGGTTTTAATTTAGGGCATGTTGAATTTTTGCTTCCAGAGACACACAAAGTAGACTGGGTGTGGTGGGGAAGAGCTTGGAAAGGTTGGAGTTCAACCTGAGAACATTACCAGGGCTGGAGGTCCATGGTTGATTCCGTGGAGACGGAAAGCATTGTACAAGCCTGTGAGAGTGGAAGAGGGCACCCGGGAAAAGAGTAGGCACAGAGCTGAGAAGTGGATTGATGATATTTCCAATGGCGGGGGGAGGGGGGAGGCAGAAAAAATGGGATATGAGAGAAAAAAATAATCAGAACTGGGAGAATTTAAAAAGTACTGTATTGGGGCACCTGGGTGGCTCAGTCAGTTGAGCAGCCAACACGATTTCAGCTCAGGTCATTATTTCAGTGTTGAGGGATCAAGCCCAGTGTCTGACTCCGTACTGAGCGTGGAACCTGCTTGGGATGCTCTCGCTCTCCATCTGCCTCTCTTCCCTGCTCACACTCCCTTCTTCTCTCTCAAGTTAAAAAAAAAAAAAGTGCCATATCAAAGAAGTCAAGACATAAAATGGTTGTGAAGGGTAGACTGTGGGGGACTTTTCACTCAAGTGCAGTTGATTTTAACTATTGCATTTGTTTGTTGTGTCACATTTCTAAGATTTGCATGGTACTCAGGTACTTAATTTCAAAGGCAGTATTCATGTAACTCAGCCCGCTCAATGTGCACGGCTGCTGGAAAAAGCAAAGGCACACAGTCTTATAGTTCTATAGATCAGAAATCTGACACGGAGTTCACGGGGCTAAAACCAAGCTGCCGATTGGGTGTGTTGCTTTCTGGAGGCTGCAGAAAGACTCTACTCTCTTGCCTTTTCCAGGTTCTAATGGCCACCTGCATTCCTTGGCTCATGGCCGGCTTCCATCCTCAAAGCCCCACATGGCTGACTGAACCTTTCTTGATATCACCTCACTTAGCACTGACCATTCTCACGTAAAGACCCTAATGATTAGTGTAGACCCGCCAGGATAACCGAGGATCGTCTCCCTGGCTTAGGCCTGGTGAGTAGCAACCTTAACCCTATCTGCTGTCTTAATCCCCCTTTGCATCTTTGGGGGTCTGCCATTCTGTCCACCACACTCAACTGCACTTGTTGACGTATTAACTATTTAATAAGTATTTACAGAATCAGAAGAAGCGAAATCATTAATATAGTCCTATTGAGCTCCTCTTTTTTAACTGAAAAAAGTACAGAAATTTTTGTCTTTCATTTGGGAAGGATTTTTATTAATAACAAATGCACTTTATAAATAGTGCCCTACCTAAGTTATATTAATCAAAGCATGCCAACATCTGCCAAATCATATCTCTGACAAAAGTTTATTTTTGGAAGAGAAAAGTTTCTGGAAAGGTGTTGATTCCCATGGTCCGCCGTTTAAATGCATACCCTTTCTGTGCTGTATGATCGCTTGTATGGGTGAGTGTGGTTTTTCTAAACATAAACATACATAATTTTCATAATAGAGTTGATTTATTCCTTGATTGATTTACCACAACATGGTTTTCTCTTTCACAATGCACTTTCAATCTACTGTGTTGTCTGCATCCCACACCAAATTTTATGGGTTATTATCCTTTTGGTGGTTAAAAAAAAAAATTTCAAATATGTTTCAGAGATGCAAAGCAATTTGCCCAATGCAGCACATCCACTAAATATTAACAATAGAATTTAAACACGTCTCTTTTCACTAGAGAGCTTTCTCTTTCCACCATGCCATTTTACTCTTACAGTATGTAATTTGGAGTCAATAGTTAAAGGATAATGTCAAGTCTGTTGATGGCTTATTTTATTATATTGCCTGAGAGGCCCTACAGTCATGGAAATTGACTCTATTCACTGGAGGCCCACAATTAAAGCTGATTTCTGGAAACTGCATATTCCAAGTGGGCCTCACAGCAGATGCAAACACATGGGTATCTGCCAGTTTGAGGGTGGCTTCTATTGTTAGAAGCAGCAAGCGTCCATCATATGAAGCAAAAGGAAACACCCCCCCGCTCTCCCCATCCTTTTGAGACAAAGTACTCTGGTAAAGAAGACACCCACTTGTAAAGACAGGTGAAGGAGAAGGTGTTTGTTGGTGTTATGCTCAATACAATGTTTGAAACACGGGCGTGAGGAATAAAGGTCTAACCTTTGGTGAAATTCTAATGCAATCTCCTTGAAGGTGGTCTTTCTTCGCCTGGGGAGCATCTACTTGGCTGTTTGATGGAAGGATAGGAACATGGTCTAAAATCAAACTTTATAATACATATTTGTTAATTCGCTCATTTATTTCTAGTTCCATAAAGGAGATGAGGGACATAAATGAAATAAGAGAAACATACGGAGTATCAGAACTAAACAAAAAAATTGCTGAGTAAAGTTCTTAAAAATGATCTGCCATAAATAAACTATGATGTTGATCCCTTTTCTTCGATTATCAACGTAATCTAGTGGCCACATTAATTCTGAATCTCCTTCTCTCTCTCTTTTTTAATGTTTATTTATCTTGAGAAAGAGAGAGAGCACACTTGGGGGAGAGCAGAGAGAGAGGGAGACAGAGAATCACAAGCAGGCTCCACACTGTCTGCACAGAGCCTGATGCAGAGCTCAATCCCACAAACCGTGAGATCATGACCTGAGTTAAAAATCAAGAGTCAGAGGGCACACCTGGGTGGCTTAGTCAGTTAGGCATCCGACCTGGACTCAGGTCATGATCTCACAATCTGTGGGTTCGAGCCCCGCGTCGGGCTCTGTGCTGACAGCTCAGAACCTGGAGCCTGCTTCAGATTCTGTCTCCCTCTCTCTCTCTCCCTCCCCTTCTCACACTCTGTCTCTTTCTCTCAAAAATAAATAAACATTTTTTTTTTAAAGTCAGAGGTTTACCCAACTGAGCCATACAGGTACCCCTCTGATTTTCTTTTTTAACTTGATCAAAACAGCTCCTTGGGTTTAGGAACCAGAGCCTTGGGCCATGCCTTATTCACCTTTCACTGTGGAAAACTGGAAGATGCAGCAAAGATAGAGGATTAAAAATTTTTAAATTAAGGAACTTCTGGTTGAATTATCTGTCAAGACTGAAATCATGCCCAATTTAAGTTCTTGATGTGCATATCTTATCCACCCCCCAATATATTTATGGGGGTTGATATTTTTCTGACTTGGAAAGCCACAGGGTTGCTACATCTGTACTCATTGAGAAAATGCCATGAAGGTACATGAGCGAGCCAGCCCTGCCCTGACATGAGGTTGTACATAAAAGTAGAGGTGGAAGTTGGAAGCGGTAGAAAGAAAGGCCATTTGCACTTGACAAAAGGGCATAACTTGGCCCTCAGACTTCTAGAAGTTTGTTATTATATCACAGCAGCTCATTTCTGTGTTACATGAAATGGAAGAGTCATATGAGACAACTAGGAGTCAGCAAACTTTTTCTGTAAACGGTAGAAAGTACTTAGGTTTTGTTGGCCTCTACCACAAATACTCAATTCTCCCACAGAAGCACAAAAACAGCAGAGACAATACATAAATGACTGAGTGTGCAGGTGACCGTGTGCCAATAAAACTATTTCCTAGAGCAAGTCGTGGGCCAGGTTTGACTCATGGGTAGTAATTTTCTGACTGCTGGAATATAGGCTAAGAACCACAAGCAATTGTACCTTATAATCAAATTGAACAGGAATTCATTAATCTAAATCATATTGAAATTGCAAAATAAGAACATGAGCCCTAGAGGTCAGGAAGCTGTATGATACCATTCGATATACATAGTTTCTGTTTCTAGCCTTGAATAAGAAATCTAGAATGCAAAAGATCAGCTCTATAACCTTGGCTAGATTATCTGATCTTCAAATTCTTTATCTGAAAAATAATAATTCTGAATCATCATTATAAAAAAGTTGAGACTCACTCTATCCACCTAGCTAGTTGACAAACCACATCACATCACTGGGTCTCAATTTTTCATTATAGAGATCAGTGTCCCAATGGGAAACAAATGGCCTACATTGATCCATGAGTCATTTACTGAGGGGACTATTTACAGGGGTGTAGTCAGAGTCAGGAAGACCAACAGGGAAGATGAAGGAGCTCAGGGACTGAAATAGTAGAAAGCATCCCCACCCCTAGACCTGAAGGGTAAAGTGAAAGAGCCACTACAGGAATTCAGAGACCAAGAAACAGAGAGAAGTTCAGAGAGGTTGCCTGACACAGCTCGTCAGCCCGTGGCCAGACAAGGAAGGATCTGGTGAAATAAAAAGATGACTTCTGGGGCACCTGGGTGGCTCAGTCGGCTAAACATCTGACTCTTGGTTTCAGCTCAGGCCATGATCTCTCAGCCTGTGAGTTCGAGCCCCACATGGGCTCTGTGCTGACAGTGTGGAGCCTGCTTGAGATTTTCTGTCTGTCTGTTTGTCCATCTGTCTCTCTCTTTCTGCCCCTCCTACACATGCATTTTCTAAACAAACAAATAAATAAACGTTATTTTTAAAATAGCATGATTTCTTTCTTTTGCATAGGTTGGGAAGTATGGGGGAGGAAAATTATTGAAACAGTGTATGGAAAGAATTTACTCCAGAAATTAGTGTTTAAAACTCTGTTTTTGAGTTGGGGATGCCGTTATCAGCGAATGTCATGCAGCTGCCCGTGGAGCGGTGACATGCAGCAGTGAACACGAGAATAAAGATATGAAGCAGCACCTGGAGCGCAGTGTCTACACTGGCAAAGGACTAGCAGAGCCCAGTGGGAATGGGAGAAACCGAAGAGTCTGCATGGGGACACATCTGGGAACTTCAACACTTCAAGGTCTACTAGAAAAAAAAAAAGCAACAGTGAAGACTGATAAGTGTCCAGTGAGGTAGAGAGACGACCAGGGGGAGTTTGGCATCAACAGTACCACAGGGGAAAGCTCTTTTAATTGGAAGAAGAGAGTCACGTGTGTTGGATACCCTTCCAAGGCCAATTAGGGTGAGGGCAGGGTCTCAGCTATACCATTTAACCTCTCGTATGTAGTCTGAGGGGCATAGAAGCCACATTGGAAGATTGACTGATGGGTAAAAATTCGGAGAGAGGCACTTAACTATTTTGCAGAGAATTTCTTCTGTGAGGAGAAGCAAAAATTTATGGTGGCTTCGGAGAGCACAGGATTAATGTGAAGAATAGAATTAATTTTATGATGATGACAAGTATCCTGTAGAGAGAACTGAGGAGCACAGAATAAAGGCTTCTCAGGAAAAAAGAGAGAAATAAGGGGTTCAATAGTTATGTGCTTTTAGAAGAGCAGAGAGAAGCACCCTCCTTCACACCCACACAGAAGAGTATATGTGGGTCAGGGCACAAGAAGGATTGTGGGTATTGAGATGCTAATAAGAAGACATAAACTTCTGATTGCTTCTATTTTCTCAAAAACAGGTGTGAGAAAATGTCTTCAGCCGATGACATCTGGCAGAGTCGTGATGGGATCACACTGAAGATTCAGAAAGTGTATTTGCTAAGGAATGGAAAAGAATTCCGCAGACCTAGGGCGGGCTCCTGGGGGTAAAGTGGTTGCTGGGCATGGCTGTCAGGTGAGCCAGTTAGGGAGAGTGGGGGTGGCGGAGGGGAGGGGTGTCCATCCAGAGGACTGGGGGACACGGGAGAACCTGTCCAGACTAAGCCACAAAGCCGTAGGCAAGGGTGGGGAAAGGAAGGCTGATCAGCAGGGAAACGCAGGAGAGTGGAGGGGTGGGGCCCTTCCCTGGGCTGCATCTCTGGTTAACATCTGGATGGACAGGGGCAGTGATCAGAGAAAGCTCAGCCTGGAGGCACGTTGGTGCCACATGGGTGTTGGTGATCAGGAGTCCGCCTAGCATGAACCCCGAAGTAGAGGATGCTTGTAGCTGGAGACGGAGATAACTGAGTAGAATGAAGCAGGTTATTTATTATTTATCAATTTATTGAACATCTATTATGCACAGGCACTGTCAGGAAAGCATGAAAATTTTATATTATAGCCCATGTGCATTTGTGGGGTGGAGATGTAAGAATTACATTTAAAAGTTTATAAACCAAGTCAAATATTTGACATAAAAGGGGAAATAAAAGTGATTGGGAGGGACCTGACATTTTTGAGCTCCTTTTCTATCCCAGGCCCTGCTGGGACTGGTGGAATTTATTATAATTATTTACTGTGCTCTGGATGATGGGGAATATTAAGTCATGTGTCTGATGCCTTGAAAGTATTAAGACAAAAAACCAGAATATTTTCTCAGCACCGGTGTTCCAATTGATTAAAATTTAAGCAATGTTGAATCTCCCCTCCTGCATGGCGTCTTCACAGCCCTTGCTTTGTGTCACATATCTGTCCCCTCTTTCTTTTCCCACATTTAAGGATGGGGAAACCGAGACTTATATAAATTGGGAGAGTTGCTTAGAATTTTCGGTTGAGTAAGTGGCAGAGCCTATGTGCCCTCATCCATTAACGTCTGGGCAGGTGGGTCCCTGGAGGCAGTTAATAGTCTCAGCCCCCCTCACCTCTGCCAGGCCTCAAGGGCCAGGACCTGATCCAGAAACTTAGACTGGTAGTAGCTTTCATTGGAGTGAGGACCTCAGGCATTATCTGGAATATTTCATGCAGGAACATCACTGACAAAATCTCTTTCAGTCTGTGAGCAATCCCTAACTAAATTTCATAACCTGTAGGACTTTACAAACAAGCAATAATTGTTTTCCCTAGGCACTATTATTATTGTTGTTGTTGTTTTGTTGTTCTTAGAGAGCACACAAGAGTGGGGGGAGGGACAGACGGAACTAGAAAGAGAATCCCAAGCAGACTCCACGCCCAGTGTGGAGCCTGATGCAGGACTCGATCCACAACCCTATGATCATGACCCGAACTGAAATCAGGAGTCTGATGCTCAGTGAACTGAGCAGTCACATCAGCACAGATTTTCAAGAAACCCAAATCCTGGGTTACATACTGAATGCAAAAGTCTCCAAAAGGATCTCAAAAAAAGTTTCACTTTTTCAACTGTAAAAATAAATATCAATGAACAAAACCTGCGGTCAAAGCAATATATTTTAACTTATTAAAGAGCTGTCAGATGGAAGACTTTTTTGGTGAAAAATCTAACAGGTATCATTTAAGGTACGACCTTAATTACAGAGTAGCCTAAAGTTACCTATAGCAAAACTTCAATTTTCTAAGGCTTTAACCATAAACCTAAGTAAACCTCGAGTTTTCTACATGATAACATAAAGATGTAATGTGAACAGAAAGATGTGTTTCAGTTATTTAATTCCGAGGTCAGACATAGACTTAGATTCTAATAAATGTATTGACAACGTAAGCATGCTAAATATTTTGTTTTCTTTAACAAAATGAAGCAATTTATGTGTTAATTTATCTCAACATATGCGCTTTATCATTTTATACACATGCTATGCTACATGAAAATCATCTAGGTGCCCTAACATTTAAAACATATGCTAAAATATTTATGACAGGGACTCAGTTCAACGACTGATCTCTGTCTATAAAAAATACTCCTGTAGGAAATTTTTTTTTTCCATTATGGAAACATAGATGTCAGAATGAACGGTGTTAATAGTTCTACAGAAAAATTGCAGAACTATGTAAACAGACATATTTAAACACCGATGAGACACTGTCCTCAGACCAGGGAGGTAGGTATTTCTTGGAGAGCTTGAAAACATCTGGGAGGCAGCATGTGTGTGTTACTGTTCCTCTTATAAAATTACTTGTTGGCTCTCTAAGATATCATGTAATTAAAGATCTCAGATACGCACATAAAACGAAAGCCTAACTCTGCCGAGCTGAAAGAACCAAGGAGACAATACTGACATTTGCCAGATCTCAGGACAGCTTAGAAACTGGAAGGCGAAAGAACAAAAAGAAAGGAACACAATATTCTAGGGCAAGGGAGTGTGAAGCGAGTTGGATGATTTTCTAGAACAAGCGCTGCTCAGAGACAGTTCCTGGTCTTCGCTGGTAATGATCATGCAGACACCTACTGCGTCCCAAGCACCGGGAGGTATGTTGATTATTGATTAGCTCACACCCACAGTACCTCTGTGACCTCACTTCCTGTTTCCTAGTTTTACAGACGAAGAAATGAGGTCCCCAAGGCCGGGTGGAAACACCCCACAGCGAGTGATTCCAGAGACAGGAGAGTCCGTGTTACCAGGGTCAATGCTCACGGTCCCTCCACCACATTTCAGCGGACTTCATGTCCCTTTAGTGTCTTCATCAAAATTAGGATGATTGCTCCGTAGAAGGCAGTGCCTAGAATAAAGGTCTGCACTAAAATGCACTGTGGCTAGTGTCAGCACGCTTACTAACTCCGGAGTAGGGGGCGGGAATGAAAGCTGCCCCACCCGGTCCCCACACTGTCCCCCGCACGCAGCAGGGTGCAGCGGTGAGACAGGGAGAGCCTCACCTGGAACAGGACAGCTGAAGACAAGCGACAGGAAGAGTCCATGGCGCTGAGGCAGGCCCAGCCCTGGACGTGGGGAAATCCTTGATGAGGAGACGATTCTGCTTCCTGAGAACAGTCTTTCTGTTCTGTCTATTGGCCACCCTCCCCCGCCCCACCCATATTCCTCCCCGGGAGTCTTCTCCTTGTTCAGTATCCTCACTGGAATGATCTTCGTGACTAGAGTGCTCTTCCCAGGAGAGGCCAGATTTCATAGCTCAGTTCCTGCCGGTGCTAGTTTAGGCGTCAGATCTCGCGTCGATGCTACGACAGTCAATCCAAACATCTCCATTCCGTCGGTTCCGCAAAGTTCTTGGTCAGACAAGATTCTCCTGCTGATTTGCTCCAAGGCTTGCTTGTCCCCACAGCTCTGTCCCTCAAGTAAAGGTGGCTTGATGCCATCAGGCTTGACGTGCAAAGCCATCTCCTTCTTGCACTCTTCCCGTTGGGTTGGGATTCAACGGCCATGTGTGTGGTCGGTTCGTCAAGGCTTTTTGTTAACTGGCTCTGAACCGGCTCCAGTCGGAGACTGGGCTGGTGAGGACCTGCTGCCCGCCCGCCCTCCTCTGTCCAGCCGCCCAGTCAGCCTGGAGGCGGCGGGAAGGCGGCGCCGTGTGTGTCCAGGTGGAAGTGGAGAACACGAGTTCCGCCAGCCCCCCTCTCTGCACGGGAAGCTGAAAAGCACAGCCTGGTCGTGTGTCCAAGACAAATGGGAAAATGAAGCCAACAGCCCGTCAGACTCTGTGAAATCAGGCTGCACTCTGCGTCATCCCACTTACAATCCGACGCTTCACAAACTAGCAGGTACCCACGAAGTTCTCGAGGATACTTCTTTTTTTTTAATTTTAAATATTTATTTATTTTTGAGAGAGACAGAGGGTGAACGGGGGAGGAGCAGAGAGAGAGAGACACAGAATCGCAAGCAGGCTCCAGGCTCCAAGCTGTCAGCACAGAGCCTGACACGGGGCTCGAACTCACAAACTGGGAGATTATGACGTGAGCTGAAGTCCGACGCTTAACTGACTGAGCTGAACCACCCAGGCTCCCCTTGAGGACGCTTCTTAATATCCAAAACTCTCCTTTTCTTTGAGAGGAGTCTGAACGTGGTGTTAGAATTTCTATTTCACAAGATGAATTTACTTTGCCCACTGTTATAAATCAGGTATATCAAGTTCTGATGACAAAAATGTCATCTTTTACAATAAATATCTTAATTTTTAAAATAGTTGCAGTAATCGTATTTCACAATAACTATTCTAATATTATAAGTATTTTATAATGAATATTTTAATCAAAGCAATGTTTATGTTTAAAAATAAGTAACAAATAAAAATTTAATAGCAAATAATACCCCTCTGCTTCCCAGCTTTACTTACTGATTTTCTAACTCCTTAAATATGGCCGATTTTAGAGGTCTTGGGGTGGCTCAGTAGGTTGTGTCTGACTTCTGATTTCATCTCAGGTCATGATCTCATGGTTTGTGAGTTTGAGCCCCATATCAGGCTCTGTGTTAACAGTTCAGAACCTGCTTGGGATTCTCTCTTTCCTTCTCTCTCTGCCCCTCCCCATCCTCAGGCTCATCTGTGCTCTTGCTTTCTCTCTCTCTCTCCCTCTCTCACAGAACAAATAAATAAATATTTTTAAAAATGGACAATTTGGGGGGCGCCTGGGTGGCTCAGTCGGTTAAGCGTCCGACTTCAGCTCAGGTCATGATCTCACGGTTTGTGGGTTCGAGCACCACATCGGGCTCTGTGCTGACAGCTAAGAGCCTGGAGCCTGCTTCCGATTCTGTATCTCCCTCTCTCTGACCCTCCTGTGCTCTCTCTCTCTCTCTCTCTCTTTCTCTCAGAAATAAATAAAGCATTAAAAAAAACTTTTTTAATGGACAATTTGGGGTGCCTGGGTGGCTCAGTCAGTTAAGTGTCCGACTTTGACTTAGGTCATGATCTCACAGTTCGTGGGTTCGAGCCCCATGTCGGGCTCTGTACTGACAGCTCGGAGCCTGGGGCTGCTTCAGAGTCTGTCTCCCTCTCTCTCTGCCCCTCCCCCGCTCACACTCTGTCTCTCTTTCTCAAAGATAAACATTAAAAAATTTTTAAAAGGTCAATTTTATTTTATTTTTAATAGTTATTGTCAAGTTGATTTACATATAACACCCAGTGCCCATCCCAATAAGTGCCCTCCTCCATCACCACCCCTCCACCAACCCCATCAGCCCTCAGTTTGTTCTCCCTTGGCATTCAAGAGTCTCCTCATGGTTTGCCTCCCTCCCCTCTCCCCAACTATTTTCCTTCTTCTCCCCCTTGTTCCTCCGTCAAGTTCCTCCTAATCCTCCTATACGTGCAAACATATGATATTTGTCCTTCTCTGCCTGACTTATTTCGCTCAGCATAACACCCTCAAGGTCCATCCATGTTGCTACACAGGCCAGATTTCATTCTTTCTCATTGCCATGTGGTATTCCATCGTGTAGATAAACCACGTCTTCTTGATCTATTTGTCAGCTGATGGACACTTAGGCTCTTTCCATGATTTGGCTATTGTTGAAAGTGCTACTATGAACATTGGGGTCCATGTGCCCCTGTGCATCAGCACTCCTGTGTCCCTTGGGTAAATTCCTAAGAGTGCTATTGCTGGGTTATAAGGGAGTTCTATTGTTAATTTTTTGAGGAAGCTACACAGTTTTCCAGAGGTCTCCTGACCTCTCAGGCATGGTCTCAGGCATCCATAGTCTCCTGACTTGCTCATTTTAGCCTCACCGGTGTGAGGTGGTATCTCAGTGTGGTTTTGATTTGTATTTCCGTGATGAGGAGGGACGCTGAGCATCGTTTCATGTGTCTGTTGGCCACCTGGATGTCCTCTTTGGAGAAGTGTCTCAGCAATTTTAACTCTTTCACCCCTTTGTTCTGTTATTTTCCTTCTCTAGATAACACTGCCAATATTTTAATTTATTTTGTAGACATTATCTCTTCACATCCTTTCATGGTGAAGGTTTACTCGGTTGCCTTTCCCAAATCCCCTCTGTCATGCAGTGTAGTTTCATTTCTTTCAGCTTTCTCTGTGCCAGCCGTGTTTAAGAGCCACACTCTTTCTTAGGATTTTTCCTCACCTCCTCAAGCTTCTGGTGTTTGCCTGCAATTTCGAGGCCCCCTGGCTTATAGCCATATACCTCCAAGCCTGTGTCTGTCATTACATGGCTTCCCTTGCATTTCCCCATCTCTCTGTCTCTTTTCTTCTTATAGGGATGCCGATTATACTGGGAGAGGACCAGCCTACAGCACTATGATTTCATTTTAACCAATTACCTCCCGACAACCTTCTTTCCAAATAAGATCACATTCTGAGGCGCGGAGAGTGAGGGCTTTACCATTTATTTTCAGAAGACATGGTCCAAACCCAGACTTCCTCTTCCCCTCTTCTGTTTCATTTTTATTCTGCTCATCTTTCTGTGGCTTCCTCTAGTCCTTTGAACTTGTGAGATTTTCCTTCACTTTTTTTTCCAAAACCCCTGTTACATTTTTTATCTTAGCAATTAGATGTGTAATTGGTAAATAGTTTTTTTTTTCAGCTTTAAGCTGACCCTTTCCTGAGTTTTTTCCCCTCAGAACTACCCACATATTCTATTTAGCATAATACCCATTTACCTCTGCTTTTTCTGAGAAATTAGTTTTTCCTGTTTATCTTTTATCTCTTTTTTATTTTTATTTTTTGAGAAAGAGAGAGAGAGAGAGAGAGAGCAGGAAAGACAGAGGTAGAGGGAGAGAGACAATTTTAACCAGGCTGAATACCCATCTCGGAGCCCAATAAGGGGCTCAATCTCCCAATGGTGAGATCATGACCCAATCTGAAATCCAGAGTCGGAGGCTTAACTGAGCCACCCAGGTGCCCCTATATTTTGTCCTTTTTTATTGTTATAAGTTCTCCTTAAGTCTTAGCTGATCATTAGGTGACCCTTCATGTTTCTGTGCCTGACCTGGAGATGTGGATTCACAGTCTGTGTGCATGAAAGAAGCTTCTTACATGAGCCACATTTTCGTGTACACTGATATTCACTTCCTACTCTTTCCACCTTTGTGATTTTAAAAAGTTTGCTATCTTGCTGTCTTTACAGTGGGCTCTCACAGTGGATCCAATATAACAGGATTGCTGGTGGATAGAGTGTGGGAGTTCCACTTGCAATATTTACTATATATGTTTAAGGATTCTGGAAAACAAATGATAGTGAAGATATACCCCAGTCCAGGTACAGAATTTAATTTAAACTCTGGTAGTCTTTGCTTTTTCCAAGTGAAAACAATAGGTTCCCACAACCCTGAAATCGCAGACTCTGATAAATTTATGAAGCTTTACAATGGCATCCATTTGGACTCCCTAATTTTCATATATTATCATGTGCTAATCAATTCGGTGTTTGACACTTAACAAAATGATTCGAGAAACACGACAGAATTACCATTTTATTTAAAAGAGATTCTCGTTAGTGAGGTTCACTCATCATATGGGCCAAGTTTATTTTGTCCATCAAGCAAAACGATTGCTTTCATAAGGAGATCTTCTTTGGATGTTTAGAGAGGAATTCTACCACATGAAGATTTTGATCAATGTTTCCCTGTACTTTTACTTGGATAATGTGGTTACTGATCCTCAGGTACTTCCTCCATGATTGATGGGAGAGGATACTCAAGCCATTACTTTCCCATCTGTCAACTCATCTGTTAACCAAGGACGAGGCGTGGTTTCCGTTTTGTGCTCAACAGTGAAAGTTTTATTTGCAGGGTTAACTATATGGTCTCACAAACAATCTAGCAAGGATACTTTTATTAACTGTATCAATACTGCCCACAATTGTTATCTTGAAATATGCTCTGCTCTTCTCTTGATAGTAGAGAGAGAAAGACCATGTAAACTTATCTCGGACTCCAGGTCCGGCAAGAAGAGAAATACAGGCAGATAAATGGCTACCCTGGTGAAAGACGACAAAGGATTCGTTGATATTTACCCAGCCTTCTTTCAGAGACAGCTTCCCAGCTGCCATGTGCCACCACAGGGAAATCCAATTACCTCCCCCAGAGCTGAGCCCGGGTGAGACCCACCTGAAACACAAAATTTGACCATCAAGCAATTCACAAGGTTATCGTTTCCACGACACATATCCATCATGTGCTTTCCCAAAGGGGTCTTTCGTGCCAGCAGGGCCACCGCTCCCGTGAACATGAAGCGTGGCCTGGACAGACAAGGGCCCGGCTGGACGCTGAGGCAACACGGGGGTCATCCTGTCTTCAGCTTTCGCAACCAGCCATGCTCCATAAAGGATTGGAGGAGCTGGCCTTGCTGGGGTTAAGAAGAGTCAGTTTTTTGTTTTCGTTTTTGTTTCTCAAAACGAGAAGATTCTTACAGACATAATCACTCTTTACACTTGACATCAGAAAAGCATACTTTTGAGGGCAATGACTTTTCAAACATGAGACACACACTCTAGTTTTTGTTTGCAAGATGATAGGTCTGCCTCTCAGACACTTTCCAGTCCCCGACTGTGTGTTTTAACAGGCTGTCAGTCTTACGTATCTTTGGGGTAGAATATTTATAAAGATGTAGAACATCTTCGAGGTACTGTCTCTGTGTCTGCCCCACGACCGTGAGTGAGTTACTGTAGGAGATTCATGTTTAACCAGCACGGTGACTGATCACTTACAGGCATCTTGTTTAACAAAACTGCAAGAAAGCTTTTGTTCCTTGTGGACCCTCTACCGTCAGTGAGGTGATTCTGTGATCATTTCTGTGAGCATATACGCCGAACAAAGAACATGTGACGTGCTGCTGCTTGAAAACCATAGGCTCCAGCCACCGACGGCCTCCCTCCACACCTCTCCTACGCCGGCCACCAACGGCCTCTCCCCACACCTCCCCTCCCCCAGCCTCTGATGGCCTCTCCCCATACCTCACCTCCCCCAACCACCGACGGCCACTCTCCACACCTCACCTCCCCAGGCTCCGACGGCCTCTCCCCATACCTCCCCTCCCCCAGCCACCGATGGCCACCCTCCACACCTCACCTCTCCCAGGCTCTGATGGCCTCTCCCCATACCTCCTCTCCCCCAGCCACCGATGGCCTCCCTCCACGCCTCCCCTCCCCCAGCACCTCCCAGCTATGGCACATGACAAGGCCAGGGGGCTGGCAGTCTGGGAAATGGAAAGCCCTACAAGATGGGGGCATGACATATGCTTCAAAATGTATTTCTAAGTTTGTTATTTGAAGCTACTGAGTGTAAACTGAGGGGTGTTTGGCTTTTGAAAGAAGGAAGCATGGGCATTTGGGCCTGTGGTTTTCTTTTTAACACGTTACAAGACGGAGCAATACTGGGGGCAGGACAGTGGGAAGATGAGGGGAGGAGGGGGAGGAGGAGTGAGGGAGGTGAGAGTAGGAGAAGTGGGAGAGAGGGAGGAGGAGCGGGGAGGGGGAGGGAGGAGGGAGGGAGGAGGGGGAGGGGAGGAGGAGTGGGGAGGGGAGGAGGAGTGGGGAGGGGAGGGGAGGAGGGAGTGGGGAGGAGGGGAGGGAGGGAAGTGGGGAGGGGGAGGGGGAGGAGGAGTGGAGGGGAGGGGAGGAGGGACAACATCCACTGACATCCAGATTTATAGGGCTTTTCTCATTGAGAGAACTTCCGGGTCATTCCCATCCGTGTATGTACCCGTGTGGAACTAGTCGGAAGCTTCCGTCCGTCATTCTGCCTCGAAGCATCAGAGAACCACGTGTGGGGATGTCAGAGGGGCTGGAATGGAGAAACCTTCGCCGAGTGGAGGATGGCACAGAGGAGATGCCACAAAGTCTGGTTATAGTGCCCCTGGCTGAGGTCTAAACGGCACATGGGCTGCGGAGACTTCAGAAACCCAGAGAAAGGCAGTGAGATGCCTGGAACGAGAGCAAAGGCCCCAGCTTTGCCTGCAGAAGGGAGGCAGGATTTGGAGTCTGACAGCCAGACAAAGGAGCTTAGGAAGCACCTCAGGCTTTCCCAGTATTGACCCTACCAGTGTTGGACCAAACAAGCGTCCACAGGTCAAGGCCATCAGACAGTGACTTAACTCCTCCCAGAATAAAAGTCAGACTGCTCAGAGGAACATGCCCACCTGCTCTCTGCAATGTTCACCATGCAATAAAAAAAAAGTTAAAGATTGTGAAAATAGAGGGAAATTTAAATACTAGTGAATTTAAAAAAAAGGGGGGGTACTATCAACAGACCCTAAAATGACCCCTGAATGCTGGAGATACCAGACAAGAAGTTAAGCTATGAACATGACCAAGGATTGGATGGAATAATGGTCACAGTGAGTAAGTACACACACAAAAATCTTAACTGGGAAATGAAGCTATATTAAAAAAGAAAAACAAAGGAGATTCTAGAAATGAAAGATACAATATCTGAAATGAAAACATAACTATGGGTTTAGCAGAAAGAAGGGCTGATAAACATAACTAATATTCAATTTGAAAAAAAGAGGCAGAGAAAAAGAACGTGGTGTACCATGAAAGAAAAAGAAGAAAAAGGTGTAGGGTACTTCTTTCTGAAAAGTCAGAAAAATGAAATAACATGATTTTCCACTGGAACCTTTCCATTCAGTGAGTTCATGAGAAAACTACTAGCCACTGCAACATAGTAGGAAGTTTTTACAATTTATTATTACATTTATTGTATGTTGTACTCATGAATATAAGAGAGGAGTTTTTGTAACTTTTGTTTTTAAAACTGAAGAAGAACCTGACCTTCAAAGATATGATGCGATTTATCCAGGGTCCTCTGTCACTGAGTGGGCTTTGTATTCAAGTCTATCAGACTCAGAAGCCCACAGTCTCCAGTATATAACCAGAGAGTCTAATATACAGCACATTCTAAACCCAGACCCTTTTATCACTCAGGGATTTATACATAAGATCTTCACGTTTTTAGATATACATGCATATAAGTTAAACAATGAGAGTATTAAGAGAGTGATATTTTATGTCTTAATGGGATTTTTCTGAGGATTATGCCTACACTATATGTATTACCTTGAATTACAAACTTTTCAGGGTGTAGTCCACAGGAAGAAGGTGGTTTAAGGTAGAGGAGCCCTTCATACATCCAGACTGCTCTTGTGAAACAATAGTTTAGGACTTACATGCATTCACATGAATTTTTACAGACAATTCAATAGAATATGTCCTAAATCATATAACCTGTAAACATGCAAAATATAAATCTTGTAGATAACTTCACCTGCTTACTAGCTACAGAAAAGAACATAAAACAATAACAAAATAAAACATGTAGTTATTTAAACTACAATGTTTTCACACAGTGCTGGTCATCATGTGAGTTACAGCAATTCCTACAGAGAAGTTAAGAAGGCAGGTGGAAAGAAACATATGTAAAAATATGGATAGACACTCATAATGTATTAGTAGTCAAGGTCACTGTGCAAACAGTACAGTTATATCAACTTAATAATATACCTTAATGTATTAATCAAAGGGCAGCACAAAAACAGATGTATACTATCTCAACTTGTGCAAGACAATATTTAAAATAAAATAGAAAGAGGTATGACATACTTCCAGATGGTAGAGATATGGGTAATTTTATGTATCTATTAGGCTTTCACAATGTTCATTTCACAACATTCATTCATTCCACATTACCAGAAATATCAGTCACATCATTTTATGATAAGAAAAATGTTTTGAACCATCATTTCCCAGTAGGCAGTCTGTAACATCTTACCTATGTTTCTTCTGTATAGACTACCTGACCTTTGGTTTTTTGAAAATCGTATTCATTTTCAAATGTACAACAGAATTTTAATCATCTCACAATGTATTTAGAACATACAAAGTGTAAATAAGTAAATTAGTATCTCCCACATTCATTCATTGGTCAGGCCTTTTCTGATTCCCTCAGTGCTGGGCAGAACAAGTAACACCATGATTTCGGCCTCTGAGTCACTTAGTTCCTTTTCCATATTTCCAGATTTCTTCCAGCAGCTTAACTGGGATAAGTTCCAACCCTCAGGAGAAAGATTATAAAATACTTAGTATTCTAGTAGCCCTTGTATGGAGGAGATCATTCAGTAACTTTATGCCACTTTGAAATGTTTGGCTCTTTTTTTTTTCATTTTATTTACTCAAGAGACAGAGAGAATGAGCACATGAGCAAGGGAGAGGAACAGAGAGAGAGTGAGAAAGAGAGAGAGAGAGAAAGAGAGAATCCTAAGCAGTTTCCATGCTCACCATGGAGCCCAATGTGGGGCTTGACCCCACGACCTGAGCCAAAGTCAAGAGTCAGACGCTCAACCAACTGAGCCAGTCGGGCACTCCAGAAATCTTTGGCTCTTTTTAAAAACAATAGTTAAAAACTTTAGGTATGTGGCAAGATCCCGGGAACAAAGTAAAGAATATTAAAAATTGATTTAGTGAATAATCTGCCTTTGTTTCAAAGATGGTGTGACATTTTCATTTCTTTCAAAAGAGTCTGAGTCTATTGGACTTGTTACCTATCGTCCTCTGTTTCCGGAAATGAGATAAAACACTATGCGTGTATATTTAGTTCCATATAAGTTACATGTACTTAGTTTCGTTTCACACTTTCCCTGTAAATTCTAAACTGTATTTAGAATTCAGCAACCACCCTCTACATCTAATTAAGCTTATAAGGGTTATCATTCAAGGCACAAAATCTCCACTTGAGTCCTCTTTATATTTCTTAAAGAAATACGCCTTAGACGTAGAGTCCTCAAGATTATTTGCAGTGGGAAAAAAGAAATATTTCTTTCATGCAGACATTCAATTTGTTATACTCAACATGTATATGTGTACACACACGTATATAACTATTTTTAAGTAATCCTCTATACAACAATCCCATTAGAAACACATGCAACCCCATGAGGTAGGTAACTATATTATTAACTACACAAGAAAGCAGGGGAGACAGCTGATGGGAGTTATTTTTGACAAAAAAAAAAAAACCGTATTTTTTGTCAAATAGCATACTATTTTTTTGACAAATAGCGCAATCCAGTTGCAATAAGCTGAGGTGAAAAGGATCCCTTATTATAAGGATACAAGAATGGCCCCCAAAAGGTCTTTACTCTTTGTGTCCATCCCTTGCCCATCTGACCCCCGAACGTGCCATTCTGTTCTGCTTCCTGCTCTCTCGTCGTCTCCTCGTGGGGCTCCGTGTCTCTGCTTCAAGCGGAAAGGGGAGGAATATGCCAGACCTCGGGTCCCAGGTTTACACGCCACAGGCTCGTCTTGAAGACGGCCAGTCTTATTTAGTCCAGATTCCCCACAAGAAGGCCTTGTGTTGGCCTCCTACGCTCAGTGCTCTAGGTCACGAGCACAGTTCTCATGGCCAAGACCTCACCACCATGCTGGCTGCACCACTGGCCCCGTGGACGGAGGCGGAGAGGAAGCTGACCCTGGAGGAGGAGGCCCCTGACAGGCAGGCATCACCCGCAAGCATGGGTGACGGGCCAGGCACGGTCTGTGGCTTCATGGCAGGGCCCTGGAGAAAGAAGCCAATTGGAGGAGCACCCAGGTGGGAGGAGTCTTCCTGAAGGAAGAGGAGACCTTTAGATATGAACCAACGTTGGGAATTTAGGTGGACATCCCTGGCTTGATATTCTGTTTTCTGAAGCGAGAATAAGTTTGGGACGTAAATGAGTCCAGGAGTGCTTTCCTGAGAGTGAACATCAAAGTGTTCGCCCACCCGGGTCTCGACTGAAGGGACACCGTCAAAGGTGAAAGATTTTTTTTTTTTTTTTGCATATATGTGAAATGGCAGGAACTTCAATAATGGCAATACCACATTTTGATTTGCATACTGTGCACAACACATCATTTTATTATTAACTGAAACCATGATTTTACACTCCCCATTTTACAGATAAGGAATGTGGGAGCAATGATTAAGAGAAATGTCTCAAAACATAAAGGTAATGAGAGAGACGGCCAACGCTTGTCTTCCTGGGTGAAAGGGGATCCAGACAGTCAGGAACAGGATGCTCCCAATGAGGCCAGCTGGTAGACCCACCCACTGGGACAGGCACACCCACAGATGCACGCCCCTTCCACGCGTGTGAAACCTGGGAACACCGCTGACGTTGGCAGGGTGTGGGGAGCTGATGGGATAGGAGATGGTGTGATGAAAATTCCAGAAGCTGTTTCTTTGAGGTTGACAATCACATGACATTTGAGTCACTGGGCTGTGCCCTGACCATCCCCCTGCATTGGCGGCTGACAGCCTGTGTTACCCACCAAACGTCCTCTAAGGATGGCATCCCCATTGCTAACCAGCGTCCTGCTTGGGCCCCAGGGAGAGGCACTCTCCTGTGCAGGCCAACGGCACATTCAGACCCTGGGAAGCAGGGCCTTTCTGGAGCAGATGCTGACTACAAGGAGAGAGACTCATTTTGAGAAATGAGTCGGTTGTGTGGTACGAGGTTTGCAAATGTGGCTCGGAGAATTTTGGAAGGAAACTGAACGAACAATAAAGATGAACGGATTCTTGTTGTCCAGACAGGAAGGTCTCCGGTGGGGTGTCCCAAGATACCAGCACAGCAAGGTCCAAGATGCTGCAATCTAAAATATTCAGGAGGCCTTACGAATCACTTGAACATGTAGCAAAGCAAGACAGGATTCCAAAGAAACCCAAGCAGAAAAAGAGAGCTACAGGCAAAGAGATTCTTACTAACATGGTGGTTGCAAGATGCCTGAAAACACATTTTTTAAAAGCGTTTATTCATTTTTGAGAGAGACAGAATGTGAGCAAGGGAGGTGCAGAGAGAAAGAGAGACACAGAATCTGAAGCAGGTTCCAAGCTCCAGGCTGTCAACACAGAGCCCTATGAGGGGCTCAAACTCATGAACCTTGAGATCACGACCTGAGCCGAAGTCAGACGCTTAATCAGCTGAGCCACCCAGGCGTGCCAACACATTCTTGATTAGGTCACAGTAAGAAAGCATGTCTTAGGTGCTTAGATCAGAAACTGACCATAATCTGTAATCTCTGTTTAAAGTTACGAGGTAAAATGACAGCCTCAAACATAGAATAACAGTTGGTGCCATGCGTCCTTAGTCTACTCTTATTAAATTCGTTTAAATTAGTGCTGAAGGAAACCTCAATTATCCAACCACAGTGCATCACACACACAGGCAATTGACTTGGTGACGACGTGCATCTAAGTGAAGCTACAGCAGAAAGACCAGTGTGCACGCGAAAGGAGCAGTTACAGCTGAGAGTCGCCCCACGTCGGTCCCTCTCTGGGAATTAACGGGCAGCCTGTCGAGAAGCAGCCCATATGTCCCAAGGTCACAGTGATATGACTTAGGCTCACATTTATCACGGGGATAAGGTGAGACCGACTTTCTGTGAAAAGGCCGGCTTGAGAAAGGGCATCAGAATTGGTGTGTCAGCTAGTCTCTGGTGACTTTATTATGTGCTGTGCTTTCTTTATAGCCTGCCTTTGAAACCACCTGTCTAGGGCACTTCCTGCTTGTGCCTGTAACATTCCCGCCATCCCGTGGACGCCACTCTAATTAGGACTAGCCTTCACCCGCTGAGATTACCTCACGCTGGCATGTCGCCAGCAGCAAGGCCACAAGGGTCCTGTTACCACTCGGGTAAGAGAGGGGGAAGGAGGCTTTCAAGCAGCTAATTGTGGAAGAAGGGTTAATGGAGAACAGCCTGTGGGTAGCGTTCATTCAAACGCAGAAGACAGTATGAAGACTTCGCGTGAGATGATTACAGAACTCGGCGTGTCAGAAATATTTTGAAGGACCACATAAAACAACCCTATTTTAATCTGGTCTCCTGCTAAAATAGCTGTCCAGTGGACAGTGCTTCGGAAGTTAGGTTCCATTTTAGTATCAAATAAAAAAATTGCAGAGATTCAAGTGACATAACGGAGATAAAGAATCAGGTGTAGTTGTTTAAATGCAGCTCAAATAGTGGAGGTCATTTCTTCTCTTCTTTTTTTGATTTTTATATGTTTTAATTCAAGTTAGTTAACATACGTGTAGTGTTGGTTTCAGGAGTAGAACCTGGTGTTTCATCGCTTTCGTACGACACCCAGTGCTCGTCCCAACAAGCGTCCTCCTCAGTGCCCATGACCTGTTCCCCGCCCCCTGCAATCAACCCTTAGTTTGTTCTCTGTGTTTAAGAGTCTCTTAGGGTTTCCCTCCCTTTTGGTTTTTATCCTGTTTTTCCTTAGAACTGACAATGGATTCATGTTTCTCTTTTTTTTTTTTTTATATTTTTATTTATTTCTAGGAGAGAGAGACAGCGTGAGCAGGGGAGGGTCAGAGAGAGAGGGAGTCACAGACTGAAACAGGCTCCAGGCTCTGAGCGGGCAGTCAGCACAGAGCCCGACGCGGGGCTCGAACCCACGAACCACGAGATCATGACCTAAGCGAAAGTCGGACGCTTAACCTACTAAGCCACCCAGGCGCCCCTCATGTTTCTCTTTAAAAATCTCTTTAACCTACAGTATTGCCTTGTAACTGATGTGATATACGCACTAACAGTGTTGCCTTATTTTACAGAGTACCTGAAATCACATTCAAAGTAGAAAGTTTAAGCAAATAATCATTGGGGTATCTCTGTAATGGAAAAAATATTTTATTGATTTTTTATTTGTTTCTTAAAGATTTTATTGATTTTTTAAAATTTACCTTGAGAGAGAAAGAGAAAGAGAGAACAAGGGAAGGGTGAAGAGAGGGAGAAAGAGAGAATCCCAACCAGGCTCCAGGCTGTCAGCGCAGAGCCTGACACGGGGCTGAAACTCACGAACTGTGAGATCATGACCTGAGCCAAAATCAAGAGTCGGACCCATAGCTGACAGAGGCCCCCAGACGTCCCCCTCACCCCCGAAACCAGTTTTTAAAAAATCTTCCAACCTCTCCACCTGTAGCGTCAGCATCCGCCAGTTAACTCTACTCCTCAAGTGATGAAAACACAACATCAGTCCCCATTTGGAAAATTCAGAATTGAAAGGTGCCTCTGGGCCATTAATTCTTACCTTACCAAGCATGCTTTCATCTGCACTGTAAGAATAGTTTATGTCACACATTCTTTATACCACAGATATGAATCTCTTTATAATTTCAATTTCCAAGGTTTCCTTTAGGTTAGAAGAAATTGGGGAATCTCTGATCAATGTTTTGAGTTTGCCAGCTGATTCTAAATTTTATTTAGAAGATTACATGTACATAAATATTTGATCAATTTGAAAAAAAAATATAGAAATATCTTCAGAAAGTTGCCTTCTCTGTCTTCTCTGTTAGTGGCCCGTGAGTTGTGAGCTTGCCTAGGTGCCACCCAAACCACACAAACCATATTTAAAGAGGATTCCTAGAATGTTGCTTTCTACTTCTGTAGTGCTTGGAGCAGATCTCATTTCAATTCACCTTTGAAAACTTGATCACCCAAAATAAATTTCATGCGCAAAGATAATATTTGATGTTTGTGTGAAAAAAGTGTTTTTATTAATGAATTAATGAATAATTCTCTTTCAGATATCAACCAATTCAGTAACTATTCTGGCTTACATATGAGACTATATTCAAATTATTTTTGAGAGAGAGAGGGGAGAGCAGAGAGAGCAAGGGAGAGAGAGAATCCCAAATAAGCTCCACGCTGTCAGCACAGAGTCCAACACGGGGCTCAAACTCATGAACCATGAGATCATGACGTGAGCCAAACTCGGGATGCTTAACTGACTGAGCCACCCAGGCGCCCCAGAATATATTCAAATTAAAAGTAAGTTCATACAACATTACACCGAACATGAAAATAGTTCTTGGGCCAGAGATGTTTCAAAACTACTTTTTAATACGAGCTTTATATACCTACTTACCCTTTGTTTCTTAATGAATATTTATATAAATACAGCAATTCACCTTTCAAACATCCTTTTTATTTTCCTACTAGTATTTCGCTTAGAGATCAAATTTTTTCAATCTAATTTCCCAATTATAGTCTTTGGCAAAGTCCGGCCCTATAAGACATTATACCTAAAGGTCCATACTTGAAATAGTAATAACAAAACAAGGAACTGGTTCTGTATCATACATAAACATTAGAGATTAGTCATTGAATATATTTTCATGGCTCTTCAAAGACAAGTGTGCATTTACCACAAACCAACTTGATAATAAACTATTTAAAAAAATAAGCTCGTATTTAACAAAGGAGTCCAGAAGTAACAGAAACATTTTTGAAGATGGGGATTCTAAGGACTAAAAAACTTAAAAGTTAGTATGATTTTGGTAAGGGTTTCAAAGCTACAAAAACTAGTCATGAATAAAACTGCTATTTTGCCATTCTTCACTTATAAAGTGCAATGGTCAAAGCTGAATTTTTAACTCCAAAGATGCCATCAAGATATTCTTTCATTGTATTATATCTCTTTATGACACAAAGCGTGTTTTAAAATAAGCAGAGCTTTGGCATTTTGTAACTAAGCTCAAGCAAGAGTATCTGGTTTTTCCCACGCCATTAGGGGGCGACGTCCCCCAGGCCACTGGTTGCCAAGTGGTCCCAGGGTGACTGAAATCGTGGCCCCTGCGGTACACCCTGGGGAAAACAATTCTCTCTTCTCTTCTCTCCTCATCTCATTCTATTTCCTAAATGGAAGAGAGACCAGCCTGATCGGTGTTTACACTAGAGGTCAAGGTTGCCTCAGGGGCTGCTTGAAGTAACTGAAAGCTACATTTTTGGTGAGACACGTTTTACCCTTGAAGGAAAAAGATGAGAGCAGGGGAAGCATGTTGCTTGGGATTTTGTGAGCTGCAATCACACACACACACACACACACACACACACACACACACACACTATACTGTGTGCGTGTGCAATCAATTTGGGTTTCTGGTCATTTGTTGTCATTACACCACACACACACACACACACACACACACACACTCACACACACACACTCTATACTGTTTGCGTGTGCAATCAATTTGGGTTTCTGGTCATTTGTTGTCATTACACCACACACACACACACACACACACACACAATATACTGTGTGCGTGTGCAATCAATTTGGGTTTCTGGTCATTCGTTGTCATTACACCACGCCCGCGCACACACACACACACACACACACACGCACACGTATCATCTTACAGCGCTGCCTACTAGAGTTGGGGTTTACAGTCCTGCTACTCTGGCAAAAGTCCAAGTTCTGTTCTAACCCCTTCTTTCCTGCTAATTTAAGATAAAATGGGGGTCTTCACTTGCCTTACTACCTATTCACCCCCGGTTACCTGAGACTGTAGCATTAACTCATAGATTCCGGTGTGGGAAAGAAAGGCGGAAGGAAATGGTAGACAATAGCAAGTTTCTTTATAACCTGCAGCCCACTGACAGATACTTGAGGCTGGTGGAGTATGTACACACACATTCCTCCAGGAACTCCCAACTGTCGTATGTTAATGCTTTGTTAGAGGGGAAAATAACCATAGCTTGACAATAGCCGGGCCTTCTTTAGCGTATTAAAGTCCTTTTGGAAACTTCCCCTGTCTTTACCTCCTCCAAATCCCAAGTCTATCTATAGTCAGTCTCTCCTACAACCCAGGGCAGCCCTTTCTGTCCACAGGGCGTGTCCTGGTGCTTTAATAAAATCACCTCTTTGCGCCAAAGGCGTCTCAAGAATTCTTTCTTGGCCATAGGTCTGGGCTCACCACCACTCCAAAACCACATCCACTTCCATTTTAATTTATCCATTGGTGCCTCTGGGAGAAACACTTAACATCTGTTTTTCACATGCTGACTTACAGGCCTTTGGGTTCAGCCCCTTAGTCACCCTGGAACCCCCTTCCCTGATACTCCCCAGCCCCTCTTGGTATTCTAGAAATGCCAGGTATCTTGTGGCTCCTCAAGCTCTGTGTGGTTGATTTCATGCTGTCCCTGGGTCTTTTCTCCCTTCTTGCATGGTTTCCTTGCCAGAATCACATCTACATGTCTGTCTACCCCAGATCTGCTCCTCAACACTGCTATTCTCACGCACCTGACCGGCTTCAGTTGACCCTTTTGTCAGGTAACAATATTATACTAGAATCAAAGCGTGTGTGTTTCTATTTCCCCGCAAGTCTATAAGCACTTTCAGAATAAGTACGAAGATAAGTCTTTCTCAAACCAGACCCCAAGTTCTGGTTCACAGAGACAACTTCCATTCCATTGAGCTGAATTAATGCTAGGGAGGAAAGTTAGATTGGGCGACTAGCAACCATGGTTCTGAAGTTCATATGAATGAAAGGAAGAGAAAATATTGAGTTGGGCAAAAATTTTTAGTTAGTTGGAGAGAATTCTTTGTACAGAAAGGCAATACAGGATGTCAAAGGCTGACACTCAACAGTGAGTTAAAACAACGTACCTGCATCCTTGGAAAAGGGCAAAAACTAAAGGAAATGATTCAATAAGGTTGTTTTAGTCAATGTATATTGTCTGAATTGTATTTACGTCTCCCATGGCGTGATTCTCCATCCCTTCCACACCACCACTTGCTGAAACCATCACTATCTGGTAGCAATGCTGGAATGAGTGAATGAACAACAGCCATGTACCAAGGCATTATTATTTTCTTGATAAGCCAGAACAAAAAGGTATACATTTTATATCACAGCATAAAACTGTCCACATAATATATTAAGGGTAAGGTAACAACAATACCATGTTGATGTTCATATCAATTCTTACTTCTCAAAATTAACAACATTATATTCACTGCACAGTGAGACAGAGAAAGAGGAGATAAATTTAGGTGGATAAATACTGAAATATGAGTATTCATGGTACGTGCTAGAAATGTTTGCAGCGAACACCAAATGTTATTCAAGCTTCATATCAAGACTGCACAACTCATCCCCGAGCTTTCTTACAAAACTACCCAACACTGACTTAAACCACAGTATCCAACTGTTCTCTGTTTTCACTGGGTACTCAACGAACCAGGGATGTTGGCTTTAAAAGTGTTTGCGTTAAAACACACAAAGAAAAACAAACAGCAGTATCATTTATTTTATATATATCATGTATACGTATCATCGTTTATTAGACTTGTAATTATTATTGCCTAAGACAACTCTGTGAAGCAGAGTCTATTGGTGCAGCGGTACAGGTGTGAGAGTTGTGTCTCTGATGGTACCTATGAGAGGAGCGAGGCCATCCCCCACTTATACTGAGTGTGACTTCAAATTGTCTGACCCCAAATCCCACTGGTGCAAGCATGTAAGCATCTTGGATAATCGTCAATGCAAAAGAAAGTCACACATCCTGGGTGAAGTCGTGTCTCCTCTTTACTGTCAATGTTCTACTGCCCTCAGTCACCAACGGGGTTGGACTGTTTTTGTGCTGATTAACATCGCCTGCCACGATTCTACAGAGACTCGGGGCACGTGTGACTGGCGTGGGCGTGAGGAAGAGTGGCAGCCTGATGCATTTGGGGCTAGGAGGGCACAAACGAGCAAACTATGCCTGGAAAACGGGACTTGGCTCTATTTCTGACCTGGCCACCCACCAGCGCTCCAATCTGCAACATATGACTGGGCCTGAATCTTGTCGTTGTAAAATGTAAGACACGGGGCAGGATTTTTATAGTCAGTTCTAACTTTCTAGTTAGTCAAGCTTGTTGGTCAACAATGTGAAGGATCAAAGTTAAAAAGTGATTTTAGAATTTCGGAGGCCACAGCCTGCCTCTTAACTCAGCAGCATGTTAGCCATGAGACTTTGGACATGTTATGTAATCTGTTTTAAGCACCTGTTTGCTCACCGAGGAAGTTAGCAATTTAAGCATCTGTTTGCTCACCTAGGAAGTTAGCAATAACTCTTTTATGAATTTAGCAAAAGGATTCGAGTCAGTACAGAGAGTCTTCTGAGCAATGCGTCTGCAGATAATACAGTGGTTGTTGCTAATTGCTTATTTGATTCAATTGTTTATCTAAAGAGAGTGCTATCCTCAGAGGATTCCTAACTCCCCCATCCTAACTCTTTCTCATCTATGCAGGGACCTAGGATTCATAACACAGAGATGTCTTTCTGATTTATTCCTGCAGCCATGTAACAATAATGTGCTGGACTAGCCTTTAGTATCATCAGAAATCAACCTGCTTATAATCCCACAGAATGAGCTCGATCTCAAACACAAAAAGCTGTCTGAATGGACAGAATCACCTTTGAAAGTACAAGCTCGCAGAGAGTGGCCACCTTGAATTTCTAGCTCCGCTTTCACCAGAACCCATTAATGGGAACTGGTGGTGCATCTGGGGAGAGGTAATGCAAGTCCACGGGAAAAGAGGAAGTAAGGACACCAGAGGAAGGAGCAGGAAGAAAGGGTAGACTTCTAGAACTCTTCTTGTCCTTGGTAGAGTTCTCTTTCTCTTCCTATCAGCCTTGGCTCTGTGGACCCATTATTCAGGAAGAGGTAGAAGGGGTCTCAGCTTTGCAGAGTTGGCTTCAGAGGTCATGTTGCAGGAACTTTTTCCTTGACCTTGGATGAATAATTATTTAGAACAATTTTACATACATTCTGCACTTTCTGCTAACTTATATTACCCAGTTGCTTCAGATACTACCACTCTTTTTATGGGCTGTAAGATTAGATTTAATTATCATTAAACTCATGTGTATTTCTCAGGTAAAATAATTGCCATTGTATGGAAATGCAAATTTATGTAAATATAACGCAAATGAAAACTCAGTGCATCCTGCTGAGTTCCCTATAGAATACAGAAAACCAGGCATGGATCCTCTTACAGGAGTAAACATAAGTTTGAACATACCAATTTTATGGCATAATTAATCATATGCAACATTACAACAGTTGTAAGCCAAATTTCCAGTAAACAAAAATGAATGATGAGGCACATACACTTTTAATTCGATAAGCTGTCCTAGGGTTTGTGATGCATGTGATTACTCTGGCAATTACCAGGAGTGAGGTGTGACTCTCTTATTTCCTCTAAGGAGGTGTTAGAATTAGGACACGGTTCAGGGCAGAATGGGTGTCAGATATAAAGGCTAAAAGTGTTCCCAAGCCCAAGGATATAGCCATTAAGGTAAGGTCTCCAAGTTGGTTTTATTTGTATTAATTTACACTTCGCATAATTGTGGTCTAATATGATGTCTGGATCATAATAGGTTTTCCATTAGTGCTTCCTGATATTTAGTCTTCTGTAATAAATCATCCTGGATGTATTTATTTATTCAGTAGAGGTTTAATAGTTACTTAATATGCACAAAATGGAATGCTAAATACAAAGGGAAGGTCTTTGCTCTCATGAAGTTCTTGGATAACCAGGGAGATAAGACAAGAAAAAGATTCATTACAATTCATAGTAGAAGATGAGAGAAGGTTCAAGAAGGCTTTGGGGAGGCAATAGTGTGGGCTTGTGGCATTGAAAGATAAATAGAATTTATAACCTTGATATATATTTAGGATGTTATCAGAACCTTTGTTTAGAAAGAATTAATTTTCAGACTAATTTGATATCAAGGGGCCTTCGTGAAATTTCTATAAGCCTGGCTTTCTCTTTAAAAAGATGTTTTATTATCCAATATACTTCATTAGTTGTTTCTATGTGGTCTCTAAGTATTCCATTTATTAGACAAATAATTTCTAATTCCTTTTATGTGTCAGGCACTAGGTGCCAGGTGTTGGGAATATAAAATGAACAAGGCAGGGTCATTCCTGGCCTTCATGAAGCATTTAGATTAGTGTGGGAGATAGATATTAAGTAATCAAATAGATGGTGATAATGACTGTGAGTGCTACAGAGAAGCATAAGACACTGTCATGTGCCTTGAATGACGATAGTTACTGTATGACCAAGATGATCGCTAGGAGGTCACCAAATAAAGCAGAAAGGATGGCTTGTGATACAAAGTGGACAACGAAGGCACAGAACACTAATCAAGGGACAGGATGCCCAGAGGTACTGGCAAGTGCTGGGTCACGGTGTTGGCGTTGCGTAGCTGGTGTCTTTGTGCACGGAGAGCGTTTTTGTTAACAAGTTTTACGTAAGCGTATAGTAGGGTCAGTTTTACCTTTTTGTTGTTGCTGTTGTTGTTTTGGGGAGGAGGTGTTTCGTTAGTTTTTTTAAGAATCTCTCTGGCTTCTGTGAGAAGAAAGTGTTCAAAGGATGCAAGAGTGAAAGGTTGGAAAGTTTGGCCATACGCCCCCCAAGGAAGGACAATGGTTTGGACTAAAGTTGCACTAAAGGTTGGAATGAATGGACATCTGTGAGGGAAACAGAAGTGGATCGGCTGCCTCTGGTGACTGTCCAGTGGGTCAACAGACAGGAAGCTCTGGAGGATAATTTCTGCTATTTTGTCATGAGCAGTTAAGTGACTAAGAACACCCTTCTCAGAGAAGAGTGATGCTAGAGAAGGAACATATTTTTTGATGTGTTGAAATGAATTGTGGTTAATCCAAGTGGTGATATTACAGATCACGGGACACATATAATTCTGGAAGTAGCATATAAATTTGATAACCACAGACTTGCCAATAATAATCACTAAATACTGAGTGGTCAAAGGCAGTAGGGGAGAGTACCTGTGAGGAGTGCAAGGTGAGGAGTAGGCGTGGCAGTCAGGTGCAACAGGAGACGCCCCCAAGATTGGCAGCGGAAACACAATAAAAGGAGAGGAACCTGGGCAAAGGCCTGAAGTAGGAATGAAACAAAACACCCAGGGACGGGGTCATTCTAGAAGTTCGTGGCCCCCACAGTGACACGAACCGGAAGCAGCTGTCCCCTAACTTGATTAGTTCAGTTTCCCCCTCTTCTGCCCCAGTGAGTCAAAGACAGGGAGAAGAAAGAGCCAGTCAGACAAAAAGAGGTGAGCAAGCTTCAGAGCCCTGGATGACTAGATGTATGGCTTTGGGCAAACACACATGCATTTCCACAGCACATTCAGTTTACTAAGTGTGATGACACACGTCAAATCCATGGCCAAATTGAAGTTAACCTTCCCCTGACTCTCAAACTCTCCTTTTCTCGATCTCAAGAAAATGTTCAAAACATCTTGAATATGTTGATTATAACAACTTGTCTTTCCGATGTACACACACAGCCACACACATACTCAGATGCACACTTAAATAAGCCTCAAGTTAAAAAACGGAGCCATTTTGTCTACCTGCGAGCAGGTGCTTTTTAGCCTCATGTCATGGCATTTTAAACTAAAAGCCAAAGAATGAGCAAAACAACAACAACCACAACAAAAATACAGCCACAGGACTTGGAAATCAAAAGAGGAGAATATTTAGAAAGTGACAAACACTGAATGAAAAAATGAATTTCGCAAAAGTCTTAAAATACTTCCACACAAGGCTTAACCAAATGGATACTAAAAATTGAACTAACAGCCAGCTTGGAGGGAAACAAACAAAACTGGATACAAATAAGAAGGGCTGTGCCAGCCCCGGGGACCAGCCCCCAAGGGTCTCCGGTTTCCTCCAGGCACATCATGGTAAACGTTGGAGCCATCTGAGGTCAGAGGCCGCCACTGCCTCTTTGGCCAAGGGATGAGTGCCATTGCACACTCGAAGCCCTGGCGGCCAGGTCTCATTACTCTGTCCTGTCCCTGTGTGCTGCAGACCACGGGACCGACTCCACCCATCCTGGAGTCAGGGCCTCTCAGAGAAGCGCCCCTGTCACCTCACGGGGGATGGGGACCAGGACAAGAAGGAGATCTGACTCTTCAAGCCACTGAGAATTTGCGTTGCTTATTACCACAGGCCCCTTATCCTGATGGACTGGCCAGCCAAGTGCACTCCGATAAGAAAAAACACTAGGGGCGCCTGGGTGGCTTAGTCGGTTAAGCGTCCGACTTTCGCTTAGGTCATGATCTCGTGGTTCGTGGGTTCGAGCCCCGCGTCGGGCTCTGCGCTGACTGTCAGCTCAGAGCCTGGAGCCTGTTTCAGCCTGTGACTCCCTCTCTCTCTGACCCTCCCCTGCTCAAGCTGTCTCTCTCTCTCCTAGAAATAAATAAAACATTTAAAAAAAAGAAAGAGAAAAACACTAAAAAGAAGAGCAGGAAGTAATCAAATGGGATGTCCCATGCTACAGGCAAAGGTGAGTAAGTCTAAGACCTTCGGTAAATTTTTGATATGTGAAATTGAAAACATTGAGAAAGAATATACTCACAAGAAATTTTAGCAAAAATAAGGAGGTATAGCCATGATTCTAGAGGAGAAAAATATTCAACTTTTAGGAATGTTATACATTACTTAAATCCTATGTTATTAAGTTTGCAAGCATACTAAAATATTTTTTCTTTCTTTTTTTTTTAAATATTTTTATTTATTTCTAGGAGAGAGAGAGACAGCGTGAGCAAGGGAGGGTCAGAGAGAGGGAGTCACAGACTGAAACAGGCTCCAGGCTCTGAGCTGGCAGTCAGCACAGAGCCCGACGCGGGGCTCGAACCCACGAACCGCGAGATCATGACCTAAGCGAAAGTCGGATGCTTAACTGACTAAGCCACCCAGGCGCCCCTAAAATATTTTTTTCTAGGAAAATGTAAATGAGAACAATTCTGTAAATAAGTACCTGGTTCACATGGTTTAGGAGGTTTATATGTTTTTCAAGGAATACATACTTTCTAAAGCACTTCAAGTTTGAAAGCATAGAAAAAGATCAATATTTTTAAAAAACTGATGACCTACATATCTATCTCTATGTGCATGAATGTGAACACACACATGTGCACACACACAATTTCAAGGTGACAAGGATACTCCAATACTGCAAAAATATTAATGCCTGTTTCCTAACTAATGTGTATAATTCATCTAACTAGTAGGTTATCAGTGAAATTCCATCTACTCTTTCTGAGTGGCAGTAAAACTAATTTTAAAATGTAAAATATTTTCCTGATTAAAGGCGATGTCAGTAAATTTGTAATAGAAGAGAAGTGTCTTAATATGATAAATGGAATATATCTGAAATTGATTTTAAGTATCCTAATTAATGCAAAGCACAGTGAACTCCTATTAAAGTCCAGAGCAAGCAGCCCCATTACCGCTGTTATAATTCAGCGTTGTTCTAGAATGTCCAGCCAGTGCATTAGGCAAGACATAGAACTACCTAGTATAAATAACAGGAAGATTGTCATTATACTCTGAAGACCTGAGAGTCAAAACAGAAAGTCTAGTAGTCTCGGGGCACCTGGGGGGCTCAGTTGGTTGGGCGTCCGACTTGGGCTCAGGTCATGATCTCACAGTTCATGGGTTCGAGCCCCGCGTCGGGCTCTGTGCTGACAGCGCAGAGCCTGGAGCTGCTCCGGATTCTGTCTCCCTCTTTCTCTGCCCCTCCCCTGCTCACCGCTGTCTCTCTCTGTCTCTCAGAAATAAATAAAAAACATAAAAAAAAAAAAGAAAGTCTAGTAGTCTCAAAGGAGTAATTGTTCAAATTTTCAAAACTCCCAGAACTGAAAGAGTCACATCCAAATTTTATCTGTTTGAGATTTGATGCCTTACCTGTATTGTTTTCAGGGCTGGAAATTACACTGGGTTTGCATCTGCTAAAGATAAGCTACGAAAAACAACACAAAAACGTGTTTATTAATGACACTTTATCATAAAAATAACAACGTGTTATTTAATAAAACCATTAGGATTTTGTCAATATATACTGTTACAAATAGTGAGCTCTTCCTAAGGGCTCAGTCGTAGTACTGAAACTGTGTCCATCATCAGTGATTTCCATATACCTTTTCCTGTTTAAGGCATAAAGATATGTCAGAAAATCATAGTTTCTTTGATTGAGGTGTTTTGTAAGTTACCATCACTCTGCACACACACTAGTCAGAGTTGTGTTCCAACTTTTAAAAGAGATGAAAGCAAAGCCCTTTGCTATTTCAAGGCACCCCCCTCCCCCAGCAGCCTGTCTGAGACACAGCGTTGTTTTCTCTGCAGCAACTGAGCAGTGACCCCTCCCCTCCCGCCCTTCCAACCCCTCCAGCCCCTCCACCTCCTTCCCATTTTGTAACTGTGCTGTTGTTTAATAGAGAGCAATAAGCTTAGATGACAGGGCATGACTACTACCTATTTTCTTTCCATTCCCAAAACCAAGTATGAGTTTCTGCCTAGCCAGGGAACCCTAAGGCAAATAAATATTTTTCGACCCTTTGAAATCCTGTACCGCATTTATTATTGGGTGTTGACGTCCAGACCACGAGAATTCCTGTCAAGTGGCCCTATTGAACAAACTCCCTATGACTTCAGGATCAAAAACAGCTAAGTTGATTGACTCGTTTGCTCCAATCTTCTGGAGAGTTAATTCATGTAATTGTCCTGTTTTATCTTGGTGTCGGCTGCCAGGGAAATCGAACTCTATACAAGACTGCATGCACAGCACTTCTCTGTGCTGAATTTACGCGGCCTAGCCCCCATGCTCTCTCACACACTCCAACTTTCTTTTTTATTGTCCCTTATTGAGATTTTTTAGAGTACACTGCCTTATTTTTGCAATGAAATAAGCAATATCCCTATATAGATACTGCTGACATTTCACAAATTTGCATCAGGCATTATTTTTTTTATTTTCTCCCTGTTTTCTTCTCTCTTCAGTTTCAACCATTTATGTCTAGATGTTGTCTGTGTGTCTATCATTTCCCTTGTCAGAATATTTTGATCGAAGAAATAGCCTCAGTTACATGTGAACAGGCCCCGCTCTGTGAAGGTGCTGATGGTGTTCCCGCTATGAATTCCGAGTCTTCTTACCAACAGCGTAGCCCCACGTGTGAAGAGATGGAAAAAGGAGACTTCTCAGAAAGAACAAATGCATATCAGTCCTGTGGGGCGTTCAAGCACCCGTAGGAACTTGTGAACTGCTAATTGCTTTAAATATCGCTCTTGAAAGTGGTCCAGGGGACAGTGAGTCTGTACACTGTCTTATTAGCTGAATCGATATCTATGCTTTAAAAACTGGCAAGAACATGAAGACCTTGAAGCTTCTTTTGTTACGAGGAGACAAAAATGGAATATTAAATATTTGAAAAGTAGGTCAGACTTAATAAATGCATTTTCAAGCAACCCAGCGTTTAAATGAAGCCGCAGTACGCAGCAACTGGGTTTGCAATGATGTCACGCCAGCCCGCGGTGGCGTTCCGATTATGTCAAGATTCTCTTTACACAGAAATAGTTTAATGCAAATTTACCCCCAAAACCACAATAAGGACCTAGAAAATTAAACAGCTAATTCTCAGTAGAAGCAAGTGTGCCGGCAGGGGCGGGGATTATGCCAAGACTTGGTGTCATAAAGTCTGGGAGGCACAGTTACAAAGAAAAGAGGTTGTGACAAACACGTACACACTGCCACCGAGTTGTGAGAATTCCCGTCTTGCTTCTGTCACAGAATGACAGGATGTCCCCCCCACCGCAATGAGAATGATGTTTTTCAGTTACCGCTAACGGGCTCTGGGAAATGGGGTGGGTTTGATGAAATACACCCTGGGCTCTGCAGTCTTTCAATGCGCCCGATAGGTGGATGGGTATTATAACCTCGTCTCTGTCACTGATTCCAGGATGGTGCTGCTGGCCCGGGCCCATGAGCATCGTCTTCCTGGGGAAGATGGGCGGACCAGACTGTCAGCATCTGTCTCTATTTGAGGCAACCAGAAGACTTGGCTGATGCTTGCCTCTTGAATAAAGCAGTAATGAACAGGGCACAGAATCAACGCTCTATTTAAAGGCCATCAATCTGCTCCTGGGGCTTTTTCACCAAGACTGCTTTGCCGGCTGGGTGAACCATCTAGACTGATCTACAACTACGCTCAATGGTTTTAATCACTGATCAGCACAGGTACCTACTAAAAGCACAAGATTCCACCAGTGAGAAACACCTCTAGAAATCAATTAACAGACTTTTTCAGAATTCAGCGTGCGTGTGAGAAGGCCCAGGGAGTTATTCTAACCATGGCTTAGAAATAATCGTGATGCAGCCCCACCTTTACCACGGGGGCCAGGCATTCCGTAGCAAAATGCATCCCAGCAACTCTAATGTTTCATCCAGAGTGAGAACATTTCAATTCCAGTCTCTGCCAGATATGTGGACAAGCTTCAGCATCGTTTACAAGTTGCCTGATACTTCCTACTGCAGAAGGTGGCCTGTATGCATTTCAGAAAACCCCAATTTTTTCTAAAACTATTCCTTATGGTAAAAAAAAGACAAATGTCTCCCTGCAACTTTACCCTTTGGAACCACAGAGGATGGGTTTTCACCCCTTTTTATATTTGAAGGTGAAATTGTCATTATTCTGACTCCACTATGTTTCTTTTCACAGAGCATCCTGCTGTTTTCCTTCCGGTTCTAGGCTGTGTGTCTATGCACACGATTGCTTCCTCATCACCAAAAATGAACACATAAGGCAAGAACAGCTCCCTTGGTTGGATGGTAAAACATTCTCGGTTACATCTGCAGACAGTATCTCGCAAAGGTAGTCGATACAAGCAGAGAGCCTTGGAGAAAACCTTAAAAGCGGGAAGGTCAGACTTCCACACAGCTCTTCCTCTGGAATACTGTTTTAACTAGAAGTTCTCATAATATCTGAGTGAGGCCACTTACAGAGCTTTGGCCCTGAGCTGAAGTGAATTTGTTTATCTTACAAGTTAATTATCCCTGCCTTCACAAACGCTTGTATGCCAGGGCGACATTTGGAAACTACAGAGATGTATGACCTTTGCCTTGTACTCGTGTGTTATTCTAAGCGAAAGGGTATTAAAAATCTAATATCAATAATGCTCAGTCTTATTTCCACTCAGGATCTCCCCCACACGTTTCGTTTTGATTTTAAAACATTATAGGCATTATTTTTTTAAAGACCTTCACTTTGAAGAAGCTGTAATAAAATAAAAGTGAGGGAGTAAGTTCTTAATTTGAATTGCGATGCATCTTCCCTTTAACTGTATGATAACTGGGACAGAATATGATTTGAAGACAAAATTCGTCATGTGTTCAGAGTTTAAGTACTTACCTTAGTGCTCACATCACCTCATTTAATCGTAAAAAACATCTCTGTAAACAGGCATGGTTATTATTACCAACATCATTTTACAGACTTGAATACAGGGTGTTAGTGAGGATAAAAATTTCAGCAATCCAAAAAACTGTGGATGTCTATTGATTCTCATCATTTACTTCCAAATTGATTAATCTGTCCACACTTTCACATATGCCAAGAAAAGGTACCCATTTCTGATGAGAAAGCTATCTTTCTTCTCAAACTCCCGATCTTTCCCACACATGCATTCCAAATACTGAGGCAAAGAGAGAAGCAACTGGCAGACCACCACAGTCGGAGCAAAGAACATTTGAGTGAAATGTGTCTTTATTGAAATTCCTAAATGCTGGATCTACAATAGCTCCTTACTGTAGTTCACTTTCTATCAACACACACATTTAATTTCCTTTGCTGGGTCCCTGGTGTCCAATGACTTAAACAAGAAAGAGTGTGACCGTCTTTATTTGTAAATTGTGTATTCGCACGCGTTCTGCATGACACAGAACCTTCAGGTGGATTGCGGAGAAGCCCGTGGTCACTGGTATCAGGGAAAGACAGCCTCCCACAAACGGTTTTCAGGAGAGTCCTCGACTGGACCCTTGGTCCCCTGCTTCTCTGACCAATACTTAACTTCTCATGTTTAACCCAGAAGTTCCTTTGCCCCAACACCTTTAAACTAAAGTGAACTTTTTTGGGGCGCCTGGGTGGCTTAGTCGGTTAAGCATCCGACTTTCGCTTGGGTCATGATCTCGCGGTTCGTGGGTTCGAGCCCCGCTCGGGCTCTGTGCTGACTGCCAGCTCAGAGCCTGGAGCCTGTTTCAGCCTATGACTCCCTCTCTGACCCTCCCTGCTCACGCTGTCTCTCTCTCTCCTAAAAATAAATAAAACATTAAAAAAAAAAGTAAAAAAAAAAGAAACTAAAGTGAACTTTTCTACATGTTTCATTAAAGCTGCCTCCACGGGGGAAGGCTTCCTCGTTCACTGAACAGTCCCGAAGCCCGGGACTGTTCCCCGTACCTTACAGACACTCAGAAACTACGTCGTAGTTGAATACATGGGATGGAAATGCAAAGAAGGGACGCTGTGGGGCAATCGGACAAGCGCCCGAGTGCAAGCCCGTTTGGGCTTTTAGCTTCTGCAGGGTGAGACTCCTACTCCGGAAGTGAATGGGAAGGCTCAGGTGAGGGACCAGATGCACACGAGAGGCAGGTGTGCTTTCTAAACGTGAAAATTCTCCTGCTAAACCTCAGGCAGAAGTGACAGCACCGGATTCATTAGGAGGCATCCGTGTTCATCATTCATTCGTTTGTTTGTTCGCCAGCAGCTTCTCGCTCACGCTTGACTCTGCCAGGCACCCCCGGGCTCGGGAGGGAACGGAGCAAGGCGCCTGCCTCTGAGGCCTCACAGCCTGGGCCTTCGCTCCTGCTCCAGGCCGGCATCGCAGCGTCCTCGCCAGAAAGGAGACGCAGGTCAGGGTTCGTTCACAGCTCAGGGCACCAGTCAAGCAGGGGGTAGTTGGGAGGAGAAGCCGGCGGTTTGCTGAGCTGAAACCTGAAAACAAATAAGTAAACCAACAGTTTGATTCCAGGGTGGGGGTGGAATATACATCACAAATACATATATAATTATCTATGATTTTTAAAACCAGAGCGAATGAAAATTAAAAATGGGAAAACAAACATGGCGACACGTGAGCAAGGAATAGAATGGTCTCTAGCACGATGCGGAAGTCCCTGCTGAGGTGAAGCCACCATGAGGGAAACAGTCAGTCCCCCGCCCCCAACAGGAAAGACAAAGGTCCCCAAGGGCTCCAATTACCAGATCCTGATGACAGTGTTTTGAGAGCCTGCACTGCTTGGGAAGTGAGCGTCAGGGCACCTGCGTGGGCAGGTATCCACGTGCAGGGGCGAAGGTGGCCTCATTCCTGAAGTCTCCGACTGTCCTGGCATGGATGATGCATCAGGGGCCCTGGATGCAGCCGCGTTGGCCTCAGGGGGTGGGCGGGGTGGGCAGAGGCGCCATGGGGAGCTCTGAGACCGGCTGTCACTCAAGGAATCATTAGTAGTGAGGCTTGTGCTGTCGTCATCACCCTGCAAGAAGGCTGGCTGGCGACCAAATCAGCTTGCTCAGGGAGTGTGAATCAGAATGACATGTAATCTGAATGTTAATGAAAGTTTTCTCTTGCTTCAGGCTTCAGATTCCATCCAGAAAGCTGTCATCTGGAAGACATTATCTTCCTTCTCTCTCCCTCCCTCCCTCCCTCCCTCCTTCTCTCTCCCTCTCTCGGTCTCTCGTTTTGATTGGAATTTTCAAGTTTACATACAGTGTAAAAATAATTTTTAACCAGCAATGCTTAGTGCTTGGACAACTCGTGTTTAGTAAATTATACAGCTGAGTCAGCAGTGGAGGTCCTTCCCTGAGGAAAGGAAATGTTGCAAGATGGTAATATAGTTCTTTACTTGGATATGTCTATGAAATATGACATCTCTAATCCCAAGTGAAAATACTTTTAAAACAGTAGGTCCAATAATTACTGTTAACAAGAATGCTCTTTTGTTTCCTCCTACATGTCACAATACAAAGTGAGGAGCACCTGATGTGATGACGCATTAACTTTTGTTTTAAAAGGGCTGCCACGTGTAACCACTAGCCGTGTATTTGCTTATCATAATGACCACTATCAAATTGCTTAGAATCATGATTGCTTATGTTTTCCCATAAAAATATTTGAAGAATTCTTGGTTTGATAAAGTGGTGAGAGTCTACTGCCATACCACCCTGAATGCGCCTGATCTCATCTGATAAAGTGGTGAGGGCAGGTAACCACAGATGTGCTGATGCGGAATAACGCATGAGCATGTGGTGTCTACACAGTCTGGTCTTCCAGTGCTTCTGAGGGGAGATATCCAGAGCTGACATTCATTGCTAAACAGTTAAAGATAGAGAACAACACTCCTTGATTGACAATAATCCTGTTCCACTGGGCATGTGGATTATTAGAAAGGGGGTTAGCACAGGCTCCGTGGTGTAAGACGTTCCATATAGTTTTCTGTTTTATTCATCCTTTTGTAGATATAATGAAGCTAGAATTGCAGGAAATGAACCTCAAAATTTGTCTAACAGAGACCAACTGGGTGGCTTCTAAACCATAACTGATCCAAAACTAAGTTTGCAGAGCCTTCATATCAAGAATTATAGGAAGACAAGAAGAAATGTTGTCTATCTTGACGCTACCCAATATTTGGGAACACTAAACTACTTTTGTTTTTCTCTTTCACAGGAGAGATTCCCTTTGTGCAAGAAAAACACCTATATTTTTGTCCACCTCCCTAATTATTAATGAATTGTGAAAATCTTGAAAAATCACTAACCAGCTCTTTATCTTGAGTCCACATATTTGTAATGTACAATCATTACTGTAGATTTTTGCAATTCTAAGATATTAGTAAAACAATTTCGGACTCATGAACTTACATATGGATGGATAATGATAATAACATAATATCTCATTGTAGAGGACCATCTTAAATACCTAATATATATTACTCCATTTAATTTTCGCACCAAGAATACAAAACATGATTAACTTTGTTTTAAGATGAGGAAGCTGAGGTCGGAGAGATTACGTCACTTATTCAAAAGTACAGGATATCCTAGGCAGCCTGGATGGATTGGAATCCCAAACCACCTGAATCCAAGGCAGATTTCCTCAAGGTACATCTACTCCCTGCCTGAGAGGATTGGAAGCCTATGGATGCTTCTGAGGTAGCTGTTCTCAAATACATTGACGATGTTTCGAATTATGAAAAAATGATTTTCAAAAAATGATTAAAAAAATGAATACATATTCATTTCTCAGTGAATTCTGAAAATAGCTACTCTGAAATGGTTCTAGTTATGAAACCACAGAATTATTATTGACCATCTACCCTATGCAGGGAACTGCACTGACACTTGAATCTCCCCAATAGCACTATCAAGTAATTATTGAAATTTAAAAGAAAAGGAGGGGTGCCTGGGTGGCTCAGTCGGTTGGGTGGCTGACTTCAGCTCAGGTCATGATCTCGCGGTTTGTGGGTTCGAACCCCATGTCGGACTCTGTGCTGACAGCCAGCTCAGAGCCTGAAGCCTGTTTCAGATTGTGTATCTCCCTCTGTCTCTGACCCTCCCCTGCTCACACTGTCAGTCTCTCAGAAATAAATAAAACATTTAAAAATTTTTTAAAAAAAGAAATTTGAAAGAAAAAAAAACCTAAAATATATTGGGAATAATCAAGAAATAGTTGAAATGAGCTGCTAGAAAAAGTACTCCAACATGGCTAGTGTGTGATTATTACTATTTTTGCGTATGCTTTATTTTTCAAGGAGTCGTAGATTAAAATTATAGAAAAGTTGAATACAGAAAAACATAGAAACATGGAGAAGATACTACAAAGAGTTCCCAAAGAGTCATACACAGTTTCTCTTTTATTAATATCTTACATTAGTATCATACATCTGTTATGATTAATGAAATGAAACAGATATTTTATTATAAACCAAAGTCCACAGTTTATCCATATTTCCTTAGCTTTTACCTTATTAACTTTTTTCTGTTCAGAATGTCCTCAGCATGACTTATTATACATAGTTGGCATGTCTCTGTAAGTTCTTTCTGGCTGGGATGGTTTTTCATACTTTCTCTTGTTTTTCGTGAACTTGTTTTGAGGAATACTGGTCAGCTAGGACTTTCCTCTGTTGGAACTGGTCTGATGTTTTACTCATGGTTTGATTGGGATTTAGGGTTTAGGGAATAAGATCCCAGGAATCAAGTGCCATTCTCATGGTATTACATCAAGGACACATAATCAACACAGTTGATGACCATGATGGTTGACTTTGAATCCATGGCTAATATACTGTCTGGCCCGTTGTTCTACTTCTATAGCTGCCCCGTCCCATTTTCCACCTGGTCCTCTTTGGAAGGTAGTCTCTCTGTGAAGCTCGCACTTGAAGAGTGGACTGTGGCATCCCTCCTTCAGGGAAGAAATAACGTACATGTATACGTATATTATTTGGAATTCTGAGTGGGAGATCGATCTCTCCTCCCTGCTTTATTAATTGGAAATCATTTATCTGTATCAGTATGGACTCATGGATATTTATTTTATGCTTTGCATTGAAATTCAACACTACTTTATTAATTTTGTGGCAAAAACTGCTCCAGATTTGTCTGGCAGGGGCGCTTTTCATCGGCCCCAGGGCTCCTTTGGAAGACCCCTGTCAGTAGGAGCTGTTGCTATTGTTTCTGAGCCCTCCTTACTTTTTGGCACCACCACATGCCCATATGGCGCACTTCCTGCCCCAGTCCTAGATCAGCCATCTCTCCAGGAAGCTCTGGTTCCCTTTACTGGCGAAGGGTGGTGAAAACCGGGATCTGAGCACTAGACGGGCTCATTGGACTAAAGCGTTATTTTTGTTTTAGTCTGTCAGAGCTGACAGAGCAAGGAATTGCTAGTGTGTATATTAACCCACGTGGATACAAATAGCTCTAAGTTTTTTCGTACATAAACTTCTATATTAACCTATACAGAAGTTCTTGTTGATGGCTCCAACTTCTGTCCACTCCCACATAGATCATTTCAGGCTCCTCCCCGTGTTATCTGGAAATTCCCACCAGGCAGCCGTCGGGCTCCGACCACCTGCCACCCATGTAGTTCGTTGTTCCCTCCCTAGATACACACAACACACTGTGCGGGATGTTATCCAGGCCCCTGTGGGAAACAACACCACCAGCTAGAATATAGTGCTTGCACACGGCTCCTTTTGTCTTTGCGCCAACAGAGACACTCAGTTCTGTGGGTACATAGGCCAGCGCTGTCCCTCACACTCCCTTCACTGAGGCTTTCTCATCTATTCGCGGTGACATTGGAATCTGTTGGCAGGGTCTATACATCTCCCCAGAATCCCTCAACCTTCCGACTTACTTTTATTTTAACTTACATACAGTAAGGCTCATTCACAGTGTTGTACATTTCGATGCATTCTGACAAACGCACCATGTCTTACAGCCATCCTTAGAGAAACACCCAGATTAGTTACGTCTCCTTAAAACCACTAAAAGTGGTTCACCTCTTTGTGTCTACCTTCCCCTTCTTAACACCTGGGAACTGCTAATATTTTTATTGTCTTTAGTTTTGCCTTTTCCAGAAAGTCCTTAATTGGTATCAGGGAGTATGCAAGCTTTTCCAACAGCTTCTTTCACTTAGCAGTGTGCATTTGAGATTCCTCTCTGTATTTATTTCTTTTTGCTTGATAGCTCACTGAATACACATAGCCAGTTCTTTGAATAAGTTTGATTTGATTTTTAAGTCAAACATGCATCTTATAAATATTCTCTCATAGTCTGTGGCTTATCAGTTTATTCCCTTGACTATGTCTTTTGTAGAGCAGAAGTCTTTACTTTTAATAAAGTCCAATTATTAGGGTTTTTTTCTTTCAAGGATTATACTTCCATCTTAAATCTACCAAACCCTAGATGTTTTTCTCATGTTTTATGATAAATTTCTTATAGTTCTGCATTTTTATATTTAGGTGTCTCATTGAATTAAATTTTGGGAAAGGTGTAAAGTCTGGATTGATGTTTTGCTTTTTTGGTTGTTTTTTTTTTTGGGGGGCAATGGGCATTTATTAGTTCCAACGTTTGTCGAAAAGATGATTCTTTCTCTATTGAATTGCCTTTGTACCACTGTCAACGATCATTTGACTCTATTTATGTGGGTTTATTTCAGGGCTCCTTATTCTGTCCCATTGATCAGTGCTTCTGTGATTTTTTTTTTTCCAACACTGTGCTGACTTGACCACTGTAGATTGATAGTGAGTCTTGAAGTTTGATAGTATCAGTCCTCTAGTATATTTCTTCTTTTTCAGTATTGTGGTGGCTAGTGTGTGTCTTTAGCCTATTCCTGTAAATGTTAGAATCCATTTGTCAGGGTTTCCAAAAAGCTTGCTGGGATTTTGACCGAGGTTGCATTGAATCTATAGATCCCTTCAGAAAGGAATGATGTTTTCACAATATTGGGTCTCGCCATCCATAAACTATCTTTCAATTTATTTAGGTTCATGAGAGTTTAGGCGCATTATTTTCTCTTGATGAATTGACACATTTATCACTATAAAATGACCTTCTAGACCTCTGAAAAGTGATTTGCTCTGAAATTGAATTTGTCAAATATTAATACAGCCCCTCAGGCTTCTTTGAGTGCTGTTACTGTGTTATGTCTTTTCCACCCGATTTTGTTTAACATTGTGTTATATTTATGACATAGCACAGCTCTTGTGCGCAGCATTCAGTGGGTATTGTTAGTATCCAAACCAACAACCTCTGACCTTCCAATTAATGTGTTTAGTCTCATTGCACTGATGTAATACCATGTTCCTATTGTTTTCTTATTTCTATTCTTTACTTCCTTTTTTCTCTTTTTTCGGCTTTGTTTTGGATACATTTTTATTTCCTTTTTCTTTCTTTTCTTGGCTTTTTATCTGTAATGATTATTGGGGGGTTTTTGTTTTTCGGGAGGTTTTGGGGGTTTTTATGGTTTTGTTTTTTGTTTTTAGATTTTAGTGTGCCCATTCAGACTTCTTATTGATGTTTTGTTTTGTTTTGTTTTATTTTGTTTTGTTTTGTTTCCCCCTCCAGGATTCAGGTGTGAACCCAGAGGTCAAGGACTGGAAAAAATCTGAGTGATACACAGAGAAACTACATTGAAGTCCACGTGTCCCTCTTGTCCAAGGTCTGGTTCCTCTGAGCAAACATGTACACGTGGATGGTAAACTTCCTGAAGGTCACAGGGTCACACGTGTGTATGGAACAAGGGGCAGCTTTCTCTTCCCACAATTTTCCAAATGTCCCCGAAGCATAAGAATTATTGTTTAACAAAATTGACTCAAATTGTAGATAGAGAAGAACTCCTGGTGAAGAGTGCCTTTAGGAGGCAATGTTTTTTCTCAAATAGCCTCCTTATGAAGCACTTTGCACCGTATATGCCTGATATGCTGTGACTCTATCACGCAACAAAGATATCTAAGAATAGTGACAGTATTTGGCATCATCAGGCTCCCTTGGCCACCTAACATTCTATTTAAAGATGCGATTGTATTGCCATGTCATGCCGAGAAATGACTTACAGCCCAGAGGAGTTGAAAGGAATTGGAAGCAGCCAGGTTTCATCTCACCCAGGAGAATAATGATTTATAAAGTGGCCATGGGGATCTGGAAAGAAATGCCAGAGTTATTAGAAAGATCTTCTGTTTCAATATTTCTGGAAACTTCATCAGCTTCATCCTCTTTACAAATAAGAAGCATCGTCTATCTTTGCAAAAAACATCAACAGCAAGCAATCACTTTAAAATTCAAGTCTGAGCAGACGTGGAATGGAATAAAACTCCCTGAGGAATATGTGTGCAGAAGACGTGACATGCTAATATTTCTGTGGGATCACATTTTCAATATTTTTTCATAAAGAAGCAATCTCCACATTCTAACAACTTGTATTTGAGGTGATAACAGTGGAGGGGAAACCAGGTAATTTTTAAAATAATTTGACCCTGACGTTCCTGCTGCGGAAGGCTCAAATTATCTGGACCAGCTCTCACGAAGACCGCGGATCAGGTTAGACAGCCATCTCCACAACAAAGGACATTTCTGGAGTTGGGGCAGCGGCCTGTGTCAATGCAGTCAGTTCCCGTCCCTGCCCCAGACACACATACCACGTTCACACACGCATCTCATCTCATTCTAGTTTTGCATAAATGGCCTCAGTATTTAAGAGCAGGGGAGAAACAGAAACTGGCATTTGCTCAGATGGTGCGCTGCTGCTTGCCACCCGAGACTTGGGGCTGAGAAGGATGACAAGTGAAAGGAATTGATTTTCAAACTCCCTGTGGACCGCGGAACCTGGACTTGGCTTCTAAAAATCAAAGGAGTCTACGCAGCACACGGCACGAGGCACAGGAGAGTTCCTTTCCCTTCCGTTCTTGCACATATTTTTATTCAGAGGAAAATTTTATATGTTGTTAAAGAGAAATGTAGTGAATCAGGCCCAAAGAGAGAGTAAAAGTAAACATAATCAGAAGAGAATTGGAGTAACCACTTTCTATGAATACCCTTCTTTTTAATCTAATATTTATTTAAATATCCTGCCTTTGCCAATCTCCTGATTATAACCCAAATAATTCATCTGCGTTTGCTCGAAGACACTATTGGAAGATCTGTAACGTTTTATTAGGATGCTGCTAAGTGGCACCTGGCAGGTTAAAATCCTATACTTTTGTTTGTTCTAGTGATACTCTAAGGGACTAATTAGGGGGAAACCTTGGATTTCTTACGCTTTTCCAAAATCGCATGTATATTCTCAAGTGGACTTTACAAAACTGTTTGAATTGTGAGGACTCTATGCTTCAGCTTTTAAATAAATCAACAGTCTGATAAAAAGCAGAATGGATTCGAATGTTAATATACACACATGAAATGCGAGGCCCTATGAAAACACAGAGAAAAGTGTTGAATTGAAATTTTCATTGAGAAAGGAAGCCACAGGTGAATAGAGCACTGTGTATTTGAATGGATCTCTTTTCCCTCATCATCCAGATGCGTAGAAAACCTGAAAAACAGGGGTGGAAATTTCTTCACAGCTTGATTTTTTTTTAATCTACGGCTTACTATGTCAATTCTGCAAAACCTGTCAAAGGATCTAAAGAGGGTTAAATTTACATTTCTTAATATACAACAATGGAAATTGAGTTCAGTCAACTTACATCATAGAAATGGAAGATGCAAATACAAAATCATAGGTCATATTACATATTTTCAGCTCCTATTCTGGCGTTATGTTTCCTGGAAGCCAAGAAAAAAAATGACCACGGGCACATTGACAAAGTTTCTGTTTTCTGACTAAAGGAAGTCGGTTCTCTGAAAATTGGAAATGTTTACGTGGGGCCGTAATCTTCAAGACATTTATCACACGGGGCTTCACAAAGGGGCAATAAAATATCATTGGCGTGAGCAAACAGAATACTGTAGAAAATGAAGAAAATGACACGAAGTGGTTACTAGAAATATAGTTTGAAGACCTGTATTAGTGACTTCATTTCTGTGAGAGTTGAACTAAGTAGACCATTCAGCTCTCCGACCCCGGGACTGACAGGGCCCTAGCACGCCGCCGGCAGGCAAACTTTCTGCACCAGCGTTCGGCCTTGTAGGAAACGTTGACGAATTCGTTGGGCGGCCGCTCAAACTGGCGACACCTGTGTCTGACCCGGGATGTGTCAGCTGCTACTCACTGTGTACAAACTGTGTCTCGGCAGTGGTGTGTACAGTTCTGGTCTGGGAAGACAAGACGCAGACGCCTTCCGTCCGGTCTTCCCGCCGCGGCACAGGCCTCCGCAGCGCTCCCTGCGGGTCCCCGAGGCCACGGCGGCGGGTGTGCCGGGAGGGACGCGGGGACCGGAAGTCCCGCCCGGCTGGTGACGACTTCCGCCTTTGGCTTTTCTGTTTGGATTGTTCAGCCTGAGTCAAGACACAGAGGGGCGCCCGGGTGGCTTAGTCGGTTAAGCGTCCGACTTTCGCTTGGGTCATGATCCCGCGGTTCGTGGGTTCGAGCCCCGCGTCGGGCTCTGTGCTGACTGCCAGCTCAGAGCCTGGAGCCTGTTTCGGTCTGTGACTCCCTCTCTTTCTGACCCTCCTCTGCTCACACTGTCTCTCTCTCTCCTAGAAATAAATAAAAACATTAAAATATTAAAAAAAAAAAAAGACACAGAAACCCCACAGTGGGCACTGATGAGGCAAGAGAGTTCTGGAAGGGACGGAGGGGGTGTGAGCGTGGGGCCCGGCCCCCAGCTGCACGGGAGACCCGAGGAAGGGGAGCCGCTGTCCCCTGAGGAGGCGGAGTCCCGGGGGGAGGGGGGGCAGGGGGCAGCCGTGCGGCTCACTCCCTGTGCCCCGTTTCCAGCGCCCGACGCCACCCGTGGGCACGGCTGCGGCGCGTGTGGCAGAGCGGGGTAGCTACCGTCCCACGTGCACAGCTGCATGGGGACGCGGGCTCAGGAAATCGGGGGGTCGGGGGTGCAGAGTCGGAGGAGCCCCGGGCTGCGCCTGCGGGGCGGGTCCCGCTTAGCGGACCGACGCCTCCGGGAGCCCAGCTTCCAGGCCTCGGGCACTGCACGCCGCACCCACAGAAAGATCCGAATAGAAATTGACCAGCTTTGGAGCCACAGCCACTGATGGGGGTTAGAACCTGTGATCCCAGGGGCACCTGCGTGCATCTGTCGGTTCAGCGTCTGACTTCGGCTCAGGTCGTGATCTCACGGTTCGTGGGTTCGAGCCCCGCGTCGGGCTCTGTGCTGACAGGTCAGAGCCTGGAGCTGCTTCGGATTCTGTGTCTGCCTCTCTCTCCGCCCCTCCCCTGCTTGTGCTCTGACTCTGTGTGTGTGTGTCTCAAAAATAAACATTTTTTTTTAAATTAAAGAAAAAAGGAACTAGTGACCTGAAACTAGGGCAGTCAGTAGCTTATTAAATTCATAATGCAGACAGTGAACAAGTCCCACAGTCCTATGATATCATATTTGAAATGTACAGGATACAGTCTAAAGGTGCGCATAGTAGGAGAAAAAACCACCAGTATCTCAGTTTGTGAAAAAGACAATCAGGGCAGCCTGGATGGCTCAGTCGGTTAAGCATCCGACTTTGGTTCCGGTCATGATCTGGTCTGTGGGTTCGAGCCCCTTCTGTGCTGACAGCTCAGAGCCTGGACTCTGCTTCAGATTCTGTGTCCCCTTCTCACTCTGCCCCTCACCCACTCACATTCTGTCTCTGTCTCTCTTTCTCTCACTCTCTCAAAAATAAATAAACATTAAAAAAAATTTTTTTAAGACAATCAATTGACAGACCCCAATGATGGGATGGTGTAGATGCCAAAGTATCAAACAAAGGCTTTAAACCAGCCACAAAAATGCTCAAAAGTGTTACCTACTGTAACATGTTGAAACAACATTGATCTAAAAAGCACTGGCAAGAAAAAAATTTTTTTTCAAAAGAAAATATCGGGAAAACCAGTTGGAAAACTTAGAAATAAAAAATGTAATAATACAATAAAATCTCACTGGATGGACTTGATAGAACAGTGGATACATAAGAGAAGAGGAAAATGAAAGGAAATTTTATTTCAAATGAATGAATAAATAAACAGTCACAATAAATAAACAAACACAGTGTGTTATTCTGTGGAATAAGAGCAAGAGAGACACCACTGAGGTCATCAGGTTTCAAGAGAAGGGAAAAGGGAGGGTCTAAACAATTAATTGTGTTGACGAAATCATGACAGAGAATCTTCCAAATTTGGTGAAAGGTGTAAAACATACAAATAATTGATGCTCCTTGAATCCAAACAGGCAAAACCAAAAAGCAGCCCATGGCCAGATGCATCGTAATCAAATTGCTTAAAATTAAAGTCAAATTAAAGATCATGAAAGCAGAACAGGAAAATGGTTATTGTTTTCAGGTGACGATAACCCCAGTGAGTCTGGCCTCTCATCAACCCCGGACGACAGATTGAAGCAGAGTGTGTTGAACGTATTGAAAGAGAAGAAATATAAGCCCAGAATTCCGTGCCTAGCAAAAGAATCCCTCAAGAATGAATATGAGGCAAAGATATTCTCAGTAAAGAAAGACTGACTGAATTCATTGAGGGAAATCCTTCTAAAAGTGCCGCTTAAAGAAGGGAGACGACACAGTAGGAATTTAGGACCATTGGACAAGAGAGAGCACCAAGAATAGTGACTATCTGGGGAAATATGATAAATCATTCTTTCACTCTGTTCATCCAAATAAGTTTGGGGATTAAGACAAATAAAATAACATTGTTTGGGGCGTCTGGGTAGCTCAGTCGGTTAAGCGTCTGACTTTGGCTCAGGCCATGATCTCATGATTCATGAGTTCAAATACTGCATGGCCCTCTGTGCTGCCAGAGCAGAGACTGCTTGAGATTCTCTCTCTCCCTCTCTTTCTGGGGTGCTGTGCTCTTCCCTGATGTGCACATCCTCTCTCTCTCTCTCTCAAAATAAATAAATAAACTTAAAAAAATTGAAATAGAAAAAAATTGAAATTACACAAGAAAGTTCAAATAATTTAAAGGAGGGAGAGACAAAAAGAAATAAAAAGCAGAAGGAAAAATAAAATAAACATCAGAATGATAGACTTAAATCAAATGCATCGATAATGCATGTAATGCACTAAAGAAGAGTCATCTGACTACAATAATTAAAAAACCAATTATATCAAAATAGATTTTGAAAAAATGACCCAATTATTTTGGGGCTCACTTTAAGTATATTGCCAAGGTAGGTTAAAAGTCAACAAATAGAAAAAGATGCCTCATGCAAAAAGAAGCGTATAGAGTGCCTCTATCTATTTCAGGCAAAGTGGATTTAAAAACAAAGATGATTGTTATGCTTAAATAAGTACATCACACAACAATGAAGCACCAGTTTTACAAAGAGACATAACAATTCAGAGTTTCCGTGCACCTGGCCAGAGAAGGATGAAAGCCCAAACTGTACGGAAGGGAAAAAGTAATAGAATGGAAAATAAATAAACACACATATTACTTTATTTGGAGACTTTAATACTCCTTTTCTAGTAATTGAATGAACAAGTAAATGGGAGACCAGCAAGGATATGGAAGAACTGAATGCCACGATCAACCACTGAGTTCCATCAATATTTATATATAGATCTCTCTACCCAAAGGCAGCAGAAGACAAGCTGTTTTCAGGAGCACGCGGAACATTCTCTGAGAATTATCCTACCTGGCATCAAAAAACAAGTTCAACAAATTTCAAAGAACTGAAATCACATCAACTATTTTTTTTGATTACTACAATTTGTAAAAGAGAAATCAATAATGGAAAAATAATCAACACATCTCCCAACATTCAAAAACTCCAGATTTCTACAAAGTCAATGGGTAAAAGAGAAAGCCTCAAGGAAAATATTTTTAAACGTATTTTAAACTAAACACAAGTGAAAACACAGCACACTTGGGATGTGCCAAGGCACAGCTGGAGGAAATGCCAAACTCCATACACTGATGTGGAAAGAGAAGGGAGGACCCAAAGTCAATCGTCAACGCTTCTACATTAGGGGATTAGAAAAAGATAAGCAAAATAAACCCAAATAATGTAGAAGGAAGAAAATAAGAGATAACAAAGAAGAAAACAATTAGAGAAAGTCAACCAAAGCAAAACCGGTTTTTTGAACATACCAATGAGGTTGATAAAACTCTTGTAAATTTGATGGAGAGAAGGGAGAGAACAAGTAAGCAAATGACCAGTGTTAGAAATTAACAACGGATGTCACTATAGAATTCATGAAAAGTATAATCCACTAAAGGTATAATAAAATAATAAATGTAATAAGCGTACTTATACATATATAAATATTAAGAGACATAAATGTGAAAATAAATATATAAGTGAATATAATAAACATAGTAAATAATATAATAAAATCTTGCCATTCGCAGCAATGTGGATGGAACTGAGAGCCTTATGCTGAGTAAAATAAGTCAGTCAGAGAAAGAAAGAATTATATACTTTCACTCATATGTGGAACTTGAGAAACTTAACAGAGGACCATGGGGGAAGAAAAGGGGAAAAACTAGTTTCGAACAGAGAGGGAGGCAAACCATAAGAGGCTTTTTTTTTTTTTTAATGCTTTATTTATTTCTAGGAGATAGAGAGAGAGACAGCGTGAGCAGGGGAGGGTCAGAGAGAGAGGGAGTCAGAGACTGAAACAGGCTCCAGGCTCCGAGCTGGCAGTCAGCACAGAGCCCGACGCGGGGCCCGAACCCACGAACCGCGAGTTCATGACCTAAGCGAAAGTCGGACGCTTAACCGACTAAGCCACCCAGGCGCCCATGTAAGAGGCTCTTAAATACAGAGATAAACTGAGGGTGGATGGGGGGGAAGAGGGGAAAATGGAGGATGGGCATTGAAGAGGGCACTTGTTGGGATGAGCACTGGGTGTTGTATGTAAGCGATGAGCCACAGGACTCTACCCCAAAACTAAGAGCGCACTGTGCACACTGTATGTTAGCCAACTTGATAATAAGTTATATTTTCAAAAATCTAAAATCTTAAAAAAATAAAATAAAAGTGTAATAAAATATAAATATAGTAAACATATCTATAAACATACAACTATTCATAGATATAAATATGAATATAAATATATAAATAAATATAATTAAAACGATAATAAATATAATAAATAAATAAAAGAACTCAGTGAAAAATTCTATGAATTTTAATTGGACAACTTGGAAAAAATAGGCCAATTCCTCAAAAAACACAAATTACCAAACTTATCTAAAGGAGCTAGACAATGTGAATAGTCCCATAACTATTAGATACATTTAATTGTAGTTAAATGTGCCACACTCCCCGCACCACCGACACACACATGCACATCGATCTCCAGGCCCAGATGGTTTCACTGGTGAATTTTACCAAGTGCTTAGAGAAGAAATGATGCCAATTCTACACAATCGGTTCCAAAAGATGACAGGAGATGCAGAGGGAACCCTGACATTTTATATTACCAGTAGCCCTCTCATACCAAAACCAAACACACCCCAAGAAAAGAAAACCAAATCCCAAGTGTAGAAAACCAGTAATGTATAACGCGGTCATCATGATCTGAGATTTCAGATTGCTCTGTGTATAGCAGTGAAACATAATAGTCACGTAGGATCAAGGCACCAGGATTAAGCCCAGATGGCACTAAAATTCTATTCACTCAGTAGTTCTAGTTAGAGCGATCTTGGTTAAACTGATCAAGCCCTCCTCAAAACTATAATTTCCTTTTCCTCGGGCCCTCTCATCTCCCCAGTATGAAACACGTCTTTCGCACTGGAATTAGGTACTAAATTAGACCCTCGCTCCTGATTATAGAGATGTCTGCTAATTTACAGTTTCTAATGGGTATCTTACATATACATTTGAAAAAGCAAAACGAAAGGGATTCCTTGAACAAATTGTTAAGGAAAGACTCACAATTTAGATGTGGTCCGTTTTAAAAAATTATCCACAGCATTTCCTGGCATGGTGACAAATATCTAGGGATATTAAAAACATGAATCACACTTGCTCTCAGAACCAAGCCACTTCTAGGTATAATTACAAAGGCACCCCCATGTCTGCATATGTAAAATACCGTGGGAGTCCAGAGGCAGAAGACCAGCCTTTTGCTGGCAGAAACTTGAATTCCCAGATCTCGGGATGTGTGTTTATTCATTCAAAAAAGGCCGATTGACCATTCGGTGCCACCTTTTAAGACAGATGCCAGATCTGCAAGGATTATCACTTCATCTGCTCTGTTGTCCAGCAAACATTTATCAAGTGCTGGCTATTTTCCAGACACACAGGCTGGTTCTAAAATGGGAAGAAGGCAGGCAGCTCTAACAGACTAATCAGCATCAAAGCAGACACACATTGTGTGTTGCCGGGAAGAGAGGCCAACAGCACAGCGAGTCCTGCTCGTGCAAGTCAGGGCGCACTTCCTGGAGGAACCGTCATCTGCAGAGCAGAGGGAGGGTGGAGCAGCGGCCAGCCAGGGAAATTCGGCCCAGGTGTCCAGGCAGCGGCGTCCTGTCCCAAGCCCCACATACGAGGTGGTGGGGCAAATCTGAAGACTGAGAGAAACTGGAACAGCTCCAAGGCCAGGCTTTGCATGGGGGAGGTGGTAAGAGCCTCAGGTGGCCGAGGAAGCCTGAACTAGAACATGGAGAAGCAGAGGGGCGCCTGGGGGCTCAGCCGGCTGAGCGTCCGGCTTCAGCTCAGGTCATGATCTCAAGGTTTGTGAGTTCGAGCCCCGCGTCGGGCTCTGTGCTGCCAGCTCAGAGCTTGGAACCTGCTTTGGATGCTGTGTCTCCTTCTCTCTCCTTGCCTCTCCCCTGCTCACACTCTGTCTCTCTCTCAAAAATAAATTTTTAAAAAACCATTAAGAAAAGAAGAAGAAAGTGGAGAGCACAGACAGTAGGTATTGTTGCCCAGGTAGCTACTCACGAACTTGAAATAGTTGAGCGGCTGGATGGATTGGTGAGTGGAAAGGATTGCTGTTATTTACCAAGAGGGGAGCGCAGACGGAGGAGAAGAAACTCTCCCTCCAGAAACTCAGAGTCTTCAATGAAACCTATTTTTGTTTCATCTGCCACTCGTGGCATCAGTTATCTGGACCGTCAACCAATGAAGTGAATTTAGTCTACAGTTTCCGTTAGGACCACATTCTTCTAAAATCTGAGACTCTAACATCGTCTTGCAAGCACTTGTTAATGTCAGGAAGTGAAGATACACAGCAGGACCAAGTTGCCACAGGCATGACGGGACCGATACACCTGTCTGTATTTAGATAGAAAACATTGCTCCCTGGAGTGTTCTCCTCACTGCGGTACCGTGTTCACCCGCCGGCACCCCAGCCGCCGCGTGTACACCCGCATAACCGGGATCCAGGTGATGGCTGCAGCCGAATCTCATCATCCATGCCGCTGCCGGACCTATTATGGTTGCTGCACAAAGTGACTTTTCTGCATGAAATATTTGACTACCCACACCTATTTTATTGTGTTATGCAGTGTTCTGTGTGTGTGTGTGTGCGTGTGTGTGTGTGTGTGTGAGAGAGAGAGAGAGAGAGAGAGAGAGAGTTAGGAATTTCTCCCACTTTGCCTCCTTTATGTGGACAATTCAAGCAAACAACACTGTCTGTTTTCAAACATATTTAACTACAGGTAGATCGATTCTGATTTGCAAGAAGCCCAACCAGTTATGAAATATACATAGAAATGTGAGAGTTTTCTCTTTAGGAAACATACATTTATACACCCACACCACATGTCTCCCCTGTGTCCTGGACTGTGCTAGGAACCAAGGTCACCCACAGAATGTTCATAAATTTGCCCTGAAGAAGAAGTTCAGAATCCAGTGAGGAGGAGACACCCTGAGCATCAAGCGTCAGCCCAGCACAGAATGTAACCTGACGGAGATCCCGTAAAAACGACTCTGGAAGCACAGACCCAAAAAATTGTGTGCACTTCTTCTTTAAGAAATGTTCAGGCTAATACCTGAAATAATTATTTCTCATTATCACTGAAGTGTGTATGTGTAATGGGCGTGTACATACAAATGCATACTTATATATGCACACATACAAATATATCATGATGTATATTATGTGTGAGAAATAAACACATATATATATTCAAATGATATTGGACGTTACTGTTGAATCCAATGTGGTTGTAACTTTCAGGCTCTTAGGAGACTGTGGGTGCGTGTATAACAGGGATGGGGTGGCTCGTGTGGGGCACACCAGGGAATCAGGACCTTTTTAGTTTGTGAACTCTTGAAAAGAGAAGGTTAGTTTGGCTCAATACGCATCTTACAGTATGTGTCATACCTCCCACCCTCAGTGGACTGGGGATGCGAATGCCAACGGGACCCGGACACGGCCTGAGAGCAGCAGTGCAGTGATGAACTTGCCCAAGACAGAAGCGATTCCGCAGGGCTGATGGGGCACAGAGCTGCAGACACACAGAGGACAGCTGGCCTGCTCTGGGCAATGCAAGAGAAGCTTCTTGGAGGAAGTAACACCAAAACTGAGTCTTTAAGAACCGATTTATACGGTATGGGTGATGCATTGAACTTTCAACTGGGAAATTTCAGTCTCCCTTAGACTTGTGTGTGTGTGTATATGTGTGTGTGTGCGTGCAGGCATGCACACGCAATTACATGCCAATGCCATTATTGAGAAGTCAGAAAAAGATAGAGATTCTTTTACAATCCACCCTGGTTATACAGAACCCTTTGGGACACTTTTTGGCTTTTAACGCATTAAAAAGGTGCTTTCTTTGATGCCAAAATTCCATCTTGATTGGCCTCATGTGATACAATTCAAAACATATGACTTTGAACCTGTCTCTGTTACCTTGGGAAGTCACTTTTTTTCTCTGTTCCCCTACAAATTTCAGTGTCCTTGACTGTACAGTGAAAATAATGCATGATCTGGTTAATTCTCAGGAATAGGGTAAATATCCTCATGAATGACATATGGCTTAAAAGCTTTTCATTGGAGGGGCTCCCGGGTGGCTTACTCAGCTAAGCATCCAACTTCAGTTCAGGTCATGATTTTGCAGTTCGTAGGTTCGAGCCCCTCGCTGGGCTCTGTGCCTACAGCTTAGAGCCTGGAGCCTGCTTCAGGTTCTGTGTCTCCCTCTCTCTCTGCCCTCTCCTGCTCATGCCCCATCTCTCTCTGTCTCTCAAAAATGAATAAATGTTAAAAATTTTTAATAAAACATTTTAATTGTAATTACTGACTAATTCAATACTGTAGGAATATAACCACCCCACACAAACAACTCTCCACATGACCCACACGTCCCCATAGCTCCTTGTGATGAGGAGATGTTAACTCTCAAGTAGAAACCTGATTTCCCAGTGTTAAATACTCATCCTCTGACCTTTGAAATAGTGAAGAAAACAGAAGTTTACGAAGATGACATGTGCCCAAGGTGACACGTCAGAGAAGTGACAGGGAGAACATCTGAGCCCTGTGCACCAGCTTCCCTCATAGTACACCAATCTAAATTTTAGGTAAGAAATAAAAGTAGATGCTAGAGACTCCATTTTATTGTTCACCTGTGTGCAATAATTTTGAAGGGGTACTGACAAAATTTAACAATATTCTATTTTACCAAGTTCAGCCCTCTTGATGAATTTAAGCAGAAAACAAATACACTTCTTTTTATCATTTTTATTTTATTTGTTTAAAGTTTATCTTGAGAGAGAGAGAGAGAGAATGAGAGAGAGAATGAGCAGAGGAGAGGCAGAGAGAGAGGGAGGGAGAGAATCCCAAGCAGGCTCCGTGCTATCAGCACAGAGACTGATGTAGGGCTTGGACTCATGAACCATGAGATCATGGTGGAGAGCAAGTGGAGACCAAGAGAAGGTCATTTAACCAACTGAGCCACCCAGATGCCTCATGTTTTATCATTTTTAAATAAATACGAGGCATAAAAGATCAAGATTTAGCTTAATCTTTCATTAGTTGTCAACCAATATTTATTGCCCACCATCTGTAGACAATGACCATTATTGTAGATCAGTAGTTCTCAAACTTGCTCCCAAAGAACATTTGCAGATTTGGGAGATTTGTTGTGTCGATGCCGTTGTTATAACTGGGGGGAAAAGATGCTCTTGGCATCTAGTAGGCAGAGGCCAGGATGCATCCTATCAGGAGATGGGACGGCCTCACAGCAGAGTTATCTGACCAAGAAGTCAACAGCGCTGAAGTTGAGAAACTCAGGGAGTCATGAGTCCCACCACCGACCACCATGAGTCATTTGCCTTCACTCTAAAAATGCAGATGTTCAACAGTCATTAACTTAGGGCATCATTCTGGAGGGAAGTTTGAACCTACTTACTCCATCCATTCCTCGACCTGTTACCACTCAACATACTTTCACGACATTGTACCACTAGGTAGAGAAAAGGGTTCAAGGCTTGTCAGAAACTGTGGTGGCATATATGTGCACAGAACGATGTTACCCTCAGTATCAGGGACTATAAGCCCACATTATAAAAGTGATTGATATTATATTGTACCTAATCCCAACTACATAGGTATGGCGCCAAAGATTAGTTATATCCCAATGAGATAAGAGAGTTATTCCTGATTTATAGATGAAGAATGTTACAGTTAAGTGACTTGCCCAAGGCTTTTCCAGGGATGTGATTTAAGTTCTGAAATTTAAAGACATGAAACGCATAGACCAATGCGTCACGAGACACTCGTTTGCAATTATAAATGGAGTGGGCCAATCAGCGCTTAGGTAAAACATGCGTATGTATTTTCTTTTTGCTCTATTATCCGTAAAAACCCTAGCTTCTGCTCTGCAGGGTTTTATCTGAGAAATTTTTTCTCATGTGTGTTCTGGGAGCCTGCATCACTGAGCTGCAGTGACCAGAGCAAAACACCACACACTGGGAATTTGAACAACAGTTTCTTACTTACCTTCTTATGTTTATGGAAGCTAGAAGTCCAAGATCAAGGTGCCCATAACTCTGTTCCTGATGAGTGTTCTCGCTCTGGGTTAAAGATGCCTCCTTCTCACTGAGAGAGAAAGCAAGCTTTCTAGACAGTTCTCTGAAGCCCACTGATCCCACACCAGGGGGCAGCCCTAATGAGTTCATCTGAACATAATCACCTCCCAAAGCCTCCATCTCCAAGTGCCATTGCACTGGGAGGTTAGAGCTTCAACATACGAATTTTGAGGGAACACAATTTAATTCGTGGCATATGTTTTCAAGGCCTTACATGATCCACAGACGATGTCATATTTCACTTCAAATGTGTACAAGTAAACATCACTCGGTGATCAGGATGATTCGTTTTTACCATTCTGAGGGCTGTGAGACCTCCATACTCCACGGGAACAACCGCTCACAGAACAGTCTGAAGTTACTTGCTAACATGTAGGGAACCTTTCGCTCAGGACCAACCACCTTCATCTTAGGTATATACATAGACGCCCGAACACAGGGCAGGGTTCTTAATCACAACCCCAAGCTGCAAACAAAGCAGTGGAGTGGATAAATACATGCGTACAGGCTCACGCCCTGGGGGACTGTAGAGCAGTGCAAAGGGCAAGCTATGAGCATAAGCAACCTTGGAGGCAGGTGGACCTGGAAAACACTGTGGTGATTAAAAGAACTCAGACCCAAAGGGAAATATACTTGTTTCATATCAAGTTATAGAAACACTGGAAAATGAACCAAAAGTATTTAAGACACATGCTTAGTTGGTACAATATTAAGGAAAAGCAAGGGCAGTAATATCCGTAACAGGCTAGTTGTCGACCTTCAGGAATGGGACGAAAAAGTGCTCAGGTGACGGTCTGAGGGACTCTGGAATGCTGGCCGTGGATGCCTCCCACCTGGGCTGTGGCTGCATTATGCTATCTGCACTGGCACAGACCCTGAACTATTCCCGTGCATTCGTTTGTGCCTTTCTGTGGGCCGTGCTGTAGCTTACAGGTTAAAAACTGGTGTGTTTATTTCATGCAGGCTTTGGGGATAAGGCAGGTTTTTCCTCCCTGTGTACACTGCTTTCTTTAAGCAGAATTCTTTTTTTTTTTTAACATTTATTCATTTTTGAGAGATGGAGAGAGAGCATGAGCTTGGGGAGGGGCAGAGAGAGAGGGAGACACAGAATCTGAAGCAGCTCCAGGCTCCGAGCTGTCAGCACAAAGTCTGCTTCAGGGCTCGTGCTGGACTACGGACCACAAGATCATGACGCGAGCCAAAGTCGGATGCTTAACTGACTGAGCCCCCCAGGTGCCCCTCTTTAAGTAGAATTCTTGATTTTATTAGTCAAAATAATGGCCTTCATATATGAAGACACCCTGTATCTTCCAGAACATCATATGCTCTTTGCTTTGAGTTCTGAATCCATCAGGCGATCCGGGTCTCTGCCTGTCTGGCTCTCTGGCTCCTCTGTCAGAGTAAGTCACAAGCCTTCGGAAGTGACTGAGGATTCATGACAGGAAGGGGCTCTTCTGCCATGACTGACCCTGTCCCTGATGGTCCTTCGCTAAAAATGGTGGACAAGAAGTCTTGAATTTAGCGCACAGTCATGTACCAACGTCCATTTCTTCATTTTAATGACTACGTCATGATAATATACAATGTCAGCATTGGGAGATACCAAGTGAGGGGCGCGTGGGAACCCTCTGCACCATCTTTCCAACCTCTGTGTAAATCTAAAAGAATTCCAAAGTGCAAAGTTTAGTATGCATCACATACTTTAAAAAAAAAAATCTTTGGGAGATTTGGAGTTCTCTCTCCTTTCTGGGAACTTAAGAACTTTTGGTTAAGTTCTTCCCTCCAGGACTCTCCTTCTTCTCTGCTAAGAGGAAAGACATCTTGTCCTTTTTAAAGGAGCATTTACTTCCAGTTTCTTTCTCCAAATGCCCTCCCTTCCTCAGCCTTCCAGATGGAGGGAAGGCCGCCTGGTTGGTGAGACTCGAGGAAGCCCTGTGGGTGAGCGGCTCCTGCACCTGTGGGTTCACTGTTCCAGCATCTTCCCTGCACCACATGTGCTCTTCTGCACACACCTGTCCTGCCAACGACACTTGCAATTTTCTACGTCCTTCAGTGATGCAGAGAATAAGCATAATGGAGGGGGAAGGGGCAGCGCTGAAATATTAGAAAGTTTATTTGGCCTCGAGAGAAGCCATGGTCTTCAGTTCAGCTTAAAGTTAATACTTTGATCCTTACCTTCATTTTTACATTTCCTTTTGCTTTGTGTCCTTGGAAGTGAGCTCTGTTTTACAGGGAAGAGTTGGGTCTCAGTGCAGTGCCTATATAAGTGTGTTAATCTACATTACCTGTCTCTGATTCCCTTGACCAGCTCCACGTTGCCCAGATTTGGACATTGAAACCCCAGACTGTGTATATTCCCCTCCAGATTCAGATGCAAAACAATAGGGAAAAAAAGATTTCCTGATATTTATGATATGATAATATATTTTGAATTATGTTGTTTTCCAGCCCGGATAGACAGTTTTCTAGACTAGCTTTTATAATTAGTGGAGGATGGAGAGATATGATATGATAAGTAATATATAATATTTCTGTTCCAAATGCAGGATTTAAGAGAGTTCAAAATTAAGGAAAATAAGATAAAGTCATGGTGAGCCTTTGAAAGACTGTGTGTGTATGTCTTTGCTTGCTATTGACGCAATAAAGATAGCACACTAATGACTTATAAAATATGTTTTATACATTTTAAATAAATATTAATATGTGCTATACTATTAATGCTCATTAAGCATTTTTTTTCCTCAAAATTATTTTAGCCAACCCATTACCTGAAATTTCAATGGGACGACCATGAATTCATTTTTCTTTGTTGAAACGCACCAGAAAAACACCAAATGTGGCCAGCTCCATTTCCGCAAGATGTGTAGGGAACAGGGATAAGATGGAAAGGTGAGCTGACCTCATGCATTTGGTAAAACATTTATCCCTTGGGGCAATAATTGAGGAGCCGCTTAGATGTGCTTTCTCAGAGCATCCTCATTTTCACATTTCTGCCTAAATGCCAACAATATCGGTAATGAAAGAAATGCATTATTGAATAGTTTGAACTTGAGTACATAAATAAATGCTTTTATTTGTCTCTAACCGCTTCCTGTATACAGGTTCAGTTCATCCACGTTTCTCCGCCACTCTGTGACATCTTGGACTTCATAGTTTCATACCAGCCTATTTCGTGACTTGAACATGTGAATGACTCCTGCAAAGCCTCCTCATGCTTTGTTCTCCAGTCTAACTCAGTCTCTTTCCTTGATGTGCATGACCCACGGCTGCTCCTCCAGGTCTAATCATTGGCCAGGGTCTGCTGTGGGCGGGAGCTCAAGTGGCCTGTTCTCTTTTTCTTCCACCTCTTTGTTCTTTCTCTTCTGGCTAATTCAGGGTCAAGCAGGGAAAGAAATATTAGCAGAAAAGGGATGGCATCTTTATAAATTTCTCTGTTATTTTAACTGCTTCTGCTGGTGCACCTGTCTCCTGGCTTGCCAGTGACTCCCTCAGTGGGATGTGTTAGAACACAGACACGTTCAGGGCATGAGGCTTCCTGCTGTCTTAAGCTAGTCCTCATTGTTCCAGTCTATAGGCTGCCTTCCCAACAAACTCTCACTTGGGTTGGCTGCCTTCTTAGTGCGGTCTCTGTAAGACAGCTCAAGTCTACCAACTTCCACTCCATCTACTTGGCCGTGAGATGTGCCATGGATCGACTAACTCTTTGCCTGCCATCTCAGGCTGCTCCCAGCCTCTCATCTTCAACATTTTCTTTCTTTTTTTTTTTTTAATGTTTTTTTATTTATTTCTAGGAGAGAGAGAGAGAGACAGCATGAGCAGGGGAGGGCCAGAGAGAGAGGGAGTCACAGACCAAAACAGGCTCCAGGCTCTGAACCGGCAGTCAGCACAGAGCCCGATGCGGGGCTCGAACCCACGAACCATGAGATCATGACCTAAGCGAAAGTCGGACGCTTAACCAACTAAGCCACCCAGGCGCGCCTACATTTTCATAGAGAAGAAAAAGCTGTTTCAATTTCTTACCCCTGTTCCAGCAGACATATGTTTTCAAACTTTTCTCCGTGTGCTCTGTCTAGAGTTGGGGCAGCCCAAGTTTCCAAGCTCCATAAGCACCCAACCATGAAGACCGAAAATGCTCTTTCTTGCACCCCAAGGCCCACCATGTTGCCGACTCATTGTCTTGCCCCCGCCCTTAACCTGGTCGGGATGAAGTCTTCCCACTGGTGATGATTCACTTGTCCTGTGAACTGGCCACCTTAGTGAATGACTCTGAAGAGCTGGTGTTCCTTTTGGTCGTATATTTGCAGGAGGAGGTTACCTGTAGGTTGTAGTGGGGTATGAGCAGAGCTGGCTGCTGTTCCCCTCAAATGCTCTGCAAGAGATTTCTCACCGTCCACTACTGCTATCTTTCCATAGATACTTCCCAACTTCAGTTTTCCATTTGGGGACTTCAGACAAACTTCTGAGACATGAAAAGTAGCAGTCCATATCCTGAGCTACTGCTTGCTGTAAATTGTTGACAGAGCTTGATTAGCAAGTGTGGGATGCGTTTTACAGTCATGGAACATGAGATCTGTGGATCATGAATGACTGATTTCAATGACTAAGACAAGTCTTTAAGATTATAAATTGGTTCTCTTTAAATTTAGAACAATATTTAAACCATTGGTTTTCTTCATCAAGAAATCTGTGCAATTTAAATTTACTTGATTTCTTTCATATGTATGTATACACACATACATATTCAGAGAAAAATAGACCATAAGATGGTAGACACTTGGCAGAACACATCATTAGACATGATTCTTTTTTTTTTTAATTTTTTTTAATGTTTTATTTATTTCTAGGAGAGAGAGAGACAGCATGAGCAGGGGAGGGTCAGAGAGAGAGGGAGTCACAGGCTGAAACAGACTCCAGGCTCTGAGCTGGCAGTCAGCACAGAGCCTGACGTGGGGCTCGAACCCACGAACTGCGAGATCATGACCTAAGCGAAAGTCGGATGCTTAACCGACTAAGCCACCCAGGCGCCCCCATTAGACATGATTCTTGTAGAAAAGGTTTTATAAGCCAAAAGATAAGTCAGAAGTAAGCACCATTGGTGATTTTTTAAAAATTATTTTTCAGGCTTACACAGAGTTCCTCTTCATAAAATTCCAATAAACTAAGCTTTAAAGATACGGTGGTATTTTAAAGCTAAATAAAAACAACATTCCTAAGGAATAAAACTGAAAAAAATATATATCAAAGCTGCTATGAGCTCCCGAGATCGTAGCTTGATAACAAAGTCCATTGATGGTTCACGAACACATTATTTCATAATTTCTTGGCCCTGACAGCTGAAGCTCTTGTTGTGTTTACTCTTCATCACCCATTTGACGAACTCAGCTCACTGGAATCTGGCAGCAGCAGGCTAAGAGCAGTGATAAACCGTATTTATGGTCATGGTTGACAGAGCTGGAGGGTTAATAATAGAACTGTGTCCAAAAGAGAGCTGGGAGGTAAAAAGAGCAGGAGTGTCTGAGACAGGTTATCAGAGAAAAACGAGCCAGAGCTGCGGTGGTGGCCCCGTGGAGGGCCAGGCATGGCGAGCGTAAGGAGCACTCGAAGCAAGCCAAAGCACAGTGGCTTCCGTCCTGACACAGTGAGGTTCGGAGTTGGACTCCTGACTAGTATGTGCCTTGGTGAGGGAGAGGGGCCCAGAAAGGGGACAAACAAGGGCCGAAATGATCATGCACGTCACATGCTTTCCTCCCATCCTCATTTCCCTTGACTTAATGTCTTAGATTTGTGCACATACAGGCTGAAAGAACCACATCAGTGGATTTCCTTGGTCATAGTTTGCCTATTTGTAATCAGACCTTTCTTAGAGGTCCACACATGCAAACAACACTGATGTGTACAACAGTGAATGCAATCTCCTGTTTCTAGCAAGTTCTTACCTCTTCTAGTGGTATGTTCTTCCCACCACCACTGCCTTGATCTTTGGCACTTGGAACAATATGTGATTGAGAATCCCAGAGACATTTTCAGGTCAGGGCACGGTGCTGCGGGAAGACGGGGTTATTTTGCCTCTGCTCTTTCATGGAGGTGAGGGTAGCATGAGGCTTCCATCCCATCAGGGTGCAAATCCCACTCCACCTTGATCTTCCTGTCGTTTCCTGGCAGATTTAGTCTTCCTTTATTTATGGAAGGTGGAAAATAAGTCTTCGGGAGAGAACACTTCCCTTTTCTGAAAGTGGTCCTGGAAGGAACGCTCAGCTTTTGGAGTTAGTAGGCCTTACACGTCTGAGTTTGGGGAGCGATGTGGTGAAAACACAGTATCTCTCTATGCTTCTGCCTAGAGCTCTACACCTAGAAGCAAAACCAGCGTCCTCCTTGAGAAGAATCATAGACAGGAGAGAGGGATTCTTAACATACATCTATTTTTCTCCTACTGGGTATCAAATTATGACTGATTTAGAGCTTCAGGGCTTTTGTCATTTTATATTTTCTGTGTGACAAATTATTGCCCTTATTTCTAGCTCCATAGTATGTTAGTGCGAACACGGGTGCAAATGCATTGTGAGATGCCTGTGACATATTCTATTGACCCTAATGCCCAAAGAGGAGAATCTGAGTGATCTTTTCTTCATTACAAATTAACAACTAGAGACATTATTTTAAAAAGTTAAAAACTACAGTTCCATAAATATATTTCAAATATTGATGCACAATACATGATCTTTTCTTTAAAAAATATCATGACACCTCTAGGGAACTAATAAAATTTTCTGCATACCTTCTGGGCCCTTCATCTCTTAATCGATATTCTCATTTGGAGGTAATGTGATGAATTAAGGACTAATTGAAAGGATGCATATTATTAATGCCAGACATTTCCCTCAGCTGCACAGTCCGACAGGGTTCATTTTTGAGATGAGCAAATTAAAGATTAATTCCTATGGCAGAAAAATACCCAGTGAGAGAGCATAATCAATTTATATAGTGTGCCATCCCCTTTGGTCCAAAAGGCATATAGATCAGTAGCTAATGCATTCAAGCTTAGACCAAAAAGACAAGTCTCTAACTGCAGCTTTTTCAATAACTCCATGGCATCTTATTATTTCTCTTGGGCTAAGTTTCTTATGTGACAAAACACAAAGCCTACTTGTTTCCTTCTTAGCCAGGGACACTACAGAGATGAGAGATTTTAGAAATTCCTACGTAAATTGCCTGGGGAAATTATTGCTACTTTCATTGGTGCTGCCTTTGTCAGGTCAGACAACACAGTCTTCATGCTCAGTGGCACAGTATTGACATGTACACTCAATGGACCTTTGGGACAATATATAACATACTTCAGAGATGCACAAATTTATTCTAATGAACAGTGTCATTGGATAAATAGTGCATTAGGCAGGGTTCTCCAGAGAAACAGGCCGAGAAGACATATATCTTCACATATATATGTGAAATATATATATATATTTAAAGATTTATTCTAGGAATTGGGTTATACAATTATAGCGTCACGATCTGCAAACTGTGAGCTAGAAAGCTAGTTCTGTGATCCAGTCCCAGTCCAAAGGCCAGAGAAGTGGGGACCAATGGCATAAGTCCTTGTCTGAGTCCCATATTCTAAGAACTAGGAATGCTGGCATCTGAGGGTAGAAGAAGATGGATATTCTGACTCAAAAAGAGAACAAATTCTTCTTTACTCTTCTTTTTTATTCTGTTCAAACTCTCAACAACATGTTGGATGATGCCCACCCACATCATCTTTACTCAGTCTACAAGTTCAAACGTTAAGTTCTACCAGAAACACCCTCATGGTAAAAATGATGTTTTATCGTCTATCTGGGCATCATGTAGCCCAATCAGGTTGACACAAATTTAATCGTCACAGACAGTAGTTCCCCTTTTCTAGCAAATAGAACATTAAAGATGAGGCTCAAAGTGGTGTTAAGGAGCTTGAGATGGGAAAACTGGACAAGGCCATTCTCCAGCTTGCTTGGACCTCACTGCTCTGGACTTCAGAAGGAAGGAAAGAAAAATATTTCCAGCCGAGACCATACCAATAATAAAAATAGGTGCCTGCCAAAGGGAGAAGCATTCATTCTTTCATTTTCACTGCTAAATCCTGTCCACTCATTCATTCAGCCAGGGTGGAGTATCTGCTAGGCTTTGGCATAAAATATTCTTTACCACTAATTGTCATATTGGTTTCTGATTAACAGATGTAGTATCATCACTGTAAATAAGTATAGCCAACAAGTTGAGATGGGATGTAATAGCATTTAATTTAGAAGATAATTTATGCAATCTGGTATTCTAGTTACTTTCTATATTTGCAAATTATGTATTCTGTTGTCTTCTCTTTGCTTTGGGCCATAGAAAGAGGGAATAAATGCTGTAGACCAGTGAGTGACTTTCTGTTCACTATACATTTCCTGGGAGTTATTTGAAAATTTCCAGCCATTCCAGCAACTCAATATCTCACTGTTAGAAACATTGCTCACCTCAGGAAGGAAATATAATCATGAAACATCCCTCTCCCCTGGCAAAAAGAAAGAAGTAAACAAAGGCCAATCAGTCTAACAACTTCTCGTTGCCATATTACTTCCACCTTCCTGACGCCAGGCAGGCTCCAGGCACTGGTGGTGCAGGGGTCAAGGAAGGGGTCTTCAGCCTTGGATGCTGGCTCTTCCATTCCAGTGCTCTGACCTTGGGCACATTCCTCGGCCCCTATTGGCCTCAGCTACATTTACTTATGATATGGTGACAGTAGTAGTACCGAAGACTCGGTTGTTGTGAGAACCAGTTGGGCTGGTTCTCATAGTGTTTAGATCAGGTCCTGGGATATGGTGAGAGCTAGCAAAGTAACTAGTGGTAATACCGGGGCTGATACTATCACAGTTAACCAAACAGAGCCTGGATGGAAATTAGGAAGAGACAAGTGGAAAACAATCAATAAGTATAAAATGTTTGAATGTGAGTCGGTGCCATGAGGCAAGGTGAGGGATAGATGACAAGTATCACAACGCACACTCTCTGTAGCTCTGCCTGCCTCTCCAGCCTCAATCTGTGCTCTCTTCCCTCACAGTCGACGCCGTTTCCCCACTGATCTTTCAGTGTCTGGTAGTCAGCTGTGTGCCACTGCAAAAGCATAGCCTTTGTGCCTCTTGTCCCTCAGGTCTGGAAGAGCCACCACCTCCCTCCCTGGCCTCCATGACTCTCTTCTGTCTTCCAACCTCTGCTCAAGATCACTTACCTTGACCTTACAAGCTATATTGGAGCAAGTACTTCTCCTTTCCTGCGTTAATCAAATTTGGAATCTTAAATTGATTTGTGGAATTCTATTAATGTCATCTTCCGTGTGATATGATTCATATATTTTGGCAGAGATTCTCTGGCATTCGCTACCACTGGGTGTCATGAAATAGTTGTAAGAATGACTGACCATGTCTTCAAAATCAGGATCAAAATTCATCTTCAGAAATACCATCCCACCTCTTGGGTGAGGTTTGCCCCTTCGAACCCCATAGTGCATGATTTCTGTTATGATTATTTGTGGAGAGAGTTTCTCTGCCTTACGAGATCATAAGCAACCCAAGAATGGGATCCATTTATTTATTTTGTTCGTTTTTCCCAGCCAACCTAATTAGACACATCTAGCTTCATGAGCAGAAAGCACTACAGGAGCGTTGCTGGGTAGACAGAATCATACTTGTGAGAACCCGGGCTCTCTGACAATTACAAAGAAAGAAAAAATTACAAAGAAATGAGTTTGCAGGTACATTTCAATGATTTTTATAAAAATATTGTTTAAGGAAGTTTGTAACTTAAGAAGTGTCTTGAATACTAGCAGGTTCTCCCTGTAAAAAGGGCTTGCATCAGTATACCTTCATAATATATTTAGTATTGCATTTAAATGAGATTCATATGTCTTTGGATCTATGACTTTAGCACCAGTAACCTACTGAATGATGTGAGAATACCAACGTCAGCTTGGTTCTCCACAAGATGTCTCATCTGGACCAAAAGCAACACACGTATCTAACTACCCCCACCCCTCTTTTTAAAATGAATTCTCTTAGCTTATTTTTTTTGCATACTACTTACGTATAGGTTTCTTTTCCTTTCATTTTCACACGAATAAGGCACACACCAGTGTTAATGTGAAGGAAAATTACTTGCATTTATAGAATAGCAATGCGAGCTAATATCCTCCAAGGAGGGCAGAGCTTTGTCTGAAATTGATCACCAACAGGTATTTTTGCCTAGAGGTGTTATCAAAGTGTCAGGAAAGTGAAAAAACTCTGTGTGATTACTGTCAGGGCAAATGGAGAAAGATTCGAAACGTGTATATGGCTCTGTATCTATGTTGCAATTTCAAGGTGAAGTACAAAAAAAATGATTCCTTGGGAGTTAAGTTGTTGTCCCATAATTCATAAGGCACAGCTCTGAATTAGAGTGACCGCTCCTACTCCTGCTCCTTACCAGACCCAGTAGAAAGTGCCAGCCCCTCCCCTGAGGTCCGAAGGGAGCCCTGCACTGAACGTGCTCAATGGTAAGAGCTGTGCTGTCTGTCAGGATTGCCCAGCCGCATACAATGGAAACTTCGATCTTTCTGGAATAGTGCCCACGTCCAGGGACACTCCTGCTCTCCTTTTCATGTTGATGGATGCCTTGAAAAAAAAGAACATTTATTAGAGTCTTCACAGAGGTGGAGTTGGGTGCTTCTGACCTCATGACACCAGCTAACTTTTATAAAACCTTTGTGAGATCATTGGCATCGAGAGAAATTACAAAGGTCATCTCGGGTCACACTTCTAGTTGAGTGATCAGGTCAGGAACCCAACCTCAGGTCTACCCCACTACAAAAGTCTTGCTCCTTCTGGCACTCAGCATCGTCTTTGTTGATTTCTTTGTTTTGAGGAGGCAGTCCACGTGCGTGACATAAAATTCAAGAGGGACAATAAGGAAGAGAGGGAGACTCCCTCTCCACTCCTGTCCCTGCTGACCCTGGTCCCTCCCATGTCAACCACTATTAACCAAAGAAGTTTATACCCTTCCAGACACACCCCTTGCATGTATATTTACAAACATATCAACTACATAGTCTTTCCCCCCCAAAACATGGTCATTCCAAACCAAAACCCTTTTCTGAAATCTCTTGGAGCTCAATACATACATCAACATATGTGAAGCTTTCTCATCCTTCTTAATAGATGGAGACTATCCCATCACAAAATAGACCACGATTACTTAATTAATCTCTATTAATGTCATTTCATTTGTTTCAACTGCTCCCACCCTTCCATTCTCTCGAAACACAGAATTACCTTTAAAGCTTATTATTATGAGGTGATTGGAGGATGGAAGAGAGAAGGACAAAATAACGGTGGTGATATCAGAGCTCACTGCTCTACGAAACCAGAAGGGAAGACTTTGGAAGACTTGTTGTCAATAATATCACACATTGTTGTGTTGTTTAATATCACACACATAAATTAAAATGAGAAATACTGTAAAGAACAACTACAGTCAACAGGTCCTACAGCATCTTAAAAACTCAGCCAGCTTGCCTTCCTCTGTTCAGTGTTTCAGGCAAACTGCATCCATTTCCCCAAACACCACTCAAAACAGAAAATGAGGCTTTGTTCCCTCAAACCATCTTACCTTGAGATTAAACTAAAACACTACTCTTTTGTCCGCATTACAGTTGTTACCACAGTAGCACAACCTTATTAGCTACACACATTGGATTTATCCCAACTGCATTCAACTCGTCCTTGCTTTAAAACATGTGTTCCAAATAAGCACATCTTTCTAAGTATTTAAGGCTTATTCCCCCTTACAGTTTTTCTGCAGTTATAAAAATGTGCTTTCAAATTTTTATTATTCACTTCAGTTTTGCCATTTTTTAAGAGAAAGAGGATACAGCTGAGGAAAGGGGCAGAGAGAGAGAAGGAGAGAGAGAGAGAAAGAGAGAGAGAGAGAGAGAGAGAGAGAGAGAGAGAGAGAATTTCAAGTAGGCTCCATGCTCAGCATGGAGCCCAACATGGGGGTTTGATTCCATAACTCTGAGATCATGACCTGAGCCAAAATCAAGTCAGATGTTCAATCTAATGAGCCACACAGGTGCCCCTCAGTTTTATCATTTGAAAAATGATCTGCAAATAATGGCATAAAGTCATCAGTAATATCCAGATCAGAAGTATTTAAAAAATGATCAATCTGAAGAAACATCTGCATTCAGACAAGTGGGTCTGAAGAAGGGGAGTAAATGGTTTTAATAAAACACTTTTGAAAATGAAAAGGGCAGGAAAACATAGATGTCACCTGCCTGAGGTCTATGTGTTTATTCAAAAGACAGGCTGTTTTTTTAAATTATTATCATCATTCCTTCTGGAAGAGTTAGTCACAATCAATTTGCAAATAATATTTATGCAGCCCATTTTTTAATGTTTATTTTTGAGAGAGAGAGAAAGACAGAGACAGAGACAGAGCACAAGCCAGGGAGGGACAGAGAGAGAGAGGGAGACACAGAATCCAAAGCAGGCTCCAGGTTCCAAGCTGTCAGCACAGAGCTTGATGCAGGGCTCGAACCGACAAACCATGAGACCGTGACCTGAGTGAAAGTCAGATGCCCACCCACTGAGCCATCGAGACACCCAACGCATTTGTTTTTAAAGAAAATGATAGAATCCAACTTTCAGGATTTCAGCCACAAGCACTCAAGAAAAGAAGCAGACATGCATTAGAACATTGTTGGTAACATCCATATAATCAACACAGGAAATCTGTGTGGCTTAAATATTGAGAGGCAGGAGCCCGAGAGAGAAAAAGACTAACATGGAGAGGACAGAAAGAGAACAATTCCGGAAGGCATTATATTAATTTGGTTATCCCATTATTGCTTCACGATGTGTTTATTTTGTAATTAGGGTGTAGCAGTCAAATATCTAGTCTTCACTCTTGTCCTCAAAAGACGGACCATCGGTGAGCTCTGCGTTTTTCCCGTGGAGGTATTTACCATCATAGACTGAGGTATAGCATATGACTACAGAATGATTTTTCTTGCTTGGCATTCCTTCTGTGCATAAAAATTGTTGGTTGTTGCTGACGTATTGAGCCAGTTAATCCTAATAGACTTTAGTGTATTCAGATGTACTCACAGAGCTATAATTATTTATGGCACCAAAGTTAGCTAGATTATCAGCTGAGAAAGTAAAAGTATAGGAAAAAGTCAAGCATCCTTCGTCAATGAACAAGAAAATCATCTTTTTTTTTTTTTTCTGGAGAACCAATGGTTACTGTGTTTTGTATACACATCATTTCTTTCAAAGGCTGCAAAAGAACACTGCTCTGGAGATTGCAGAGAGGTAGCTAACATAATTTTTTTGGCACCCAGTTTAGTTCAAAAGGATTAGGTAAGTGTATTCATAGATTTTAAACCAATCAAATTTCAAAGCCAATTTCTGCATTAATTTTCCAGCTAACTTAATTATACAGCCCCAAGCTCTGACCTCTCATCAGTTAAGTGAGCTGTAAAAATCTGGAGCCCAGTTCTACAATGTGTTAATCAACACATCTGATGTAGAGAAACAGACTTTATTACGGTCTCTGGGCTGGAAATCAAACCAGTAACCACTGTTGACTTAGCCATATTTAGCTTAGAGACACATTAATACCTTAATTAGCTAATCTTTACAAATTGTGCCAGTTGACCAGATAAGATAGCAAAGTAGATATTTAAAAAGCAAGGAAAAGAAAAAGAGAGGGGCTAGTGACAGAGCACTAACTACAGCAATTTTTTTAATAAAATGAAAAGTCAGAGGACAGGTCCCAAGTAGTGGGAGCTGTTTAAATAGGATAAAGAAGATGCGATACCACAATGAACAATCAGAACTCATCCCGAGGCGGCCATGTAAAAGAGCACCCTCCATGGCTCTGTCCCGGGTGCATTTGGTGGTACGTCTAGTCAGGCCAGAATAAAAAGATTCTGAGCTGTTCCAATTCAAGTTGCCATGTTATCTCATTACAGGCTATCCCCCCAAAATGTCTCCAAAATGATGTTCTGGGCTTATGAGACAGTTCCCTTTTGGGCAACATAGGAAGATGGACCATGAAACTAGTGACAGCCCATTCCTACCTTTTACTGTGGGATAATGTAGGCACATGACCCAAAGGATTAGACATCTTTTACTACAAATTGAGCAGACATCTGAGACTCGTGGTCTATAGTTTGCAGGGTAGAAGGAACACAATTTTGGAGAGGAATTTCAGATAATATCTTGTTTTTTAAAGACTTATTTTTTTAAGTAACCTCTACACCCAACACGGTCTCCAACCCACAACCCTGAGATCAAGAGTCACATGCTCCACCGACTGAGCCAGCCAAGAGCCCCAAGTAATTTCAATTAGTAGCAATTTAGCATTTGTGTTTACTGGCATTTTCCAGACACACATGGTATTCAGGTCAGTCTTAACTAAGAAATAAGATAGGTTATATGCAGGTAAGATGTGCTCACTGACTAGAGACCAAGGTCCAAAAAGCTTCAAGGAAGGTATCTCATGTTCCATGTGACTGATAGAAAAGTCTTCAAATGAGCCAAATACCCCCATTCTACAAGCTTTTCCCTCTTTTGTTTGCCTTCACTTCTGTTGAAAACCCAGGGACCATGGAATGAAAGAGTCAGTATAGCATATTTTATATGTTTTTTCTGAAGTATATAAACTTTTTATGTTTAATTGAAAGCCAAGAGAAAGTATTTAGTGCTTGCCAGGAAGTGGACTGATAAATGTGATTGACAGCTGATTCACACATCCTTACCCGCTAACAGCGAAGTCCTACCTCATGGAACTCAGGTTCCACCATGGTCTTCTCCTCTGACAAAGCTTCAGACCACGGCTTGTCCCACACTCGCGATGAGCCGTTTCACTTGCCTTGGGAAAATCTTCCTCTTTCCTCTCCCTACCCACCATCATCACCCTCATCTCATATGTTCTCAAAGCTTAAGATATGTTCTTTCTCACACAGAGGGTACAGTCTAAATCTATAGGTGTTCATAAAGTCTCCCATGGTCTCAAGATCTGGATGTCAACTGTATAACCTTATCATATCCCTTTATAAGCTTACTTCTTAGTTTCTATAGCAATTAGACATATATATATATAAATCAGAAATATATATTGGCAATTAGACATATATATGTACATATAATTATTGATGAAATATAGATGTCATTATTATATGCTTAGAATTACTGATGAAATATTATATCATTATTATATACCTTCTCAACCCCAAAGTCTTTGCATTTTACATTTACTTCCTTTTTATTTTCCTTTTCTTCCTCCAATATAGTTTGCCTGTACTTGTCACAGTATGACTATGTCCTGTTTGATGGCAGTAAGATATTTTTTAAAATCTATTTATTTATTTTGAGAGAGAGAAAGAGCACACTAGCAGGAGCAGAACACAGAGAGAGAGAGAATCCCAAGCAGGCTCCGCACTGTCAGTGCGGAGCCTGACACAGGGCTTGAACACACAAACCAGGAGATCGTGACATGAACCAGAATCAAGAGTTGGATGCTCAATCCACTGAGCCATCCAGGTGCCCCCCCAAACAGGGATTTTTGATCCAAAATATTTCTGTATAAATCTGTTGCCCACACGACCAACCCACAGCACAGGAAGGACACAGAGGGATCATAGATGATCAGACTCAGGAGCTACTCCAGGCACTTATGATTATTCAATTCTTAAAAGGTTCTCAGGACTGAGAACTTGAAGCTCATTCAACACAGGAGGAAACTGGCCTTCAAGGAGATGCACACAGCCCAGCTGGGATCTGATCCCAAGCAAATTTGTCTATGAACCTTGAACACTAGCATCACATGATGCATTTTACATTTCTTCTTCTTCTTTTCTTTTTTTTTAGCTCATGCTTTATAAACCTCCCACTGATTTACATCTATGCCATTTCCTTTCATTCTTATCTGAACTATGATTTAGGGAAGGCAGTATTTTGTTAATACTGGAAAAGTAACTAAAAATTATACATAACAATGAATTACTTCAGAATTCAAATGATACCTTGTTAAATAAAAGTATATGAAAATATTGTCGATGTGTTATAGCAGTTTTCATTTCTCTTACCTTCCTTGTATTCTATAACTCTTCTGTGAAACGTATGAATGATTTTACTGTGAAATAAATAAACGTTTTTTAAAGATATCTATCTTGAAGGGCAAATCTGTTACTTTCTTGACAAGGCCAAACCAAATAAAAGCCTTAGAATACTCTTTTTAATTAAAAAGTGACTGAAATGTGATATTCTATATTAATACGTATATGTATATTAAATTCAAAGAGATTTGAATGAGTTTACTTTTTAGAATTTATCTAATGAATAATAGGAAGGATCGATTGTGAGGGCCTACAGCTATGTCCCTGCCAGTTAATATCAGTGATATTTACTCATGCTTAGCTCCTTCATCCACGAGATGGATATAATAAATCATCACAAGTTTATTGCGATAATTCAATGACTTTCAAAGAGGTAATATGAGTGAAGAAACTAGCTATATCATGAGCACTCAATATATGCAGGCTATTATACAATAGGAAAAAGGCCATTAGACAGAATCTTTCATTTATGAATATTATGGAGCAGCTATTATGACTAAGCGGTCAAATGGTCTTGGTGTAGCTTTTAGAAAAGTGAGTTAATTTTGGAGTCATATAATTTCAGAGTGGGAAAGAGCCCGGGAGATAAAATCCCGTGATCTTCAGTGAACACACGTGGGTGGAGGGGGGAGTGATCATGTCCTCCCCCTTCCCATAAAATAATGTCTGGCCAATGGACACTTGTACTTTGAGAAGTTTCTTCAATTTACTTATAGTTTCTACAATAAGATCTGGGAACAGTCCTGCATCATTTCCTGTTCTTCAGGGTATACAGCAGGGTATAATAGTTAGGAACAGGGTATACAGCAGAGGCAGAATGAGAACACAGAGGTGGGAATGAAGAGGCAGGAATGTTAAGTCTCGTATTTCTAGCCACGGGGCACATGACAGTGTAAGTGAGGTGGTCACCAGGGCTTCCAACTCCAGGATTTCTCCTTCTACAAAGAACTCACCGCAGGACAGAATGTGACTGCTTTCTTTTACCATCGGTTTCCGCTAAGACTGTATTCATCTCAGCCAGAGAATTATAAATAGCTTTGGAAAAGATTGTTTTTGGACAAAACCTGGCTGAAATGAGCTCACGGTATATACATCGTATGCTCGGCTTCCAGAAGAGTCTTCTTGCTCCACAATGACAACCGCAGGCAAAGCCCCTTTCAACACAGAGAGGAAACGCGGTCTTTGATCTCAGCAGGAAAGGCCCTTTCTAATCACCCCTGGAAGTGATTTCAAACAGCAGGTATGTTTAGCTTCCTCTCAAAGTTAGAAGAGGCATGTGTGTATGCCTGTGTGTGTGTGTGTGTGTGTGTGTGTGTATGTGTGTGCGCGTGTGTGCATGCACGAGCGTGTGTGACAGAGAAATGTGCCTATGTGTGTTTAGTTCTCTTGGATTATTTGTATATATCCACATCCTGTATTCCATTAATTGTACAGCAAATAGCTCATGAAGGGAACAGTGGCGAGAACTAAGAGTTGGCTTTATTAAAGAAGGTAATTATTTTAATCTATACTTGAAGGTATTAATGCCAGATAACATGAAAGTTTCACCCAGGGACACCAAGCTGTCTGCCCGTATTGGGAAAAGGCTGCCTTTTCGAAGTTGGACTGACTGCTGGTAAACACCCTGTACTTTTCATTTAAATAAAACTTGGGGACTTATCTGTTTCCTTGTTTCCTGAAACAGACATTTAAAGAAATAATTAGGAACAGGAAGCCGCAGGGCATAGAAGCAGGTCTAATAATACCACCACGTTGCTCCTCTGGTTTGAAAAGAGGGATCTCGGTGTCAGGTGCTTTATTCCTTTATAAGCCTTTGCAACAAAGCACCTCGGTGGCTCACAGTTTTGTGCCGCATGCAGCAGAGCTGGCGGGGCACGGCCGGCTCTGTATCAAGGGCAAATGAGAAGAATCCCTCACTGCCTGTGCCCAGCTGCTCGCCTTCCATGATGCGGGGAATCAGCACCCTGCAACCTGATGTTTTAACCAGATTTTTAAGAAAAGCTAGAAGTATCTTGTTGGTAAAATTACAGGACAAGTTTGTTTCCTGGAAGACATTGCCACACAACCTTTAAGGAAAATAAAATAAAACCAAGCAACACACACACAGAGACACACACATGACCTTCTGGGTGGGACAGGCAGAGCCAGGAGGCCAGTCTTCTTACATCAGCGCTTCTTAGGAATCTGTAGAAGAAAGCACTTCCCACCCAGTTCTAAGCAATGTCACAATTTCCAAGGCAGTTTTTAAAAGCGTTGGAATCAGAGAGTCCTTGTTTCGATCCCCAGCAAAGCTACTTTGCTAATATGTGACTTCCAGCAAATGGCTTCACGTTTTCAGCTTAGACTTCGCCTGGTGAAAGGAGGGGAGCGGCGTCTGCAGGAGCCCAGCTCCCCGAGGCTCACCAGGGCCATTTGCTCGCGTCTCCTCCATCCTCCGCGTGAGGCTCAGACCCCGGGAGCTGGAGTCAGTGGGATTTTGCACCTTCACAACTGGCGAATCTTAACTGTGTGTTTCCTCGACAGCTGTAGGTACATGTTTACCAGCACAAACTGCTCTTTCTGTCGGGAAAAGTTGGGAATGATACAGACGATCCAGCACCTGCACGTGTTCCGTGATTTGGAGCTGCCATTTTTACCCATCCCCTGGTGGGGTTGGCTCTCTTCCCCCAACGGTCCCTAAATCAACCTCAGGTTGTAGCCTGGCAGCTGTACAGTTCTCACTGGATTGAAACGAAAGGGAAATTTTTTCATAGCTGATTCAATTTCTTTTCTATTTCTTCCCACTTGAGTTTTGGTAGTGTGCCTAGGAATTTGTCCATGTCTTCCAGATTGTCTGGTTTGTTGGCATAAAGGTTTTCACAGTAGTCTCTAGTAATTGTATTTCTGTGGTGTTGGTTGTGATTGTTCCTCTTTCATTCCTGGCTTTATCTATTTGGGTTCTCTCTTCTTTTTGAGAAGTCTGGCTAAGGGGCTATCAGATTTGTTTGTTCTTTCAAAAAGCCAACTCTTAGATTCACTGACATGTTCTCCTGAGGTTATTTTGATTTTATATTGTTTATTTCCGTTCTGATCTTTATTACTTCCTATCTTCTGTTGGCTTCAGGGATTCTTTGCTGCTCTGCTTCTAGTTCCTTTAGGTGTGAGGTTAGGTTCTGTATTTTGGGATTTTTCTTGTTTCTTGAGATAGGCCTGGATAGCAACGTATTTTCCTCTCAGGAGTGCCTTCGCTGCATCCCAAAGGGTTTGGACTGTCATATTTTCATTTTTATTTGCTTCCATATATTTTTAAATTTCTTCTTTAATTGCCTGGTTGACCCATTCATTCTTTGGTAGGATGCTGTTTAGCCTCCATGCATTTGGAGACTTTCCAAAATTTTCCCTGTGGTTGATTTCAAGTTTTATAGCATTGTGATCTGAAAATATGCATGATACGATGTCAATTCTTTCATATCCAACAAATAAGAGTCCCAGGCCAGATGGTTTCCCAGAGAAATTCTACCAGACATTTAAAGCAGAGTTAATAGCTATCCTTCTTAAGCTGTTCCAAAACATAGAAATGGAAGGAAAGCTTCTGGACTCATTCTGTGAAGCTATAATTACTTTGATTCCCAAACCAGATAGAGACCCCACTAAAAAGGAGAATTACAGGCCAATATCTCTGATGAACGTGGGTGCAAAAATTCTCAAGAAGATACTAGCAAATCAAATTCAACAGTATATTAAAAGAATTATTCACCATGACCAAGTGGGATCCATTCCTGGGCTGCAAGTCTGGTTCAATCTTTGCAAGTCAATCAACTTGATACATTCCATTAATATAAGTATAAAAACCATATGATCCTGTCAATAGATGCAGAAAAACATTTGACAAAATACAGCATCCTTTCTTAATAAAAACCCTCAAGAAAGTTGGCATAGAGGGAACATACCTCAACATCATGAAAGCCATACATGAAAAGCCCACAGCTAATATCATCCTCAATGGGGAAAAACTGAAGATTTCCCCTAAAATAAGGAACATGGCAGGGACATCCGCTCTTAACCACTGTTGTTTAAGACAGTATTGGAAGTCCTGGCATCAGCAGTCAGACAACAAAACAAAATAAAAGCCAAACAAATTGACAAAGAAGTCGAAACACTGCTAGAACTGATACATGAATTCAGCAAAGTCGCAGGGTACAAAATCAATGTACAGCAATCAATTGCATTTCTATGCCCCAATAATAAAGCAACAGAAAGAGAAATCAATAAGTTGATCGCATTTACAATTGCACCAAGAACCATAAAATACCTAGAAATAAACCTAACCAAAGCTGTAAAGATCTGTATGCTTAAAACTGCAGAAAACTTATGAGAAAAATTGAAGGCAACACAAAGAAATGGCAAAATGTTCCATGCTCATGGATTGGAAGAACAAATATTGTTAAAATTTACTAACCAAAGCAATCTACACATTCAATGCAATCCTAATCAAAATTGCACCAGCATTCTTCTCAGAGCTAGAACAAACAATCCTAAAATCCGCATGGAACCACAAAAGACCTCGAATAGCCAAAGTTATGTTGAAAAATAAAACCAGAGCAGGAGGCATCACCATCCCAGACTTTAGTCTCTACTACAAAGCTGTCATCATCAAGACAGTATGGTATTTGCACAAAAACAGACACATAGGCCAATCGAATAGAATAGCAAACCCAGAATTGGACCCACAAATGTATGGCCAACTAATCTTTGACTAAGTAGGAAAAAATATCCAGTGGGCAAAAGTCAGTCTCTTTAGCAAATGGTGCTGGGAGAACTCAACAGCTACATGTAGAAGAACAAAACTGGACCACTTCTTACACCATACACAAAAAATAAAATCAAAATAGATGAAAAACCTAAATGTAAGACAGGAAACCATCAAAACCTTACAGGAGAAAACAGGCAGCAACATCTTTGGCCTCAGCCACAGCAACTTCCTACTTGACACATCTCTGAAGGCAAGAGAAATAAAAGCAAAAATGAACAATTTGGACCTCTTCAAGATAAAAAGCTTCTACACTACAAAGGAAACAATCAACAAAACTAAAAGGCAACTAACCAAATGGGAGAAGATATTTGCAAATGGCACAATGGATAAAGGGTTAGTATCCAAAATCAATAAAAATCTTACCAAACTCAACATCAGGAAAACAAATAATGCAGTGAAGAAATGGGCAGAAGACATGAATAAAGACTTTTCAAAGAAGACATCCATATGGCCAAAAGACAAATGAAAAGATGCTCAACGTCACTCATCATCAGGAAAATACAAATCAAAACCGCACTGAGATATCACCTCACCTGGGTCAGAGTGCCCAAAATGAACATATCAGGAGACTACAGATGATGGCAAGGAGGTGGAGAAAAGGGAATCCTCTTGCACTTTTGGGGGGAATGCAAACTGGTGCAGCTGCCCTGGAAAACAGTGTGGAGGTTCCTCAAAAAGTACAAATACAGCTACACTACGACCTAGCAATGGCACTACTAAGAATTTATCCAAAGGATACGGGAGTGCTGATTCAAGGGCCACATGTACCTCAGTGTTATAGCAGCGCTATCAACAAAAGCCAAATTGTGGAAAGAGCCCAAATGTCCATCGACTGACGAATGGATAAAGAAGATGTGATGTATATGTACAATGGAATACTACTTGGCAATGGGAAAGAATGGAATCCTGCCATTTGCAACAATGTGGATGGAACTGGAGGGTATGATGCCGAGTGAAATGAATCAGTCAGAGAAAAACAGATATCATATGTTTTCACTCATATGTGCAACTTGAGAAACTTCGCAGAAGATCATAGAGGAAGGGAAGGGGAAAAGTAGTTTCAAACAGAGAGGAAGGGAGGCAAACCATAAAGCCATTTTAAGTACGAGAACAAACTGAGGGTTGGTGGGAACACCGAGAGAGACAGGAAAATGGGGGATGGACACGGAGGAGGGCACTTGTTGGGATGAGCACTGGGTGTTGTATGTAAGCGATGAATCATGGGAATCTACTCCTGAAGCCAAGGGCACACTGCATATGCTGAATGTTAGCTAACTTGACAATATATTGTATTTTTAAAAAAGAAACGAAAGGGCGTCCGGAGCTGGGGGAGAAAGGTGGGAGACATGTCTGCGCCACAAGTGCATGCTGTGTGATGCGGCTACAGTAAAATCTGGGGTGCTGTCTCCGTGTTTGCTCACCTGAGAATCAACAGGCAAATATTGCCTTGCGAAGTCAGTATAAAGGAATATAATAGATGGCCTAACTCATTGCCTGGCACTTAGGGGAGACAATTTAATATCCTTACTTTTTTGATGAGGAGATTCGGAATAACTGAAACAACGATAACAACAAATGTATTTCTCACTTTTCTCAAAGGGGTGCCTTCCCGGGACACCCCAGAGACACATGTCAGGATGCTTTCATAGCCAACAAATATCACACCTTTAAGGTGACTTTTCTCAGGTAAGTGGGCTGTTCACCCAAGCACCTGGCCAGTATAAATAGCGCTGAGTAGGCAGAACCTTGGACAAGGCTTCCCCGAAGGGAAAGAAAAGCTTGCAGAAAAATTTAACAACTAGTCCGTAAAAGGCCACGGTACACACTGTAGTACACAGAAAACAACACAATCAAGTGTTAGTTATTATGAGTATTAATTAAACCAAAAAGGGAGCCATAAATGAGCTTGTCAATGATGAGGAAAATGGTAGTGATAGTCTTTTAACAAATATAATTCTGTGTGTCTGAAGCATATGCTCTTCAATCATGGAAGGGAAACAAGGCAGCAAATCCTGGGGCATGGGATGGTTGAGATGAAATCTTTTTCATAATTTTAGCATGTAATTTTTTTGGCCCCAACTTGCGAGATATCTGTTTTCCTGTTTGAAAATGAAGTCCTAGATATGTGTATAGCAGTCATCTTAGCTACAATCATCTTGGGTGGTTTAAAATTTCGTTTGGGTCTTATATAATCTCACCCAGCCCACCCATTGCTTATTCTTCAAGGACTATTTACAGAAAAATAAGAGGCTACAGAGAATATACATTCTGTCGGAATTTTGTAATAAAACAATCTAATTTACAAAGCCCTTTTCTCTTGTAAAAGCACTTGGGGAGCAACGTAATTAAATGACTACTATAAAATTAAGAGAATCTATTTTCTAATCTGATTTAAAAAGTTGGCTGGGACCTTAACATAATAGCTATATTATTTTTATAGTTTCTCTATTCCTGTTCCCCTTCATGCATTCCATAGTCTTCTCAATGACTTCTCTTGGCTCTTTCTTTTAAAGTGTACTTTGTACCATTAAATGCAAAGTGTTTTTGTGTGTCTGCGTAAAGAAATATTTGAAAACGAATATGCCACACAACAACTTACTATTAGTATGTCTAAGAAGGAATTGAATACCCTAATACTGGAAGGAGAAAACAAATCACATTGGTTTATGTTGGTCCTAAAATAGTCACTCAGCCATTTCCCATCATCTTTACCACTAACCCCTAACTCCCCCTAATTCACCACCCCCAAAAGGTATATGACCTCTCTGAAAGTTCTGGAGTCCCTGGAATTCTGTCGAGGGGCAGAGCAAGAATTTCTATAAAAAGATTTTTTGGAAACAGAGCCAAACTATCGTTCTCTACAAGTGTTCTATCTCAGAAGGATTTTGCTTCTTTTCACTCATATTATGGTGAGAATATGTTTCTGTGTCAGTTACAGTTGGCCTGAATGCCCTTCTCCACATTCTCCTCTCAAGTTCTTACTATGATCAGACCCCGTCTTCATTTCTCCACCTTCTCTGTCCTTCTCCCTTCCACCCACAGCCTGCAAAGCTCTCATGGGCCAAGTAGCCACTTGGCAATGACTCATAGACAGACTTAGATTTTTCTCTGTACATTTCCTGTGTTCTTGGCCCCTGCTCTCCACCCCCGGCTAGACTCTAATTCCCTTGATGTCAAGGAAAACTAACAGAAAAGTATTATGTAAAGACCAACTGTGGGACATTCAGGATTCTGTACAGGAAATAGAAAACATTGCAGGGATTTAAATAGAAAATACTGTCTTAAAAGGAATTCAGTGGTCCAAAAAATGTTTTGGAAAAAAGTTTGGTGGGCCTCCAGGAATGAATTCCAGAGGGAGAAATAATGTATACACAAGTGTTCTAATTCCTTCATGATGACTACCAAAACTATCAAGTTCAAGTTCAAGTTTCAACTATCACTGAATCTAAGAAACTGGACAGCCAGAAACCATAAGCTGCACGAGCAGCTGCCCGTGGTCACTGGGGAGCCTGAGCTGACCACTGCAGGTGCTGCAGAAAGACTTAATACCTGGACAGTGTTGCTAAGATCTCAGAAGCAGTCCATGGATGATGGCCTCCATTTTATTTCCGCATCACAAGAGGGTCCAGCACTCAGTGGCCAAAGGGTCTGCAAAGAGTCATTTTGGCTCTCCAGCTCTTGGGCGGGGAGGTATGGAGTTTGAGCAGCTAATCATAGTAGCCACATATTATTTCCCCGGGACTACACCAAGACCTTTCATATGGGGTCATATTTAATCCTTACAAAACCGTATGTGGTTGATACTGTTACCCACATATTACAGACAAGGGAATTGAGATTCCAGGAAAAGGGTGGCCAGTGATTGCTTGCTGAACACCTACCTGTGCCAACATATGGCTAGACGATTTGCAGACATTCATTTCCTTATTCTTCCCAAAAGTCTTAGTATATCAGTATTACACAGAAGACACTGAGGCTCAGGGAAGCAAAATGTTTTTCCCTGATACAGAGTGAAAGAGTTGCCCTTCAAATCCTTGTTTGTCTGGTGGCAAACTCCATAATCTCTTCATCAACACATTATTTCAAAATACTTTGAAAATGCTATTGCATTTCCTTTGATGTCAAGCACACTGTTCAGTGATCAAAGTAACATTGACTTATTGATAATAACTTCTAAAATAGCTGATCTTCAGTAAGAATGATTCGTATTGATCTGATCATTATAAAGGCTAATTCCTCCCTAGGCTGGAAAACAAACTGTATATAGAAAGTAATATTTTGTGGCTTTTTTGCACAAAATATAAAAGTGTTCTTCACCTTTCTAGGGGCGGGGATGCAATATTTGGTAAATGAGAGTCTACTAATCTGGGTGGTCCTAATTTTTACATGAACACATACAAATTACAGTATCTGTTCTTCTATCACCTTGTCTTATATCATAAGACTAATAACTTTTAAAATGTTGTGTTTGACTTGCCAATAATTCTAAGCCTTCATGTTAATTAGATACAGATAGAATGCTTAAGACCAGGAAAATCTATCCCAAAATCTATGTGGTCAGAGAATCAGTTAATTTCATAATTTCTGTCTTAGGGTGAGAAAGAACTTTTCTAGCCCTGATCATGGGAAATGAAGAACGAGAAAATGTGACTCTGTTTCCCCCAAAAGAGCATAACTCACTTAGGGGGTGAACAAGATAGATGCCCTGAGAGCATATCAACATCTTGTCCTTCTCGATGCTTATGGTTCAGCTTACAGGTATTCTGGTCAAAAGAGTATAAGGTGAGATGGATGGATTGAGATCATTTAGCCTCTATGAAAATTGTAAACAAATAAACCAAAAGCAAACTTCGACAATTGACTTGGGATTTTATCCGAAGGCCAGGACTTTCGAACAAGACAGTAGTTTCAGGAAGGGGTGAAGATGAGGGGCCTGTTAAATATGTGGTGTGGATTGGCTTGAGGACAAAGACAGTCCAAGGTTGTACTAAGTAGGAGCTTTCGAGGTGAGCTGCCAGCTCGTTCTTACACAGAACCATTTTCTTGTTTTCAATGTCATTACAGAGCAGAACTGTGAACAACACTGATAACTCCAGACAGTCTGCTTGGCTGATAATGAGCCGGGGTGTCACATTGGAGATGTTTAATCCTAAAGGCAGCTGGTTGTATTGTGAGCGAAGGGTAGCCAGAACCCGCAGTTCTATCAGAAGCAGGATCGGGGTCCGACCGGCGAGAAGGAACAACGGCATCCTAAGCTCTAATGCCAGGCACTTTTTCTTTAGAAAAGATAAAGAGGTCTCTTTTCTCCATGGGCTGAGGCTTTGTTCTGTTTTGTGAGTTTTCTACTCCTCTCCTTCTCCCGCCTCCACATCTGCCACCTTCCAAAACATTTATGTTTGCCTTAAGAAATTGAGGGTTCTTCATGTACCCCAATGTTCACAGCAGCACTCTCAACAATAGCCAAAACATGGAAAGAGCCTAAGTGTCCAACGGAATGGATCAAGAAGATGTGGTTTATCTATACCATGGAATACTCCATGGCAATGAGAAACAATGAAATCTGGCCACATGTAGCCACATGGATGGACCTTGAGGGCGTTATGCTGAGTGAAATAAGTCAGGCTGAGAAGGACAGATGCCATATGTTTGCACGTATAGGAGGATTAGGAGGTACTTAACGGAGGACCGTGGGGGAGAAGAAGGGGAAAAATAGTGGGGGAGAGGGAGGCAAACCATGAGAGACTCTTGAATGCTGAGAACAAACTGAGGACTGATGGAGTTCGGGGGAGGGGGGAGATGGGCATGGAGGAGGGCACTTGTGGGGATGAGCACTGGGTGTTCTATGGAAACCAACTTGACAATAAAGTATTCATTAAAAAAAAGAAATTGAAGGTTCTTTTCATGTACACATTTTTGGAGATAATGAAGGCATGATGTATTAGAGTTCTCCAGAGAGTCAGAACCCTGGATATGAGATATACACACACATGCACGCACGCGCGCGCACACACACACACACACACAGAGACATGAGAGAGAGAGAGAGAGAGAGAGAGACTGATGTTAAGGAATTGACTCATGTGATTAAGGAGACTGGTGAGTCCACAGTCCGCAGGGCGGCCCAGAGGCTGCAGACTCCTGCTGACGGCACAGCTGAAGTCTGCCGGCACAACCCCCCCTGCTCAGGGAAGGTCAGTTGTTTGTTCTGTTTGGGCCTTTGACTGATTGGATAGAGCCCACCCACATTATGGAGGCCAATCTGCTTTCCTCAAAGTTAACCAGTTTAAATGTTTATCATGTCCAAAAGCATCCTCACAGAACTATCTAGAATAATGTTTCACCAAATGTTGGGAACTATGGCCCAGCCAAGTTGACACATAAAATTAAGCACCACACATGCTACAGCTAAGAATTTTTTTTGAAAGTGAAGCTATGTTAAATTGATATTTGTACCAAAAAAAAAAAAAAGATGCTTCTACCTTAGGGTGAGATGAAAGTACATGTAGCAAGACATAGCCCACTCTTTGGATTTTGCAGTCCAGTGAGACACAGAGCAGTGGTTATTAGCTGGGTCACCAAGAAGGCAGGCAGAAATGGTCCCATGCTTATCAGACTGTGGACTGGAAAAAGGAAAGAAAATAAGAAGAAGAACAAACTTTTTAAAAAAAATTTTAATGTTTTTTATTTATTTCTGAGAGAGAGAGAGAGACAGTGTGAGCAGGGAAGGGTCAGGGAGAGAGGAAGATACGGAATCCGAAGCAGCCTCCAGGCTCTGAGCTGTGAGCACAGAGCCTGATGTGGGGCTCGAACCCACGAACAGCGAGATCATGACCTGAGACGAAGTCAGACACTTAACTGACTGAGCCACCCAGGCACCCCCAGACTTTAATTTTTGTAGAAAGAACTCAATAGGCAAAAAGTCTTCACTTACCTAGGAGGTATTAAACTCTGGTTTCTCTAAACACTTTTCAAATTGTCCTGGGCTTTTTAGACCTTACGCTATGAAAGCTATTTTTTATAGATTCGTTTTTACAGAGCCAGTGTAAGAGAAATTCAGTCAGAAATGTGGGATCTCAAGGGTAAAGAATCATTTAATGTGAATCCTGCAGCAGGCCTCAGACTCATCTGTAGGTGTATCACCAGACCACAATTTAATTCTGCAGATTCCTACATCATACCTTCCTCGTTAAACCTGTGTTTTGCAAAGAAGTCTCCAACTAAAGAAAACATTTTAAGAATTATAACTCAGACATTATCCTGTGTGAATTGGTCGAAGGAAACTATCATTGGCTCTTCTGCTTGATACGTGACAAAATGAGCAAAGCTAAACCAAGAAGATCTACTAAAACTACGGTCAGCAAAAGGGGAGAAACTCATCAAGAATTTTGAGAAAATTCTGGCAAAGGAAAGAAACAATTCTGGCAAGAATCAGCATGTTCTCTCCCTTCCCCCACTCTTAAAAGGCCATTCTGAAGAAAGGAATACATGTAAAAAACCTTTTTTGTTTAAATGTTTATTTCTTTTTGAGAGAGAGAGAGTTCCAGCGTGGGAGCGGTTGAGAGGGGGTGGACAGAAGATCTCAAGCAGGCTCTGTGCTGACAGCAGTGAGCCCAATGTGGGGCTCAAACTCACAAACCATGAGATCAGGACCGGAGCCGAAGTTGGATACTTAACTGACTGACCCACCTAGGTGCCCCTGTAAAAAATCTTAAATATTTCTACCACTTCCCCCAAAAGGTGGGGAAAAGCACTCAGTGGAATTGAATTGGTAAGTCTGATGAACTGGTAAGGAGAAGAAGGAGGAGGAGGAGAAGGAGAAGATTTTCAAGTATTGAAACTTCTACTCCAGAAGTTTGGAAGAGGCAGGAAATATGTGAGACTCTCATTCTTTGTCAAGGCATCTAGTGAAAATAGGAAACAATAAATATTCTGAAGGTATTCTCTCATGGGTATAGGTTACCCTTACAACTTTGAAAATCGAATTCTGATAAAGCACATTTAGGAAAATCTTGGAACAGGGGAGCCTGGGTGGCTCAGTCAGTTAAGTGTCCAGCTTCGGTTCAGGTTATGATCTTGCGGTTTGTGAGTTTGAGCCCCGCATCGGGCTCTGTACTAATAGCTAGCTCAGAGCCTGGAGACTGTCTTCAGATTCTGTGTCTCCCTCTCTTTCTGTCCCTCATGCTCTCTCTCTCTCTCTCTCTCTCAAAAATAAATAAACAGGGGCGCCTGGGTGGCTTAGTCGGTTGCCGTCCGACTTTCGCTTGGGTCATGATCTCGCGGTTCGTGGGTTCGGGCCCCGCGTCGGGCTCTGTGCTGACTGCGGCTCTCAGAGCCTGGAGCCTGTTTCAGTCTGTGACTCCTTCTCTCTCTGACCCTCCCCTGCTCACACTGTCTCTCTCTCTCCTAGAAATAAATAAAACATTAAAAATTAATTAATTAATTAATTAATTAAAAGAAAATCTCAGAACGAAAAGAGCAGAGCTATGGTTTCCAAGAATTGCTGTCCAGAGCCTCTGGCCCAGTCCCTTGCCCTCCAGTGTCTATTTAAGAGAAATGACAAAAATAATGGAGAAAGTGTGAGCCAGGCCTGAAGGATAACCTGAGGAGGTGACAAGAATCGAATGGCCATAATGCACACTGGCCAGACAGCGGCCCAGGGAGCCCTGCCCAGAGAGAGGTTGGGGGACCCCTGGGCAGAAACAGGATAGGAGACCCCTGGCTAGAGAAGGGACAGGGGAAGGCCCCCCAGAGCCAGTGAGTCAGACAGAATCTTTGTAAGCCTCAGATAAACACTCAGACTGGAGTGAGGGCTGGTGGGACAGGAAGTAAAAAGTGACCTAAGGGGGAGAAACTCTTTAAAGTTCTCCCTCCAGGAAAACTGAATAAGACTGTAAATTCACTGAGTTTAGCAAAGAGATATTGCTCAGGCCAAAAAATTAAAAATTAAGTTAAAAAATTAAAAAAATTACAAAACAAAGAGACAGTGCAATTAAAGAGCAAACAAAACAAACTGAGGACTGACAGAACATCGGAACGGGGCAGACAAACATATCCGAGGTGACTAAGCAAGGCTGGGATTTGAATTACTGACACGGAGGTTAAGCCGGAGATAGCCTGACCAAATGTTAGGAAAAGAACGCAGAGATTAGGGCAATTAAGTAAAGATAATTGCTGCGGAGCACAAAGAGGCCTTTCAATAATCCGTGTCCCTGTGGTTGAGAACTTAACAAACAGAAGAGGAAAAACAAAAGAATTTGAATATATAACAAAGTTATATTTCCTTTAAAGAAAGACCCAAGTCTGCAGAAGGAAAGGGTAAAATTATTTCCCAGAAAAGAAACTGATACAGCACCATTAACAATGGCATATCCTGGATAAGCTTTTAAAAGTCAAGGAGAAAGAAGTTATTCAAGAATGCAAACAAGTCACTGGGGTGGGGGCGGGGCGGTCCAGTCACATTCCCACATTCTCAGAAAGAAGACAACAGAGGGGCGTCTGGGTGGCTTAGTCGGTTAAGCGTCTGACTTTCTCTTGGGTCATGATCTCGCGGTTCGTGGGTTCGAGCCCCGCGTCAGGGTCTGTGCTGACTGCCAGCTCAGAGCCTGGAGCCTGTTTCAGAGTCTGTGATTCCCTCTCTCTCTGACCCTCCCCTGCTCACGGTGTCTCTCTCCCTCTCTCTCCTAGAAATAAATAAAATATTAAAAAAAAAAAAAGAGAAAGAAGACAACAGAGCGCAGCTGACTAGGATTGATTAGGAAGAAAATGGGACCTCAAAATACAATATCCCGTCATGTTGTCATTTATTATAAAGGCAATGGACAAACATTCCAAACGAGAATAAAGTCAAAGTTACAGCTTCCCTGAGCCTTTCTTGGGGAGAAATAATTATTTTATGACAAAAGCCAGCCTATTGAAAGACAAATGCAAAAAGCATGATAAAAGTGCAAGCACAGTGCACAATGTCAGAAGACAGTAGAAAATACCCACACAGTTCAGGGTAGACAGATGTCCCTCGCAGAAACGCCGCACGTGTGGCCCCTGAGAGGCCTCCTTGAGAACCAACTTGCCAAGGAAATATGTTGATTGATCAGATGCAATGGAATAAGGAATGAAAACAGGAAGGACAAAAGATAAACACTGGATACATTAAAATCCAAGACAGAGAGCCACATGGAAATCGTGGGCGCCAGTGGCACGTTAAGTATTATGAAAATTGAAAAAGCAAACTACTAAGTTACAGCAGCAGTGGAAACTGGTCTACAACTCGAATTACATCTATGACTTTTAGCCATAACTTCTGTTTCCAACCATTATTTTTCTTCTGTTAAACTCAATTTACGTAAACTTTTTTTCTAAAAATCAGGACTATGGTGTGTGATCCCATATTTTCCAACTTATTTCTTCCTACATAGTCTCACTCCCTTTCATTCTTTTTTATACACATAGCGAAGAACTATCAACTTAATGGTCATTTCTGAGAGATTTCACATGACTTTTTAAAAATATTTGTCATAATCTGCATTAGAATTTTAATTTAAAAAAGAACACAACTTTCAAAAAAATAAAATAATAAGTTATTCTAGGGGCACCTGGGTGGCTCAGTCGGTTAAGTGTCTGACTTCGGCTCAAATCATGATCTCACGGTTCGTGGGTTGGAGCCCCGCATCAGGCTCTGTGCTGACAATTAACTCAGGGCCTGGAGCCAGTTTCGGATACTGTGTCTCCCTCTGTCTTTGACCCTCCTCTGCTCATGCTGTCTCTCTCTCAGAAATAAATAAAAAACATTAAAAAATTTTAAATAATAAAAAATAAAAAATAAAAAAATAAATTATTCTCTAAAAACATTGTTCAGATAGAAAAAGAATCCCCAAACCAGCCATTACAAGTCTAAGGAAATAAAAAATGAAATCACTCTTCAAATTAAACCTAAACCATGGATAAGGATAGTTCTGCTTCTGGCTTAAGAATTCTTTCCTATTCAGAAATTCAAAAATGCAGGAATGCTGTTTCTTTAAATCACTCATTGTAGAGAAGTGGTGAGATGGGAAGTAACCAGAAATCACACCAAGTCCAGAATCTGCACTTGTTTCTCTTGACGATGGCGTTTCACTGTCGTTGTTACAACATCTACACACGTAATGTAACTTTCTGCCGCCGCTGTGCCTCAGCATCTGCTATCAGTGGTCGTTTCCGTGTGGGGTTTTTCAAACTTTCTTTGAACCACTGCAATTACAGATATTTATTTTAGCAGCATTGGTGGTGGTGGTAGTAACGGTGTTGTAGAAATACTAGAACCATAATAATAACATCAGCCTTACTTCTACTGCGAGAAATAGTACTAGTGTTACAGTAGCCACAAGCCTCATGAGCAAATCAGCTGACTGTGGTGCTGCGATAAATGACCGTAAACTGACTGGCTTGAAGCAACAGAACTGTATTCTCTCACAGTGGAAGAAGCCAAAACTACAGAATAAAAGAGTTGGGAAGGCCCCCACCAAAGAATCTAGAGAAGAATCCTTGCCTCTTCTGGCTTTTGTTGTTTGCCTACCTTCCTTGACTTTCCTGGGATTATGGAAACATCAGTCCAATTTCTGCCTCTGTCTTCATTGGATTTAGGGTCTGCTCTATAACCTCATTTCAACTTGAGCGTTGGGTTTTGATTACTGAGGGCCCTGCAAAGGCCTGATTTCCAAATAAGGTCATGTTTACAGGTACCAGGGATGAAGATGTCAATATATCTTTCTAGGAGAAAACCATTCTGCCCACAACAATCACTCTTTAGGCTGACCCAGGTCTTTTTGAGCTACACGAATGGCAAGTCGGCATTGTACAACCTAAAATATCCATTGACAAACTTGTTTCTACCTGCCCATTATCAGTTCTCCTTTGGCGGCTGCATTTGGAACTTACAGAAGCCTTCTGAGTATCACTCTGTCGTGTCACTTCCTTCGGTTTACGAAGTAAGGAGATCTCAAGCATGCATTCACCCCTTACAAAACTCTTCAAAATTTTAAGCCTCGAAGTATTTTCTTCCCAGCACTAGAGGTACAAGGTTGACATTTCACATTTCTTTCTTTTTTTGTTGTTGTAAGTTTACTTATTTTGAGACAGAGACAGCATGAGTGGGGGCAGAGCAGAGAGAAAGACAGAGAATCCCAAATAAGCTTCACACCTCCATCTCAGAGCCCAGTGAGAGCCTCGAACCCACAAACTGTGAGATCATGGCCTGAGCCGAAACCAAGAGTTGGACGCTTAACCCACTGAGCCCCCCCCATGTCCCGATGTTTCACATTTCTTAAACACCTTCCCCAGCTCTGTTTCCTCACATTTCCCTCTGACTATAGCTAATGGTTTTTCACACTTTCATTTATGCAAAACTCAGGGAAGTTCTAACATTCTGAAAATATTTCCAGGTTTAAAACCTTATATTTAGATTTCAAACATCCTCTGAACTCCTACGTGCTCTGGCACAGGAAAGAAAGAAAAATGAAGGTGTGTTTTACCTCAACATTCCTGTATTCAGAATGATAATGCATTAAGAAGTATGATAAAATGAGCACCTTAATCTCCACTAACTGGGTGCTTCAAGGGAAATCCAAGCAGTTGAGGAATTGAGCCCGGGGCAGGAGTTGGGAGGGGAGGGGGCGTCGTCCGTGGCCCAGTTGGCCAAGCATCAGACTTCAGCTCCGGTCATGATCTCGTGGTCCGTGGGTTCAAGCCCTGCGTTGGGCTCTGTGGTGACAGCTCAGAGCCTGGAGCCGCTTCAGATTCTGTGTCTCCCCCTCTCTCTGCCCTTCTCCTGTTCATACTCTTTCTCTCTCTATCTCTCTCTCAAAAATAAACATCAAACAATAAAAAAAAAAAAAAAGGAATTCAGCCCCAAAACATGCCATCCACATCCCAGCTGGATGCCAAGGAGATGGTCTCGTCCCCACGCAGTCTGGAGGTCAGGCTGAGAGGCTAGGACTGAAGTTTGCAGTTGACAGCCAGTCATCGCATAGCCTTCCTTCCAGTGACGAAACCTCATCTTCCTTTAGAAAACACACGTACCTCCCTGTGTTCAATTCTGGCGAAAGCGCCTCAGTGGGGTACCGTCCCAGGTACAGACCGCGACCGATCAGCTCCTGTATGATTTTGAAGGAGGGGAAAAACAACGGAAAGCTTCGAGAACACACACACACATGCACACACATACACACATACACACACACACCACCGGGAATGATTCATTCCAACAATTATATCTCAATCCACAAGCAGGACGTTCTAGCCACTCTCATACCCAGCGCTGTTCTTTCTGCATTTTTTTTTTTGAGTCAGCTTTTTTGCTCTTCTTTTCAGATTCTGCAAGCTACCACATTCTTTTAAAAACATGCTTTTTCTGGTTTGTGACCAAAAATGTGTTGTTCTTTTCTGTGGCCAGAGAGCCCTGCCGTAGTAATTAACATTGAACAAGATTCTGACAGTGGGTTTGTGTTCATTACTTCATGCCGTGCCTGCAACGACTCGGTGGGAGGGGGAGGGGCCTAGTGGCCTTCCTGCTTTAGAACCAAGGGGAAAGTTGCACACATTATTTTTTTCTTTTTTTTTTTTACACATTAAGAATGCTTAATGTCACCTAACTAGTTTAACTGGTTGGCACCGGGATCAAGGAAAAAAACAAAAGAAACCTCAATTGCCAGTTCATTATTAGCTCCCTTCTACCGTTATTCTCCTTAAACACAGTTTTTAAAGTCTGGTTCATCACTGGCACTGGTAGTTTGGGTTGTCCGGAAGCTGCCTCAAGGATTGACGGACAGGTCGGCTGAGGCTCTGAGCCTTGATCCAACCAGGTAGCTCATCTTTCGTTCTTTCTTTCTTTTATAAGTGGAGGTGTTTCATAAATTTCAGTTGGAAAAATAGGCTTCATAAATGAAATATCCTCCAAATATAAATACAAAATTATAATATTTTAGATAAGCAAACAATGCAATTTCTTATGATGATGGTTTTTCATTAAAGAAAGTATGAAAATAAATTCTTCGGATGGATAGAAGCTGATTCTAGGATGAAGCTTAAGAATGAATGAGGAAAAAGCAGGGATAAACTTATAGACAACTAGATGAATATTGATTATATAAGACAACAATGACAAAGTCCATAAGGCTATGAATTCAAGTAGAATTATAATACCTGAAAACAAAGATACAAAAAATGAAAAGGAAAATATTGATTTGAAGTCTTCTACAATCCTTTCATTGTTGGATAGTGGCCAAATCATTTTATATGTGAGGATAATTTTAAAATGCATATGAAATCTGTAGGATAACCACTACAGAAATAATTCAATAATATATAATTAATGAGCTAGTAAAAGAAAAAATGGAATGATAAATATAACCCCCCAAAATAAAAAAAAATTAAAAGATTTTTAAAAAAGAACATAGGAAAGATAGATTAAATATAGAACAGTTGGTAAAATGTAACATTTGGCAACACTAGTTGTGTTAAAAAGCAAGAAGCCATATTGCTTCTCTTTGGAACTCAGGCAACCAGACTTACTGAGGTCACCTGGTGAGCACAGATGTGATTACAGGCGCTGCGGTCAGAGTCATGGACAAAACGGAAATAGCTTCTGCCTGCATAGACCTCACAGTGCAGCAGGAGAGAAAGATGGGGACATAGGACAATAATAGGTTGTGGCAGGTACTGACAAAAAACAATATGTACAGCTAGACAATGTCAGAGGACAATCACAGTGCAAATCTCCTTCGATCACAAAATTATTTCATTGTTGGCAACGCTGTCTATTTGGTAAGGAGAGTTTCTCCTCTGGACGTCAGATGACAAACAGGTCCTTGCTCTGTTGAACTAGCTGATGATAAGCTGTGGCCGTCAGTGAAACCACTGGCCAAAAATCTCTCTGTTTGATGGAGACCAATTAAGATAGTTTCGTCTCCTGGAAGCTCTCGCCCGATCTCCTTTCAGTCAATAAAGGGGCTAACTTGCGACACGGCCACTCAGCACTGGCTTTTTTGTTCTCTTTCTTTATGAGAGAAGTTAAAGTATTTCATTAAGTGTGAATGAATTCCAAAACAGCCACCCTTGATTTCCCAAACCCCCAAACAGTGAGATAGCACACCAGTGGTTATGTTACATTACGTGGAAAATGAGATTTTACAGATGTTATTACAGCTACTAATCAATTGACTTTGAGTCAGTCAAACAGGAGATTAGTAATGATAGTAAACGCAAATTGCTCAAGTTGCTGCCTTTGTGCTGATTTGCGATACATTGAGAGAAAACGCATGTAGTCAGGTTAGTTTGCGTTTCATAAAAGGCATTGATTAACAATGCAAGTTAAATAGTGGACCTATCCCATAATTCAGAAACTTAAATTTGTTTCTTATTTGCCCTTAACTCAGCTTGTGATGGGGTAAAGAATGTTCCTCTCTGACTCAGTGTCAGTCTCCGTAGAAAAATAAGGGCAGGCGGGCTGCTGTCTAGAATGTCTCCCCTCTCATAAATTCTGTGATTTCTGGGCGCTTTACATCTATTAGGAAACCTTTGATCACCTTCCCCACAGTAACATTCATGACCACCACTCTTGTCATAAAGGCGTCTCCTCATTGTCCAGAGTGGTCATCCCTGGTTCACTGTGTGACAAGAACCCAGTTCTTTAGATTTCTTTTTTTAATTAAACATTTTTAATGTTTGTTTATTTTTTCCCTATTCAACTTCTGTATATAATATAGAATTTATTGCCAAGTTAGCTAACATACAGTGTATCCAGTATGCTCTTGGTTTTGGAGGTAAATTCCGTGATTCATCACTTACATCCAGCACCCAGCGCTATCCTCATTAAACCCTCATTGCCTTGATCATTCATTCAATTCCTTTTATTTTGGGAGGCAGTTAATTTAGGGGTTCTGCATAGAAAGGCAAAATTATATTTTCTGAGTGCTCTTCCACATACCTTGCCCTTTGGCCATATTTACAAAAAAAAGAAAAAGAAAAAAAAAAACCCTTTCGCACTATTTATTTCTAGAAGGAATAAGACAATAGGAGGCCAATTATCCTACCAACTTTATTTCACTATACAGATAACTTCCTCGCCTTTCATAAGATTGAGCCCCCCATGAGGTTCTGTACTGACAGTGCAGAGCCTGCTTTGGATTCTCTCTCTCCCTCTCTCTCTGCCCTTCCCTGACTGACTCTCTCTCTCTCTCTCTCTCTCTCTCCCTTTCTCTCTCTCTCTCTTTCTCTCTCTCTCTTTCTCTCAAAATAAATAAATAAACTTTACAAAAGAAACAGTGAAAGAACCAAGTTTGGTCTAAGACTAAAACACCTGCTGAGAAATGATAAATCAACAGATATAGAGGCACGGACGAGGTAAATGGGCTTCTGGAGGAGTGGGAGACCCCTGTGATGAGCAGTTGTAACACAGCATGGGAACTGAATCAACTTTTGTGATCGGCCCGCTAAAGTTATTCTGTTTAACAGCTCTGTTGTTTTTCAATTTGAAAATATACTTGTAAGTTATCTACAAAGAAGGGGTCTCCATTTTATTATTACTGCTTTAATGTTATCCTTAAATATTGTAAATGAATATGTACCTAAGCCCATCAGAATACTTTTCTCTGACAAAAGAGAAATCAGGAATGTGACACAAGATCGCAAGCTGATGCTCATTACAGCACTAGGAGCATTAAGTGAAGAAGAAAATAATTGAAGATACAATCAGAAGTTTAAACTAAGTGCTGAACACAGCGCGGCATGAGAGAGCCATGGCACATCACGGGCAATGCTTAGCAGCAGGGAATTGCCTAAGTAAGCCGTGACGCATTCACTTAGTAGAAGAATGCAGTCACTGAAAAAGACAGTGGGTAGTGTTAATATCGTATCTTTGAAAGAATAAAACCAACTCTGTCTGTGGTTCTCTTTGGGTGAAAGGATTATGAGCAAATTTTATTCTCTTTGCTTGACTGTATTTTCAACCTCTACTATATGAGCATTTCGTTTGGATGTCATTTTAAGAGTGTTTAACCGAGTAAAGGCTACCCTACTTTTGGATTTATCACTAAGCGTTGTGCACGAGGTAACGGCATATGCACTGGTGTGTGTGTGTGTGTGTGTGTGTGTGTGTGTGTGTGTGTGTGTGTGTGACCGTGTGTGTTTGTGTCCAAACACCTTCTCTGCACCTGCAAGCTCTGGGGGTGGCAGGTCGGGGCGTAGCCAAAGCAGCTGTGGGAACCGGCAGATCCTCTCTGTGTCTCCGACTTCCCTGAGCCCGATGTGTTGCCAAGGCTGCACTTTCCGAACACCTTGTCTGTTTGGGGCACAGTTATTTACTTTAGATTCTGCTCCGCTGGGTCTTTACATGATAATCCATGACTCTCCCTCCCTTTGCCCTTCCCTCCAAGAACATCAAATTAACTTTCGTCTTGAACTGACGCTCTTGTCCGTTTCCTGCAATACCCCCTTACCTGAAAGGTGACCGGGTGCAGTGGTATATCGCAGCCCAAATGCTGGTATGTCTTCTTTCCACTGCCTCTTCCCCGAAGTGGGTGAACTTTACCTTGACAAGAGACTTCCGTGATGTATGTGTCATATTTTTTTTCTGCTCATTTATTCAACAAACATTTATTTGGTGCCAGCTCTGTACCAAGCACTGGAGGTGTGCAGAAAATAGACTTGGTCCTACCCTTATACATGGAGGGGCAGATATCAGATATATGCATGTATAGCTATTATGTCACTTGAGATAAACTCTCCAGGGAAAATGTGCAGTGTGCCGAGAGCCCACTAAGGGGTGAATTATGCTCCCTCCCGTTTATGTGCTGAAGCTTTAACCTCCAGTACCTCTGACAATGACCAGATGCTGGTGATGCTCCCCTTTCCTTCAAAAGTGTCATAGCTTAAGTGGTAAATTGCCCGACACACCATGCCTGATCCAAACCATTAGCCGGAGAATGCTCTCATTAGAAAGAGATACTTGAGGGGTGCCTGGCTGGCTCAGTTGGTGAAGCATCTGAGTTTGGCTCAGGTCACAATCTCACGGTTCGTGGGCTCAAGCCCCGCGTTGGGCTCTGTGCTAACAGCTCAGAGCTTGAAGCTGCTTCAGATTCTGTGTCTCCCCCTCTCTCTGCCCCTCCCCTGCTCACGCTGTCTCCCTCTCTCAGAAATAAATAAAATGTTAAAAAATAAATTTAAAAAAAGAGAAAAAAAGAGATACTTGATCACAATCTAAGCCACATGGAAATATCAAACCAACCGAATGTGGGGGAGGGCCAGTGGGGGGAGGGCATAGAGTGGAAAATGTTCCAGAAAATGAAAAACGATAGTCCAAGAGACACAGAGATATGTGCCACAAGCCACAACCCCAAACCTGCCCTGTCGTTTGACCCTTCTGCTTTCATGGCTATCAAGGGATCTGTAATCTGGAGAAGAGAATCCAAATGGGAACAAAGTACCGTTTTATAACAAATCCATAAAAAGAACTTTCTAGTATCTTTGGGTGACAGAAAATAAAGACTATCCCTTAAACTCCAGAAGCCAATGTTACATTTTATGATACCGTTCAACCTGAAGGGAAAAGAAAACCAAGAAGGGAAAAGGAAAGATGACCCTTGGTGGAAATCAGTTCCCTAACTTACCAGCTGTTATTAAAGTCACATTTCATTTGTCCTAGGTTTCTCTTTCACGCACATGGTTCATTCTAGCTGGTATTAATATTCTGCACTTTAGATTACATTTCCTGTTCATCGATTTGTTTACTTGATAATTTTTCAGTGAGAACTAAACCAGCTATTTAGCATTTCACGGATGAAGTATACTTTAACGAGTTTTGCTTTTACCTAAAAGTATTATAAGGCACTTCAAAAAGACTGTAAAATCAAAAGGCCTTTGGATTTTCATTTGTGCAGTTGACACTTCATGCGAATACTTGATGACTACAGATAGAAAACTACCCTTCCAAAGTATCCTCAACAGGGACCTGACAGTGTTTGGATCTTCATGTAATCATTGCAGAGGAAGTTATAATGTGCATATTAATATGGAATTAGGTCTACACATGTGAAACATATTTCTTATGCATGCTCTACTTCCAAAGAGGTTAGAGAGATCCTAATTTCCTGGGAAACCAGAAGTACCTTCCCAGAATTCCCCATTACCTTAAACAAGGAAAAATTCAAATGCATCTTAAAGTTTCTTAATTTCTTAAGGAAAGTTCCTCAGGGCACATAAAAGGCAGGGATGATACCATTCACATGCAGGGAAGGTACGGCAAGAACGAGTTTAACCAATTACCAAAATAACCTTCTGTGATGTGTATAAAATATATAGCCAATGATGATACCGTCTGAAGAAATGTATCAACTATCTGAGTTTGAGCAAATACTTCACAACTTGTTATCTCAAGAAAACAGAAGTAAACCTTCCTGAAATTAACTTCCCTTCACATGAATCGAACGGTATGTTTCGTCGAGAATGACTAAGATGTGTCTATGTTTTTTCCTCTCCGTATTAGTAAGGTCTCATCACATGGCACCGTATTCATGCCAATCAAAGGCGTCTTTAGTTCAGGCTCAGAGTGAAAGAGAGATTGCAGCTGCATACTTTGAACTCAGAAATTATCGGTGCGGGGCCAGTTCCCAAAAGAAGCAGACTCGGGGTTTGGCATATTCCAAAGAGGGCAATTGTTCAAAGAAAAATTTTAATGCAAAGCATTTAGGGTAATGTTATGTAAATAAGCAGTAAGACTGTAGCTTTGGTTCTTTTTTTTCCTCCCTTCCTTTCCTTAGCTTTGTGATTTTGCTTTGAAAGTTTTTACTTCTCCGAGCTCCATACAACCTCCTTATTTCTTGTTGGCATTTTTTTAAGAGATGCAACAGCTGCATAATATTGATAAACTCTAAGAGAGCCAGAATACACTGCTGGCTCTGTGCCTTTAATCTAAATGGACCATATATAGAAACTCTGACTTGGCATTATTTCTGATGCAAAGCCTTCAACTAGGTCTTACACTGAAAATGCAGTGTCTAAAAGATTTACGCGGGAGCTCAGAACATCTTTACTCTAGACTAGTAATCGTCACATTTAGTGTACTGCCACTGAATTTGATAACAAAAGTCTCAGAAATGATAAACATCAAGATGGGTCTATAAGAAAGGATTGCCATTCTCCTTTAAAGTTCTCCCAGCGTCTTTCAACTTAAAGCCAAGCCAGCTGTTGAAGTGTCGATGAGAAAGTCCTGTCAGGAAGAAAACAAATTGGTCATCATAACATAATGGTGAAATTACAGAGGAGAAGGAAAGGAGATGTAGATTTCAACAGTAAAAGCCCAAATAAAAACAATTGAATAGGAATAACAGAAACCAAATAAGAAGCGTGGAGAAAATATCTGCAGCATGTGTTCAGAGACGGGGGAGAAAGTGTTTTAATATATACCTTTTACAGCACAAAAAATGCTGATAGAAAAATGGACAAATAGCATGTAGAGCCAACTCGCCCAAAAGCAAAGGAAAAGCACGGGTCGCCGATAAGTGCATAAAAACCTATGTAACTCATCAACAGAGAGAACAATGTCCAACAAAACGCTATTAGCTAATGGTACTGAAGGTGCAGAAAGAGACGGGGTCACCCAGCCCGTGAGACTATCAAAATAATTTACATAACCTTCCGAAGGCAAGGTTGCTGACAGGTACTGAGAACTTATCAAGATCATTCTAAACGCCCACGGCTTTGTGTAATCCGGACGCAACCAGCCTGGAAGTTAGCGACAGGCTCACCTCGGTTATACTCATGATGAGACAGGCACCGAGGACGCTGAGCGGTCCAGGTGCGGGAGGGACCGGCAGTGGGCAAGCCAGGAGCCAAGCCCCGGGACTCTGACCCCGGAGCTCCTGCTGTTAATCACCGGCTCTAATACCCCTGGGAAGGAGGAGGACTCGGGGAGCCGGCTGGCGGTGTATACCAGAGCCACAGAAGGGCTTTGTGGAGAAAGGAAGGTCTAATTAGGAGAAACACCGGGCAGAAGATGGGGCCGGGGTGGGGTTTATGAGGCAATCAGTGGCAGGAAATGCTCGATCCTGAGCCAATTCATTGCTCGTTTTCAGTTCTAAGTGTTGGCGCGATTTCTAGAACTCTCTGGTGCTGCCTTGATGGTCACCTTCTTTGTATTCACAGCACTGTAGACAGTGAAGGAATAGGGGGTATGTCCGAGTGAGGACGCAGGAAGAGTCGGCCCCTGCCAGTGAGGAAATGCAGAGTGGGGGTCAAATCTCGGCAGAAGCAAGAAGTGGAAGAGAGGGAGAGCTCCCTGAGGTCCCCGGGGGCCTGAAGGAAGAGGGGGGCTTTCCTTGCAGTGTGGGGGCGATGCTCTGTGGACAGCGAGGCCCCAGACGACTGAGGGGTTTGGAGGACTTGCCGGCACCTCGGGTTAAATAGCCTGAACCGCAGCAGCACTCAAGCTCACCGCCCAGGGATGGGTCTCGCTCTTGCATGTCTCAACCCTGATCTTGGGGGAAGAGGAGACCATTGACTTCGAGGATGTTCAAAGGTCCGGGCTCAGGAAGTCTGTGGAAACGAGAGGCAACTAGGCCTTTCCAGACAGCATAAATCTCGAGCATAAAAATATCTGCCGAGACTGGTTTGTTTTTCCTGGGGTCGTCTGTGCTCTGCTAGAAATGCAGTAAATAAGGCAGCTCAGCAACACCGCCCCCCTCCCCCCGGGTCGGTCTCTGTGAGGTCGGAGAGGACTGCTCCGTCCTGAAATCACCAAGATGGATTAGCCATTGTCCTGGCAAGGGGACTCTTGTGAACACATAACTGCACTAAAATATGATTAGGATTAAGAGGGAATAATGCATAGAAATCCCTGAAGATCAAGGGGCGCCTGGGTGGCTCAGTTGGTTAGGTGTTTGACTTCAGCCCAGGTCATGATCTTGTGGTTTGTGGGATGGAGCCCCACGTCGGGCTCTGTGCTGACAGCTCAGAGCCTGGAGCTGCTTCGGATTCTGTGTCTCCCTCTCTCTCTCTGCCCCTTGCTCGCTCACACACTCTCTCTTTGTCTCTCAAAAATGAATAAATGTTAACAAAAATTTTGAAAAAAATCCCTGAAGATCAGAAAGGGGAAGGGGTGCCTGGGTGGCTTAGTCGGTTAAGCGTCCGACTTTCGCTTGGGTCATGATCTCGCGGTTCGCGGTTCGTGGGTTCGAGCCCTGCGTCGGGCTCTGTGCTGACTGCCAGCTCAGAGCCTGGAGCCTGTTTCTGTCTGTGACTCTCTCTCTCTCTGACCCTCCCCTGCTCACGCTGTCTCTCTCTCTCTCTCCTAGAAATAAATAAAACATTTAAAAAAAAAAAAAAGAAAGAAAGGGGAAAACCAGGGAAGACAGGGCAGGGTCAGGGAAGGCTTCCTGGGGCGGAATTATAGCTACAAGTTGATGGTTTGGGGCCACTCCTGAGATGGCCAGATGATGCAAAACGGGAAGAACAAGGTTCGAAGCAGAGGAAATCGCACATTTAACGGCAGGAACGCAGGGGCACCCGGTGCAGGTTTAGGGACTGTGTACAGCTGGAGATGGTGTAAGACGGAGGAACAAGACCTGAAGCTTGGTGGGGGTGGGGGGTCCCCCAAAACGTCAGGAGCCAGCCCCAGGCCGGCTGTGTTGTTGTGCCTGGTGAATCCATAGAGCATCTTGACCTGTGAGATGGTTGGGGACCAGGCTTCTGGTCAGCAGACGTAGCAAACCATCATCACCAGGACAGCCAAGCACAGGCGAGAGGAGCCGAGGCTCGGGCAGCATCGGGCATTTCCAGAAATGCACGTCCCCACGGGAAGCGGCTGCAGCCAGGCAGCGCGCCTCCTCATTACTTTGATTTGTCCACGACATTCTGAGTACAGTCAGCTTTTCTCTTTGATTATTAACAAAGAAATACATGTGCTGATGACTTTAGACTAAATAAGGCAGGCCCGCCGTCCTCTCGAAAGGAGATGGCTCTTTGGGTATCTTATTTATGACTTCTTAGGCAAGAAACAGGGTAGCAGTTCCTTCCCATACGAGGAACCCAGATATTTTCTGCTGTGGTCGGATGGCGGACACTGACACTACATTGCCTGAATGGGAAGGCAGTTTTGTCATTCGGTAACTGTGTGGTCTTAGATAAGTGTCCCAGCCGTCTGTGCCTCAGTTTCCCCAGCTGTAAAGTGGAGCAAATGAGCACGTACTATAAACTTGTAATGAGAACTGAGTTGATACATATAAATCACTACCACAGAGCTGGGCATATAACATGTACTCAGTGAATATTAGCCATATTAGAATGTCAGTAATTTATAAGGTTACAATGTGATGTTTTTAAGAAAAGGTGTATTTCCTCTGCTTCCTCATGCTTATCTCTTCATTAGGGTGAAGATCAGTATATACTAAGTGACATCGTATAAAATTCTGCATGTGATTTTCAAATGATCAATTTCAGAAATGCCTCCTTTTATTTGAATTAAGTGGTGCTCTCAGCTTTTATTTGGGTTTATTTTGGGTTTTGACTTCTATCTCCCACTAAATTATATGTTCCCTGAAGGCAGAGACTTGTACTGCTCCTTGAATAAACCCCAGCCAACATCTGTCTAATACTCTGTTTAAATGCTAGAAACATGTTCAATGGACAAAGGCATTCTTTTCATGGCCAGTGGGGCGTCATCATTAAGTGCCACAGAGGGGTATCATTTTCTATATTCCTAAGGACGATGCCACATAGTAACAAACAAGGAGTTTCTGAAAGCTCAGAAATCAATGTTTTTGCTTTATTAAGACATAACAATAGTGTTTACCAGACACCTGACCTCTCACCATCTCTACAGTGCACATCACAAGCAGGGTGGAAGTGTGTATTTTGTATTTAAACATCAAAACTTCCACACTGAACTCTGCCCAACAGAATTGTACACAGAGGGGTGCCTGGGGGTCTCAGTCAGTGGAGCGCCTGACTTTGGCTCAGGTCATGATCTTGCAGTTTGCAGGTTCAAGCCTTGTGTGGGGCTCTGTGCTGACAGCTCAGAGCCTGGAGCCTGCTTTGGATTCCGTGTCTCCCTCTCTCTCTGCCCTTCCCTTGCTTGCTCTCTGTCTCTCTCAAAAATAAATAAACATTTAAAAGAAATAATTGAACACAGAAAGGATACAGGTGTGCTGATGCACAGGGGCACATGTACCCCAATGTTCATAGCAGCACACTCAACAATAGCCAAAACATGGAAAGAGCCTAAATGTCCATCAACTGACTAATGGATCAAGAAGATGTGGTTTATCTATACGATGGAACACTACATGGCAATGAGAAAGAATTAAATCTGGCCATGTGTAGCAACATGGATGGAACTCGAGGGTGTTATGCTAAGCAAAATAAGTCAGGCAGAGAAGGACAGATACCATATGTTTGCACATATAGGAGGATTAGGAGGAACTTAACGGAGAACCGTGGGGGAGAAGAAGGGAAAAATAGTGGGGGAGAGGGAGGGAGGCAAACCATGAGAGACTCTTGAATGCTGAGAACAAACTGAGGACTGATGGGGGTGGGGGAGAAGGGAAGGGGTGTGACGGGCATGGAGGAGGGCACTTGTGGGGATGAGTACGGGGTGTTATATGGAAACCAACTTGACAATAAACTATAAAAAAATAAATAAAACAAAATAAAGGATAAGAGAGCAACTTTCATTTGCCATCGTGAACACCTTAGAAAGTGGTCTCCTGGAATTCTGGACCACACTTACCTCATTCCAGGGCATTAGATAATGTGTGTCCTCTGAGACAACGAGGTACAAAACATGTCATATTTTGACCATGTAAGTCCTTTTACAAGCTTGTTACAGAAATTCCTCCAAGGCTTGAGGCAAGTGGAACCTTTATTTGGTTGACTATGAAACTCCAAAAACATTTGCATAATTTTTCTCAAGGTGCAAGTGCTCTGGGAGCCTGACCAGCCCCCCTTCCTTCACCTCCCCTGGCTCACCTCACATGAAAAGCAGGGTCTTAGCACATCAGCCCAATGTGGAGAAGCAGCCAACAGCCTAGCTATGTACGAGGGATTCTACTTCATTAGGGCAGCGACCTTCAGACACACTTGGTGCTCCTGAAGGGGGACCTGACAGAGCCACAGTGTGGGGGCAAAAGCTATGATCCATTCAGAGTGGAAGCCCTCACCTCTTTGGGGACATCAATGGCAAGGCCAAAGGAAAAGAAGCATCAAAGACAACAGGTCCCAAGGATTAATGTTGTTGTGACTTTTTATCCTTTTACCTTCTAGAAAAGCCTCCCCAATCACCTATTATGTATCAAGAATTATGATGTAATTCAGACCAGAGGAAATATTCCAGGTGAAGATGTAAGTACAGACGACAGTGCAGTAGGTGGGGCCATGTCTACCGAACGGAATGGCCGCTGTGTATCTTGGTTTATTTGTTTTCATAACAAGTTCCTGGAAACAGCTTCGAGCTTGGCTGTATTTTTTTTTTCTTTTTTACAAGAGGCAGAATAGACATGTCCTTTGTAGTCTCCTAGGGAGTGTAGTTGAACTGTCATCCTGCAAAAATAATGAGCAAATCAAAGTCAATGGCAGCCTGTCCCCGCATACCCTCCCTGAATACACTGCTGCAATCTGTGGCTGTGATTCAGTCACTGTTTCAAAGGCAACTCTGGGCTTCCTCTATCTTTTACCACAAATGTCCTGAGATGCCACGTTTGTGACTGTGTTACTTTATACAAAATACCTGGTGGCAATGTTAAAATGACATTGCGGTGTCATAGCTGGTAGAACCCAAGCTTAGTGAAGACAGGGGCCCTGTCTCCTTGCTGATGATCACCGCCAGGCACCAGCACCTAGCTCAGTGCTGAGCATAGTTGGGGTTTTGTTAAGAGCCTGATTGAACACAAAGGTCAAAATTACTCTGTAGTGTATTCACAACTCATTTCTCATAAAATATTTGCCCGTAATATCATTTCATGCTTCCCCCTGGACTGTGAGTCAGTGAGGCAACATCATTAGACCAGATGATGCCAGCATTTCCGTGAGCTGAGCGTCCCCAAGGTGAGCAGGGCAGTTTTCTCATGGCTTTGCTACTCTCACGTGGACCCAGGGTTCTGAAAAAATACTATTTTCCTGAGGACACAAAAAGATGAGGGCTTCAGACAGGAGGACAATGTTTTATTTATTCATGCTTTGTAAACAACAAGGGAGATTTTGTCATTCGAAAACAATATAAAGAGACTATTAAAGGCATAATGATTTAAGAGAAAAATGGTATAGTTCAGACATAATAGTAAAGTCAAGAATCATGCATTTAATTTTACCTCTGCTTGTACCCAGAGTCAATAATCACTCTGGGTTTACACTTATCTGTCAGATCAATAGGTTTAATTATGTAATTTTTCAAATACTCTACAGTCCTGTGCCCTATAACTGTTTGTTAGGATGCAGATCAGCCAACTCTTCCGATGGTGCTTTGAGCAGCCCATGTGAAGGCAGATGATGACAAAACTATTATATACAGCTGTCTCTTGTCTTCTCCAGAGTAGTGGCCTACGGCATCGGGGAAAACACTGGTTGTTCTTGTGGCCAGAGCCCTCCTGTACACTTGGATTTAGATAGGAAATCCATAAGGAGAACGCCACATCCTATAGGGAGCGTGATACAAAAATAGTGGTACTTTGTTCGGTGATCAGGATAGCGGAGGAGTCAGGAGGGATAAGGTCACCACATAGCACGGAGATGCGGCCCCAACACTTTTACTTCCTGAATCGGGGGAATTACAAACACCTCCTTCCTTATACAAAAAGGGGTGATCATACTTACCTCGAAAAATAGTGGGAGTTTGCAGGAAGATTTGATACACTGCAACTTTTTTTCATTTAAAATAATGAGGAGAGGCTTTGCTCATAATAACCCAAAATGGAAACAAGTTAACCGTTTAACAGGTAACTGAAAAGAAATACGTGACCTATTCATATAATGGAATATCGCCCAGCAGTAAAAACTAAGATCAGAAAGGAACATAGCGCCACAGGTGAATCCCAAACACATGCTAAGTGAGAGAAGTCAGATAGAAAACAAATGCTAATTATACATGTGAATTTATAAGAAATCTGTTATGAGCCGAATCCTCCCCAGGTGCAAGTGATGGATCCCTAACACCCAGTACCTTGGGACCTGGCTGTATTTGGAGATAAGTTCTTCAAAGTTATGATTAGTTAAAATGAGGCCAATAGGGTGGCCCTAATCAAATGTGGCTGGTGTCCTTGTACGAAGAGGAAATCTCCACACACACAGAGGCCTTCAGGGTGCGAGTGCACAAAAGAAAGACCATTGTGAGGACACAGGCCATCTCACGACGTGGAAAGGAAAGAGGCCTCAGGAGAAACACCTCTGCTAACACCTTGATGTTGCCCTTCTGACCTCTAAAAGTGTAAGAAAATGAATACATTTCTGTTGGGTGAGCTCCCAGACTGTGGTATTTTGTTACTGCAGCCTGAGGAGATTAACACAAAGTCTAAGAACAAACATCAGGACAATCTCCTACACCCACATAATCATTATTATTTAAAACAATTTGTTTAACATTTGTTTATTTTTGAGAGACAGAGTATGAGCAGGGGAGGGACAGAGAGAGAGGGAGTCACAGAATTCAAAGCAGCCTCCAGGCTCTGGGCTGTCAGCACAGAGCCCGACGTGAGGCTTGAACCCATGAATCGTGAGATCATGACCTGAGCCAAAGTCAGATGCCTAACCGACTGAGCCACCCAGGCGCCCCATTATTATTATCTAAGTCAGGACACTAATGGTTTCTTGGAGTTGAGACTGAAGCATGAACCTAGGAACCTTTTCTTTCTTTCTTTCTTTCTTTTTTTTAAATTTATTTCTGAGAGAGAGAGAGACAGCATGAGCAGGGGAGGGTCAGAGAGAGAGGGAGACACAGAATCTGAAACAGGCTCCAGGCTCTGAGCTGTCAGCACAGAGCCCGACGCAGGGCTCGAACCCACAAACTGTGAGATCGTGACCTAAGCTGAAGTCGGATGCCCAACCGACTGAGCCACCCAGGCGCCCCCCTAAGAAGCTTTCCTAATAGTGGCTAGTTCCATCTTGATCAAGACACGTTCTACATGTTCAAAGTCAAATTGGAACACTAAATAAAACACGCGTGTTACACTATGTAAATCTCACCTTAATTAAAAGAAACAAGCAAACAACATGTCTACTTGGAGGTTGCAATGGATTGAATGTCATGTCCCCTCAAAATTCGTATGTTGAAACTCCAGCCCTTAAAGTGACGGCATTAGGAGGTGGGTCTTTGGGAGATTGTTAGGTCATCAGTGGATCCTTCTGATGGAATGAGTGCCCTTACAAAGAAGAGCCCAGAGAGCTCCCTCTCCTGGTCCACTGCCTGAGGACACAGCAAGAAGATGATCGTCTATGAACCCGGAAGACCGCCCTCATCGGACACTGGATGCATGTACTCCTGGATCCTGGACTTCCCACCTTCCAGAAGTGTAAGAAGTAAGTGTTTGCTGTTTAAACCATGCAGTCTATGATATTTTTGTTAAAGTAGCCTGGATGGACGAATGTATGAGCATCAAGGTCTTCAAAGCTAGGTCTAGCTGTGTATTTGTTCATCATAATCTTTGAAATAATTGACTATTCTTAGGCTAAATTAATGGGTATAATAAAAACCATTTAAGCGGTTTCATCTGAAAGTGTTCTTATGGTAGGATAACAGTTGATTGGCTTCTCTTTTTTTTTTTTTACTATTTTTATTTACTAATTTATTTATTCCATTTCTATCAAATCACCATTGATTCTATATATGTCATGAAATCAACAAGACTTCTTCCCCAAGACTTTTTTTTTCCAGGACTCATTTTTTTAATAAGGGAGATAATATAAATAATCTCAACACAAGGCAAGAAAGTGGCTTGCAGAATTGGGTATGGGTATTCAAGGAAAAAAGAGATATAGCGCTGCCCTATGTTCTTGACCATTGAAATTGAAAGTGTATGGCACAGTTGAGTCCCCACTGTCTGTTACTATGTGAGCAAGTAACTTATTAACAGCAGGGTTGTTTGAAAAATAGAACAATATAAAGTACCTTACAGTAGTTGGCCCAGACACAGCTTGTGGCATCTGCTTAAGAAATGTATACATTTTAGAATATACATATTTTCAAACATGCTTTTTTAAATTTTATTTATTTTTTTAATTTTTTATTTATTTCTGAGAGAGAGAGAGGCAGCGTGAGCAGGGGATGGTCAGAGAGAGATGGAGACACAGAATCCAAAACAGTCTCCAGGCTCCGAGCTGTCAACACAGACCCCAATGTGGGGCTCGAACCCATGAACTGTGAAATCATGACCTGAGCTGAAGTCAGACATTTAACCGACTGAACCACCCAGGTGCCCCTCAAACATGCTCTTAAGAGTAATGGAATGAGCTTGTTTTTTTTTTGTTGTTGTTGTTGTTGTTGTTTTTACTCATCAAAGAAAACTACTACTAATTTGTGAAAATAGCTGTACATTTCACTTTAGCACTAGGAGAAAACACAATTTATTTTGTATTTCCAATACAATTGGTATATGGCATTCATGGAATGTAATACAGTTCATAAGGAATTCAGTGTCGACCATAGTTGTAATGATGGCCCCTGGTCAAAACAACATGAATATTTGTGGAGGGTATTTTTTGTTTTTTGTTTTTTGGGTTTTTTGGTTTTGTTTTATAAAATACAAATCTGAAAAGGTTAGGCTTCAGTAAAGTCCCTTCACTGGCTCCGGGGATAAATCCAGATCAATGCCGATCAAAACATGCAGGGCCCCTTAGAAGTGGACGCCAGAGGGGGACACCATTTAAAACCTTCCATTGCTCTTCACATATATCAGGTGGCCATGAGCTCCTTGTTCAACTCCAGGAGATTCCTTTGTTCTCTCTCCCCAGCGCCCTGTTGCTAGGGTTACCTAGTGAGCACTCACCTCTTATGCTCAGATCAAAGTCTGCTTCATTTATAAAGTTCCATACTCCAGAGATTTAATATCTATAAAAACATTCATCAGAGAACATCCATCAATATATTAACATTTCAGGGTTTTAGCCCTCCTCGTCTCTCCCCAACAAGATGGAATTATTTTGTGTTTCTCATTTGTATTCCCAGAATCTGTCATGGAGCGTGGTGTGGCTGTATATTGTATCCCCACTTAATAATTACTGCAGGGATGGATAGACAGATGGACGGATGGATGGATGGGTGGACAAATGGACAAGTGAATGAATATTTTTCAGAACATGAAAAGGGTGCAGATGAGGTTGGAGATGAGTAGGGAAAGATGAAGACATGATCCTTTTAGATTCTGTGGTAACAAACTTTTCCAAATATGTTTTCCAAAAGTACTTTGCAACATGGGGTTTTAGGACTAAATGGTGTACAAATTCTATAAAAGATAGTTTATCTGAAGGGAGGAGATGAAATACTCTTTCTGATCCTGACAGGTATATAGTTCGTGTAAGAATACATTTTCACCAGATCATATCGCCATAGTCTATTAAAGTGAAATTTACATACAAATTCTACTCTGGCTGTGATAAGATTAGTTTATGCAGAAAGGAGAAAATCAATGTGTAACACAAATCAATGCGGCCTCGAGGAGTGCGACTATAAGAACAGTGGCATGAGCAGACCCTTGATGTGGGTCAAGCCTCGGTTCACATTCCAGTGCAAAAGTTTGTTGCTATGTTTTAAAGCTACAATAGTCACCGTGCACTTAGCACTAACCACGTGTCACACTGTGTTTTAAGCACTTGCGAGAAGTCTACTGACTCCCACAATGGCCCTGAGACAGGCATTGTTTCACCCCCTATGCGTGGGTAGAAATCCATGTTCAGAGAGAGAAAGCAACTTACCTTTGCAGCGTATTCAGTGAGCAGAGGACCTTGGTCTCATTTGAAATGCAACTGCTATAGGGGCCCCTGGGTGGTTCAGTCCGTTAAGTGTCCAACTTGATTTCAGCTAGGGTCATAATGTCAGGGTCATGAGATCGAGCCCTGCCTCAGACTTCATACTGAGTGTGGAGCCTGCTTGGGATGCTCTCCCTCCCTGTCCCTTGTCTCCCCTACCTCAAAATGAATAAATAAACATTAAAGAAACTGCTGCCACTGTGGAACTAATGGCTAAGCTCTCAGTGGTAGCATTCTCCCTCTGTAAATCCTGGAAAGCTGCCTGACCTGGGGCCTCGTTTTTGTCATCTCTAAAATTTAAGGGCACCAAGAATTTTAAAAGTTCTCTTAAATGCTCATTGTTTTTTGTTTATTTTCTCTATCTTCTGGACTGGAGATTGGCCAAAGTCACTCTCAGCAAAAACTGCGTCTAGTAAGATAGATACACATTTTTGTCATATATGAAAACACCCAGAAGTGGCCGCCTGCTCAGACACTATGATCATTTGTTTGCACAGGATCGGTGACGCTATAACCTTGCTGTCAGGATAAAAATCTTTGATTGCCTCACACTTAAAATCGCAATTCGACTCAGTCTGGTTCATATTTGCCGGAAAATGTCGCCTGTGCCACTGGAGATGTGTTAACGTGACAATTTGTCCGGGAGCCATAGCTCTTCAGAACACTGTGGTCGACACCAGCGGTGGGGAGTTTCGAAAATAGCAGCAATGATCTGACTCTCATTACAAGAATTTTTGTATCAGTTTATTCAATTAAAATATGAAATTCATTAAGTGTCTTGTGTGAAATATGGTAACAGCTGTGAAAATTATTTCTCTGTCTTCAGCCTTGTGCCTTTCTAATTCATTCATGATACGGTGGATAAAAAGATATTTTAAACTGCAAATATTACCATTGCATTTCTACGTTTACAGTTCATGGATGGATCTTCCTGACTTCAGAAGAGCCTAAACTTCTCAGTACAACCTCCATGTCCATTAAGACCCTGCCTCCTTCCACCCTGAAGTCCGAGAATCCTGGGTTGTGTTTTCCCAGTCTGTCACTGTGTCTGCCTCACCTCCACACATCTTTCAGAGTTCAGCCAAATGGCACTATCTGGGGGAAGGCTCTTGTGCTGTACTTAGTCTGAGGGTGATCGCTGCCTTAGATGCCCCTCCGGTTTGACGCTGGAAACAAGAACTGTGAACCAGAGATCTCTGTCAAGATTGCAGATATGAGTGCACCGAGGACCTGAAACAACTTATTTGGGGGAAGAGACAGAGTCTGGATGTATCCACGACACAGAGAAGACAAGGAAACAACATAGCTTGATATGCTTTCCGGCAAAATACCATCAGAGTGGCTCCAAAGGGACCTCAGAAAGGGACCAAAGTGTAATCTTTGATGAAATACTGGAAAACAGTAAGCTAAGTCTATAATTTAATATTGGTACAATTTCAGAAAAAAATACATTTATATTTCTTTCACAGTATAACCCAGATATATTTTACAGAGGCTTCAGTATTAAAGAAAAGAGTTTAGTTCTAGTGCCTGGCAGAAGAGATATGTAGAGAAACTGATCTCGTGGGTGAAACATTGGTGAAAGACAAAAGTACCACTTTAATAATATAGCTGAACAGGTGTGGAAATGAGAGAAACTACCAGAAAGCAGAACCAGCGAGAAGGCCAAGTCCAGGACCAGAGTTTCTCCTGAGAGCATCTGCCCAGGCCAGGTGGCCTTGGGCCATATTTCTTTCTGGTTTTCCTAGACAAGTAGGCAAAGGAACCAAATCAAGAGCCCTGTTCTCCACAAGATCAAGTCACAGCATTCTGCATAAGAATGGGAACTGCAAGTGTGACCTCATCACAGGGTGAGCCGGGCACGGAGACTTGCTGATACTGATCAACGGAACAGTATGGTAAGGAAACCTTTCCACTTATTCCCAAGTGATTTTCTGCAAGGTGTGAGCACAACTCAGTGGAGAAAGAACCATCCGGTCTTTTCTACACGTTGTGTGGGGGTAATTATGTATTGAATGTAAACATTTACTAGATAATGGAATTATACCCTCCAAGCATAAAGTGGTCCATACACACAGTGGACTATTATTCAGCTTTAAACAAGAAGGAAATTCTGACACACGTGGATGGGTGCGCCGCGAGAACATCACGCTAGGTGGAATAATCCAATCACAGAAAGACACACGCTCTATGATTCCATGACACGAGGTATCTAAAGTACTCAAATCTGCAGAACCCAAGAAAGGATGGTAGTTCCAGAAGCTGGGGTGTGGGGGAGGGTTTAACGGGTATAGAGTTTACAAGATGAAAAAATTCTGGAGAATAAGTTCCACAGCAATGTGAATGCACACACTTAACACTGCTGAACGGAGCTTTAAAAAGGCAACGATGGTGCATTTTATGTTGGGTGCTTTTACCACAATAAAAGAATACATTACAAATGAAATCAGACTCCTATCATAGCAATTCACCACACTGACTTCGAAGAAGTCATAGACTTAAATAGAAGAGCTTAAACTATAAACATCTAGAAGAAAACATATGAAAATCTTTTGTGGTCAGGCTGAGTTCAAAGGCATGAAGCCAGCAGCCCAAGCCAGGAGAGGAGAGTACGGATGAAACAGACTTCATCGAAGTACACATGCTTGTATTTCAGAAGGCAGCATTTAAGAAAGTGAAATGACAACCAAAGGGCAAATTCTTGAACCCTCTATCTGCCAAAAGACTTGCAACTAGAAAACAGAAAGAACTCTTCCAACCCACTAATAAGAAAAACACAATAAAAATAAAAAGATGGGCAAAAGATTTCAATAGAAATTTCACTGAAGATGCACGATGGTTCATAAACACCTGATAAGGAGTTGGCATCATTAGCCCTCAGAGGAAAACGTAAAGTCCAGTTTAGAACTTAAGGAGCTTGGGAGCAGCCATTCCATCATAGCAAGAAAAAAGGGGAACAGGTGGAAAAATCAGCAATTTCTTGGATCTAGAAGAGACAGGGGTGGAGGTAGAGGGCAAACTGCTGCCCCAACACTGAAGAGACAGACAGGAATACAAAGTCAGGGCTCACCTGAGCTGAGACCAACATGTGGAAATGGCCTTGAGAACCAGCCCCAGGGGAGGAAAGATTTCCTGTAAGTAAAGGAATTTCTGGGGGCTCAGTGTAAACAATTCTGAGACATCAGAGCTCCAGGGGGACCCAGTCACACGTTACCCCCCCCAACTGTTGTGAGATTTATCTGCAGGAGCTCAACTGGTACCCACAATAAATATTGCAGTAAAATCCCGCCATGTTTTCTGCACGGGAGGGAAAAGGAACCATCCTGAAATGTGCCAGGACACTGTTCTTCACAAGGCCAGCCCTCAGGGGGAAACTAGGCATCCAGAACCAAACCTGCTAAGATAATATCAGAGCCCCCCTCACTGGGGAAGGGAAATCCCCAACTCCAGCCCCCTCAGCCCTCTGTGCGGGAGAAGGTAAGAAAAACTACAACGTGATACCCATCTTCCCAACAGAAAAGCTATAATCAAAAAGACAGACAATAATAAATGTTGACAAGGAGAAATCAGAACCCTCCTATATTAACATTATGGAATGGACCGTGATTTGATGGAATGTACTTGACCCAACCACTTTGAAACAGACTCGAGTAAGCAACCTCTTAAATAAACAGGCACTTACAATTAGACTCAACAGTTCCGTTCTGTTATAGCGACTCTGCAGAAAGAGGAATCCCCCCCAAAAAAATCTGGGTTAAATGTAGACACTATAAAGAAAGTTTGCTACTTACAAAAGGAAGTTTTCTGGGGCAAGCAGGAAAGAAATCTGGTTTGGGGAGTTTTATTGGCGGTGGTGGTGGGGGACCAGGAGAAGCTTCCCATGTGGGCAGACGCTTGCATAGTTTGAATTTTCTGCCTAGAAGGAGCACACGAGTATTCTGATCCACTTTTCCAGATGTGGACACCAAGGGAGAGGGAGAGGTGATATTTTAAAAGCTATCAGCAGTCAAACATCAAAAAAAGAAAAAAAAATGGTGTGAAAACCACAAATGTAAACCCGTCAACTCTACCTAACTCCAAGGTGGTCTCAGGAAGATAAGTCGGTGCCTGGGGACACCTTGCTTGGAGACAGAAAGAAAAGAGAATTCCCAGGAAAAGGCGCCATTTTGCATTAGGTAACAATTCCCTTAGCGGGAGAAAATTGAATAGAGGACCGTTATTTCTCTTCAGTGGTTCTCAATCAGAGGTTGGACTTTGGAAAACTCAAGTATTTTATATAATTGGCAATTCTGTTGTTTTTCCGTCTTTTTCCTTTTCTCTCTCTTCCTTGATGAAAATGTCAAGAAAGCATACAGTGCGATTCTGGATGGTGTTATAACTAGTGAAGTTTTGGGGTGACAGTGGGGTTCGCGGGGTCCAGAGCCAACAACCAGGAAAGAGTTCTTGAAGACATCTTTGGTGCCAAAAAGGTGATTTTATTATCCCATAAAATGAATCAAGCAGAGCTCCCCCTTTTTCTATTCTCTGAAGTGTTTATGAAAGAATGGGCTGTGTGTTTTCCCTTCTGAGATTTTAATAATTTTTTAAAAGTCTATTTATTTATTTTGAGAGAGAAAGGGAGTGTGAACAGGGGAGGGCAGTGAGAGAGGGAGAGAAAGAGAATCCCAAGCAGGCTCTGCGCTGACAGCACAGAGCCCGATGTGGGGCTCAGACCCACAAACAGTGAGATTATGGCCTGAGCCGAAATCAAGAGCGGGATGCTTAACCACCTGAGCCACCCAGGAGTCCCTCCTTGTGAGATTTTAGTTTTAATTTAGTTTTGATTGAATTTCATTGCTGGCTACGATGTGGGAAACAAAGGCAGAAGGGAATGGCAGATAAAGTTAACTGTCCTTATAACCCGCAGCCCAGGGACAGATACAGCATATGAAAACCTCACTGGAAACTTCCCCTGGACTTTGCCTCCCTCCAGCACCTCAGTTTGTACCCAGTGTCTCCTCATAGTCTCGGGGCAGCTCTTCCTGCCCAATGGTCCTGTTCCTCGTGCTTTTAAACCTTGATATGACATCCAGAAAAAGAAAGAGTAAGAAGGAAAATCATTGTTCCCTGAAACTCAGGAACATATTTGAAAAGCTTTGAAAATAATATTAGCACATAAAACCTAGAAATGAACTGCTTCTCACGCTGGCCTATCTCCGCAGGTTCACATCAAGTCAGACATCATGAGATGTGTGTGTGCGTGAATTACCACTCATATTTTTATCAATTCATAAAAGTGAACTACTCTGTGATCATCTCAATATATCCTAAAAAAAATTCAGCATATTCTGCAGTGATTCACAAGAAACTCTTGTAGCAAACTAGAAGAGAAAGTCACTGTCTTCCTCCCAAAATGCTACGCGCAAAATCACTAGAAATTGAATCTCACAGTAAAATATTAATTCGGGGGGCGCCCAGGTGGCTCAGTTGATTGAACGTCCATCTTCGGCTCAGGTCACGATCTCACGGTTCGTGGGTTCAAGCCCCACGTCAGGCCCTGAGCCTGCTTCAGATTCTGTGTCTCTCTCTCTCTCTCTCTCTCTGCCCCTCTGCAGTCGCACTCTGTCTGTCTCACTCTCAAAACAAACATTAAAAAAATATATTTTAAATACTAATTGACGAAAAAGTCAAGGACCCTGGCCATCTCTACTTCCATTCAACATTGTAACGGAGGCCTTACCCCTGCGATACTTCAAAGGAAAACAGAGGGATTAAAGTTCACAAAGTTTGGAAGAAGTAAAATATCCCCATTTGCGGATGACACTGTCGTCTAAATCAGGCTAAGACTTCCCTTACATTCCTTTTTTTAAATGGTTACATTTGTACAACACACTGAGTTTTAAAGCTGTGTTTACTGTTAGCTGCAGCCCGCAGGTGCCCAGGCCAGCGCAGCCTTGACCCTGAAGGCGCCGGACTGACATTTTCAGCGCAGGTAGGGCTCAGCCCAGGCGCCCGCTCCGCGCGGCGGAGCCGCCGTTGTAGGAACAGCGTTAGGATCCAGAAGTGAGTTGGGGCAGGCGGTGTTTTACCTGGGTGAGTTGCGGGGGAGGGGGGGTGGACAGATGCCGGCCACACGCTGCAGGGACCTGTGCCCAGTGCGTGACACGAGGCACCGGACCCATAAGCTTGGCGGCTCTGCTAGTCACAGGGAGAGGACACAGCCCGGGGGCGGCCTCACGGGGGCCCCTGCGACCGGGCCGAGCCCGGGCTGCAGGGGGCGGCTTCCTAGTAGCAGGAGGGGGCCCTGTCGCTGAGTCCCCTGGGTGCCTGCGGGTGGCTTATGTGAAGGAATCGGTGGCCTTGCAAGAACTGCAGCCCGCCCCCTTGGATAAATGGAAACTGCGTGGCTCCCTTGATGAGAAGGCGGTTTGTCTGGGGATCTTATTAATCAGGTTTTGGGGGGGACAGTGGGGTTTGCGGGGTCCAGAACCGACCACCAAGAAAGAGTTCTTGAAGATGAATTTGGTGCAGAAAGGTGATTTTACGAACGCCCAGGGGCAGGACCCACGGGCAGGAAGAGCCGCCCTGGGGCCCTGAGGAGAGACTGGTTATGGGCCTCGGGGCAGGGGGGTAAGGTCGGGGGAGTTTCTGGCGAGGTTTCACAGGCTACAGAAGACCCTCAGGGTAACAGGCCTGGCGACCGTCACCCGAAGCTGGGCTTCCCTCCAGCAGAGCATGAGCCTTAAGACAGCGGGGGTTCCCGGAGGAGGCGCCGCCTCAAGTATGCATCCCTGGGCTGCGGGTGGTGCGGACACGGAGGCCTACCCGCCGCTCCCTGCTGCCCACATCGCTGCGGAGGGTGAGGGGACTTAGTCCTCCAGGACCGCGACCTCTGTCAGTTCACCTTTTGTCTTCCACTTCCCTGTGCCAGGACGCGGCCTGCTGGCCGGCCTGGTTTCCCCGATGGCAGGGCAGCGCCTAACGCCGGACCACACCCTTAGGACCTGCACCACCAGGGAACCCGATGTAAAAGTCCGATTAAAGCCCAGCCCTCGGGGCGCCTGGGTGCCCCAGTTGCCTGAGAGTCCAGCTCCTGATTTCGGCTCCGGTCCTGTTCCCATGGTCGTGAGATCGAGCCCAACAGGAGCCTGCTTGGGATTCTCTCCGTCTCTCTCTCTCTCTCTCTCTCTCTCTCTCTCTCTCTCTCCTCCCTCTGCCCCTCCCATGTTCTCTCCCCCACCTCCGTCTCAAAAATAAATAAATATTTTAAAAAACTCGGCTACATTTCTATATATTGATGGCAGCATTTGGGATACACAAATTGTAAAATACTTTTTCTAAAATAAAAAAAATAAAATAAAAGACATTTTTTACAAAATATGAACAAGCAGACAGAAACCGGCAAGTAAGCTACCAGTAGAGATTCAGAACGTTTCTGGGCAGAACTGTAAGCCTTTATTAAAGGTAATTAAATAAGGCTAAATAAATGGAAAAATGTGTGTGCTCATGGGTTGTAAAAACATCAGATCTTCCAAACGTTGCCTGAAGAATCAATTAAATTTTTCATGGAACTTCACAAATGCATTCCCCAATTACGGAGAATTTGCAAAACCTGCCAATTTATCGCTGCGGAAGGGCCAGGTGGAGCCCAGCACCCTCCGTGATGTTACGACTTATAAAGTTGTAACATTTAGGATGTGTGGGTCCCACAGACTTACAGAAATAGATCAGAACAGAAAGAAACAGAATAAATAGTCCTGAAAAAAGAACAAAACTTCATGTAGGTGGAAATTAACTTTACGCCGATAAGTCTAATAAGGAAGAAATCTCCCATAATGATGTCCAGACAACCCTGGCCCATTTTTTTTTAAGTTGGTACTGATTCCATATGATTATCCTCCAAATTAATCCCAAATGGATTACAGAACTGAAGGCAAGGCCAAATTTTAAAACTGTTATAAGGAAAATGACAGAAACATTTCATGTCCCTGAGAAGGAATTCTTAAGTTCTATGATACCCAGGCCTTAACAAGAACAAATAACTGTTAACATTAAAATTATATTAACATTCATACATTTTATTCAACAAGCCACCATTAAGACGTTGATCACCGGGATAATATATTTGCAAAGCATACAACTAAAATTGGTTAATTTTCATAATATATATAAAAAAAACCTGAGAGGGGCACCTGGGTGGCTGAAGCACCTGACTTCAGCTCACATCATGATCTCGTAGTTCATGGGTTCAAGCCCCGTGTCGGGCTCTGGGCTGACAGATCAGAGCCTGGAGCCTGCTTCGCATCTGTGTCTCCCTCTCTCTCTCTGCCCCTCCCCAGCTCACACTGTCTCTCTCTCAAAAATAAATAAACCTTAAAAAAACAAAATAAGAAACAAAACTGAGGACCCAGGAGAGAGCAGGCGTGTACACACACCTACACAAGCCAAACAGACTAAAGAACGAAAGACGCAAGCCACCATTGCACAGAAGGGAAAACAGAAAGGTCCAGAATATATGCAAATAAACTCCGCCTTCTTAGTCATTATGAGGAAAAGTGAAACCACGATGAGATCACATGTCGTACTCAGTAATAGAAATATAAAAGGCTCCTTTTGGAAACTCATCGGCATCTCCTAACAAATGCTGATGTGCACGCAGGCATAGCTGAGCATTGCCCCTCCTGGGCGTGTGCCCTGGAAAATCCTGACCTCTGAGCACTAGCCATGGAGCACGAAGAGATTTGTGTCCATAGCGGGTCACCTTCTCGCCCTGCTGTGCACTAACAGGGACGGGCCCTGCCCACGGATGCCCTGGGCTGCCCGGCTCTGAGCCAGGCTCCGCCCTCGGACACCACTGCAAGGTCATGGCCAAACCATTGCCGAAAAGGCTTCCTTCCCCCGTTCTGCTGTGCTTTTTCTACCGCCTCCGGGGGTCAGAGTGCAAGAGGCCCAGTGGCATCCACCCCTGTGGCCCGCATGGCCCGCTGTGCCCCAGATCCTCAGTAAACGCCTATCCAGCCCCCCCTCCTCCCCGCGCGTGATGGGCCAGCTCTACCCACACCCTGCGGCCAGCATCCTGTCCCCACTGCAGCAGCGCTTTCTCCAGGGTCTCAGGCTGCCCTTCTCTCCTCCCTCTCTCTAGCCACCCACTTCTAGGCTCGCTCATAGTGAAGACCATTGTACTCTATTTACCATTGTACTTTTATTAAATTTTCACAGTACTCAGGGTGCCTGGGTGGCTCCATCGGTTAAGCGTCCGACTCTTGATTTTAGCTCAGGTCATGATTTCACAGGTTTTTGAGTTCAAGTCCTTCATGGGGCTCTCGCTGACAGCGTGGAACCTCCTTGGGATTCTCTCTCTCTCCCTCTTTCTCTCGGCCCCTGTCCCATTCTTGCTGTCTTCCTCCCTCAAAACAAAGACATAAGTAACTTAAGAAAAGAGTCACAGTTCTCTTAACTGGTTCTTGACTGATACCATGTTTATAGCAGTGTGCTTTATAGTGAAAAATATTGGAAGAAAATCAAATATTCATCAGCAGTAAGAAATATCATTAAACTGTGCTCCACATGTGTAAAATAATATATCTGGGATTAAAAATAAATACACCACACCTAGACACACGAACATAAGTGAAACTAAAAAGTCTCATGGTGACTGAAAACACATATGACACTGTGCAGATAGTATTCACATATACTTTTTTAACTAGCAAAATCAAATAATATATTATTTTGAGATACGGGCTTTTTTTAAAGCTTATTTATTTATTTTGAGAGAGAAAGAGATAGCATGAGAAGAGTAGAGGCAGAGAGAAAGGGAGAAAGAATCCCAAGCAGGCTCCACGCTGTCAGTGCAGAGCCCAACATGGGGCTTGAACCCACAAAGCCATGAGATCGTGGCATTGAACCAAGAGTTCAATGTTTAACAGACTGAGCCACCCAGGCACCCCAAGATGTAAGCAGTTTTTAACCAATATAATATCAAGGGAATCCTAAACAGAAAATTGGCCATAGTGTCTACTCTCTGGGGTCAAGGTGATGGACGGGCTCAGGTGTTGATGCCAATATTGTTCTATTTCTTAAGCTCTGAAGGAGCACATGGATTTGTTTGTTTTAATATTGTGCTTTCAAAATGTGTGCGGGTATGCACATATGTATATATAACATTTCACTTTTTTGTTTTAAATGTGTATGAATAGAGCAAGACTTGCTAAATCTGAAATCAGGAGAAGATATCACAAGTTATAATAGTTCCAGAGAGAAATTTAGATTTCCAAATCAACAGGCAAAGAAATTGCTACAACTAGAAATAATAAATTAATAGATCAAAATTATAAAGTGAATATATGATGAATATAAACAGATAAATAAAACACAATAAAATGACAAAAAGGTGATTGATAAATAAATCAATAGTGTTTGAAAATAGACAAAAAAACCTTGCTAGCGAGCATATCAATACAAATTGATACAACGTAATATGTTCCTTTATTTAGTTGACTTTTAAGTAAATGAAATCATCTCGATGCCAAAGCGACAAGCATTTGGGTCATGTTGTTTCTGTTGGAGATCTATTATTACATCTTTTTCTGAATCTTCTTTGACAATAATTACCAGGAATGTTTTAAATATCCAAATCTTTGCTCCAGTAAACCCACTGCTAAGGAAATGATTTCTGGGCAAACACTTAGAAATTACGTGCATGCTATCCCAAACTGGAAACCTCCAGAAGGTTCAATGTATGTGGCTGCATTACCTGTAGTATATCCGTATAAATAAATAAATAATAGAACTGCTCAGAATGACGATGAAAATTATTTCATGAGGTGGAAAATAGTTGTCATAATGCCAATCACACAGTACTTTACTGCACGCATTATGATCGTGCACAATAAAAATAGAGAGACATTTGTCAAAATGTTGATTGTCTTGATTCCAGGTGAAGAGATCCGTGTTGCATTCCTCTTTTTCTCCCTGACTTGTATTATTATTTCTAATGCATTTTTGTGTTTTCCAAATCTTCTTACCTTTGACTTTCATTATTTTCGCAGTTGTGGGGGAGAGTACAGTAAAAACAGAACACCAGTGTGAATACGGTGTCTTTCTGTCACCTCTAGCTTCTATCAGAAGGCAGTAGAACTAATACTTTGTTCACTGGCAGTTCATCAGGATATTCGGCTCAACGGAGGAAGGTGAGAGAGAGGTACTGACAGACACCAGCTTCTCAGGAAGAGTTTGCCTGAAAGACAATTGTCATGTCTCAAATATCTGCAGCAGAGAATCAATTCCTTTTATTGTCTCATTTTACTTCCTGCTAAAACATGCTTTCGTCCCTCAATCATGGGTCCAATTCATGCATGTTCCCAAGTGGAGGCATCGTGGAGGGAAGGGTCTGTGGGCTGGAAATCCGAACACGCTCAGGAGTCACCGATTCCTGCCTGGTCCTCGCCGTGGTTGAAGCACGCCTTCGCAGCTCGTGGAAAGCATGGCAGCTACTGCTCTGCAGAGATTGCTACCTGGGTCCTTGCTCCGATTTGAATCTCTCACAGACGTTTTGCTTTGAAAAACGTACTGTAATCATGGGCTGGAGACCAGAGTTTGCCCTTCACTTTGCTCACAAACCCTGATCTAGTTCCATTCCTGCAGAGCACCTGGAGGGCCACCCTTGCAAGGTTCCAAATCTGAGTAATGATCAGAAGCTCCTGGGAAGACAAAAGTAATAATAATAATAATAATAATAATAATAATAATAATAATAATAGATCCCAAGCCCATTGGCTACAGAATTGGACAGCTGCTCAGCCCACCCTGGGAATCAGAGTGGGAAGTTCCTACCTCATCTGATCAGCAAATGCAGAAGCCTCAGGTTTAGAGGCAAAGCTGCCACAAGGTGGGTTGCTACGGAGGCACCGATAAGTTTCTGATGCGCAGGCGGCATAGACACTGCTGGTGTTGTGGCTGGCGGAAAGGAGAGTTCTGGCATTCAGTTTTAAGCCGTCACAGTGGGGCGCTTTGCTGTGTGTTGAAGGGGTGGGGGGCCCTTCCTCCAAAGTTCAGCGTGGAGTCAGCAGTTCGGACCCCTGATGTCTTTTCTGCTCGAAGGAGACAGAGAGGTTTCATTGTCATGGCAGAGAATTCCAACTGCCACAAAAAAGGGTCCAACCCACTGCGTATATAGATATGGAACCCAAGGGATGTTACCGCCGTGGAATTGTTCCCCATGTTCCCCCAGAGCAAGTTAAAGCCATCCATCCAGAAAATAAGGAAAAGAAAAGAACAAAAATCTTTTCTTCCTTCTTCCTACTTTCTTTCCTTCCTTCCTCTCCTCTCCTCCCCTTTCCCTTTTTTCTTAAACCAGGGCCACAAATCCAGAGGTCCACTAGTAGAAAAACTGAAAACCCAGTACAGGCCAAATACTGGAGACCACCTGAGTAAACCACACCGCTCAGGGAAACGGTGTTTCTGTAGGAACGTCCATCCGGGCTCCGCCATCACAATTAGGTGGCTGGCGCGTCCGCTCCCGGGTCAGTGAGCATCTGAGCCCTCCAGCTCCATTTCAAGGTCTGGGTTGAGGAAACCCAGAGGCAGGAGTCACGCCTGCTCTATCTGTAGGTCCCAGTGCCGCTGTCTCCTCTGGGTCCCGTGGCTCCTCATTCCCAAGGAGCAGAGGAACCTGGATTTCTGACCTCTGGCCAGGCAAGAATATTGCTTCTCAGCCTAACCCTAGAGCTGTACATACTTCTGGAAACTTGAAAGACTTAGCCAATGAGACTCCTAGTCCCTTTATGCCTGAAGGCATAAAAATAGAAGCGGAGCAGCCTGGAACTCAGAGGCAGGTTTTTTTAGTCTAACTAGCTGCGGGCAAATGGTAAGGTGGCAAGCTCTAATACGTTCTATATTTAGGTTATGTATATTCCTATAAGAAAAATTGTATCATAAATTTCCATATTTAGAATTGACTTTGGAGTGGAGACGCCTTGGGCACAGATAGGGAAGAAAATCCCGTCTGCCTTTCTCTAGCTAGCAGTTCAGTTCAGTTTCCTAGGCCTCCGCCTTTCATCTCTGAGGTGCGGGATATGTGCCTGACCTCATTCCGATGTGAAGAGCAAATGAGACAACCGACATGCCATGTCTGGCCAAAAGTAAGGGCTCGGACAATGTCGATGATTTCATAACCATGAATATACAGAATAGTAACGTTGCTGTCGTTTTTAGTGAGCTCATTAGTTTATAGAGCAACCTCTCCAAGGGAGGGGTGATGTGCTAATGGTGTTTGAGGGCACAGGAGATTTGAGTTTAAGAGATGTGTGGAAGGAGGCACGGAAACAGCGCTGTGGTGCGGACGGCCAAGTGGAGGGCAATGGTGGAGTAACAGGCCTCTTCTTCAGGGAACACGTAAGAGGTCAACTTCCGTCCGTCCTGGACTAATGAGGAAGCACAGGCTCTCCAGGGAGAAGCAGAGGACAATTAGGGATATGAATAAGAATATGTTAAATAGTCTCACAACAGCGAATGCAGAGCACCTGCTGGCAAATGGGTCACATAAAGCTGTTATTTCCTGCTGGTGTTAATCCGGTAGGCTCAGGTAGGAGCCAAGGTGTCTGTGTCTGAATGTTCTCTTCGCCCTTAAGTACTGCGCCAGCGTAAGGCATAAACTAATCTCCTTAGAATTTACATAATTGCAGAAAAGATCTGAGACTGTTTAGACAATTCTATTAACTTTTAAATAAAGTTGATTTCTCATTTCTTACATCAGTCTGGAGACTGGAGGCAGTAAGTGACTCTCAGTTTTTCCTGTTCATTACTCCACCTTGTCACACTTATCTTATGGGGGGGAAGTTAGAAAAATGGATAAATGGGGAAAAAACGACTTCCTTGGGCAATTTTAAGGCAGAAAAGTTGATTGAGAATTATCCTAATTATCTTCCTGACCACATTGTGTACCCTGTAGGTGGGTGATTGAAAGCCTAACTACTTCTCAGACTAATGAGACTGAAGCGTCATTTTTCTCACCCTAACTCACGTTTCACTAGATATTTTTCAAACTCTGATATCAGGCTGTCAGAGAGCAAATGGCGCTCTACAGAAATCCGCTGACTTCTGTCTTTCCAACAGATTTGCCCATGCACATCTCAGATAGGTTAACACTTGGTTACATTGGGTTTGGTCTACACTGAAATCACATGGCAGCTTGGCTCAGTGTAAAGAACCATTTTTATGTACTGTCTAACTTGTTTGTCTCTCTTCTTATAGAAGTCCTTCCTCCTCTAAATCCAGAGAAATTATTCTCTCTTAATTGCATTTGTGAGAGAAATATCAGAGTAGGGCCCACTGATTAAAAATGTGGTTTTTTTAGGGCGTCTGATGGTTCAGTAAGTTAAACATCTGACTTCAGCTCAGGTCATGATCTCATGGTTCAAGGGTTCAACCCCCACATTGGGCTCTGTGCTGACAGCTCGGAGCCTGGAGCCTGCTTCGGATTCTGCATCTCCCTCTCTCTCTGCCCCTCCCCTGCTCGCCTTCTGTCTCTCTCTCTCTCTCTCTCTCTCAAAAATAAATAAAGACTAAAAAATTTTGTTTAAATGTGTATTTTTGTAAAGTAAGGAAACAAAAACAAGGTGTGTGTTTTATCACTCAGGATCTCAGGAAGGTTGATGTGAGATTCCCATGTGGAAGAAAACCGGTTCTATTAAATAGCAGCCGCCCCCTAGAAACACAGCTGTGCACGCATTGGTCATTCTCTGCTCCTAGGAGATTGTTGTCGTTTGTGTGTAATGTATGACCAAATCTTCTAGTCCAACTTGAAGCAGAAGATTTCAATGAGTTCTTTTTATTTTTTCTCACTCACTCATTCAAAAATCATTCATTCATGCACTCAAATAATGATAGCATCCTTTTTGTGCCAAGTAATTTGCATAGTCGATAATGAGTTCGAGCCCGTCCCTACCTATTTGGGAGAAAGGAAGATAACCATAAATTGTGTAGAATGTGATGTGGTCTACAATAATAAAAATACACCTATATTGTAAGGTGTTCCTAGGATTCAAATGAAAGATGATCTCCTATGAGTATGAAGGAGGAGGAAGGGAATTCCCAGCAGGAGAAATGAGACCTACCTGCAGAATCTAGATCAGTGGACCACATGGAGGTCGAAGGACACTGTTAATTTTGGTCTAAAGTTCTCTTTCTCTGAACTCTTCTATCTAACATATGTGTCTATTCATTTCATTCATGTCTAAAAAGCGTAGTTAAAATGTGTTGACTCAGGACATTAGCATTTGGGAGAGTGTTCTAGTGCTCCTTCAGACAAATAGAATTTTTCAAAATCAAAACTATGTGTGATGAAGAACAACACTAGTTTGTATGCTCTTGTCTAAAGCCCGAACTGAACCACATGCTCAAGCCCCAGCCACTTAGTGATGAAAACTTTATACATACAGTGCCAACTACTGGCCCCCTCCCCCTGTTTCTGACGTCCCAAACGTAGAGCCTGTGAGTGCCGATTCACATTCCATTCCCTCAGCTCCCTCTCTGTGTCTGGTGATACCCATAAAGGGGGATATTCAGTGGCAGTGATGGAGACAGGGTCACAGAGCTTTGATTTACTAATGAAATCAACAAAATAGACCGATCGTTTCCTCCCCCTTCTCTTCTTCTGGAATTGGATACTAACATGGCATCAGCATCACCTACAGCATTTTCTATTCATGACAGAAAGGGTTAAGAGAACTGAAAAGACACCTATTCTGAAATCCCAAAGCCCGTAGCTGTCTACACATCTCCAGAATCCTTGCTTTGTGAGAAATACAAATTTATTTTTATTGAAGCTACACAAGGTTGTGTTTTCTGTCACTTGAAGACAAATGCCAACTTACTAATCAACACTTGTTTATTTGTCATTGGTAAGAATTGGTCTCATTAGGATATAATACACTAGGCCATTCCACTAAATTTTATGTACAGCAGAGTAAACTTTGTCTTTTTTTTTTTTAATGTTTTATTTATTTCTAGGAGAGAGAGAGAGAGACAGCGTGAGCAGGGGAGGGTCAGAGAGAGAGGGAGTCACAGACTGAAACAGGCTCCAGGCTCTGAGCTGGCAGTCAGCACACAGCCCGACGCGGGGCTCGAACCCACGAACCGCGAGATCATGACCTAAGCGAAAGTCGGACACTTAACCGACTAAGCCACCCAGGCGCCCCTAAACTTTGTCTTCCAGGCGGACCTGTTACCACATCCTCTATGACAATGCACAGCTGAGGTTCTCACTCCCACTGGTGCTCTCATCGGAAACCGATTAGCTGACCTCATTGCTTTCCAGCCTACACTTACATGGCCTGTCTCTCCATTCTTGGGTACACAGTAGTCTCTCCCAGTTCATTTTAGGATATTTGGAAGCAATAACTGGACCTGGATCATTAGTGTCCCTATCATAATTCTGCCTATGAACTACGTGTCACATTCTTCTGATTAAATCGATGGCAGCGATGTTCATTCTTTTTGGAAGAGAAGCAACATCAAGAACTCAAGCTGGATTTTATTGCTTTCATTATGCTCTGAACAGTTTCTCTAAATCTGTGTCAGAGTATGCACTGGTACCCAACCTAGTGCTTTTCCTCTACAAATTCTGCCAACTTTTCTTGAGTGCTTACTTTCTGCTAGGCAATAGGAGGGACAACAATGGAAATTACACGGTCTCTACCTTTTGAGAGTCTGGAAGCAATTAAAGTTTAAGTTGATAGGGACTGATAAGTAAACTCCCTTTGATATTATTAATAAATTTGTTCTTTCACAGTAAATTGTGAGATAATTATAACAAACAATCTGTTACCTTACTAATGATTTGCATTCTTGAGACGACAGGATGCAAAGAGCTTGTTTTATAAAATTTACATACAATGTTTTAAAAAAAACTTCAGAGAGAGAAAGAGAAAATGTGATCAGGAGAGAGAATCCCAAAGAGGTTCCATGCTGTCAGCACGGAACACAGCTCAAGCTCAATCTCACGAGCCATGAGGCCATGACCTGAGCTGAAATCCAATGTTTAAATCGGGATGCATATTAGTCAATCCTATCAATCATTTTTATGTCACTTCTACATCATCATCTATATAAACGAATACAATTTTGGATCTTTCCACACAGCCTGATGATATCGAATTGAATTAACATAGGGAGTCCAATGAAATCCCTGAATTTATTCTCAAAATATAAGTTGAGGAAGCTGTTATTAGCTTTATCCCTAGCAATGAAGAGATATGGAGGAGAAAGCTAGGATATGAGCCCTATTTTTCTAAGCTTTCAATCTTTTAGGTGGAAATATGTCACATATGAGAAAGACACATCTTCTGTCTCTGAGGCTGTTTAGTTCTTGTGTAGCGTAAGATCCAACATCAAATTTAAACCAGAGATCTTTTGAAATATTGCATCACAGAAAATATAACTTAATTTGAGGAAAAGCCCATTGCGATACAGATAAGTTACATTAGAAGTAAGATCTGCCTGGGTATTTATCCGTTTGCTCACCCGTTCAGCCTTTAACAAGATGGCGAGTGGGAGTTTTCCTGTCCACATGCTGTGCTAAAGATACAAAAGGAAGAGAGGGGAAAAAACGATGCCAAGTAATAACTCCAAATATTTCTGAGTGACACGTGGAGCTAAGCTTCAGAAAGCAGGGCTGTGCCTGCCACCAGCCAGCACGCCACGTAAAGCCATGTGCAGCCCGGGGTCGGGGAGGTCCGTGGTCTTCCTCCTGGGTGGGAGGTACCTGTTCCCTCACGCTGGGAGAGCTGTGAGGCTGCCTTTCCTCTGTCTAAAGGAGTATCACTCAGAGGGCATCACTCTTAGTGCTTGGAGGAAGGGTATCCGGAGTTCGCGGGAGATTCGAGCACACAGCCCCTGGAGTAGGAGGTGAAGGAGGTGGGGGTGGAGGGGCATGGGGACAGCTCTCCCTGTGACTCACAATCTACCAGGACAGGGACCTGCTGGAGGCGCTCAGGTAGCAAGGGTCACTGTCAAGTGTTTCTGAGCAAAGGATGGGGTCACTCTCTCTTCATTCTGGTCTCCCGCAGGAGAGTGTTGAAGGGGGCCTTGACTTTTTATTTTTTGCTTCCAAAGGAAACCCAGTGGAGATGAATGCAGGGGCAAGATAGATGGCCCAGCAAATACAGTCCCATTTCTGAAAAGAAGATGAGAGTGTCCCCAGGAGTGAGGCCAATGAGTGATCTAACTTCATCCCTGTGACAGTCATCGGGGATGGATGTGACGGGGGTGAAGTTAACAATCCCCACAAGCAGCCACACATCGGACACACAGAAATCACCACTCACCAGAGGCCACACAGGAAAAGACCTATATCCCAATATTTGGCCGGATGTGTAAAGAGGTATCTCAACCCTTTTCCTCCAAATGAGGGCATCGCTAGGGAATGTGAGGTGGTGTCTCACAGTGACTTACCCTCCCCCTTTCCCCAGGCTCCAGAAGTGACAGCGATGCCTACACAGAAGTATAGAGTAAACTCAGGTGGGGGTTAAGGTTTTAAAGGTTTCAGAATGAAAATGCACAGAAGTTTATAGATCCTGCCCCATTAGAACTCTAGGATCAGAAAAAAACCCATACACTATAGCACAAGTGAAAGCTGTGAGTGGCAAAAGGAATAAATAGATAATCACAAGGTTATTATGAAAAAATCATAAGTCTTCTGAGCACCTACTATATACTAACACTGGTATAAGTCTAAGTGTGTAAAGATGAAACTCCCAGGCTCTTATCTTCTGATGTCTGTAACTGAGGGAGGCAGATAGTCAGTTTCAATGCAGCTTGATAAGTATCATGACATAGTTGCTGTTGCAGCAACAGGCAGCAATTCCACAGCCACAGGGGTCCATATCCGTGGGGTGGGAGGTGGTAGGAGTATACAGTCTATAGGGGAAAAATCCTATTGGAGAGATACTTGGTCTGAGCTTTGGGAACGGACTAGATGTTGGGTCACTTTTCCAAGAAAGAAGGGACTGTGCCCAACATAAGAAGGAACCTGATGGTTAAAGCTTCCAGATTTTCAGAGAATCACAAACGGTTCCTCACATGCAGAGCACTATCTGGGGCTCTGCCTGTTTGCGAAAGAGTCAGAGGCTTGGAAGAATGAGGAGACCCAGGTCAGAGAGATATAAGCAGGGGCCGTGGTTTTCAGACTGTGCCTTGCATATCTTAACAAACATTGAGGGGCGCCTGGGTGGCTCAGTCGGTTAAGCGTCCAACTTCGGCTCAGGTCATGATCTCATGGTTTGTGGGTTCGAGCCTCACATCGGGCTCTGTGCTGACAGCTAACTCACGGCCTGGAGCCTGCTTCGGATTCTGTGTCTCCCTCTCTCTCTGACCCTCCCCTGCTCACGCTGCTTCTCTCTCTCTCTCTCAAAAATAAATAAAACATTTAAAAAATTTTTAAAAAACAAACATCGAAAGATTCTTCACTGCAAGTACTAACTCATGCAAGGAGGAAAGCTGATCAGAAACAATAATAATGACTAAAAATCAAAGGTGCATCAGATTTACTCTGCACCTTGGGGATCCAGGTCTTGAGTAATTATTTGACCTTATGTACGAAGACATCTGCAAGGATCAAATAAAAATTTAAAATATATAAATACGTGGGACTAGGCAGTCATCGTTCTAATGCATTCATTTCATTAATGTGGTAAGTGCTTATGTTGAGTTAATTAAAGTAATTTCCCAGAACTGTTTGCTACTAAAAACAAATATCTGATAATACTGGAGTATCACCTAGCAATGACTCTAAGAAATATGCTAGCCCAAGACTGTAAAAAACTGGAAGATTAAAGTACTAGAGTCATGACTTACTACTTCCTATAAATGGCCTTGCGTGCAACTGTATTAAGATGTGTCCCTGGATCAGTCCCCTAAGAGATGTCCAGTGAAAGAATGAGCTGCCACGGGGATGAATACTTCCCCAAGAAGAGGAATGTGGCAAAGTAGTTTGGGTTATTTTTTTTTAATTTTTAATGTTTACTTATTTTTGAGAGATGGAGACAGAGCATGAGAGGAGGAAGGACAGAGAGAGAGGGAGACACAGAATCTGAAGCAGCCTCCAGGCTCCAAGCCGTCAGCACAGAGCCTGACGCCGGGCTTGAACCCACAAACCACGAGTTCATGACCTGAGATGAAGTCGGTAACTTAATGGACTGAGCCACCCAAGTGCCCCTGGGTTAATTTTTATAAACATTTGAAATCGTCCGTATATTTGCTTGTTGGTTTCCCTCCAGATACTTTTCTAACTGTTGGACATTTATTCAGTAAATATCTATGCAGACCAATCAGTATAGGTGGATACCGCGACAGGGATAAAAGGCAGTGTATAAAATTGTGCTTATATTCAAGGGCTTAACAGAATACAAGGGAGGCACAGCTAAGCAGACAAAGTTGCAAGGTAGCAGGCGTCACCCAGGAACGAGAGGACCAGGTAACAGGTGCTAACGACCTGTTCTTCTCACTTCTGAGAAAGCCTGACCCTTCCTCTCCCAGCAGCAAAGTCAGCCTTCTTCAGCATAACACATCTGCCGGGTCCATAAACTCCAGTTATTTCCTTCCACCACAATTTGATTTCAGTTTCTCTAAAAATAACATGTGCCAGGTGTTTTCTGATGATGTAATGACGAAGTATGAAATGTATCAGTGCAGAAATTGTCATAATTTAAGCTCTTCTTTACTCAGATGCTCATCTTTTACTCATTAAGGACCAGCCACTATATTGTTAGGTTGTTGGGCAGTCAATCTTGACAATGATTTGCTAGACCTAATCGTTCAAGTCTAACAATGTTTAATAAGGCACTACTCCTGAAATTTCAGTTAACAACATAATGTCCGCGATGTCTTCTAGCAATTCTGGAGTTAAAGAAACTATCTTGTTTTTTTTCTCTTTAAATCTACATATTTCGTTGATCCCACTTTCAGCCCTCTAACTTATTTGCTCCTTCATAATACTGGAAAGCGTTAATGTAAAAACTGAAAACGAGTTCACAAGACTGGCAGATTCATTCGCCTGCATGAGCATCAGCACCAGATCCTCCTCCCACCTGACACTGCTTGCACACGGCCTTCTACAGTAGTCAGCTCAAGATACTAAGATATTGTAATGCTGCCATATTTCTTTGTTTAAAAATGTTTATGTACTTTTGAGAGAGACAGACAGAGCATGAAGGGGCGAGGGGTAGAGAGCAAGAGGGAGGGAGAGAATCCCAAGCAGGCTCTGAGCTGTCAGCCCAGAGCCAGACATGGGACTTGGACCCAGGAATGGTGAGATCATGACCTGAGCCGAAGTCAGATGCTTAACCAACTGAGCCACCTACGTGCCCCTATGCATTATTTCTTAAGTGAAGTATGTGATACCTATCAAATAATATATACTATATGTGTGTGTGTGTGTGACGTGATGCAGAATACTTAAGTATAGCATAGCATTTATAATTTTTAAATTATATAACACAATATTGCCAAGTACAAAATTCTATTTATGAGGAAAATAGAAACCAAGACCAAAATAAAAGACAGACCCTGAAGTGAGTTTGCTTTCTTGCTAAATTTATCATTTTCCCACTACACGAGAAAAAAAAACCCAACAGTTTTGCCACAAATTTCTTACTAATTCTAATTATTATGCTATTCATTAAGATGACCTGATTATTCTTAAACATTTATCATTAAAACTTGTAAATACTCAATGCTCAAAATGCATCCTAACAAATGTGAATAATCCTGGCATGTTTAATGCTTCCCAAAATAAAGGGATCTTTTTTTAATCCTTGAGTAAAATGTTTAAAAAAAAAAAAAGATATCACAAACATGGACTCAAATTAGAAGGAAGTATTTTCTCTCACTGCAAAGTGCAGGCTTACCGAGCTGGAGATGATATTTGGGTTCAAGGATATGACTCATTTTGCAATACATTATTTTGGGATTTTAGAAGCAAAGCCATTGCGTCACCTAAGGAAGTACCTGATACTCCCAGATGATCACAGTATTCAGTTTAGGACCACCAAGAATTTGAAGGAGGGGCAAGGCGAGGGGTCAAGAAATAAGCAGGGACTCCAGGTAGGGCAGATGACAATGGCCAAGAGCATGTGCAGAGGGAATGGTTGGGCTGGAGGGGGCTAGACTCCGATTCTTCTATTCCCAGGTTGCTTAGGCATCTAAGACTCCTCTAAGACAGGGATTACCACTGCTTACCTTGCCTCTAAGCTCGAGGAGATGAGGCATGTGCAGTGCATAAGTGCCCAGAGCTAGGTGCGTGAAGGTTTTGACTGGTAGACATACGGCGGGTCATACCCTGGACCAACCAAGCAGAGGCCGGGGTGGGGGGGAAGCTTCCCAGTGGGGGGCCTGTGGCTTCTTGTGTGTCTCCTGGTCAGCAGACACACTTGCTAGTATTTTAGAACGCTACACAGAGCACAGGATTTGGACCCTGAAGTTGAGTGTGACTGTTTGCCTGAAACTAGGTCACAAGTTGCTTGGAGGTATAACACTTACTGTAAGACTTTTTCCTAAGACTGGACATGATATACACAGAACACCTGGTAGGGGACTTGGCCCTTGGTGCCTGAGCAGCTGGGACCAGCTGTTGGCATTGATAGTGACTGTATTTGGGACCAGCCTGGCCCAGCGTCTGTTCAGAAAGTGCTGGCACTCCGAGCTGAGGCAGTTTGACAAAGCAAGAATCCATACAAAAGTCCACGTTCTCCACAAATCCTTCCCAAAGAGGAGCACTCAGCCCGATTGCTCTTACCAAACACGTTGCACTTGTGGTAGCAACACTCACAGAACAAAGCCCACACAGTTATGTCCTGGAACTCGAATCCAGTGTTCAGTAGCACCCGTGAGAGACCAGATTACGAATGCCACTTTGAGACGTGGATGGAAGCAGGGCAGACAGAATGACAGGGTGGGTGCCAACATGGAAGAAAAGGTGAGAAAGGACTCAGGGAAGGGGTGGCCATGCCACGGAGCTCGCAAAATGGTCGGGATAAAAGCCAACTGCCAAGCAGCTGAGAGAACCAGGTCGTATCTGGGCGTCTGCAGGGGACCTTCCAGGGAAAGCAGAGTAAAACCAATATGGTGACAGACCGAGGTACAGGTGCCTTGGGAAGACATGACACAGCACCGCCCTACACTTACCCCTGAGTCGCGCGCTCGACAACGACGCTAACATGCAGTTGGGGCTCAGAACAACTGATTGGCACAATTCCCATTATCAAGAGTGGGTCTCATTCCCAAGTCCTTACTGATGAGACTGGGTGGGTAACGCCTACCCCATGTTCGGTTGCGGGGGTTAAATTCAAGCCCACTGACATAAAGGAAGTCCCCTGAATACTTCACATAACTTTAAAGGCAGTTGATAAACGCCAAAATAGGAAGAAAAATAACCAACTGTGTTTTGTCTTTGCCCTACCAACCAGATCTATAGAGACGAAAATAGTCCAAGGTTTCTGGAAAAACTGTGGTTTTACCAGTAAGAGCAGCCAGCACCTCTCTTGCCCTGGTTATAAGGAACATGTGGAAACGAGTGAGATGCCGATCTTTAAACTTGTGTAGAAATATTCATTGGCGATTAATAGTCACATATCATTGTAAATGTAAGAAAACGTCAATGGAATTTTCAAGCAAGTAAATCAAGAGGCCATCATTTAAACTTGAATCCTAAAATTCTAATTTATCAAAGTCTTTTATTTTATCAATATTAAATATTTTGTGACAACACATTCTCTCTACCTTGACATAATGATTTTGTTTTTCTATTTCTCTCCAACACTTAAACAACATACATACATGTTTTTACATACTAGCAGTACACTGAACGTCTTTCTCTGTTTTTCATCTCTAGGTTAACGTTATATTCCTTAGAATCACCAACACACAAGATAATTTCAGACAGTGATTTAAGAGAGTGACTAGAATACAGGTTTCCTAGGAGGATTCTAAGTTGATCTTCTCCCATGGATACAACTGGAAAACACCCACATCAGTGTAAATAACCCAGAACGTGACCCAAAGTTTGGTAGAACAGACTCTTTGGAACCACAGTAGAGAAGAGGCCACATTAGAGAGGATAGAAAAGACAGAGACACAGTTAGGGGCTAAACGGACCCACAGGACTGTCCATTGCAGGGAGGGTCACTGAGGGTGCAAAGAGAGGAAAGAAACAGACCCACAACCAGGTACCACAGTCATGAGGAACCCGCAGGGGAAAGACAGATTCCCATAGCGTTTGGCTTTGAAAACCAGAGAGGTGTAATTTTGTGAGTTCTTATGGTCAGTGAGACTTAATACCTAGGACTTTAAAACTCAGGGGGCTTGACTCTGGGAGAACCAGAAGGGTAGGAGGAAACTGAGTCCTTGCCCTTAAAGGATAGCACAACAAACAGCCCTATAGAGATACATAGAAACCGCAGCTTAAAACTGCATAGAAACAGCAGTTTAAAAATGTCTGGGGTGCGCGGGAGGTGAGATTTATTTACTAGTCTCAGAGCACGCTGGCGGGGCGGGAATCTTGAGGAGATTTCTCCAGGACCAAAGAAGCTGGCAGGTGCCATTTCCCTCCCCTCGTCCCTAGCCTAGATACAGGGACACTCTGCAGGCTTGTGAGCGGCCCCCTTCCTGTGTGCTGTAGCGGGTCTGCCCCCTCCCACCCAGAAGCCTCATCAGGGGTGTACCCTCAGCACAGACCCTGCTGGCACCATGTGTCCCAACCCCAGACAGTTATGAGCCCCCAGCAGTTTTCTAAAGTGGTTCCAGTTTCCTTCCCACAGCAGATCTCTGCAAAGCCATTGACCTACTTTTAAAAGAAGCAAAAGAAAACAAAAGAGTTACACACAATGGAAACCCCACAAGGCTATCAGCCACTTTTTCAGCAGAAACTTTCCAGGCCAAGAGGGGGTGTCATGATATATTCAAAGTGCTGAAAGAAAAGAAAACAAAACAAAAACCTGTAACTAAGAATACTCTATGCAACAAGGCAATTGTTCAGAATAAAAGAAGAGATAAAGTTTCCCAGACAAACAAAAGCTAAAGGAATTCATGACCAGTAAATCAGACTACAAAAAAATATTAAAGGAGACTCTTTGAGTGGAAAATGCTCTTTAAGTAGGAATAAGAAAAGTAGGAAGAGCAGAAACAGTAAAATTATGCATATCTATAAAAATTAGTCAAGAGATTTACAAAATAAGAGGCTATAAATGATGACACTGTATATCCCAGACGTGGAGTGGGGTGGAAGGACAGAGAGGAATCAAGAATGGCTTTAAATTTAAGCAACCATCAACTTAATAGAGACTGCAATCTTCAGAAGATATTTATGTACAAACCCAATGGTAACCACAGATCAAAAACCAGTAATAGATATACAAAAAATAAAGATCAAAGAATACACGTGCATTACTAAGGAAAGCTAGAAAAGCATGAGAGAAGAGAGCAAGAGAAAAAAAGGATCAGAGAAGAACTACAACAACAACCATAAAACAAGTGACAAAAGGGCACTGAGTGCATACCTATCAATAATTACTTTGAATGTGAATGGACTCAGCATCCCAATCTAAAGACATAGGTGACTGAATGGATGAAAAAAAATGAAACCCATGTATGTGCTGCCTATAGTAGACTTACATAAAGACACATGTAGCTTGAAAGTGAAGTAATTGAGGGGCTCCTGGGGGGCTCAATCAGTTAAGCATCTGACTTCAGCTCAGGTCATGATCTCACAATTCGTGGGTTCGAACCCCACATCGGGTTCTGTGCTGACAGCTCAGAGCTTGGAGCCTGTTTCAGATTCTGTGTCTCCCACTCTCTCTGCCCCTCCCTTGCTTGCACTCTGTCTCTGTCTCAAAAATAAGTAAACATTAAAAGAAAAAGTGAAGAATTGAAAAGCATGTATCATGCAAATGAAAGTGAAAAAAAAGTCAAGGTAACAATACTTTACATCAGAGAAACTAGCCTTTAAAACAAAGACTGTAACAAGGCACAAAGAAGGACATTACATAATCATAGAGGGAGCAATCCTACAAGATTTAAAAATTGTAAATACTTATGCACCCAACATGGAAACACCCAAATACATAAGACAGCTAATAACAAATATAAAGGGACTGATAGATAATAATAATATACTAATAGAGGACATTAATATTCCACTTACATCAATGGACAGACAGTCCAAACATAAAATCAACAAGAAGACCGTAGCTTTGAATGACACATTGGGCGAGATGGATCTAACAAATATATTCAGAATACTCCATCCTAAAACAGCAGAGTACACATTCTTTTCAAGTGCACAGGGAACATACTCCAGAATAAATCACATATTAGGCCATAAAACAGGTCACAACAAATTCAGAAAGATTGAAGTCATACCATGCGTATCTTCCAATCACAACAGTGTGAAACTGGAAATCAACCATAAGAAAAATCTGGGAAGAACATGAAGACATGAAGGTTAAATAACATACACCTAAACAATGAATGGATCAATCAAGAAATCAGAGGGAAAAAAACACCATGGAGACAAATGAAAATGAAAACAATGGTCCAAAATCTTTGGGACACAGCAAAAGCTGTTCTAAGAGGGAAATTTACAGCAGTACAGGCTTACATCAAGAAGCAAGAAAAATCTCAAATAAAGAAGTTAATCTTATACCTAGAGGAAAATAATGAACAAAATCCAAAACTGGTAGAAAAAAAGAAAAAGTAAAGAGTAGAACAGAAATAAATGAAATAGAAATGAAAAAAAAAATAGAACAAATCAATAAAAGCCAGGAGCCAGTTCTTTGAAAAGATCAACAAAATGTTTAAACCTTTAGCTAGACTCATAAAAATAAGTTAGGGGACTCAAACAAAATCAGAAAGGAAAGAAAAGTGACAACAAACACCACATAAACACAAAGGATTGTAATAGAATATTATGAGTATTATGAAAATGTATATGCTAATTGGACAACCTAGAAGAAATGGCACACAGATCAATGGAACAGAATAGAAAACCCAGAAATAAACTCACAATTATATGGCCAATTAATCCTCAACAAAGGAGGCCTGGGGGAAAGACAGTCTTCTCAGTCACTGGGCTCGGAACACTGGGAACTGGACAGACAAATGCAAAAAAAAAGAAAAAAGAAAAGAGAAGAGAAGAAGCAAACTGGACCATTTTCTTACACCATACACAAAAATAAACTCCAAATGGATTACGGACGTAAATGTGAGACGTGGAACCATATAAACCCTAGAAGAGAGCAGAGGCAGTAATTTCTCTGACATCAGCCATAGTGACATTTTTCTAGCTATGTCTCCTGAGGCAAGGGAAATTTAAAAAAATAATAAACTATTGGGACTACATCAGGGGCGCCTGGGTGGCTTAGTCGGTTAAGCGTCCGACTTTCGCTTAGGTCATGATCTCGCGGTTCGTGGGTTCGAGCCCCGCGTCGGGCTCTGTGCTGACTGCCAGCTCAGAGCCTGGAGCCTGTTTCAGAGTCTATGACTCCCTCTCTCTCTCTAGAAATAAATAAAAATATTTAAAAAAAAAAAAAAAAGCCCTTGCACAGTGAAGGAAACAATCAACAAAAATGCAAGACAATCCATGGAGTGGGAGAAGATATTTGCAAATGACATATTCCATAAAGGGTCAGTATCCAAAAAATATAAAGAACCCACACAATATAACAGCAAAATTAATAATGATAATAACCCAATAAAAAATGGGCAGAAGACAGGAACAGACATTTCTCCAAATAAGACATACAGATGGCCAACAAGCACATGACAAGAAGCTCAATATCACTCACCATCAAGGAAACACGAATCCAAAGCACAATGAGATATCACCTCACACCTGTCAGAATGGCTAAAATCAAAAACACAAAAAACAAGTGTTGAAGAGAATATGGAGACAAAGGAACCCTCTTGCATTGCTGATGGGAATGCAAACAGGTGCAGCCATGTAGAAAACAGTATGGAGCTTGCTCAAACAATTGAAAATAGAATTCCGATAGAATCCAGTAATCCCACCACTGGGTACTTACTCAAAGAATATGGAAACACTAATTCAAAGAGTACACGCACCCTGATGTTTCTGGCGGCATTATTTATAATAGCCAAATTATGGAAACAGCTATGAACATATGGAAATGTTCATCAATAGATGAATGGGTAAAGAAGACATGGCATGTATATTTTATTCTTTTTATGTCTGAGTAATATTCCAAATAGGTGATGGGGATGAAGAGGACATTTATCTGATAAGCACTGAGTAATGTACAGAATCGTTGAATCATTATATTGTACACCTGAAATGAATAGAACACTGTGTGCTAACTCTACTGGAATTTAAAAAGCCACACACTTTTATAACACTAAAAAGCCACACACTTTTATAACACTATTTCTTTCATCTTCACAAAAACTCTGTTCATTTGAAATTGGCTACTATTCACTGAGCTCTAACTATATGCCATAATCTATCCTGGGTGCTTTTATATCTGGCGTCACTGCTCCCATCTTTAAGACATTTTGTCTCTAAAATCCCTTACTTGTTGAAGTGAACAAGGTTCACACAAAACATCAGAATAAATGCATAATTTATTTTCTACATGGAGAGAAAAAAAGAGAGTGACCAGGATAATAAACAAACTGTGTTAAAGTATGAACCGAATTTAATAATACCATTTTCTTAATTAACATAAGACCCAGATTTATAACTATGATGGTATTGGTCTTTCTGCCTTGTTTTCTTTGTTGTATACATTTTAATATTTTAACGAGTACCTAGATGGAGTCAGCACAAATCTAAGGAAGTAAAATTAGACAGAGGTCTTGTGCTTGACTTTTTATAGCTCCAATGCAAACAAGGCGTGATATCCTGCTAGACAGGCCGTCAGACATTACAGGCCATGACCTAGCCATAAAGAGTTTTGAATGCCAGCAATAAATCACTCCCTAATTAACCTTCCCGAAGAACAGAGTGCAGTACAGCTGGCTAAGTTTAGGGTAAACTCACCATAAAAGAATGTGCATAATCAGAGTGATTTTGGAAAGGACTGGTGTATTTAGCAATATATGCAGTAATAATTGTTCCAAGGATCAACTATGTAGAATTACCAATGAAACACTTTAAACTATATTTGTACAAATGGATACATGTATGCCATTAAAATCCACAAGGGGCTGTGAATCATTATAAAAAAAAAGATAAAATAAAACAACAAAAAAACAAACAAAATTAGTCCCAGGGTAACTGAAGAAGAGGTCAGGTTATACCAGATTAAAAAATCTTGAACTTGGGCATGTTACTTAGGAGTATCTGTTTCTAAGCTTTGATTGAATATGGCAATGATGCCTGTCTCATATTACTGTTGAAAATATTAATTGAAATAATATATTAAAAAATCATGTTGGGGGGGGTCCTGGGTCGCTCAGTCGGTAAAGTGTCCGACTTTGGCTCAGGTCATGATCTCACGGTTTGTGGGTTTGAGCCCCACATCTGGCTCTGTGCTGACAGCTCAGAGCCTGGAGCCTGCTTCAGATTCTGTGTCTTCCTCTCTCTCTGACCCTGCCCCCTCATGCTCCATCTTTCTCTTTCTCTCTCTCAAAAAAATAAACATTTAAAATTTTTAAATATATATTCATATTAAATAAATGCAAATCGATTTGAAGACAATAATAAATAATATAAAGAAAATAAAATAAGGTAAACATATATTGTTTTCAAGTAAATATTTCAAATATAGTATTGACACTAGCACAGTACATTGGTTTGCTGCAGATGTTCTGGCAATGTAGAAAATATAGTTAAAAACTTACCTCTGATCTTACATTATTATCTAAATGTGACTTATTCTGATCAACTATATTGAGATTATAGGGCATGTAAGTTACATCTCAGTATTTTCACTAAGCCGACGATCTTCTGGGAGCATCAGTGTAATGTCTGTCTACTATCTCATAATACAGGCACAACAATAAGATCCACATTATTGGCTATTGCATTTTCTGGTCATTCTCTAGTCCCGTAAGACATGGTAAGACTATGTGTGTCTATTTCATGACAGATTTTTTGTTGGTTTTTCTTGTAATATCTTCATCTGGTTTGTGTATCAAGGTGATGCCGAATGAACTCATGCAATCAGTGTGAATTTATCCTTTCCCTTCCTCATCAGTTTTCTGCAAGAATTTGTGTACAGTTTGTGTCATTTCCTCCTTAATTATTTGGTGGAATTAACCAGTGACACCGGATGTGCCTACAGTCTTTTTTAATGGAAAAATTCTAACTACACATTTAAATTTAAATAAATACGAAATTTAATTTAAATAAACATTCAGTGAATCAATTTCAAAGCTCCCTAGAGAAAGTTTTAGTGGTTTCTTTTAGTGGTTTGTTGAAATTGCCCTCTTTTATCTAAGTTGTTGACTTTATTAGCATAAAGTTGTTCATAGTATTTATGTATTGGTTTATTCGACTTTTTTGTGCATAGCACTTATTTATTATTCTTTTAACATCTAGAGAACTTGTATGCTCCCTCTTTTATTCCTGATACTGATTCTTGTGGTATTAGACACATAATTTTAATAACTATTACAGAACCTTGTTCATGACTGTGTTCAACATTTCTAAGTCTCCTTTTTCATCTTCGGTAATGCTTTTTGATCTAAGATGTCAGATCTGAACACACAGAGTATCAAAATTATGACCTCTGCTCTATTTCTTCATATTTAGTATATAATGCTCATGGTTTTAACTTTTACTCTTTTGATCCCTTCGCTTTGAGTCTGTTCCTTTTAGAAGACTTGGGTTAGAATTTGCTTTTGAACTTTTTTTAGAACCTGAAAAATCTTTTATTATAGTTTTATTTAATTTGTTCTTTTTAATGTAATTGTTGACATTTAGGGAATGCTTTCTTCCCTACTAATTTCTCTCATACAATAACTTCATGTAATACATTCAATTCTCTCATGCTCGGAATTGTCTGTTGCTTTCCTACCGTTAGCAATTTTGAATAACTTTTCACTTTCTCGCTCTTTCCTGTAGCACCAAATTGAAGAAATAACATCTGCCCAGTTAATTCCTATATGGTAATCAATGCAGTGTTTATGGATTTGGCAAAGAGATACACTCTCTATATTCCCTCTAAGTTTTTATAATTGTACATTATATTTTTTGGTCTTCTATATATTTTACACTTTGTAATTATTTTCTGAAGGTCAGTTTGGTGGACGTACTTCCTTGGATTATATTTTCCTTTCCTGATTACATTAAATATAGCATTCTACTGTCTGCTTGCACATATCATTACAACCAAAAATTGTGATGCCAATTTTGTTTTCTTCCCATTGTAAGCAACTTGGTATTTTTGCCGAATAGTCTTCAAAGATTACTAACATAATTATTAATAATGTGATTATTAATAATTAACAATAGAAATATATTTAAAGTCCAATGATATAACAAATTATTAATAAGCTGCCTATTGTAGGGTGTTTTTCCCAGGTAGGCTCTATGTTCTTTTATCTTGTACTTTCTAGTCTTCTTTTATCTCAGAAACATTTTCTTAAATTATTGACTTGCTTTTTGAATTATTTCTTTGGTTTTTTTCTTTATTAACTCCCAATGTTGGGTTGTTAAATCTCTTTTGGCGATTTTCTACCTTATTTTCTAATGTCTTTTACTTAATGTCTTACCTCATTAATAATGTTTCTCTTTATATCTTCTCATCTATTGAGGCATAATCTATGCTGGCCCCTATTTACTTGCCTTTGATGTTCTCCTGGTATAATATTTATTTCTGAAATGGTTGTTTTATTTATAAACCTTCCCTAAGTTATCTTTTCTGGAATGTTAAATCTTGTTGGCCTAATCATCCACATTTTCCAAGCTCTAAATATTGTATTTTCACAGCTTCTAGCATTTCCATTTTTTTTAATGTTTATTTATTTATTTTGAGAGACAGAGAGAGAGAGAGAGAGAGAGAGAGTAGGGGAGGAGCAGAGAGGGAAGTAGAGAGAGTATCCCAAGTAAGCTCTGCCCTAGCAGCACAAAAACCCGCATGGGGCTCGATCTCACAAACCTTGAGATCATGACTTGAGTTGAGGTCCAGAGTCTTATGCTGAACCGACTGAACCACACAGGTGCCCTAGTTTCTAGGATTTTCTTAAGATGATTTAGCTTATTTTGGTATATTAGACTAAAAGTTTCATCTGTTGTACAGATCTGTCTTTCTGACATGCTCTCAGTTTTTCTGAAGAAACTGTTCTTTTCCTTTCCTTCTTTACTTTATCATAATTTTGCATGAGATTTGACCAAAATACTTTTCTCTTTTTAAGTCTAATCGTGATTGGTTTTCTTACATTCTTAAAAGGCTGAGGTAGGTAGAATAACACTTTTGGCTTCATGACTCTAAACTCTCTTTTCTAACATTATGATATGTTGAAAAAAATATATGATTTTCTCCTTCTAGAGATCAGATGCCTTTGTTCCTTTCTCCTTCGATGGACCCTCCTTTTCCTTGGGACCTACTGAGTCAAGGTGAATCATTATTTTTCCACTCATAGCATTTTCTGTTTAGAGTCAACCTTTTACCTGGAGGGAAACTGTGGTTACTTTGTCTTGCTAATTCATGAGTCCCAGAACCTTCCAACACTCTCCAGCCTTTCCGTGCATCCACGGCAGTGGGAAAAGCCTAACAAGTCCCTCCCGGTTTCTACCTCTGCCTTCAGATTTTACCACTGACATTTCCACTGAGTGATGGTGAATTTTGACAAGTGTTCTTCTCATGGATTTCGAAATTCTCCCTTCCCTACCCCAGCAACGCTCACCGGTATAATTCTCCCAAAAGGGACTCTTCTCCAGCTCTATCTGCTACTGAAACACCTCAGTGCCTTCAAATAGTTACGTTTATATGTATTTTGATATTTTTCCAAAGTTTAAAATTGTTATCTGAGGCTTTGGTTTGTATAAACCTCTTTGCCATAAGCAGAAGGAGAACCACTCCTTTTTTATTTTTACCTAAATATCTTTTTTTTTAATTATGAGAAGTTTTTAGATTAAATATTTTTAGAATCGCGTTTCTTATGGCAAAGACATCTCCTGAAAGCAAGACTAAAGTAGACAGAAGAATGTCAGAAGAACCACTTGTCATGGCCCTGGAGGCAACATAATGACTAATTTTCTAGCAATTGGATTTAGTTGAATTTAAATGTTTATTGAACATTTTTGTTCTTTTGGCCAGGCACTGTGCTAGCCGGGGATTCACAGATGGATAAGCTCAGGCCATGCATTCCAGGAGCTCAGATCTTAATGCACATATCAAACACACACAGAACTCACTGTGCTACACGTCGCAAGTGAATTGTGCTGTGGATATTCACAAGGCACCTCGAGTAATTTTAGCCGGAATAATGATACCAGCTTGCATAAAGTGGGTGACAAAGGATCTGCTGTTGCATATAGTACAGGATTGGGAAATCGAGAAAGTATTTCGGCTGAAGATAGATTAGAAGCTGGCAGAAATAACTAAATAATTCATGAAATATCTAAATAAATTCATAATAATAAGGAGACTCAAACATGCCAAAGTAAGGAAGCACATTAGATAAACCTGGAATCAAAAGTCACGACTTTTCTTTTCAGTTGACCTTGAATGAGTTACAAGAAGTTCCTGAGACCTAGCTTGCCTCCTTTTGAGGTCTTATAAGACTACCTAAGTCTCAACATTTCTATGAAGATTGTGAAAAACGTACATATGTTACAGAGACCATAAATCTCATCCCAGATATAAAACCATCGTCCCCACCACTGCATACACAAACGCACACACACTGTGTATACACTAGTATGAGAAAAATAGTTGTAAATGTTATTACTATATTTGTGATTCTAATTTCAGACATTACATGGATCTAAATCACCCTGACCTCTGGATCAATACTTTGGAAACAGAGTGTATGTCTGGTGATGCATAGTTTTCATAGTTAACAACCTCAAATTAGTTTATTTTTTTATTTTTTTATTTGAAAGAGAGAGCGCACATGAGCAGGGGAGAGGGATTGACAGAGAGGGAGGGAGAGGGAAAGGGAGAGAAAGAGAGAGAGAGAGAGACTGAATCCCAAGCAGACTCCACACTCAGCACAGAACCTGATGTGGGGCTTAATCTCACGACCGTGAGATCTTGACCGGAACCGAAATCAAGAGTCAGACACTCAACTGACTAAACCACCCAGGCACCCAGGAAATCTAGTTTATTAAACAGGTTCGTTATTTATGTGCTGACTCATCCACTGCTGCCCAAAAGCGATAACATAAATTGCCTTTGGGAAAATATCTGGGGACAAGAGGGCGCTAATCTTAGATATGACTTCACAAAGCACCGTGTCCTCTCATTTTATAGCCTCACAGACACACAATTCTCAGCCGGGTCCTTTCACTGAAGACAGACGCCAGGGATCCCAGGGAGCTTCCATCTGATTTCACCTTCTTGGTAAAGAGGCATTGAAAACGCTTTGCAGAGGGTTCTTCTCTCGGGACTTATCAAATATTGCTGGGAGGGTGTTTGCTTGCTCTAAATATTTCATTTCCTCAGGTACCCAAGAATACCATGTAATTTGTAATGATAACTAGGATAATGAATGTGCACCACAGTCCGCTATTACCAGTAGTAATTGGTGTGCCTTTCATCTCCTGTCAAGCAGAGTGGTTAGGATTAGGACCAAAACGCCACTATCATCTCTCTCATTTCCTGACTCAGACAAAAGGCAAAAAAAGGTGCCTGCCTGTGCTGATAGGTGTCTGATCAAAGCAGCTGAAAGCTGTCAGCAGCCACCCAGCCTCCACAACCTGCCTATTTCTTAATGCAGCTTTGCCTTTGATCTGCCGGCCGTCTAACTGCGGTTCTATTTATGTAAAAAAATAATAATAATAATAATCAGGGTTGTAATTGAACAGAAGAAAGTGCCATTTTCTATTTTGATGCGGGTTTTGCGGTCTGATAGAGCTAGGACATCAAGACTAGTTCTGTCCAGTGTGTGTGTGTGTGTGTGTGTGTGTGTGTGTGTGTGTGTGTGTGTGTGTGTGTGTGTGTGTGTAGCTCATTCAATAAAATAAAAACTACAATCAAATGCCTTTGAACATTCATCACATAAATTTGGCAGTCAGCTGGAGTCAGAATGTGGTAGAGAGGAATTATTTCCCTTGGAAGGTTAAAAAAAACAACCCTTAAGTAAAACTGTGACAATGTCAGCATCTGTATTACGTCTTTCAGCAAAATCTACCAGTTATGGGTTTATGAAAGGAGAATTTGTCTTGGATTTAAAAGATTTGGGATCACATTTCAGGTCCGTCACTTCCTGGTCATGTGGATTTCGACTCATTACTAATCACAAGTGTGCTTCAGTCTCATGATTTGGTATTTACACGTGGGTACATCGCTATATGCTCCAGCCCCGTGAGCATCAGAGGAAAACACCACGTTGTAGGCAAGAGAGGACAGTTTTTGGCCAGAGAGCAGAAGGACATGTCTTAATAGCACTTAACCTCTTTCTTTTCCAGGTTCCAGATTTCTAAAGTGAGTATAATCATATATGACTTAAGTACGAAAAGTATTTATCTCGATGTCTAACCATGGCAAGACCCCAATAAACATTCGGTCTTGTTGTTTGGATTAGCTATCTATCGTGCGGTTTTAGAATCGATCCATCCTCACTCAAGGAGCCACGGCCATAGACTCTACGTGGCTGCCACCCTCTCAATGAATAGAACCAAATATCTCATCTCTGCAGGAAAGTGTATTGAATGAGTAAACAAACCGATACATGTGAGCAAAGAAGTAATGACATTTTCCTTGGAGAACCAGAATAATATAGAGAGAAGTTCCAGAAAAGCTATATTTTTGGCTTGATTACTGTGGTTACTAGCAATTTGTCTGCACTCGGGCTTGATCCCCAGACACACAGACGCGCACACTCACACACACTAAACAGGATGCCACCTCTATTCCTATGAAAGCCTCTGGCAACTTCATATCTCGTGAAAATCCCGTGCCTCATCCTCACAGACGGAATCCTTCATCAACACTAGTAGGCAACTTTAGGTCGACTCTCCCATTGAAGCGTTGGAATATGCTGCATATAATTAATTCTTTTCCACTCATGAGCCGAGGCCTCTGGTTGTGAGAAGGAACATGGGGATTCAAGTGCCACTTCTGGTTCAGGGGCTCCATTCCTCTCCCTTGAGGACAGACAGGGCTCGCAGCCTCCTCCGTCCCCGGGGAGATCTCCTAGTCACTGCTGCACCATCATCCACACTGCTGCCCTAAGAGGAGAGAAGAAGGGCCCTGAGGTCCTGCCTAAACACTGCATTGCAAATGCCTGCTGAGCCACCTGTCTCCCGACCTACCGAGGCTGCAGCTCCTGCCCTGGCTTTGTGCCCCAGCTCCCGGGACCGCGGCCGGCCCAGATACATACCACCAACTGTCTTTGACTGTCACCCTGAGTAAATGTGCTTCCAAAGCAATTATTTAAAGAATATAAAGTATGGTCTCCAAGCATCAGTACCTTGCATGACACTCAAAATGTATATAGCAGACAATAAATATTTCTTGATAGGGTCTGTCATTCTTAATATTTGGGGGTGGGGGGAGGGATTCTCACACAACCTTAACTCTATTTTACCATAATTATGTGGGCTTATCCCGTATCGTTGCCTGGAAATTCTGCTCTCTTAGACATCAGGGAGCCTGAAGCTCACCTCGTCTGATAAGTTCTAAGTATTTAAGGAATGTCTGCAGAAAGAATTTAAATTTCTATAAAGAGCTACAGATGATTAGAGGCTCACGTTTGTTGTGACACTAAGATTCTGGTCAAATAAGCTCCCTGAGGGACAGCAGAGCAAGGCTGGAAGTTTGAAGGCTCAACTTGGGCCCCTTAGTAAACAATCAATGAACTCCTCCAGAAAACCATTATTACTGGGTCATTTCTGTATTTACCTTGGATGCATTTTCAAGGCATGCAATCAACAGCTATGCTCTGTGGGCTTTTTCCATTTCTGAGCTCAACTTTAGGTCAGTGCCACTCTTGGATGCACTCACTGACCTCTTGGGGACCCACAGGCTGGCCGGAGAGTGCTGTGCTGGGTGGTTTTCAGCCTCAGCTCAAAACTGTGCCTCTGTCCTGGGCTCTCTCCCCACACTGTCTCGTTGGTCCACAGTGGACTATCAGAGAAGACTCAGCAGAAGGTCTCTTCGAACTTCTCTCCGATATGATAAAGGGGAAGAAAATCAGCCTTTGAAGAATGATCAGTATGATCTCATTCCATATGGAGTTCCATGAGGAGCAGGGATGCCTGGACTGTGCATGAGTCTCTGTCCATCTGTACTGTTTGACGATTATACTACATGGACTCTTCCCGGGTCCCAGGCTTCTGCCCACTTTGCAGATTTGGGACTTGCCAGCCACTCCCACCTTCTACTGGCTCTGCTCTCTGGAAAGCCCTGACAAGTGTCCGCCGGGTGTTTTGAGACCTTTGCACTATTCCTTCCTGTCACATCCACACCGCTATCAGCACGTGGATGACCTATGTCTTCCCTGAAAGTTGGTCATGAGCCCCTGAGAAAAGGGAATAGGGAAAGTTCTCTAGTCCCTGAGTTATTGGGTTTTAAGGTCAGAGGTTAGGAGCGCTGCTTGAAGCAGTACTTCCGGGCCACCCAGCAAAAGCAGAGCGCAGCGACACAGGATGGGCAGGGCGCAGCCAGAAATCAAGCTTCAGACATGGAGGGAGACAAATCTTTGGAGTCCGTGGTTCTGACAGGGTCTAAAGCCAAGACGCCCTCTTACTGTTCCCAGTTATGTGGGACAAACACTTCCCTTTTTTTGTTTGTTTATTTGGGTTGGGTTTCTGACACTTGTAAATGACAATACGGTATTAAGAGAGGGTTGTTTGTTTGTCTGTTTGTTCGCTTGTTTGTTTAAAGAGAGGTGGCCTATGTTCAAGAAATCAGGAGAGAAGGAAAGGGGATTTGGAAATTAAGATTGACTTTCAAAGCTGTATGCATGGTTAAACCTTGGGATCCAGGGCCTAGTAGAAAGGAGAAGGAAAGAGAGAGGGAGGGAAGGAGAGAGATGGCGGAGAGAGGGAAGGAGAAGGGGAGAGGGGGTGAATGAGAGGGAGAGAGAAAGGAGAAAAGTGAGGGGGAGGGAGAGAAAGAGGGAAAGAGAAGAAAACACCGGCTAGCTAGCACGCAGGAAAAAAGTGACAGTCTACACCAGAACTTTTGGGAATGTTTTTCTGTGCGAAAAAAAGGAAAAAGAATAGAACAGCCTCTCCCCAAAATAAGCTAAAATAATTACACATGAAATGATGATTACCCCAAGATCCAAGAGACCATCACCAAGAGGTGCGGCGATGGATGAATTGAATTTAAAGCAGTTAAAGAAATTCAGGGGAAAGGAAACACCTCTGTTTTAAAGCTGAAGACATCAATGTGCCCCTTTGTACAGAGCAGTTTCAGTTGACAAATGGGGCCAGGTAGTTAATGAATAGACAGAAAGTAGTAGCTGCTAGTTGTTTGTTTTAAGCTTTTGGTGGTGAGTAAATTCAGGCCTTAGAGAAAAAAAAATCTACGGTGGGAGAAGTTGGAGTTGAAGGTTTGGTGAGAACGTGAATGCCAAGGCAGGGAAGGAAGGTTGAGGCCCAAGGGCTGGCTTGAAGAATAGATTTTGAAGGGGGTGGGGCGGGGAAGAGCATCCTCCGAGGCAAGAGAAAAGACTGAGAGGGAGTGAAGACCTGCAAAGACTCTGAGGACAATGTGAGGCGACGTCGGCGCCGGTGTCTCACTCCTGGGGCACGCGCCCCCCCACCCCCACCATGCTGAAGACCTGACCGCACCCGCGAGCACACCACGAACACACTTCTCCAGACCAGGCTTCTCAGTGACTCCTGTCCGTGGGCGACGGCAGTGACACACACCCCTTAGTCTGTCAGGATCACATTCCTCAGGAATAGCCTGTAACGGAGAGGGGTACTGTCACCGGGCAAAGCATTTAGGAATCAGTGAAGAGAAGAGTCCAGGCAACTTGCCCCTTGCCATTTACTGCTGGAAAACAACGTGCAGGAAGGAGAGGAGTCAAGGGTCCCTAAACGACATGAAGGCATTTTGGCTTCGCACTTCTGATACTAAGATTTCTCTTGAGCGTGAAAACAAAAATGGATGTTCACTTAGTTTGGTGGCAGCAACAAAATAAATATAGGCTCTTGAGGGGCTCAGGCCGTTAAGCGTCTGACTCTTGATTTTGGCTCGAGTCATGATCCCAGGGTGGTGGGATTGAGCCCCATGTTGGGCTCGGCACTGAACGTGGAGCCTGCTTAAGATTCTCTCTGTCTTGGGGCGCCTGGGTGGCTTAGTCGGTTAAGCGTCCTACTTTCGCTTAGGTCGTGATCTCACGGTTCGTGGGTTCGAGCCCCACGTCAGGCTCTGTGCTGACTGCCAGCGCAGAGACTGGAGCCTGTTTCAGAGTCTGTATCTCCCTCTCTCTCTGACCCTCCCTTGCTCACGCTGTCTCTCTCTGTCTCCTAAAAATAAATAAAAATATTTAAAAAAAAAAAAGATTCTCTCTGTCTCTTCTTCGGCCCCTCCCCCCGACCTGCTCTTTCTCTGTCTCTCAAATAAAATAAAAAGAAAAAAGAGAGAAAATAAATAAATGTAGGCTCATGTTCATACTCTGAGGATGAAAAGGACAACAGAAAATCCCCAAAACAAGTTCCACTAGACTTAATTACTGAAAATCATCCATATAAATAGAGGAGTGTTCAAAGTCAAGAAGAATCAATGCATAGGTATAGTCAGATAAAGACCCAATAAAACAGAGTCAGATTTTTTTGGCTCTGTGCAGGAACACAAGACCTGTGTCAGGATGATGCTGTACTAACATTTCAGAAAAATATACCCTTAAGAAAAGAATAGCAGGCAAAAGGGGCGTGAGCTCCTGGGATCCTGAACTTAGAGAAAAGTCCGAAGGGGAGTGAAAAGAACGTGTAAATTTCCCACCACAAGAGAACCACAAAGGCGAGATCAGATACTGCATTTTGTTCACACCAGCTAATCCTTTGCTTCCCATGAAAAGAACGTTCACCATTATTTTCTACTAAAGGGCAGATGGCAGTTCAAACTGTCTATTGGAAAGCAGTTTCCTCAGAAGGACTTTGGCTCTTGGGGGAGTGGGTGTTGTGGCTGGTGGGCACCACGAGCATAGCACCTTTATAAGTTCACAATAAGTTTAAGTAAGTGATCCTCAGCATATATGTTGACACTAGAAAACATTTTGTCTCCTTTCTAAGGACGAGTCCCTCTATGATTTGATGGTTGCAGACTCCTCCTTCCCATAAAGATAACGGCACACAGAGGCTTCACCACGTAGTCTCCATCTCTCTTCTCTTTAGCTCTTCAAAACACAGATAACCTAAATACACAGAAAATAACCTACTCTTAGCTTCTTTGTCGGGAAAAAAGATAAGGCTAGTGAAACAGTCACAGGTTTCTAGGCAATAATTACCTCTACTTAAACCAATAAAAATGTCTCCCTGGACCAAATGATGCTCATTCCACAACTGTGACTGCCACTAAATCAGGCATCTAGAAGAAAGAAGGTGTTGACCTCTTTGTCATAAGCAGCCAGAACTTCCAATGAAAAGAAAAGTATTTCAACCAGTAGAGGGAGTTGACAAATGGTTTCAGTACATACATCACCCAAGCCTGTATGTCAGGATGAAAACCTACAGGGTCAAAATACCTTATTCAAAAACAGTCATTTTAGGGGCACCTGGGTGGCTCAGTCGGTTAAGCATCCGACTTCAGCTCAGGTCATGGTCTCACGGTTTGTGGGTTCAAGCCCCACATCGGGCTCTGTGCTGACAGCCAGCTCAGAGCCTGGAGCCTGTTCCATATTCTGTGTGTCTCTCTCTCTCTGACCCTCCCCCACTCATGCTCTCTTTCTGTCTCAAAAAAAAAAAAAAAACTATAAAAAAAAATTTAAACAGTCATTTTAATTCATTCCAATTGGTGACAGAAGTGGTATAATGGAAATTGCTTTAAGCTTAGTGCCAAAAGATTCAATTCCAAGATCAACGTCCCCGTGGTTTTTTTGCATGACTGTGACCTAGTAACTTGAAATCACTGAGCCACTCTTTTCTCATCTATTAAATAGACTTAACAACATTTTTAATGTGGACTCAATGGTGTGGGTAGTCCAGAAAAGGTTGTCAATACACACAGAAAACGGAACTCAGCATTCTTAATGTAGTTACATAATTATTGTGATTTCAAAATGAATTGAAAGGTATTTTTGATAAATACGTGGACTCTTGGAAAGCATTTCACAATGAATGCTAATAAATTCGGCAGACAGAAAAATTGTCATGCAAAAAAAGAATGAGCACGCCATTGAGATACTTTTGCCTATTTAGTATTTGTTTTGGTGGAGTCTCCATGTAGGCTGTTAGAAAACAACACAGGATACAGAATGGGAAGATTCAGTGGGGGCAGAAGGGATTCTCGTGGAGCCTCATTTTGTAGCTGAACCTGGCACCCAGGGGTGGCCAAAGAGAGCTAGAATTGGACCCTGGAAGCTCTCTGTCAGGTTCTGCTGTTAAATATCTGCATGGCTTCAGGGCAGCCTCCTGTCTTTGCTGGTCTGACTTGGAGTTAGATGTCTGCGTGAACCAAGGTGCGATGGTTTCCCCGGGAGGAGACTAATAAGGTGGTTGGGAGGCTGGCCATCCTCAAGGGAAGACCCAACAACCAACAAGCTTGGGGGAACCACCACAGACTTAGAACACCATCGCCCCCCCCGAATAGTCCTGCGATGCTGACTTGAGTGGATTTGCACACCCTGCAGTAAGGATATCAGAGATAGAGATGGACAAAAATAACCTCAAGATCATGTAGGGAGGGGAGGACCCTCATAGTGAGTGTCTGATGCCATTGCCCCCGCCGAGACTTCCTCGCCGGCAGAGCCGTGGTGCTGGTACAAGTGACGGAAGAAACGGTCCAGCCAATGGGATCACTCATAGAGTGATTGCTGGTCCAGCCATTACCTTCGCACTCATTCAATAAACACTTACTTGTTGAAATCTTTTCTGTGTTTCAGTCTTTGTCCTAGACACTGGGGATGTAGCACTGACCAACACAGAAAAGATCATAGTGCAGAGATAGTTTAAAATCTCATGGGAAATACAGAAAAGCAAATGGTGTATAAATAATGAAAGGTTTTGTGTTTTTTTTAACAGCAACTTACACATTTTTATTGCCACACGGCACTTATTTGAAAGCATGGGGAATTCAGAAGGTCTGGAGATTTATTTGTGTGGAACCTTGAGCTCCAATCTTCTTTCAACCTCTTTGGGCTTCTAAACTCAAGGGGTAATTTTTACACAATTTAGAGCCATCCGCCTACCCAGGGACAAACTCATTATCTAGTATATAGTAAGGACAAAACACATATTTACTCAAGTCCCAATTTCAAAATTCCTTCGTTATCAGGAGTCATATATTAATGGCATAGCTTCCTGGTCTCTTGACATGAGTTCCCTATTTATATTTTTCTAATCCTCACAGATATCAAGCTTCGTAAATATTATTTTTCCAGTTAAACATTCGAGGTGCCTAAGGGGATGGAAGTTAAGCATCGTGAATTAAATAACCTGCTTCTATAAGCAGCAGAGCCGGAGTTTGGGGCTTGGATTGGTCGTTCTTTCAAAGTCATGCTCTGTCCTCAGCGAGCGTTGCAGCATCTTCTCTGTTCTGGTTCTGAGGATCTGCAATTGGACCCTACCTTTTACACCCTGCTCCTGTCCGGCTGCTCCAGCAGAGCGAGCGTGTGGGTCCCTTGTCCATTGGCTTCTGGTTGTGTCTGCCCATTGGAGAGGAGGTAGAAGTGAGAAGAAGAATCAGTTAATACGTTCTCCCCAGCTCTCCCTCTTCAGAGTCCTTGGCAATCTTCACTCCTCCTAAAGTTCCAGACTGGGCCAGGCCCCTACTCCTTTGAGGCTTGATTACTGGCTGCTGGAAGCCACCTCCCTTCTCCCTCAGGGCTCAAGGGTGTTAAGGAGTTATTAATCTCGGGAACTGTAGTGTCCCTGGGAGTTCCCTACCCCTTACCACACACTTGTAACTACCCAGTGTCACTGGGCCATCTTTTCTCCAAGAAGTGACTTTTATGAGATGAAAGCCCAAGTCATGCAAAATTGATGTCAGATTGAATTTTCCTGAAATTCTTTCAAAATGTACTCCCTGAAATTCTACTTCACCTCCACCCAAGCCCAGGGCCAACATGTTCTACCTTGAACCTTCTGTTTCCTTGATCTACCTACCCACTCTCTTCTACATGCTTCCCTACTGTAATCTCTCTCTCCATCTTCATGCACACCCATGCATGTACACATGCACATCTAACATGCACACACATATGCACACACAGCCTGGTTGCTTACAAAATAGCTCCTACCATTCCTTTCCTCTGGAGGCAAGTGCAGTCAATTCAATTGTTTAATTATTTCAGAAGCAAACATTTTGTGTGATGTAATTTCAATATCACTTTGATAAGTTTTGTTTTTACATTTTTTTAGAATAGCTCATAAAACACAGTTTAAACTACATTGGGGGGGAGGGTACCAAATTGTTACATCAGTTGCCAAGTTTCTATATTTCTATATTTCTATATCCATATTTCCATAACTGGTAAAGTGTCATCAACATATCACAAATAGTATTTTAGTTCTTGAGCCATTTATCATGACCAACTTAGAGTTCTCAAAAATCTTGCCTATGTTTCATTTATGATAATTATATGAGGAAGGTACCATCATACTCCCTGTGTGCAGTGAAATCACTAGAGCTCGGAAAGTTTATATGACTTGCTTAAGAATGCACAGCCAAGGATTTGAGAGTCAGGACTTAAAGACAAGGCAGATTACCTATCCCACTCTCTTTCCATTGCACGCCATTCAGTGATAGGAATTCTTGATTTTCTAATATAAGAATATCACTCATTTGTTTCAATATGACGTCACAATGTCAAGGTGACTGCCATTAACATATTGGCTGGAAACTGTCTTTCCTTTCATTCAATGCACTCTTCCAGAAAATTCAGAGGAAATGCATTACTAAACAAGGCTGTCAGGCAAATGATGATGTTTGGAAGGGAGGGAATCATCCAAATCAGTGTTGGTTTGTTTTATTCCTTTTTAATTTTTTTATGTTTTATTTATTTCTGAGAGCAAGAGAGACAGAGCATGAGTGGGGGAGGGGAAGAAAGAGAGAGAGAGGGAGACACAGAATCCGAAACAGGCTCCAGGCTCTGAGCTGTCAGCACAGAGCTTGATGCAGGGCTCAAACTCACAGACCGTGAGATCCTGACCTGAGCCGAGGTCGTTCGCTTAACTGGCTGAGCCACCCAGGACCCCACTGTTGGTTCATTTTAAATGAGACAGTCCAAAGCACACAGAAAGATTCCACCCGCAGCCAGATATCTTGCATTAAACAGAGGCTGGATAAAATGGGATAAAGGAAATATGCATGTTCCTTTCCAAGGTTTGGGTTTTTGGCATTGACGAGGAGGAAAAGTCAAGTCCACATAGGTAATCACAGATTCCCAACTCAGCTAGAATTCCCTTCCAAACCTTTAAACTTTTCCTCCCTTCCCACCAGTGAAGAAATGGTAAACATTCATCACTAGGCAGGATTTTAAAATATATTTAATTAGCATTTGTAAAGAATGGTGTGATCCCCAAAGCAGTAGACTTTCCAGCTGGAAAATAATCATCAAGATTAAGAAATAAAGGTTCTCACTGGAAACCAAAGCTTCAGGACTAGCCACCTGATCTAAATAAATTGGTTCTGATGGGTTTTGTGCAATAAACTCACATGCACATATGCAAATAAAGTCTCATTGGATACATTGTTTTCTTCTATTCCACCCCTTCTTCCTTTCGCAGTTTATGCAAAATATATTCTTATGGTCTCCAGCCAACTAGACACTTCTAGGTGGTATCCAAAACCACAGCAATTCAGCAAAGGTAAATTTTTTTAAATTTTTTAAAATATTTTTTATTTATTTCTAGGAGAGAGAGAGAGAGAGAGCGTGAGCAGGGCAGGGTCAGAGAGAGAGGGAGAAACAGACTCTGAAATAGGCTCCAGGCTGTGAGCTGGCAGTCAGCACAGAGCCCGACGCGGGGCTCAAACCCATGAACTGCAAGATCATGACCTAAACGAAAGTCGGACACTTAACCGACTAAGCCACCCAGGCGCTCCTAAAGGTAAATTTTTAAAGAATCTGAAGTTTTCAACCAAGTAATGGCAGCCTGTCCTGCAGAATATTTGTATGGGCATAAGCCTGTGTGTGCATGTTCTTCTGGAAGTTTCTCTCCCACACATCTGTCATCCTTCTGTGCAACAAGTCATCTGCTTTGGAAATTCAAACACTCTGCCCTACCCCTAGGACTTTTCATGGTGAAACCCCTGTCTTAGTCCCTCAGGCTGATGTAACAATATATCATAACCTGGGTCGCTTATAAACCACAGACATGTGTTTCTCACAGACACAAGAAGATCAAGCCTCCTGCAGATCTGGTATCTGGTGGGGGTGCACTCCTTTGTTCAGAGAAAGCCTTATCTTCGCTGTGCATTCACGTGGTGCAAGAGGTGAGGGGAGGCTGTGAGGTCTCTGTCACAAGGGCATCGGTCCTCTTCATGAGGACCCCACTCCCATGACCCAATCGCCTCTCAAAGTCCCCACCTGCCAATTCCATCACATTGAGGGTTAGGATTTCAGCGTATGGATTTGGGGGGGACCCCAACATTCAGCATGTGGTGCGTCCCAACATTTTGGGTGATCCTGAAGACCTTCCCTCTCTGGTTCTCAGCTTTCTCATCTATAAAACATGGATCTTTGATGGAATTAACTCTATGTAACTCCTAGCTTGTACTTTGTACAAGAACGGGAACCATCCTCATCATGACCTTCGTCAGGTGCTCCACCTCTTACCTCCCAATCTCTCCAGCCCTTGCTTTCTGCCGGGCTCAGGCCAACTAGGCTACTTGCCCAAGTTCATAGAAACGGGACGTATCTGAGCCAGTGTTCCATTCCAGCTGGGTGTGACTCTTTATTGCCAACCCTGAAATAGAACCCACGACTGTACACTGCACACACGAACCAATAGAGATATTCAGAAAGCTCATCTGCCTACATGTTTTCATTTCACAGATATATTTTAAAGACAGCATCTAAATTACAGATCCAGTTCTATCTTGTTGCCTGGGCTAGACTGCTTTGCAATAATTAGCTTTAAAATTTTTTGAGGTTTTTATTTATTTCTGAGTGAGAGAGACGGTGTGAGCAAGAGAGGGTCACAGAGAGAGTGAAGCACAGAATCTGAAGCAGGCTCCAGGCTCTGAGCTGTCAGCACAGAGCCCAACGTGGGGCTAGAACCCACGAACCGTGAGATCATGACCTGAGCCGAAGTTGGACGCTTAACCAACTGAGCCACCCAGGCGCCCCTGCAATAATTAGTTTTAACGAATTCACTGTATGATACCAAAAGATCCAAGCTGCCTCAGCCCCATCAATACAAATATATTTTGCTTACGGTTACTTTGAAATTAGTATATATGGTTGGTTTGTTTTCTTTGGAGTTATATGAGATATAGTCTGCACGTAATTCAAGGATATAAGAAGTAATATGAAGTCTAATGAAAAGACTCTGGAACCAGGGGGATTGAAATAGTTTGCTTCCTTTTCACTTCTCTATAGAAATCTATCTGCCTGGGTCTTCCCAGTATCCCCCCTTTCTTCTCTTGGTAAAAGCCCTTGGTTTGTTTAGTCTCTGGGAAACTAGCCGTGCTTTGCAAGGCTTTGGGTGACCCCTGGAAGTTGTGTGTACTATGCCACCCCAGGTCAAGGAAGTAGTATATGACTCTTCTGCACCAAATCAAATACTCTTTTCAGGAAGACTGGGACATGAGAATAGTGATAAGAGACAAATACGTAGAGTTAAACGGTCCTGGGGAAGGCATCCCATGAGGCTATCTTACTTTCTTCCAGCCAGATCCCTGGATTCTCCTGCACTCCATCCTCCTTAAGGTCTGTATTTCCTGCATGTCTATCACCTTGGGCAAAGTCTTCCAGTAATTTTATTTTGCTTTGTTATTTTATTTGTCTTTGCTAATTAAAGGAGAATCTGTTTCTGTTAGTTGCATCCAAAAAAAAGTGCTACAAGTTCACTTATTTAGTACATAATGTTCTAAACAGAGAGCAAGTACAGAACTGATTTCAGGACTGGAATGCCCAGGTGATGCTACATTCCCAAATCATTTACTGAAGGAAGCTCTTCCTACATGAAAACCAAAAGGGCAGCCCAAGCATCATGCAACCACCCAGGTAGTGATGCTTAAATATGAGAAAGGGTTACATGTAGATTTTGGTGTTGGATAAACGTAACACCTTTACTCTGTGAATCAGGCAGGAGAAAAATATTGCTTCCGTGAAGGCAAACAGAAGTAGCCAGCTCTCCAGTCCTTACCCTGGTCCACCCAGAAGGCCAGAGGTCATTCTCACAGGATACCTTGTTTCTACTTCATTATGAGAAGAAAATGGTGAAAAATCTTGGGGCAATAAACACAGACCTCACGGAGTCAAAATCCGCACTTGGCCTTGAAGATGTTGAGGTCTGTGAGCTGGCGACTGGGGGGAAAGACCCCACTCCGGAGGGCTCACCCATGAAATGCCATGGGCATTCTTGACCCAGAGTCAGTCAAGGACTCCTCTTGCACACTCTGGTGCTCCCTTCGAATTGAAGTCATCCCAAGGGTGAGGTGGTAACTGCCCACGGGCATGATTGGAAGCCCCTTCTGGTAAACACTATAGAAATGCACACTGCTGTTTCAGCAAACGTCCCTAAGACACAATGCAGCCTCTACCCTCCAAGTCTAGATCCCTGAGAATTTGAATAGAAAGATCCACAATAAACTAATAAGATATTTTCTCTTAGGAAATTATGGAAACAATATTTGTTGGACAACAAGAATTTGGTGAGCTCAACTAAGACAAAGTGCATCTCCTGGTGTTATAAAGATCACAGAAGGACTTTCTGCCTCAGGTCTCTCCTCTTAGCACATCATCCTGTGCTATCTGGAGAAATTACCAGCTTTACAGTGATCTTGCTAAAGAAATAGTCTTGTAAGTACCAATCCATGGTATAAAACTCCTATGGAGGCATTGGCAAGAGCCTGGGGAAGTTTGCTGGGTCAAGGAGTCCAGCTTCCTCTTATATACAGATGTCACAAAGCTGAACAAAGTGTACACCAGACGCCATTTACAGGTTTGCAGGCATAACAGTTCTAACCATGTTCGTTTGGTTTGGTTTTACTGTTCATATGTTGCTGCCTTGGAGAAACTATATGCATCAAAATAGATTTTTTGGTTGTTGTTTCACTTAATAAATTCAGTCATTTTAATTGTACTAATAAATCAGGTTTTAGGAGAAATTGTAGGCAATCACGTTGACAAATAAAGAATCCCTCCATTAATTATTAATTATTTTACTTCTGTATTTTTTCATTCAGCCAGTGTTTGTTGAGTACACATTCTTGGCTCTGGGGCTATGGTGGTAAACTGAGTCGCTAACCTGCTGAAATCCAAATTCCAATGAAGAGATAGCCAAACCAGAAACAAACAACATCAGCAACGTGTGCGCATGTGTGTGTGTGTGTGTGTGTGTGTGTGTGTGTGTGTGTAACAACAACACAAATATACATATCTATATAACCTGTTCTGTAAATTTGGGTTTTTTAATGAGTCCCGTGGTGGTACCTCCACCAAGAGGTTCTCCCCCGTCTTTCAAGTTTACCGCTTGTCTTTCCCTGGACACCTTGGACACCTTTAAGCCCTAAGTAACTACGCATATTGAGACCTGTGCTCCCTCTAACGTGAATAACTGTGAGTCAGTTGTGCGCTGCACTGAACATGTCTTTTCTTCTGGGAGGTGGATGGTCATTAGGATCAGAGGCAAAGCGTGTGGCCCCTCTCAGTGCATTGTGGACAGGAATGTGCTCATTGTCATGACCGCTAGTAATTGCAACAGTGACTTAGTAACCATCATACAGACATCTTAGAACTCTATCTTAAGGGTGAAGGGTGGTCTGATTGCCAGGACATGTTTTAAATCATTTTGACTCCAAAGAGCATGTGCACCAAGAATGAAGGTCACTGTAGGCGTTAATACTATACCCTAGTTTTAGCTGGCTTTTCATCTGGAGGAAAGAAAACCTATTCTGTTTATCTTTGTTCCTGTCTTAAAAGGTGATGGCTTAGCACATTCCATTCATAGTAAGATCGTGCATTTATTTAACACCTTAGCTCCCTCACCAAGGGATTTGGGAATTAAACTATGCATTTTTTCTGATTAAAGTTCTTTTAAAAATATATTTTAAAGAAGATGCCCTTGTTTTTAATATCTCTTGGTCATACACAACTGCTGCAATTCCATCATATAGTTTAAAAAAAGAAACAATAGGGAATTTAGCATGGATGCAAATGGTCTACTCCATCACTTATTTGACATAAATTTATAGTTTTAGAGACAGAGCTCAGAGAACCAAAGTGTTGGGTCTGAATCAAGGCTGTTTATCTCCTTTGTATACACTCAGAAACGGAAGCAGTCATAGACATTTTTAATAATGATAGAGTCACCTAATTGGTTATTAAACAAATTCCATGTGTACAGACCAAGAGGGCATTCATGGTAAGAAGAAATCATTAATGTGGCCTTCAGATGCTGAGCCGCCTTCCCAGAGCCCCACATAGCACTTCTTGCCTAAGACATTCCACTGCTCCCCAAACCCAAACCTCCATGCCCATGAGCCAATGAGCCATGCCCATACCTTTCCATGTTTGGCTTGTCCACTCCTCTTTCTGGCTTCCCTTTTCCCAGTATGTCTGTCCTCCATTCTATTTTCCCTGGAGAACTCTGCTCATCCTTCAATGGCCAAATATAACTGACCTGTTTTCGTTATGTCCTCTCCGACTCAACAGCAAAAACATAGGTACTTACTTATCTGTGCCCCAGTGCACGTTGCACACCATTGTTAAGTGGATGGTAACATGACGGTGTAACACTAGCACCCAAGCGGCATCCATTGATCTTTGCTGTGTTAACAAAGAACTCACAGACTAGTTCATGAAGCCAATTTAATTCCTCAGGCAAGCAGGAAGCGGTGTGAAGTGGAAATGACCTCCAATTAGCCCACAGGCCATGGGGAACACCTGGCTCTTGATCTAGACCAGGACAGCAGCAAACTTTTTCTGTAAAGGGCCAGATACAAACATACTCTAGGCTCTGCGGACCATGTGACATCTGTTCCTACTGCAAAGTACTATTGTTGTAGCATGAAAGCAGCCTTAGACAATTGTGTTCCAATAAAACTTTATTTACAACAACAACAGGTCACACACCAGATTTGGCTTGTAAGCTTTAGTTGGATGACTCCTTTGTAGGAAGGAATTTAGAAGAGAATATATGTTTCCTCAACATAACTATTAAAGAATATCTAAGGCTGTCTTGTGGAATTCTTCTGGTATTACTGACACGGTACTTTGTTTTCTTGCAAGAGATAAAAATAGAAAGAAGCAAAGTTAGGACAATGAATCCATAGAACTCTAGTGTGAGTGGACACCACTTGCCTGTCACTGGAGGCAGCAAAACTCCGGAGGACCAGGGCACCTGGGTGCTCAGTCAGTTAAGTTTCCGACTCTTGGTTTCAGCTCAGGTCATGATCTCACAGTTTGTGCATTCGAGCCCTGCATCCAGCTCTGTACGAACAATGGGGCACCTGCTTGGGATTCTCTCTCTCTCTCTCTTTCTTTTTCTCTCTCCCTAAATAAATAGATAAACAAAAAGTCCAGAGTATGATCTGATTTATTGTCTGGGTTTTATCAGATACCAGCAGTGTGAGCCTTGGACAAAGCACTTAACCTTTCAGAACTTCGTTTTCTTTATCTATAAAATGGGAATATTACCGAGAACTTTAAGTCTGCCTGTGAGAATTTTTGAGATAGTGTGTGTGAAGTGCCAACATGGGGTAGGCATGCGCCTATACTATTGTTCTTGTGGCTTTCACCCCCAGATCGACAGGGAATGGCAAGCTCTGTTGCAAGCACAGACCTCTCAGGATCAAACATGTATGTGAATTCCAGGCGCTCAACCTTCTCAGGTAGATTCAATGTGAATAGTCTATCAATACTCGTTCCTGCCGTTATTTTTTTTTCTTTCAGAAGCATATTTTTACAAAGTAAGGTGACAATGAATGGAAACGTTTGAAGAGACCCCAAAGACGAATTTTGCTCTTTTGAGAGCACAGTCAGAAGCTGGCTCCATTGATAGGTGCAGGACGAATCTAGGCATTTAGATAATTATATCCCCACCCCTCAGGCAAGTTCGTCCAGGTTCAGCACAAACTGTCTGCTTTCGAGTATCAAACAACCGACCCACTCAGTTAACAAACATGTAGCTGTGGACCCGAGACTATGGAAATCACATCTGCCACGTGAAGCCGCCACGGATGGCATAATCAGATTAACCCTGAGCTGAGGAATGTCTGATATGCACCGTGCATCCCAATGGGCACCGAGAAGGCAGAGACTGAATAAAACATATTTTTCCTTGGAAAAGCAACAGCTTAGTGGCCAAGACTGATCATGAAGCCAACAGTGACACGGAGCTTTATACATGTTAAGATAAAAGAATAAACATTTCTCTAACATTTCTCCTAGAAGAAAGGACGCTGGTTTATAAAAAAGATGCACATTCAAGACTTCACCCTGCCATTTACTAAGTTGTAACATTTCAGGCTAAGTTAGTATTTTGAGTTACTTTGCCTGCAAAGAAAGGTATTATGGTTTTGCTTACTTATATTCCTGAAGTCTTTGATCATGAATAAGGAATCTATATAATTTAAATGAAGAAAGTAATGGATATGTACGATGATTGTAAAAAACAAATGTTAAAAATGTTTGTATAAAAGATCTTAAAATTCTGAGGCATTAGGCATTTTAATATTAACTCAATCAGCATTTAGATCTATTAGGTCTTTACCCACCTAGAAATGTATTTTCTTTTATTCATACCACATTAGGCTACACACACCAACTGATTATATCGCAGTTATGAAAATGAGGTAGTTCATAGAATTTTTGAAATGTAAACGTTCATCCAGGTATATCTCTGCCCTGATTCTTGAATGTATCTATTGAAAAGGATGTTTCTAAGACATGGACTAGCTTATTTCATCTAAATAAGCCAACTCTGACTTTATCGATTTGTTTTTTGTTTTTACTTAATAAAAATGAATTTTAATATAAAGTATCTTTTAAAAAGTACTTTTTTTACTTGGAAAATATTTTTATCTCAGCATTTCCTCTCATCTGAACACAGGTCCTCTTGACATTGGTAGCGTTAACACCTGCTTTAACATGAATATACAACTGCCCATATCTTAACCTGAGTTTCCCTGTGCCCTCGTATTTTCTACTTTGATGATATTTGACACACAGTTTACTCCACCTTCAGGCCTGGTGAGCAACGTGACCCCATTTATCTTTGGTTTTTAGGCTAAGAAAGTCTGCTGTGTATCAATCACTTCTCCTTGAGAGAATTCATTGATATTCAACATCTTCATCTTCTTCTTTTTAACATAGTGGCAGGCACTCATTTGTCTCATTTGTATACACACACTCTGAGTACGGTGACACCAGATCTAGAGAGCAGTAATGGTGAAACCATAGGGTAATCCTGGGAATTAGTGCATCAATGTCAGAACAAGACCTGAATTTTTAATTCACAAAGTCATCCTCATTCATTTAATTATATAGTCATCACACGTGAGTTCAATCATCACAGATAATGCAACAAAGCCTATGGATGCTATGCAGAGTTTTCTTATATTGCATTCTTACAGTGCATTCAATTAGGAGTGGTCTCAAAAACGATGGAAGCTAAGTTATGAGTGGTAGAAAAGCCACTATCAGAGGAATGAACCCACAGAGGCCATCACATCATTCAGCATGAATGCATCAGCAACCCCTGATTTATGAAGAGTTCTTGGCCCCTTGTCTTTGTAAGTCGCATTTGCATTTTTCTAGGTTTGTATTTCAAAATGGCATCATGGTCATTGGGTTACGAGGCCGATGTTGGACATCCGTGGCAGCCAAACTGCAGACCCAATAGTCTGATCTCACTCAGTTTTGACCTCTTAAGCCAACAACAAAAAAAATTGTTCAGTGTCCCACACTGAGAGAGAAGGCTCTGAGAATGACCATGATGTTTTATTTTATGTTTTTGCTGGTGTTCTGATTTGTGTGTGTTAGAGTCCACCCCAGATTCCACACCTGTCCCTTACCATCTTCATCTCCCTTCCACAAAATGGGAAAAATATGTAAATTCAGCTGGAACTGACTGTCTACTTCTCCATGACCATCAGTAACTGCTCTCAAAGAATTACAATATTAGCACTTGCCCCTTATGATGAACATACTTTTCCTCGCCTTATCTTACAGAATTTGTACTACAAGATTAATTGCCCCCACACACACACACATGGGAAAGGTTTTGTGGCCCCTTTGAAGGATTTCAGAAAGAAATGAGGCACCAGACTGGGATACGGGTATTGTTGTGGACTGGGGGAGATACTAAGGGCTCAGTGCCACTATTTGGAGACCTTATTCTGGGCTCACAGAGGCTATCTCTCTTCTGCTGCTGTTTCTGATTCTTGGAAATAGTCATTTACAAACTATAGCATGTTAACCATTTTTTGCTTTTTTTTTTTTAAATCCAAGTTAATTTAAGCCAAAAATCTCTCCAGAGTAATGGAAGTGCTTTTTTTTTTTTTAATCATCCCTATTAGGTGTCCACTACATTGAAAGTTCCATTAAGACAGCCTCATATTCTTCAGTCTATTGATGAGACCTTCTGAATGCTGTCTATGAAAAGTCCTTTGAGTCACTAAATTATGACAGTTTTCAGAAAGAAGGAAAAATATGCCATTCTTTGAGCACCCGTGTATTCACACACACCAGAAAATTGAAATCCAATTCAAAAGGCAATATTGGAAACAATTTGAGCTTGGATCCAATCTGGCCAGGGCTGAAATAGCACAAGAAATGACTTTGAAGATGATTCTGCCATTTTTTCAGTTCGTTCTATATAACCGGAGCCATCAATATGGAATGAGCCGGAAAGCTCACATTAAATTCCTGCTTATGTCATTTCAGCCAGACCAGAGGCTAAAAGTTACATCCAGTGGTTTTATTGAAATAAAGTGCTATGCAGTGAAGTTAAAAAATTAAGAGGCAAAATAAAATAATGTGCCCACTCATAAAAACGCAATTACAAAAAACTCACAAGTGTACAAAATACATCTTCCTAACTTAAGATGAGGTTACATCCCCATAAGCCCATCACAACTGAAAATATTCTAAATGTATCTGATATACCTAACGTGTGAGACGCCATAGCCTAGGCTACCCAAAACGAGCTCGGAACACTGACAGGAGCCTACCATTGGCAAAATCATTGAACACAAAGCCTATTTAATGATAGGGTTGAGTATCTCGTATAATTGATTGAATGCTGTACCGGATGTGAAAACAGAGTGGTTGTCATCGTATCTGGAGCTCCAGCCTCTACCCAGCATCACAGAAAAGGATCGTCCCACACACTGTTACCCCAAGAAATGATCCAGAATCAAAATTCCCCATACACTTTCCCCTGAGTGTATCCCGCTTTGCAAGGTGGTAAAGTCAAAAAGTCTAAGTCAACTGTCAGGCAATATCTGTAGCTAATTTTAAGTAATAAATAGGAATCCCTAATTCAAGCTCAGTGTATGCTTTAGACACTCTCTCATACTGTTCAAGCTATACTTGGATTATATAAGAATATATTGGGTTCTTTTAAACTGTTTTAAGTTTGTTTATTTTAAGAGAGAGACAAACAGCACCAGTGGGGGAGTGGCAGAGAGAGAAGGAGAGAGAGAATCCCAAGCTCCAAGCTATCAGTGCAGAGCCCAGTGTGGGGTTCAAACCCACCAACTGTGAGATCATGACCTGAGCTGAAATCAAGAATTGGACACCTAACCAATTGAGCCACCCAGGCGCCCCAAGAATATACTGTTTTATACAATAAGCTCACTCCTAAAAAGTATTGTTCTCATTGCTTCAGACATTGATTTTTCACAAGACAGAATTGTGGGATGCCTGTGTTATGTGAGAACAGAGTACCAGAAAGTTTCCTTTCGTGAAGGAAGCATCTTTCTCACATATACACAATCCAGTCCTGTGAACTTGCCATTCGGTGATCTCTGAGAGTGCTCAGCCCTTCCTGGTGAGCTGCCCAGAATCAGCTGGAGACCCCAGTACTCTCCTCGCTGTGCCTGGCAACTTTGAGCCTCAGTTTCCCCTGGAGACCAGAGAGCGATGGACAGACACTGCTGAGGGTCAAAGTCCTCTGTGCCTCCTGCTCAGCCAGGGTGTGTTTCTCTGGGCCAGCCGGGCTCACCTTAGCTGTCCAGGCTTGTACACTCTGAAGTAGCCCTGGTGTGACAAAAAATTATCTGTGACAAGAAATCTTTACCACTGAGCCTCTCTGATCCACCAGGCTTTAGACCCACCTGCCCGACTTATATCTGTGTTGGTGCTGTTCACTCTGCCTGACTCAGCTGACACCTGGTGTGACTCTTACAGTTCCCAAAGCAACCGTGTAAGTTTGTTGAAATCAAGATATGACCCAATTTTGCATCTTTCTTCATTAATTACACATGAACAGAATGCTGCTTTCAAGGGTGGATAGAAACTAGTGGTGCCCAGTGGTAATTTTGGGTGTTTTGATTTGTATTTCTTTGTTATCTTATGTTTTCTTTTAGCTTTTACACAAATTACCTCCTAGCTTACCTCCTATTCTCCTTGTGCAAACACCCAGTTTATGGCACTTAGGGAGGATTGTTTTATGAGCAATGATCCCAGAATGCGTGGCCTAGAAGAACCTGAATATAGGCAGAAGCTAATCATCATCTTCAGAGACATGGATAAAATTGGTCCTGGCAAAAGAAAAGAGACATAAGCAAGGCAAGGAGAATGACTCATGGGTAAGTGCGGAGCACATCCACGGTACTCAGGACGGTAAGGTCCGGGGCCCTGGTGGGAGCACTTCCATAGCAGAAACACCTTCTATATATGTTGTTCTGAAACAGGCATTTTCAACCAAGGCTTGGGATGCCGGGGGACTGGATCTCAGCGTAGGCTTCATCCTTATCTCTGATCATCTTTAGCTGAGGAGATAAAACCAAACACTTCAGGGTCCCCTAAAAACACACCCACAGAGTGATGGGTTGGCTGCTTCTTGCTCAGTTCTTATGATGGGAATCTACCTCTCTGGAGACTGCAGAAGGCACTGGCTTTTGAGTACTATCTCTAATAATGTGAAGATCATGTGATAAGAACAGGTTCTCAGCTCCCACGTTTCATTTGGCTCACGTTAAACTCAACGATTTCACGGTAACTTGCCTTTCTGATGAGAAATTTTCTTGATGGGTTCCTACTCTGCTAAACCACCAATCCATTACCTTATCTTCCGCTTTCAAAACCAGAATGGAGAGAGGGGGCGCCTAGGTGGCTCAGTTGGTTAAGCTTCCGACTTCAGCTCCGGTCATGATCTCGTGGTTCATGGGTTGGAGTCCTGCATCTGTGCTGACAGCTCAGAACCTGGAGCCTGCTTCGGATTCTATGTCTCCCTCTTTCTGCCCCTCCCCTGCTCATGCTCTGTCTCAAAAATAAATAAACATTAAAAAAATTTTTTAATAAAAAAATAAAGATAAAATCAGACCTGGTCAGGGGTCATCTGAGAGGCTCAGTTGGTCAAGGGTTCGACCTTGGCTCAGGTCACGATCTCACGGTTCGTGAGTTTGAGCCTCACGTTGCACTCTGCACTGACAGCGTGGAGCCTGCTGGAAAGTCTCTCTCCCTCTCTCTCTGTCCCTCCCCTGCTCTCTCTCTCTCTCAAAATAAATAAATAAGAATTTAAAAAATAAAATATAAGACAAGAATTATTTAATAAATCCATCTTGGAACATTTCTGTTATTGCTGACCTCCACTCATTGTTTTGTTGAGATTTTGCAGCGCGGGTTTCATTGCTCCTGAGTGAATGCAGTGACCATTCCAGTCTGGCCTGGGGGCAGTGGTCTTCAGAGCCCCACTTCGAGAAAGCTGGAATTAACTGAGCTAGGGTGGAGCGCAGCTTCTCGTGTCTTCAAAGTTCCCATGTGATTTTAATATTCTACACCAGCTGCAATCCACGGCCCTGATGGAACCTCCTTGTTACAGTTCTTGCAAAATACGCTCTAGCCTTATAGACAGAAACTAAATTCCAGTAACGTATATGGGTCGCCTCACACTGGATACACAGAATGATCTTTCCTGTTCCACGTTGTAGACATTACTGCGTCCCATTTGATTTTTACCTTCTACGTTGACATCTCCAGTATTTTCTTAACATTTTTAATAATTCAAATTTGTGACTGCAAACGTGGGACACATGATGTTCTATATATTCCATTCATCTTTGTAGAGAGAACCCGATTCACACTTCCAAATTCCCTGCTTTCCAGATGCCAACATATCAGGTAAATCGGGGGATTACATATCAGTTAATATTAAAGGGTTTTATCACATGAGCTTCTGACGAAGCTGTTGATTCTTAGCACAAGTACACACAACAGAAGTCTCTAGCTGGGTTTAGTATTGAAACTAAATACAACCCTTAACAAGGCAAATTAGTAAAATTGTTTTGTAGCTTTGAGTTAATTTTTCTTTATCTTTCTGTGCTAACCAATGATCAGCTATTTACATAATATCCCTTGAATCCCTTTCACCTCCTGGTGAAAAGATCTAGAAGTCTGTGATACCCTACATTCTCCTTCTCAATAACTTTATGAACCTGGGGTAGGAACCAACTCTACCTCAGTCAGTAGGTAAATTTTGGAATCTGGAATCTGCAAAGCCCACTTTTGGTTTTAAAGGTGGTCGTCCTTTGCAATCTAGGATACATGGCAAAGCTTGTCGTTGATGCCAGTAAGATACTCCTGATGAGACAAGATGAGCATTTTTCTTGATTCTCTTACAGATCTGGACGGTTAGAGAATTTGGCCAGAAGGATGGATTTGGGAGGGCTTGGACTGAGAGATATTATAACATTGGATCGACGTCCCAGCTTTAAATACATTTTCGAAAAGTAATGTTGTTGGAATCTGGGTTTGCGTGGGAACAGACTGTTCCCAGGACTCTGAATTAGGGAAGAATTTTGTCTGTCCTTAAAGGTAACCCAGAGTCATTCATCAACCTCACATACAAGTTCCCTTTGCATGAATCTAGGATGTGACTCCTCATGGTCAAGACTTTTTTTCTCTGTGTTCGCCATTCTTTTCTGATTTGTTGTGTCGACATTGATTCCTCTGGTCAAGAGTGACAGAAACTTAATCGTTACTGGCCTAAAAGCACACACCCCAAGGCCGCAGACTCTTGGGAGGATCCCCAGCTTCACAGGCTTGAAACTAAACGGCTGAGTTAGGAACTCGGTGACCAGTAGACCAAATTCTCTTTTTATGTCCTTTTACTCTCTCAGCATAAATGAGTTTTATTTTCATGATAACCAAGCCAGTTTTTTGACCAAATAGACTCCAGGGAATGATCTTTTCAGATTCAGAAGAAAATACCTGGGGACGGAACACGTTTAGCAAGGTTGAGCTTCACTGTGTGAAGAAGGTTGGAATTCCGCGACTGTCTGTTTCTGATCAGCTACTTCCTTCTGAGCCAGAATAGGGTGGAGGTGGGGGTCCCTTTCCAGAGAGGGAAAGAAAATGAGTGCTACATAGACTTTAAAAAAATTACCACAAGGCACTGCTCTTTCAGAATTAACCTCATTTGTCTTGAGTGGCAGCTCTCCAACAGGAAATTCGCCTTACAGTTTTCCTCCCCAAGATCCTCTCTCTCGTCCGAGAGGGCAGAAGCAGAACCAGAACTGAGTTGTCTGTTCTCTGCTGGGGTCTCGTGTTTTCATGCCCTTTCTCCCCTAGAAATCAATCATTTTTCATTTTCTTTGAAATTTTACAAATCCTCCCTTTGTCTAAGATCCAGATTTCTGACAGCGGTTATTTTAGGCATGTTCTAGATCTTTGTTTTCACCTTTGGTAATATACCATAGTTTTTTTTAATTTACTTTAAAATCTAAGAGCATATTTTTGTGTGGGCTGTAGCATTGTTCTCATATAGTTAGCTGCATCTCCTCACTCCCTTTCCAGGGTATTTGAAGTTCTAGATCCTGGGTTGTAGAACCATTATTCATGCCGATGTAAGTGATAAACCAATCACTACACCTTTCACTTTAAAAAATTTTTAATGTTTATTTATTGGGGGGGAGGGGAGATTGAGAACGAGTGGATGAGGGGAAGAGAGCAAACAGGACAGAGGAACTGAAACAGGCTCTACACTAACAGCAGAGAGCTCGACGTGAGTTACAAACTCATGGACCATGAGATTATGACCTGAACTGATGTTGGATGCTCAACCGACTAAGCCACCCAGGTGCCCCAATCTATCCCTTTTATGATGAAATATCCTGCAATCCCTACTTAGAATATTGAAAAAGTCTCAGCGCCTGGATGGTTCAGTTGGTTAAGCCTCCAACTTTGGCTCAGATCATGATCTCTAGGTTCGTGGGTTCAAGCCCTGTGTTGGGCTCTGTGCTGACAGCTAGCTCAGAGCCTGGAGCCTGCTTCAATTTCTGTGTCTCCCCCTCTTTTTGTCTCTCCCCTGCTCATGTTCTATGTGTGTCTCTCTCTTAAAAATATATAAACATAAAGTCTCAGAAACATGTTTTGTCTCCACAGTTTCTACGTGTTTTCTTCCCTATTGTTTAAAATTGGTTTAAAATTGGTGGTATTCTCTGTTCTCTCTAGATCCAGTGACAAACCATTATCAGAAACACAACTCAAGAACCATAAAAGCTTTCTTGGTTTTGGTTTTGTTTTGCTTTGCTTTTTAAGCTAAGACCACTAGCAGACGGTGTAAATTCTAGTTTGTCACCGTGTCTAGCCACAGTGCCAGTTTAGTGGTTTTAATGGCAATGTGTGATCCATTTCCTCCTCTCCTATTATTATTCTATTCCTATCTCTACCCAGGATTCCTCCAAATAAATAGACTCTGTGTCTGTGGCTTTATATGTGGGCACATAGATTTTGCTGTACATTGTTATTTCTCTTCCATTGCCAACTCGCTAACTTATTTGCATATGTACACAAGGGATAAACCAATTTCCTGCACTAGTGGGTGACTGACATGCCACTGAAGAAGAAGGCTGATTGCCCCACAGAGTCGTGGAATGTGACACTAATTTGTGGTTTTCGCTGTCTTGTCTCCGGGCTGCGTTGCCCCAGCCTTAAATCCGTAGGGCAGACTCACACTAACAAAACTCATAGGAGCCTCACAGATGAACTAGAATCTCCATACAGACATGTTAGTGATACATATACAATTGGCCAGCAGTGGTATGTTTGTGTCCCAATATGTTCTCTGTAGAGAATACAAAGAGCTAAACACTGAAATGGTGTAAGAGAGTAGTCTCTAAGGGTAAAGACTGAGCTGGAAGCAGTAGTGTCAGAGCTCTTATTTGTGGAGTCTAAACAGCTTTGGAGAAATACTCCTGACATCGAGGGTCTATTTCTCTACTTTTTGAGTTGACTCATACCCATGTTTTACAGTTGGGAGACTATCATCTCGCCTTAGAATCAGCGACCACGTCTCTTTGTGGGTGTGTGGTCCTGCCCCGGACGCCGGTTTTCCTACTTCAGCCTGCAGGTTTGCACAGCGCCTGGCTCTTGCCTCCTCCTTCTCTTGCTGTGTTTCATTCTCAAGTTCTCTGTCATCATGAGTCTCCCTGATACCCTCGGTCAAGGTTAAACACTGTCTTCTGACCCTGATTATCCATCCCTGTCATCTGCAGGCATCCGGTGGGGAGTTCAAGGCCGTCCCCTTCAGTCTTCATGTAACTATACTGATGTCATTGCAGAGACACTAGGATCGCTCCCCAAATGTAAGCGGTTCCCCACAATGTGAGTGATTCTTTACATTTTAGGTAGTTTTATCTCCTCACTAGGTTGCGGGCTCTTCAAGATGAATAACTGTCACTTGTTTCTACTTAGACAACGTATAGGATGTAACAAGCGCCTGAGAAGAGTGTTTTCTGAATTACTTTTAAAATTCCCCAGGGAGCAATGGTATTGATATAAATGCGTTTTTAAGTAGTGTGATTAATTTTATTTTTAATACTGGGAATGTGGTGAGAGCACTGATGAAGTGGGATATCACAGAAATGGGAGAAGAAGTGCGTGTGTGTTAGTGCAGTGGGAGCCTGGGGGGCAAAGAGTGAAGAGTGGCTTCGCAGCACAGAGGACATCAGCGCATGATGGGGAAGGTTGTTTGATGCCATTGAACAAGGCTGTCCCACAAGGTGCGATTGTCAGGACACAGGTCAGAGTATGTTGAGACTCTTCAAATGTTTTCTAGTCGCTCCCTCTGAATCAGACTCCTATAAAAGTTTAAAAAAGAATTAGATCCACCTTTATTTTCCTGACCGGGCCTTCTTAATAATCATGAACTACTGCCATCCAGAGCTGTTGATTGTTTGCATTAAGCCTGAGCCTTTAAGAACCAATTCGAGGGTCACCTGGGTGGCTCAGTGGGTTAAGCGTCCAACTTTGGCTCAGGTCATGTAGCTCACGGTTCGTGGGTTCGAGCCCCACATCAGGCTCTGTGCTGACAGCTCAGAGCCTGGAGCCTGTCTTCATATTCTGTGTCTCCCTTTCTCTCTGGCTCTCCCCTGCTCACACTGTCTCTCTCTCTCTCTCTCTCTCAAAAATAAATAAAACATTTTAAAAAGAACCAATTCGATAATCTGTACAAAGTTTAGTTCCTTTTCTGTCATTGCCAGAACACCAGTTTTTATTCAGTGTCCACTTTTCTCTGAAGACCCTGGAGAACATTTTGTGAACACGCCCTTATCCTCTGACACCAGCTTTCCAATCTGCTTTTAAAACACCCCGTGATTACCTTAAATAATTGACTCTTTTTCATCAACTCCCCACCTGAGAGCAAGTTTTTAAAAGGAGGGTTCCTCCATAGATTGAGGATGAGGTGAATGGAGAAGGTATCAAAGAAAGCTCGGGAACACTGTGAGACCAAGAACTAATCCTTTTACTGAATAATCCGGCTCTGACTCCTTCCCCCACACACATAATGTCATGTTCAGTAGGAATGTAAGCCATGGGGATTTCCCGAAGAATGAATTCCTTACGGGAGATAGCAAGATGCTTTATTCCATGTGCTGAAAACTCATGGGTGTAGTGTAACTGACAGCTGGTAATTTCACCACAGTCTTCCCCTCTTCTGCATCAGTGACTTATTGAAATGACATTCATAATAAAAAATGCAAGAAGTTATTCTTCCTACTTTTTCTCGCTTCAATTAACGCTATAGGTGAGCACATCAGCTACACAGAACGCCTGGTACATTAATCAGGAGGAAATCGCTTGAATTCAGAAAGATTTATGGTTCCACTCTTAGCTTTAACAAAAATGACTGTGTTAATCCTAATGTAATTGATATATTTGGTACATTTCAAATTTCAATTTCAATAATGATTCAGTGCCATGGTTTAAGGACTCAATCTATTTGATCAGCCATGCTCCAACCAGGAAGAAAAACAAAATGAGGAAGCTGGTGATATATAAGAATTAATATCCACTTCTTCTTTTCCTTCTACTTTACCCAAATCCTACTCATTCCCCAAGGGTAAAGGCCCACATTCCCATTCGCCTCCGCACACTTTCCCCCTGGGGGTCTGCAACACCACTGTGCTTACTGGGCTCATTCCAAGTCACACAACCTAAGGCTATTATATTCTTTTCCTATTGCTTGTTTGGGTTGTCATGTCTCCAAACTGGATTTTTAAGTTTCTCTAAACATTCCCGTACCCACCCACCCCCACCGCCCACCCAGAATTTCACCCCCAACAGAGCCCAGGTATCACTGTTTCCAGGTTGACTGACTTAAAAAATAAATTAAATAGCCCCCTGCAGTAAATTTCCACCTACTTGCATAAAGCTCAGTGGCAGATGAGTAGATGCGGAAGGAGGTGGCAAGATCTCTGGCCTCTTCGGTCACTTCCAGCAGCAGCTTTGAGTCGTCACTGGGTCATTTTATCGATGCTTGTGATGATGAAGCTTATCTTAATGCAAAGAGCAGATATACCAAAATCACTTCAAGACGTAGATAAAAACGCACCTAGAAGTTTGTTTGTTTTTGCAGATGTGGTCAGTATTTAAGTTCAACTTTATATAGATTAATAACTTAAAAGCTAGTTATCCAGCCTGAGTGACTCAGTCGGTTGAGCAACTGACTCTTTATTTCAGCTCAGGTCATGATTCTAGGGTCATGGGATTGAGCCCTGTGCCAGGCTCTGCGCTAAGCATGGAGCCTGCTTAAGGTTTTGTCTCTCCCTCTGCCCCTCTCCACTGCTCTCTCTCTCTCTCTCTCTCTCTCTCTCAAATAAATAAATAAATAAAAGCTAGATATCCAGTGACCAATTTTATCTTTCTCTTGAGAATACACTTAAACTGCACATTTACACAGATAAAATTTTATAAAGGTATCTCGCAAATTATTGACAAATAAATGCGTCCTGCTTTATACAACCTCCATACACTGAAATATAAAGAAATATTAAGGATCGGTTATTTCACCAAAAGGTTTGCCAGGTGATGCCATTTTTTAAAACAGTTTCAGACAAGCACATCAACAATTAGTGCTTCAACAATTATATGACTTGGTGGAAATGAAAAAGGTCAGTACACACACTCTTTAGATACACCGCATTGTGGGAAAAACAAAATTCTCAGCTGCTTCCAGCTAACAGATGATCTAAAATGACATATTCTCATATCTTCTAAATATTGTCTATAAAGAAATGACCAGGAAGAAAACCCGTAGAATGCCCAAATATTATTTCTGAAGAGCCTACGGCCCCAAACCTTCTCAGCACCAAGTCACAAAAAAGTAAACAACCAAAATCAAAACAGCAGACAAAGCGATGACACTACCTGCTGAGGAAAATGGGTATGAACCCGGCTGAGCCTTATGGACACCTGACGTTTTATATTCCCTGTGAAGCTACCTACACGGGACGCCTGCAGGATGGACCCCAGGCCAAGTCCCATCTTCAAACGTGCCCCCATTCTCTCAGAGAGCTGCAGGTGTGTGTGGGTGTGTGTATGTGTGTTCGCTTGAACAAGAAGGGGTGGGGGATGGTCTTTGTCCTGCACGTGACAGAGGAGAAGTCTGGGAACTCAACTGGACAGATATTTGTTGAGTATCTATTAAGTGGCAGGATCTTCCAGATGCTGGAGAACACAAAGTCAAACAAAACGCATTTGAATCTATGCTTAACTCTATCCATCATCGGTGTTACTATTTGTTATTGCCTCACAAATGCCAGCCAGCAGGCTGAAACCCCTTTTCCAGCACCTCTCATTGAAGTATTCCCAACCTGGTACACATGAAAATGAGCCGGATGGTGAGAGTTGTTTGGATTACCACTATTAGTAATTTGCTTTTAAAAAGCTGCATATTTGATAGCACAGTACCATTGACAATTATTTCACTTTCAGGGGGTAAGGTGAGCTAAATCTGTTCCATTTCTCCCAATTTACACTCATTCTTCAGTTTTCAAAGCTAATGATCTCTACACATCCCAACCTTCTTTCTTAATGTGATTTTCAGTCTATCACCCATCCTTCTAATTGTATGATTAATTGTATGATTGTGTGACCTTCATAATATCTGATGCCCAAACTAAACTTATGGAGAGAAATGACTCTTTTGTGGGGGGGTGGAAGGGTTGAGGGGCATGTTACTACCATCTTTCATTTGATTATCTCATTAAATTATATGATGCCTACAATGACCTCCAATCTACCGATGAATAAACTTCTGTTCAGGAAGGTAAGAGAGCCATCACACCGATGTCAGAGAGCTCATGCGTGATGGGGCAGAGTAAGCTTCCAGGGCTGTTCACTCGAGACGCCATGTTCTCTTCCCTAATGTGAGGGACAGAGGAGAGGTGGCTGACACCGTCTGAGCACCAGCAGGCTGAGCTGTAGAAGGGGCCTGAGGGCAAAGCAAGACAGGAACTGGTGCATGAGCTATGCACCCAATGGGCTCCTGGACATTCAGATCTTTTGGTCTGAACTTTGCATCAAGCTCCTCTCTCAAAAGAGAGTTCAAAAACTAAAATGTGTTTTTAAATAGTTCATTTTTCCTAATCTTGACATCTAATTTGGTACTACCTCACTTGCCTAAGAAACATGCCAGCATCGTGTTAATTATTCAGCCCTTCCCAGGCTCCTGCAATCTTTAATTAGTAAAAGAAGGCTTCAGGACAAGTTATAATTTGCATGCCAGCAAATTTGTTTATAAATTATACAGTAAAGTTAAGGTTTGGTCGTGTGCCTACTTCCTTCGTACAGCTAGACTGACGAAACGGCCATCAGCCCCGGCTTGTACCTGAACAGGTGGCTGTGAGACTTGGTGAATGTGGTGTCCCATTTGATTTCTATACCCTAGAACTCTGATTACAGTTTCATTTGATTTCAGTTTCTGTAAATCTCCATTCATTATAATAGGATCCCAGTTCACAAGCCAAAGCAGCTAACCCCCCAAAATTATACAAATACTGTCTTTGTAATCTTAGATGTTTCCATAAAAGTAAAATGGTTTGGACATGTCCCAGTAGAGTACTTCTGACCTAGTAAGTAACAAGTATAGTATCAGATTAATAAATAGATATTAAAAGCCAGACTTATTTCAGGAGGAAAAAGGAAGAACGCTCACCTTGCGTGACACCATCTTGGCTGTGACACCATCTTGGCTGTGACACCAGGGTCCAAGATTACACGGTATCAAGTTTTGTTTTATGTTCTTATTTTAACAAGAATGCATTTCCTACAGTGCACTCTGACTTCCTTACTCTAAATAAAGTCATTTGCATCCACTTATAAAAGAATTTGGTTTCACTTACATATCCTTGCCCTTATAAAAGTGGGCTATCCAAGGGGACTCATGCTCTTGATTTCAAATTTTGACTTAAAATCAGTTCCTCAAAAATAACATCAGAGGATGATCCTACGAATTTTAACTAATCCTCAGACTAAACCTAGTCCATAGTTATGGCCCCACCTGCCTCGGTCACCTCCTCTCACCCGGAGACACCGTACCTGGGGAACGAAGAGATGGCGGCAGGAACCTCACTAAGAAATCAGTAGAAACCTGGTGTCTTTTACACGTTATTAATATTTTTGTGGTTTGAGAAAAACTGCAGATCCGCAAAGGCCACAGAATCAGAAACAAACGTCCAGTGGTTTCAAAGGAACAGGGAGGCACTGGACTCTCCCGATTACGAGAACTGGGTTCAGAACTCTCCTGCTCTGTTCACTCAGAACCTCCACTGGGTTAGCATTAAAGCATCTCCTTACTTTCTGAGCTGCTTCTCTGCCCAGAACTGTGACATGGGGCTTTTGGTCCGAACGGAATACAGTCCTAGAGATGAACTCCAGGGACCAGGAGTTCTTTGCTCTTCTGGTACCTTCTGTGCAGTCAGCGTTCCTGACATGGGAGCCCCACTATGTCTTCTTTCCCTAAGAGAACTATGTTAGTCCCGCCCGTGGGCACACCCACGAGCCCTCCATTGTCACCAGAATCACAGTGGGGAGCACACACGTCACCACTCTCCCTCACTTCTGCCTCTGGGCACAGATTCATGCACTTCAGTAGTTTATCTGTTTTTCTTTCTTTGTGTGACCTGTTCCTACTTAGTGCATCTGTTTTGTTTCATTCTGAATCAAAAATTAAAATTACTTGTTAGGAAATTCCTCCTCGATTTCCCAAAGTGAGATGGTTCTGGTCCTCTTTACTATCACGGCACCATGCGTGGTCACCATCAAGGGGCTGAGTACACACCACATTGTAAATACCGCGCTACGGTGAAAAGAACTGTTCCTTTAAGAAAAAAGAAAAGCAGAAACAAGCAAAATACCCTATGACTCAAGACATCCAGTGTGGCAAAGTACGTAACAAATCATTTCCCCCCAAAGAACATAAAAAATTAGACAATATTGCCAGATTCACTGGGCTAGGACTCTGGAAAAGTTAAGCAAAGCAAACATTGAAAAAAGAAGTGGTAATTCATGAAGAAGAAAGGATCCTGATTGTACAGAAACAAATATAATAGTTTTCATTTATAAAAGCCATGATTCTTCAGAGAGAATATATTAAGCAATCCATTAAAAATAAATCTAGAACTAATGAGTTCAGCCAGGTAATAGGCTACATTATTTTACAAAAATTAATTAAATTTTTATTTATTTGCAAATAACCATCTGAACATAAAAGTAAGAAAATAATTTTACTCTGAATATCAAAATCCTACTATCCTTAGGTATAAATGTAATATCTACAGATTTCAAAGAAATATCTTCAAAACCTAGCAGGCTATTTTGTAAAATGTGACAGGCTTAAGCTAAAATTTACAGTGACTATAATGACACACAGAAAAAGGGAAACCATTCTGAAAAGGAAGAAGTTGGAGGAATTACAATAACTGATTTAAAAACTTACTACAAACACATAAAGTAATCAGGACCATGGGTACTTGCCTAAGGATAACATTTGCACAGGCATTTTTCCATGTGGCTAATCTGCATGAGAGGAAGCTCGACATTATTGGTCTTTGGGGAAAAATAAATCAAAACCACAATGACATACCACTTACAGTCAGTAAAATGGTCATGGTTGTGAAGCAGCAGCAGCAGCGGGGGGGGAGGGGAGGGGAGAGGTAAAGGAAGGAGAAGGGGGAGAAGAAGAACGTCCTTGGCTAACTGTCCCTTCCGGAAAGAGCTGGAAGCCAGTTAGAGCTGCCGGGTGGGGGCTGCCGCACTGGAAGCACCTCCAGGCATAAACCCATCAAAGAAGGACACGAGAACCTCGCAGAGAAAGAAGGGCCAGAGACAAAGGGCTCTCCCTCCGGGTCCTGGAGGCCGAGCTGCGGGCCCGAGACGTGGGTGGAGACGCCTAGAAACAGAGCTTCCGCTGCCCCCTCTGCCCTCAATCTTGTGATCACTAAAAGATCACGTTCCCTCCTTGATAGCCCATCGCTCCAGCGTGATTCGGATGGCACGTGAACAGTCCAGCATTTACACCTTTCCGCGTGCGGTTTAGGATTCGCCTGGACGCACGCAGGAGAGGAGAGCGGCCTCGTTAGAGCCGTCCAGGAGCAGAGCCACCGGGTCCCCGAGCCGCCTCAGAAATACAGAAAGAGCGAGAAGGTTCCGGGCAGTTTGACTGGTGTGTCGCATGCAAACAGGCTTCCCTGAGGCCCGCGTGGGCCCAGACCACAACTGCACGGGAGAAGGGTCCACGGCACCCGTCACCACAGAAATGTCTGCTGGGTCCCCGGGTTGCTCAGACGCTTAAACATCTGATTCTTGGGTTTGGTTCAGGTCATGACCTCATGGTTCAGGAGCTCCAGCCGTTTGCTTGGGATTCGTTCTCTTCTTCTCTCTGCCCCTACCCCACTCATGCTCTCTCTCTCTCTCTCTCTCTCCTTCAAAATAAATAAATAAACTTTAAAAAAAAAAACAGAAATGTCTGCTGATAAAAATGTTTTGAAAATCCCAGCTTTAGGGGCTTCTGGATGGCTTAGTCGGTTAAGCGTCGACTTTCGTTTAGGTCATGGCCTCGCGGTCCGTGGGTTCGAGCCCCGCGTCGGGCTTTGTGCTGACTGCCGGCTCAGAGGCTGGAGCCTGTTTCAGTCTGTGACTCCCTCTCTCTCTGACCCTCTCCTGCTCACTCTCTCTCTCTCTCTCTCTCTCTCTCTCTCCTCTCCTAGAAATAAATAAAACATTAAAAAAAAGAAAAAAGAAAAAAAGAAAAAAGAAAATCCCGGCTTTACTCCAATGTGCTCTGTAAGGCATGGGTTTGGGAGATCATTTGACCTTTTTGGGGGGCGAACAGGGTCTTGACTTTGCCGCTACACAATCCCAAGCGCCCAGGAGCACAAAGCCGTTTTCCTTCCTTTTGTTGTCCCATCTCACCCTGCCATGTGCAGCCAATGCTCAGGAGCAGGGCCCCTGGGTCCCGTCACAAAAGGTGACACAGAGGCGTCCTGACAGTTCCACGGGCATCGGGGACCCTCCTCCCACCCCCAGGGCCGCCAAGTGGTGTTCTTCTCAGATGTGCGCCAACTGCCAGGTGTCCCCACCGCCACGTCAGTCCATGGGTAGCCTTCTCTGCCTTTTTGAGAAAAGGTTTGGATTTTTCTTCAGAATAGCAGATCTAACACAAAGACGTTTTTTAAAAAAAGTGTATTATTTTCATGTCAACACATCCACGTGCTATTATGTTAACATTCCTTATGTCTTTTTATATTTTTTTTATTATGAACCGCCTCCCCACCAGGAGGTAAGTGGGGAAGATGACAGAGAACTTTCCAGCCACATACTCATTCTATAAATATTTACTGAGCAACCTGTTCACTGTGTTTCAGACACTGTAGAACCAGAGCTTCTTAGCTGTGTATGGTAGCGCCCTTTGTTTGGAGTGGGGGCGGGGGCCATCAAGGTCACAGACAAGTGTAATGCAGCGTGACTGAGCCATGGTGGAGCTGGAAACACAGCAGAGCTGTGTTTTGTCTGGCTGGCATTGGAATACAAAGAGGGGTGACTGGTCAGCTCCAGATTTGCTCAGTCATTTCAGACACACGGACTGTGTGCCTACATGTGGCCAACACCACTAGGTCCTGGGTATACAAATATGAACGAGCTCGGCCTCTGCCAGAAAACTTCAGAATCTACCTGGAGAAGCAGGAGAGTGAAGACAATGTCACATACGTCAATGGCTTGTGTTCAACTTACTCTCATCCTACATTTCCAGGAAAAAAACTCCTTGGAAGAGCTTTCCTGGTACGAAATCCAATTGCTGTAAATTTCCATTAAAATGGCTTCTGGGGGAAAGGACAGTTCTGACTGACCTAAGCCTGGACGGTTTCATCTGTACATGTGACCTGCCTCATCAGTTTGTGGTGAGGCTAGAACAAAGTACTGTCTGCACAGAGAATGGTAATAGACCATTTATAAATGTTAAACATAGTTTTATTTGTACTGCTTTTCAGATACAGCATGTCAGCATGACTTGACAGCTCCAAGGAGAATTAATACTCAGCACAGCTTAGACCAGATAATTGGATAAGCTTCAGCTTTACTTCAAAATATACTGGGGCGCCTGGGTGGCTCAGTCTGTTAGGCTTCCGTCTTCAGCTCAGGACATGATCTCGTGGTTTGTGGGTTCGAGCCCCACATTGGGCTCTGTGCTGACAGCTCAGAGCCTGGACTCTGTTTCAGATTCTGTGTTTCCCTCTCTCTCTGTCCCTCCTCTGCTCTTGCTCTGTCTCTAAAAAATGAATAAACGTTAAAATATTTTTTTTTAAATATACCAAGCAACTGGTTAATCCTTCCATCGGATCAGAGTCATGTTCAATAAGCATTTTTCTTAATAAATTTATCCAGGCAATAAAATGTTTTAAGTACCTCAATCACTATTCACTTGACCTGCTTCAAATTGCTAGAAGTTTCTAGAATACCCTCAGCAAAAAGTGGATACAAGGATTACTTTATCTTTTGGTGAATGTTAGTGTGATTAAATGTATGTCACTCTGCCCAGAAGAGATGGTAGGTTCATTTCAATGTTAATTAATAATCAGAGCCTTAGAAAGTTGTACAACCTTCATAATCCCAGAATCATCACCATTGTTCTTCTTTGTTTCAAACATTAAAGAATTGTAAGAGGCAGATGGAGGCCTGGTATAGTTTTAAAAAATAAACATAGTGATAATAATTAGTCTTCAGAGATGAAATATAATTGAATTCCCCCAATCTGAAACAATAGCCATTTTTTCTTAACTCATTGCTGATACGACACACACGCTGTAACACCCCTTGGGTTGTTTATTAAACTTTCCAGAAGTCTGGAGTTATGATTTTAAAAGTTAATAATTAGGGATACTTACAGATTTTACATATCAAATGCTTTTAGAAAAATATAAACTTAAGTAATCAAAACATTCTTTCCCTCAGTCTTATTATGTTGACTTATTTCCAATAATTTTATGTTTGCCAATATTTACACGACCCTTTGTTTACATTACCAGAAGCAGTAAAATTAAATAAAACTTGATGGTTCTTTTAAAAAGCTTTGCTTTGTTTATTTCTTCTGTAGTTCTAGAAAGAAGGATTCAAGGCATTGCACTATTGGACTCATGTAAAATTTTTGCCTAAAGCTACCTTATTTCACTTACTTGTGCCTTTGAGTAGATCAATACAGTGGTGCTTTCAGCTGTGTTTTTTTTTTTTCTCATTCCCAGCTTTATATTTTAAAACACTACTAATAATAAAGCTGATTATTTTCAACAAGTAGAAGAGTTTCAACTTAAAGAGAGGGCAAGGCAGATTTTATAACCTCACTCTTTCTAAAACAGAAAATATTCTTATCTTATGCATTCTTATACACATTTCCCGGCTGATATGTGTCCATGATGCATGAACATCAACAATAGGGAGTACATACTGCCTTCTTTCTCATACTGCCCTTTTAGCACTATGGTTTCTCTTGAGTAATGTTACCTTGACATTTTCTGGGCCCTTGAAACTCAGCTCTAATGTCCACATATGTTCCCTCAGAAATTCTGTCCATAATGGCAGGGTGTGATACAATTATGTTTGAGCACTATAACAGTGCTTAACAGTGGGCAAGTTTCCCCAAACTAGAGATATTTAAACAGGGGTTGGATTAATTCAGTCAAGAATATAAGACTTCTATAATGAAAACTCTAAAACATGGCTCAAAGACATAAAATAAGAACTAAGTAAATGGAAAGGCATCCCATGGTCGTAAACTGGAAGTCTTCACAATGGTACGAAGACAGTACTCTTAAAGTGATCTACAGTGTCAATAAACTTTGTATCAAAATTCCAATGGCCTTTTTTGAGTACACGGGAAAAAATGATCTTACATTTCATATGGAATTGCCAGGAGCTCTGAATAGCCAAAAACTATGGGAGGAAGGGGAGAACAAAGTTTCAGGACTCACATCTCACATTTCCCTGTTACAACTTTTCTACTAAGCCACAATAATCAAAGCAGTATGGCACTCGCATAAAGCTAGACATGTGAATCATGGAATAGAATGCCCAGCAATAAACTCACACTTACGTGGTCAATTGGTTTTCAAAAGGATGCCAAGACTTTCCAATGGATGGGGGAGTCTTATCAAGAAATAGTTTCAAGGAACATGGATCTCTGTGTGTAAAATCATCACCATCATCATCATCATCATCATCAAGTTGACACATCACACCATATATAAAAACTAACTCAAAATCGATCAATGACTGAAATATAAGAGCCAAAAGGATAAAATTCTTAGAAGAATATAAAAAGGCAAATCCTTTGACCTCCTGCTTTTGGCAATGATCTCTGAAATATGGCTCCCCCAAACTACAAACAACAAAAGGAAAAATCGATAATCTGGATTCCATCCAAATTTAAGAATTTTGTCTACCAAAATACACTCTAAAGAGAATGACATACATCCCAAAGGATGGGGAAAAATATTTGCAAATCACGCAACTACTAAGAGTCTAGTATCCAGAATTTATAAGGAAACCTTACAACTGCGCAACAAAGAGGCTTTAAAAAATTTTTAATGGTCAAGGACTTAAGTAGAGATTTGTCCAATACATACAAATGGCCAATGGGTATATGAAAAGATGCTCCCTGTCATTAGTCATTAAGAAAATGTACATCAAAATCACAGTGAGTAACCAGATCACACCCACTTGGATGGCCAGAATTTGAAAAAGAAGAGAAAATAACAAGTGTTGGCAAGGATGAGGACAAACCGAATCCTCCCACATTAGTGGTGAAATATCAAATGATACAACCACTGTGGGAAAGTTTGGTGCCTCCTCAGTGCCCTAAACATTAAGTTGCTACAGGACACAGCAATTCTGCTCATATTACACACCCAAATAATGCAGTGCAGACATGCAAACACTTTTTTTTAGTGTTTATTTATTGTTGAGAGAGAGGGAGGGAGACAGAGCATGAGTGGGGAAGGGGCAGAAAGAGAGGGAGACACAGAATCCGAAGCAGCTCCAGGCTCTGAGCTGTCAGCACAGAGCCTGGTATAGGGTTTGAACTCATGAGCTGTGAGATCATGACCTGAGCCGAAGTAGGACGCTCAACCGACTGAGCCCCCAAGGTGTCCCCAAACAAACACGATTGTTCAGACCAGCTCTGTTCACAATAGCCTTAATATGGAAATCGCCTACATGTCCATGGACAGATGAGCGGGAAACACACTATGGTAAACACACGCAATGGAATATTATTCAGCAATAAAAAGCACTGACATACCGGCAGGCACCACACCAAGGCGTGAGCCCTGGAAACATTACTCTTGTAAAATAACCCAGGCCCAAAAGGATAAATATTGTATGCATCCCTTAATGTGAGATACCTAGAATTGTCAAATTTACAGAGATGGGAAGTATAGAGGCCTCCAGGAGCTGGGTGGAGCGAGGAATTCGAAGTGGCTGCTTAATGGGTTTTGGGGTGATGGGAAATTTGGGGACATAGGAAAGTGTTGTACAACATTGTGAAGGTACCTAATTTTACTAGATTGTATAATCTAATGCAGTTACTTCGGTAAATTTTCTATTAAGTGTATTTTGCTACAATAAAAATACGTTTTAAGTGGATTAAAAACATAACAAAAGCATTGACTGAGCAATCTGCTATATGCAGATGGCTACGTGGGTGTAGTGCTAACCCCTGGTGACATGGCAAGGGAGAAGTTTCAGTCCCGGGGCTCTGAAGTTCACTTCGTGCTGTGGGACAGGGCGCCCACCCAAGTATGATACAGGACTGTACAGCCGATTATAGATAATATTGAAAATGCCACAGGAGCACTGAGAAAAGAGTACTTAAGTCATTTCAGGATAGCGGGAGGTACCGACTTTGGAAGAATAAACAGGACTATAATTTTGTTATAATAGCAAATCATGAATAGTATTTCTTCCCTTAGGAAATGCAGGAAAAGGCATTTCAGGACAGGAAAAGAAATTAAAGCAAAGCAGCCACAAACATGCATAGAGGCCCAGGCGTGAGACGGAAATATACATTTGGTCAAGGGGGATGTCGGTTGTTGTGATGGTCAGAGCTGATCGTTTCCCAAGGTAACTTACATTGTTTCCATAACAGCTCCAACAGGGAGGCACGGTTATCTTCGTTTCTAGTGTACGGAAAGGGAACTTGAAACTGAAAAGAGATTGGTATTCTGCTCCGAGTCACAAAGCTGGCAAATGCTGAAACCGCAGTGTGAACCGAGTCCAGACAATCCCCCACACCTACGTGGTTCTGTGAGGCGGTGGGGATGGAGGCTGGAGCCACCAGCAGGGACTAGATCAGGCCAAGTGATTTGGATTGTGCCCTCCAGGAAATGAGAGCGACTGAACGGTGGTGTGCGGGAGCAAGCGGCCGTGAGTTTGGAGGTACCGCTCTGGCAGTGATGGAGAGAAAACGGAGTAACATCTACTCATCTCCTCCCTGGGCGCCCTGGAGGTGGGCGAGGGAACCTCAGGGAAGCACAGAGAAGGTACGAGGAGCTAACGGAGGGACCCACACCAATCCCTGCACCTTGCACTGTATCCTAGTCAATTGCAGCCACTCAGAAGGTGTAGGCTTCCAGCTTCCACTTCATGATGAGGAATCTCCGGTGTAGAGATTTTTCAGTGACCTGCGTAGATCTCCTCACTGGAAATCACAGATTTGAGGTCAAATCCAGGCCTTCTGGCTGCCCAAGTTCCCACTCATGTCCCTGTGTCACAACATCTAAACCACTGTCTGATTTGACAAGTGGGGCAGGGGTGCATCCCACCTCTTTCCAGGTGAATTCCGTCTCGGTCATGCCTGCCATGCAAGCTGTGACGACACTTCCTTCTTCTGTCCCTCCCTTGGACATCCTTCAACCCAACCGGATGTAACATTTCAGTGTCCCTGTCAGTGTGACTGTGAAGCTTACCCATCAAGTTATCCACTTATCAGCTGGGTTTTACCTGGCCTTTCTAGCTCACGTGCGATCGCCCATTTCTTCGTCTGCCAAACTGCCAGCTAAGAATGACTCCATTTATCACTATTTCTTTATCCCGATAAGAAAAAGAAAACCTTTGAGTTGTCAATACATGTATACTTATTATTCCTGTCCTTTAACCGGACGCTGTAGTTTTCAATGACTTTGCCCTCTGGGTACATTGTGTCGTGTGTTTCCATTTGCCATGTGGCTTTCACACTAGAGATCATCTCTTTGTGTTTTCTTCTCCTCCCTTTCATGGAAGAGCATTTTAACACATTACCAAGAATGCACAAGGGCTTAAATGATTTATGTTAAAAAAAAAAAAAAAAAGAACTCAAAAATGGAGTGCCCGGGTGGCTCAGTCAGTTAAGCGTCCGACTTTGTCTCAGGTCATGATCTCACAGTCCTTGAATTTGAGCCTCACGTTGGGCTCTGTGCTGGCAGCTCAGAGTCTCAAGCCTGCTTCGAATTCTGTGTCTTCCTCTTTCTCTGTCCCTCCTGGCTTGCGCGCGCGCTCTCTCTCTCTCTCAAAAATGAATAAACATTAAAAATAATTTTTAAAAAAACTCTCAAAATTCTCATGACCTGTCTTACAGATATATTTCCAGTTTTCTGAGTTTCATTAAAAAAACACTCAACTTCGGGTGTTATATGGAAACCAATTTGACAATAAACTATTTGAAAAAAAAAAACACTCAACTTCCAATCTGAATGAATGACAATCATTACCATGTCACTGGCTCAGTGGGTTAGGTTACAGAGGACCTCTCACGCTCTCATAAAAGGTGAAGATAATGTCTTACCACTCTTGAGATAGTCACTAATGTGGGTGGAAAACAAATTAAAAACCAAAGAAACACTCCTCTTCCAAAAAAGAAATAAACAAAAAACGTATACATATATATATATATACCATTTTAAGACTAAAACTGTTCATAGTACATTTTGCCTAGCAAAGGAAAAATGTGAATGTTCCAGATGTTATAAGGCATCTCTGCAAATTCCTGCGCTAATTTTCAGGGATCCCGACTGGGTAGGTTCAGGGTTGTGCTTGGGAGTCTATTGGAGGGCACCTCCTCAATTCTTATTCACCGCGTCTGTTGAAAACTACTGACCTACTTAGCATAATAACCTGGGGAAAAGAACATTTAGAGCTCTTCTTAAAGCTGTCTGCCTCTCATCAGACCACTGCAATTCAGATCTCCAGTTAGGATTGTTTGGAGATGGTGCTGCTATTCAGGTAGGTGCAGATTTAGCGTTCAGGAGGATGAACATGTACTGCAGAGTATTTGAAAAACATAATCTTCGGGCTTAGAGGGAGATGGAAAGGCAAATAGGTTGCAGAATCACAGGTGAAATCAGCTATAGAAAATGGCTTTGTCCATCTGTGGATAATAGCACCAAATGGACTCAGACGGAATCAAAGAAAATGGAGATGGAATACATATTCAGTTGAAAATGTAGCTGGATGCCTCATTAAACATTAGCATTGGTTTCTTAATCTTCTAAGAGGGAAAAAAACACAATTGAAAAAATCTTTTAGGCAGTTGGATTTAATATAAAATTCACTGGACGAGAAGTCACAGGTTAGAATCTAAATTAAACAGTTGGTTTTCTTCTCTCCTTTGTGGTCAATGGACTCCTGCCATCAATCTGTGCATCTGGTGGCGATCTATGCGTGTGCATCGGTCTCTCCCCCACTCCAGCTGTCTAACACCCAGGCACGGGGCACCATCTTCTTTTTGGGTCCGTTAGTAACAGATAAGTTTGAAGGCATGAGAAGTCATGATCTTGCAAAGTCCTGGCAAATGGCTGCATAGCAAAACCAATCTCAGCAGTGGGTTGTCGTGGGAGAAACTGATTCTGATTCTGGGGAAAGTATCCGAGAAATTAGGCAGCAAGTGCAAAACGTGTAGCCACAGGAACATTCTTCTGGGAGATGTTCTGTTATTGCTGCACCCGGAACCTCTATTTCTATGACATTTTTAAATAATTTAGGTATTGTCCACAAAGAATATTGTGATTGGTCAGGTTAGTGTAACATTTGTATCACTTTGAAATACTAAGAACACACTCCATGGGCTAAATTCTCTGTGGAGGCGGTAAGTCTAGACACTTGGGAGCAAAGATTCCCTCAGATCTTTAGACCTAATGTCTAAGGATCTGTTGTTCTCGATTTTGGTGATATGACAAATGCTTGAAGTACGGCTTCTTATATCCTTGGCAGATGTCTCTCCTGAGAGTTAGCTTGGTGCAGGGAATCCTTGAAGTCATGTCATAAGTAGATTCTAGTTAATTATTTCATAATTCACTTCAAAAAATTAAAATTGTTGATGGATTACAGTAACACAGAATTATCGATGGACTTCCTGTTTCAGCTCAGAGATGGAGAACGAGAAAGTGTACCACTCTCCTTACAACAACCCAAAAACAGGCAGGAAAAAATGCATATTGATGACTTTCCTGGAATTCATCAGGAAACTAGCATCACTGGAAGAACAGCCAACCCAAACCATAAGGGGAGGTAGTAGCCACAGTGAGAAAGAGGCCCGAAGTGCTTGTGGGCCCTGGACAGACCCTACCGACAGCACATAAGCCAGGAAGGAAAGTTAGCTACGTTTTCGTAAATTCTTAAAGCAGAGTGTGGGTTACCATGAGAGGTAGAAGTCCCCGAGGACCAGTCGACCTGGCACTTTCTTCCATTGGTGGGCTTTTCCCACATAAATCTAAGCAGGCCCCCATGCAGAAGATGGGGGTACATTTAAGAAGGATTCTGTGTTGCTGACAGTGAAGGGCAGCAGCAGTCAAGGCCAAAATTCTCCAGACCCGCCCTCCCTAAGACCAAAATCTCCCTAAGGAGCAAAACCTTAATCTTCAGGGGAAGAGGGATAAAATCTGTTGCCTTGGAGAACTGTGGAAATCCAGTGCAGCTGGAAGGACAGAACAGAAAAGAAAGTCTTACTTCCGGGTGGAGCGGGAATACACGCGTGGCCCAGCAGGGCATACAGGGGTGCTCTGTACCTGCATTTCAATTTTGCAGTAATCCGAAAACTTCTCTAGAAAAAATAAAGTCTTAATTGTTTTTTTTAAAGTGTGTGTTCTGGGGCGCCTGGGTGTCTCAGTCAGTTAAGCGTCCGACTTCAGCTCAGGTCATGATCTCACCGTTGTGGGTTCGAGCCCCGCGTCGGGCTCTGGGCTGACGGCTAGCTCAGAGTTTGGAGCCTATTTCAGACTCTGTGTCTCCCTCTCTCTCTGCCCCTCCCCTGCTCATTCTCTGTCACTCTCTGTCCCTCAAAAATAAATAAACGTTAAAAACAGTTACAAAAAAATCAAAGTGCATGTTCACACAAAAACTTACATACAATGTTTATAGCCACTTTATTCATGATTATCAAACATCGGAAGAAATCTAGATGGTATAACGGGTCAATGAAAAAAGAAACTATGATATATGCAAACAATAGAGTACGATTCAGATATAAAAGAAAAGAACTCACTATTAATTCATGCAAGAACATGGATGCATCTTAAATGGAGTTTTCTGAGTGCAAGAATGCAGGTATTTATGTTTCATCCTGGAAAAGATGAAGCTACAGGGGAGGAGATAGGTAATGCTTGTCTTGGTTTGAGAGCGAGGAGAGCAGCTGACCACAAATAGGAAACGCGAAGGGAAGTGTACGGTAATGGACACCCTGCCTGGGACTAGTTATTTTCTAGCTCTATCTGCTGTCAGAGCCTGGAAGCAATAGCTCCCCGGTGGTGATGAGCACACTTACTGCTCAAATCTTGGTTTCTAAACACCATTCTTTGATAAAAGGTAACTAGGGCTCCTTGAAGCAAAGACCGGTTTTACTGATGGGGAGAGAAAATACAAGACAAGCTTGGAGTGTCTTGTAGGCAGAAAGTAAAGACAAGCTAATGAACAGAGGAGGGGCCATGTCAAAGGTAACACGAAACAGTCTGATAAAGCAAATGTCCAATCACATGGCTGGACCACCTGGAACAACAAATAACGAGTAGTATCGTGTAGGATTCTTACTGAGAAAACAAAAAAAATATCCAAGAGTCCAAACATTATAAATGTGTGCTTGAATAAATAAATGAATGGGAGAGGGGGGAAAAAATCCCCAACTATTTTATAGAAGAATTCTAATTAATAAATATAGAAAAAATGAGGGGAAGAGAAAATCCCCCCTAGAATACCAGAGTAGTAATCACTGCAGGCAAGGTTCATTGATGAACGCCATCTTTAAGAAGAAAGAACATTTTCATAGCCTCAAAGTCTCTCCCACAAAATATGTATTAATTGCTGTTGTGGCTTTAACATATGTCTACAAATGTTTTATAATTCTTCCTTGGGGACATGGGAGTCCCTCCCTTGGGCTGTACTTAGTGACTGGCTTCTAGCACATACAGTATGAAAAGGAAAAATAGTAAATTTACAGTGGAGAAATCTGACAGAAAGCAAATAATGAAGTGATGAAGGTCACCAGAAATAAGTCACTTTGACATTAAATACCACTTTTATGGGGTGAAGAGTAGGGCATACCACTCTGTGATCTGTATAATCTGTGGTAATCTCAAAAACCCTAATTATGAGAAAATATCAGGAACACCCAGCTTGAGGTAAATTCTACAAAACAATTCTTTAAAATTATCAAGGTCGTAAAAGACAAGGGAAAACCAAAAATCTATCAGAGATCAGAAGAGGTAAAGGACCACACGATGGCTGCATGCAATGGGAGGTAATGGATTGAAACTTGGAACTGAAAAAAGCTATTCATGGAAACATCTGGAGAAATTTGAATAAAACCCATAGATGAATTAACATTATGGTGCCAGTGTGACTTTCTTGTTTAGCTGCTTAGTTATATAATATGTTTTTTTTTTAATTTTTTTAATGTTTATTCATTTTTGAGAGACAGAGACAGAGCATGAGTTGGGGAGGGGCAGAGAAAGAGAGAGAGACACAGGATGTGAAGCAGGCTCCAGTCTCTGAGCTGTCAGCACAGCCCAACACTGGGCCTGAACTCAAGAACTGAAAGATCATGACCTGAGCTGAAGTCAGATGCTTAACCAACTAAGCCACCCAGACGTCCCTATTAGTTATTTATGTTAAATGAGGAGAAGTTGGGTGAAGGGTACATGGGAACTCTGTATAGTTTTGCGACTCCTCTATAATCTAATATTTCAACATAAAAATGTTTTAACTGTTCATATGAAAACTACTGAAATCTGCTGATGTATAATTATTCTTTTGTTCATTCATTCATCATTTTCTTTGTTTAGAATGCTTACAAACATTTCTTATATGCAAAGTACTTATTTACGCATTTATTGAATTTCATTATGCCAAGCAGGGGAGCGTGCCAAGGGAAAATAACCATACAGTGGGGAAATTAGCATATAGCATATGTTTTAGAGGGAGTTTCCTCTGTCTAGAAGGTTCTGCTGGAGCTTCATGTGTGAGATTATGGAGGAAGCTGACTAATGTGAGGAAGAGACGACAAGGATGTCAGGAAGGAAGAACACGTGGGTAAGGACCAGGCATTTGAAGACCTGGTTGAAGGAGCTGCTTTCTTGAGACAATTGGGTAGCAGTGCCAGCACCTGAGTGAGGAGCTCCAACGCTCTCCAGATGAGATTGAGGAATTAGACTGGTCTACACTGGGGGAAGATCTTTGTCCTGGGAACAACGGCAAACACCTGGAGAAGGTGAAGGGACATGGGTCAACTTTGTCTTTTGTCCAGTTTGTTCTGGCTTCTGCTGAGGCCAGGAGAGTACAGAGGCCACCATCAGACCCACAGTGGAAGACACGGAGATGGAGGGAGGGGACAGTGTGAGTAAACGTGGGGCTGAGGCGGACAGGAAGTATTGGAGGGTGCGGGGGTTAGGGTTAGATCCCTTCACTATGGGGCGCAGCAGGGTTGGTTAGGGATTTTTTTTATATTTGTAGGATCTCTTCTTGATATTCCCTTAAGTGATTTCCCATATGAGCACTTAGAATCTTTTTTCTTTTCTCTTTGTTCTTCATTCACCTTTTGCTCCTCCAGCCAACGTTACAATCACGAGTTTGAACAAATCTATGGAGATACCGGGAAATGTGGAGTCAAGATGTCATTTACCAATCCCTTCTCTGTTTGCAGGAATCATTTCTTCCCTTCTTATCATGTAGGGAAATGCGCCAAGATTGGCAGGTCATGGTCTTACTCACGTGAACATGCTCGCAACGAGATGGGCTCTACCTGAGGACACGGCCTCCATGTCACCACCAATGTGGTGGCGGCTGTTCTCCCGCACCCGCCAGGTTCCCACAATTCCATGCACTCAAGACATTTATATTTCTTAGAAAAGTGCTTCCAAAAGTATGAGGAAGGAAAAGGTAAATTAGTTTTTTCCTAGTTTTTACTTTTTAAAAAACAAAAATAGCACTATGTATAATTATATTACACCCATACACATACTAGACTGGATGGAGTTTAAGCCCAGTGGACACTGCTGGATTACACTGAATTTTTTCAAACCCCAAATCCAGTTGCTCTGGTGTCTTTGCGGAGTAGGTGCCTTGAAATAGACACAACTGCCTGGGGTGAACATAAATTGAAGATCAACCACAGTCCACCGGCAGAAACGATTCGAAGTTGCTCTAGAACAATTTCTTGCTGGACAGCTCACTCTGCTCCAAGGCACTCTACAATTTTCTCGACACCTTGCTGACACTTCAATCCTTCAGCCACAGATTCCTGAATGTGCCTCAGAGTTTTAGCTTTGAAATACATCAAGCCAAAAATGGCTGAGAAAATGCACATTATTCCAACCGTAAAAAAGTGTCAGAGACCATGAATTTCAAATCCAGCAGTTTCGGCAACATGCGTCTCTCAGATATTGTGTGTACTACCAATCACCGGGGGCATCTAATCACCTGATGGGCTCCATATTTCCACCTGTAAGAATACATGGTACTAATCAACTTGGAAAATACCATTACTGTTATGTCTCGGTGATGTCAAAATGAAACTATATGAGAAGAAAAGCAAGTGGAAAGAAAAATATTTCCAGGGTCATGTCTGAAACATTTCTCTCCACCCCCCAGTACGTCTGCATGGTCTCCTGCTGCTTTTAAAGCACACACCTCGAATTGTTTGTTTTCCCTGGGCCGATTCAAATGTTTGAAGTCAATAAATCTCCCCCATTTTTTAATGAATTAAACTATACTTCTTTTTTTATTTTTTAATGTTTATTTATGTTTGAGAGAGACAGAGAGACACAGTGCGAGTAAGAGAGAGGCAGAGACTGTGAGAGACTCAGAATCCGAAGCAGGCTCCAGGCTCTGAGCTGTCAGCACAGAGCCCGAATGGGGCTCAAACTCACAAAACCACGAAATCATGACCTGAGCCAAAGTCAGATGCTTAACCAACTGAGCCACTCAGGCTCCCTAAATTATATTTCTAAGGCAATTTAAAAAAACAACGTATGTTCCTTATTGCTTCTATATATGCATACATTAAGTACTAAAATGTAAAGATATAAAGGCTCAATATGTATGCTATACTTGAAGGAAAAATATGGTAATAAAACAACCATAGGACCTATTGACAAATACTCCAGAGTATGAAAAGTCTAGGTGCACACTTTATGAGCTCTACATTAAGCTCACTACTTAGCCTCTTATAATGTGAGTTACTGTGGTGCAATTATTGTAATTTTGTTGGTTGTTGGGCTGATTAAATGATGTAAAGCAAATCACCTGCTACGTAAAGAAGAAGAGTAATACAGTGGTTCAGTGTAGGATCTATAGGCAATGCCTGGGTTGAAAGCTTATTTACCACTTACTAGATGATCAACTTACATAAACTAGTTCTTAGTTTCCACATCTATACATTGGGGATAAATATGATGTATCCACATCACAACATTGTTAAGGGGCTTAAGTAAATGTATGAGTGTGTGTGTGAAACATATATTAAGATAATACCTGATACATAGTAGGAGATAAACATCAGCTGCTTTTACATTTATTAACGGCTCAATCAATATTACTCAATTTGTTTATCTCCAAATTTCATTAATAAAATACTTGATTTTCTAATTTTGGTACTGTCGGCTTTATGGCCCTTGATATTCATGGCATTTCAAAATGCATATTTCAGGGGCACCTGGGTGGCTCAGTTGGTTAGAGCATCCGACTTCGGCTCAGGTCTTGATCTCACGGTTCCTGAGTTCCAGTCCCGCATCAGACTCCGTGCTGACAGCTCGGAGCCTGGAGCTTCCTCTGGATTCTGTATCTTCCCCTCTCTCTCTGTCCCTCCACACTCCCACTCTGTCTCTTTGTCTCAGAAATAAACAGTAAAAACAGTTTTTAAATGTGTATTTCAATCATACTCAAACAGTTTTTCAAGTATTTATTTGAAAGTTTCTAAATTAAATATATACCCTTTAATAGGAGAGAATAAGTGTCAACTCATTGGCACGCATGTCTAAATAGCAGTCTCTGCGAGGAGGCTGTAGCCCATTGCCAGTTTCTGAAAAGGCTTTGTCATCCATGCAAACAGAGTTGGTTCAATAAATGTTACCTAAAAAGTACTGTGCTTCAAACATATGAATAGTATTTGCAAGACAAGAGGAAAGAAGTTTTTTTTTTAACATCACTGGGTCTAATGCCGTGTGTTCAAAAGTGTAAAGCTGTTTATCTATCTAACCATATTGTTAAAATACAGATTCTCAGGCAAACCATGAGAGACTCTTGAATGCTGACAAAAACTGAGGACTGATGGGTGTGGGGAGGAGGGGGGATGGGCATGGAGGAGGGCACTTGTGGGGATGAGCACTGAGTGTTATGTGGAAACTAATTTGACAATAAACTATTTGTAAAAAAAAAAAAAGTTAAACACTTCAATAAAATAAGGAAGCTGAAAAAAAATAATAAAATAAAATACAGATTCTCAGAGCAGTGACTTACAATTATTTTATCCAGTTTGTGAGCAACCACAAGTTGGTCAAATGCCATTACATTAAACCATCGCAAGATTTTGCCAAAGGAAGCATTGTGCACAGATTCACCAAGCTGATCTGGGATAACATCTCTGTATGAAAGTGATTAATGACAGAAGAGTATTTTTAACATTTACATATCAAAATGCGACTGGATCATAGCACCATTAGGGAAAACTTCTTAAACTTCTTTCTGTAAAAGAAACTAAAGACCGTATAATGAATTAATTAAAAATTCTTAAACTGAGGCCACTGAGGCCACTTGAGCTCAGGTCATGATCTCAAGGTTCATGGGTTCGAGCCCCGCGTCGGGCTCTGTGCTGACAGCTCAGAGCCTGGATCCTGCTTCAGATTCTGTGTCTCCTTCTCTCTGCCTCTCCCCTGCTCATTCTCTGTCTCTCTCTCTCAAAAATAAATAAACATTAAAAACTTTTTTAAAATTATGAAACAATTAATTAAAAATTAGGATACTACCCTCGTACCCCTCTGCCTACACACAGATCCGTCTCTATCTCTAGGTTTTCTATAAGAGTTAAAGCCCCTGGTCATAATTTTAGGCATATATGATAACAAAAAAAGATTATCATTCCTGGGAAAATCCAGAGTCAAGTCAAATTTTACTTATTTTATCTCTACGGTCAAATTATCAAAACAGGCAAATGCATCAAAAATATTTTAGGGCTTTTTTCCAAAACACAAGTTAAAATAGAATAGCTATTGCTTGGCCCTCAGGTAACAAAAATGCCTAACTTGACATATACAGTGTTCCCCAATATTAGAAGTAATTGAATTTTACTGTATGTGGAAATACCACATATATGTCGATTCATGTACTAAGTGATCAGTGAACATCTATTCAACATTTAGGGCCGGAGAGTGAAGGTGGCACCGGGACAGCAGTGCACATATGAGCCTATAATACTGGACACCGTGTCATACCCGCTGAGTAGGAGCAGCCTGACTCACGTGGCTGTCAGTGGAAGGGCATAGAAGGAAAGGGGGGCGGGGGGGAGGAAAGTATAATTGATGTCACCCGGACTCACCTCGTCCTTTTGGACTGAGACGAAAGTGGCCCGAATCCCCAGCCCAGGTACACCAGGATGCCCCATCGCTCCCATCACTTAGTCTCCCAACGGGCCGCGCCTTCGCCACCTGCAGGCCCATGCTCACAGCAGCCACACTCCTCTCCCCCAGCGCCCACACAGCATGTGTACAGTGCCGTGCCTATCGAATGGTCAGGAAAATAGAAGAAGTTCGCAAACAAGAAAAGTGTACGCGGTGCGTGTGCCGTATGTTTTGTCGAAGTGGGCGAAGAAGAAATGCGTCCTGTGTTGAACACAATGGCAAGCCTCTGCCCAGGGGGTCCGCACGGCCGGTTTGAAAAGAGCACGATGCCCCACGTGCCTCTGTGGCACTACTGTAAGACCTACTGTAGCGCACGCAATCTGCTTGCGTCCTTTGGACCTTTCCACTTGCTTGGAAGCAGGAGGAGGGAGACTGAGTCACATCAGTTAAATAACAGAGACCAAAGTGAAGTGGCATCTTCACACGTCGGAAGTCACAGCTGGGAAACGCAGAGGCCGGATCTGAACCCAGGTCTACCTGCGTCAAAAGCACCAGCCTATTTCACTGTGAGATGATGCTTCCCATGGGCGCCTGGGGGGCTCAGTCGGTTGAGCGTCAACTTGGGCCCAGGCCATGATCTCACCGTTTGTGAGTTCGAGCCCCGCATCCGACTCTCTGCTGTCGGCCTGTCACCGCCAAACCCGCCTCAGACTCTCTCCCCCTCGCTCTGCCCCTCCCCTGCTTGCGCTCTCCTAAAAAATAAATAAATATTTTTAAAAAAGAAATGAAGCTTCACAAATTAGAAGATAAATAATGTATTTCAGAAGGGAGGTGTCATTTACGGTGGACTCATGACGACAGCAGCTATCTCCCCTCGGGCCTCTCTGAGGACGATGGACGTAGACGGGGCACCTCTCTGGGCCCTGAACTGCCCCCCCCGCCCCTGCCTCCCCATCCCCCCACCCCCGCCCCTGCCTCCCCACCCCCCCACCCCCGCCCCTGCCTCCCCACCCCCCCACCCCGCACCCCGCCCCCGCCCCCACCCCCGCCTCCCCACCCCCACCTCCCCACCCCCCACCCCCCACTCCCGCCTCCCCATCCCCCCACCCCCCACCCTAACCCTAACCCCCCGCCCCTACCCCCGCCCCTCCGTCCCCCACCCCACCTCCCCATCCCCCACCCCCACTCCCGCCTCCCCATCCCCCACCCCACTCCCGCCTCCCCACCCCCCCCCCCGCCCTCTGTCCCCCACCCCCCTCCCCATCCCCCACCCCCACTCCCGCCTCCCCATCCCCCACCCCCTAACCCTAACCCCCCCCCGCCCCACCCCCCCCTTCGTCCCCCACCCCCACCTCCCCACCCCCACCCCACTCCCCTCCCCATCCCCCACCCCCACCCCCAACCCTAACCCCCGCCCCGCCCTCCGTCCCCACCCCCACCTCCCCACCCCCCACCCCCACTCCCGCCTCCCCATCCCCCCACCCCCCACCCCTAACCCCCCCGCCCCCCGCCCCTCCGTCCCCCCCCACCTCCCCATCCCCCACCCCCTCCCGCCTCCCACCCCCACCCCCCGCCCCTGCCTCCCCACCCCGTGACAGCGCGCGTGGACGCGCACGAACGCGCGGGGGCGCGTGTGCACCTGACAGCAGCGGCGACGCGCCGGACTCCGGGACCGGGACGGGGGAGGTGTGGCTGGGAGGCCCGCGCCCCCCGCCCGCCCCGCCGCGCTCCCGGCTCCGCGATGGCTGCCCGCCTTCCCTTCCGGGGCCGAAATCGAGTGCCTGGCGTCCCTGATCCTGTCTGCCTCTCCCTCCAGCAAACAGGGAAGAGCGCGCTTAAAACACAAAGTCTTCGTGCAGCTGAGGTTTCCAGACCTGAGAGCCGCGCAGATGCGGCTGAGCTGCAGGCCCTGGGTCTCCGCCGGCAGGGACCCACCCGCCTTCCCACAGCGCGTCCCCGTTGCCGCGGTGACGGGCGGCGGCAGCGATGCCGTGCTCGGGAAAAGTCCTCTGGAAGCCAGGCTCGAGATACTCCAAATACGCTTTCCGGACACTGTGATGCACTTTTAATGAATCTGTGCTAAATAAACGCTCAGGAATGGGTGCAAAGATTTCCAGAGGCGCCTTCTTCACCTACTGATTACAGTATCAGAAAGAAAGGGAAAAGCATCTGACAGTTCTCAACATAGGGACTGACCCCCCAAATCACAGAATCTGAAGTTACTGAAACATAGCTTACTAGGGGGGAAAACCACAGGTATCAGCATGGAAAAAGATTCGACATATAATTTGAAGAAACTCATAGGCCATGAAACTGTTCAGTTAATCTTATATTTCATTACTTTATCTGAGTATTAAGCAATATGTGGATATTTAGAAGCATTAAGAGGATATGCAGTAAAAGTGATACAGTCACATCTGTGTGGTTGTATCAACGGTAATTTCTTATTTCCTTCTCACTTATTTTCAAAAACTGTGCAAAATTCCCAAAATTAAAATTAACAGAAATAATAAAATGTCTAAATTGTGTATCCATGAAACTGATGTCCCTTTTAAATTACTCTATATTCTCTGTTATAGGCAGATACTATTCTGTATCACATTATCTTCCATATCATAGCCTAATAACTTTTAACAGCATGTCTAAAAACTAACAATCTCTGGGGCATGTGGGTGGCTTAGTCCACTGGGCAACCGACTTCAGCTCAGGTCATGATCTCACGGTTCGTGGGTTCAAGCCCCACATCGGGGTCTATGCTGACATCTCAGAGCCTAGAGCCTGCTTCGAATTTTGTGTCCTTTTGCTGCTCTCTCTCTCTCTCTCTCTCAAAAATAAAATAAACATTAAACAAGTTTAAAAAAAGAATTTTGTAAATCAGTTGCCAAACACCATAGTTATTAAGAAATAAGTTATATAAACTCTCATTAAATAAACTATATTCAAACAGAGGCAATAACTAACTGGAACAGACCTACTCCCCGATTACTTTACCACATTTTCCTGTTGTCTATGGTTTTAGGTCATCTGTACATTTTGTATCCAGTGGGTAGAAAGACGGTGACCCTGCATTACAACATATCTCTTCCTGACGCCTCCCTTAGAGATTTTCGTGTCGATCACTTCAATTTGGCCAAGGAGCCAGAGTGTTTACACCATGGAAGCTGGTGACTAATATAATGACAAGACCTTTTCTGGAGAGCGGGCTGTTAAACACTTAGCAGCACCGTTCTGACGCCATACATCAGTCAAAGTACTGTCACCTCCAAATGATGCGTGTCGTGAAGAAGAAATAAGGGGCTGGCTGTTTGCAATAGGCCGTGGTCTAACAGTGTTTCGGTGCGTACTCTCTCTGCACTCTCTCTGCCTCTCGGTCTCAAGCAGGTGCACGTACACAACACAAAAGCCAGGCTCCTGTGACTCTCCAGCCACATGGTTTTGAGTGTCTTCAGGATTACTATTCCCTTTTAACACCTGGGAAATTTCTATTTACGATTCAAGACCTAGCCCAGTTGTCGTGTTTCCATGAAATAATTTCTCACTATCCAGGCATCGCCTGAAAGCTCACAGTTTTGTGCTACCTTCTTGATGAGTTCTACTCTGATGACCATATTTAAGAGTATGACCGGCCACCATGACCATCCTTGACACGCTCTTGCTCTCTTACCTTGCTTCGTCATTTATTTTCTCATAAAAATAAACTACAATCACCTTCCTACCCACTGAAAATATGCTTTTTCTTATCATGTCTGTTTTAAATCCCATGGGGGCAAGGGATTATGTCTGATTTGTTTCTGTATCTCGTGCACCCAAACCAGTACCTAGTATGCAGTAGGCACTCAACAACTGAGTGATAACTGAGTGATTGCATCTGCAAGAGGCGAAGTTGGGTTCCAAGATGAGACAAAACATACAGCAACTCCATGTCCTGGGCAAGTTACTCAAACTCTCTGGGCCTTGTCTCACAGGGTAGGAATGAGAATGAAGTGACGAGGTAGGTGCAGAACATTGACCCCATCGACCAGCACCTTGCATGCACTACACAAATGTGACTTTCATTTCCTCTCCCTGTGAGTTTTTCTTCCCTGGGAGAATTAGTGCTCAGTAAAGCACGCACACGGTGTTGACTCCATGACAGTCTATTTGTCATGGTGGCAGGTGCCTCATTCTCCACTACTCTTGCTTTGGCCACCTGGAGATACTGGGAGGGATTAAGACTGATTGATATGGATTGATATGGAGGATAAAGCATTTTAGCCACCGTGATGAAGACCATGGTTGCAAACTATGACCTGACCCGCTACCATAGTCCCTGCTGATTGCATGGAAAAGCACCTGTATGGTGATTAACCTTGACATTTCAATCATGAATTAACTCAAAAAAATGCTTGATGGCCTATTTTAGATTATTAAACACGAAACACCCAAACATTTTTTTAAAATATGAAATATTGGGGCTCCTGGGTGGCTTAGTCGGTTAAGTGTCCGACTTTCGCTTAGGTCATGATCTCGCGGTTCATGGGTTCGAGCCCCCCATCGGGCTCTGTGCTGACTGCTGGCTCAGAGCCTGGAGCCTGTTTCAATCTGTGACTCCCTCTCTCTCTGACCCTCCCCTGCTCATGCTGTCTCTGTCTCTCTCTCCTAGAAATAAATAAAACATTAAAAAATAAAAAAATAAATATGAAATTATTAAATGCCAGCATTATGGAGTTCAAAGGTGTGCAATCCCTTCTTGAGCTGGACAGTGCAGTGAGGTGGGGCCAGTGGCCGCTGGCCTTGCATGTCAGCAGGGAGCCAGAGGCCTTGAGAAGATTGGGCAGAGCCTTCAACGCAGCTTTGAGCAGATGCAGTGAAATGGGCTGTGTTGACGGTTCATTTCAACCTAATGATAAAATTCACTTGAAGTGCCTCTGTGGGGTTTTGACTTTCTGCTCATATTCATTCAAGGCAAAGCTTTTAAAGGCATGCAGTTATGCCTTGTTTTATCTTATAAGCACAGTATTTCACTCATTTAGTAAATAATGGCATTGCTTCAAGCCTCGCAAGAAGAATCCTTCATATGATGTGCAAACCAAATAATGATACTTGAAAATAATTTCCTTATAAATACCCCTTCTCACAAAGTAGAAAGTAGGGGAAGGAAAATGGCTTTTTTAAATGTTTATTTATTTTTGAGAAGGAGAGAGGAAAACGGAGTATGAGTGGGAGAGGGGCAGAGAGAGGGGGAGACACAGAACCCAAAGCAGGCTCCAGGCTCTGAGCTGTCAGCACAGAGCCCAACACAGGGCTGGAACCCATGAACCATGAGATCATGACGTGAGCTGAAGCTGGGTGCTTAACCAACTGAACCACCCAGGCATCCCGAGAAAATTGGCTTAAAAATACATAGCTAATCTGGTGTGATTTTCAGGTTCTCACCTGCTCCTTGTGGTCTGACATGTTTCTATGTGTCCAGAGCAGCATAGAGGGCAGTTTGATTCCATTTCTCCTTAAATCACATCTCAGAGTATGCCTTCTGCGTGTTGGAAAATGCAGAATTGTTTCACATCACCTTGGCCTGTCCAAGTGAGGCAGCAGCTGCCGTCGAGGCTGAGATAATGCACAGCTGAGGCCTAGGGGAGCAAACCCATTGGCGAAGGACCTGACCACAAATGTGAGTGTTACCTCCATGCAGAAAAGGAAGGGACGGCAGAGCCCCGACATCTGTGAACGGCTGTCATGTGACAGGCTCCTTGACTCACTGTCCCCGTTACTCCAAAGTGGACATTACCTTCTTTGCTTCTATCCCATAAAGTCTTGGCGATGGTCTAAATGTATTGTCTATTCTTCAGAGAAAGAGTTATGACATTAATCCTTTCGCAGACCTCTGTAGAAAAACCCACGGTAAGAAGGATCCCCAAATCCTGACATTCTCAGCCATTGGAACAGTGTGATAGCAGCAATAATACCTCACATTAGGGTCATTGTGAGGATTATGGTTCACACACATATGTCAATGAACACAGTGCTGTTCAAACAGTAGCTGGGGTGCTAGTCAGAATTGTTGCCTCTACTTCTGTTAATAATTCACAAGCGTTGTTATTCCTGGGGTGTGTCAATTCCCACTGGCATTGCAAGTTGCTAGAGAAAGAAGTCAAGTACTTATACAATAGAAGCATAGTTTTAGTGTCCAGATCCTGGTAAATATTTAAATATTTGTGGAAAATATATTGGATAAAAAAAAAAAAACTGTGCCTGATCCTCTGCTTCTTTTCATTTATATTTGCATTAATTTGAGAAAAAGAAATTCTCTCCTAATTAAACATGATCTTTAAAAAGGATCCACGAAAATGAAGGGTAATTTTTTTTACTGCTTTTTCACAGCTCAGTCATTGGGGTAAGGGATTTACTAAATCTCTCTTTCTTTGCAAAATGTGGAAACGCAGCATTTTAAGAGACTCTCAGCTCAGTACTCTAGTTTACCATCACCATTTATGAGAAGGACTTAAATAAGAGATACAATGAATAATTTCCTAAATGGCCATTTTTCTTGGTGAGGTTACGAGGATCAGGGAAGACTATCTCACGATCCCAAGAAAAAAGAGAAGGGTCTGCTCTGTGTTCAAGGACTGAGAAAGTGTGCTGTGGTAGACTGCTGGGAAGTATGTGGGATGTGGCCCTGGGGCGTTTTGGGGGCAAAGCTGCGGATTTGCAGCATTACCCAATCAGAAAGGAAGAACTACATTTTATTTTAATAAAGTATATTTTGATACATTTTGACTTTGACTGGCAAGGCAGAATTACAGGGGAGGGAGGGAGGACTGGGAAGGACTATTTAGTAAGATCCTAGTGAAGAGATGGCATTTTAAGACTGAAGAATATGTAACAGAGTCAAGACCTTAACTTGGACCCTTACCCAGAGAGAATGGAAGACAGATGTGTGAGAGAGGCATGCTAGTGGCAAAAGCAGTCAATGATCACATGAGTGGGTGAGAAGGGTGAGGAGAACATATACATGAGATCAGCTTTGCCTGCTAATTATTTCACCTGTGTCCGGGCCATCCCAGATCCCACAGCCACCACCAAGCTTTCTGTATACATGTGCACAAACCTGCTGCATAATCAGACCTTTGCCTTGTTACAAACCTGTATTTTAGTATAGAAGTACCTGCCAAATTAACAAGGGAATATGCTTCCATGAAGCCTGTTGGAAATGGCCAAAGACCAACCACTCAAGTGAGAACAAAAAAATGCTATTTTCTTAGAGCTTGCTATAGCCAGGAAATCAGCCCGCACCACTGGCACTGGGCAGATAGCAGGAGAGGAAGGGGGGAAAGATCTATGGTACACAGTGCGTGGAGAAGGGGGTGGAAGGTTCCACACGGGCTCGGACTGAGTTCAGATGTCTGCTGAGCTGTGGTTTGTCTTCCGTGGGTGATTGCCGTGGTCAGAGTTCTCGTGTCAGATACCATCTGGCCCGTGGCCATGCACAGACTCATCTCTCAACCTTGCATGTGATCCTCATGGGAGGCATTCAACGAAAAGGAACTTTGAGGAATCATTTTAGTTAATGAGCTTCTCATCAAGAATACCTACTTTTTCTTGTTTTAATAGGCATGAAACCTTATTGATTATTCAAAACTTTTTTAATGTTTTATTTATTTTTGAGAGAGAGAGAGACAGCATGAGCAGGGAAGGGTCAGAGAGAGAGACACACACAGAATCCAAACAGGCTCCAGGCTCTGAGCTGTCCGCACAGAGCCCAATGCGGGGCTTAAACCCATGAACTGTGAGACCATGACCTGAGCCAAAGTTGGACACTCAACCGACTGAGCCATCCAGGTGCTCCATATTACTGATATTCAAATGCAAATATTTTAAAATCATAAATACAAACAACATGATAAAACTACCTTTCTGACGTTTACCATTAACATTCTCAGAAAGGGCGTTGCTTCTGAATCTGGTTAATCCAGTGTTTCCTTTTTTGAAAAAAAAATATGATTTGCGGTTCTGCTGGTTTGCCTGCAAAAATGGTGATATAATTGGTACAGAAAAAAATGCAGATGTTTTAGCTGAATAGCAAAGGATATTTGTCTGCAAATGTTTGTGTGTCACGGACTGGGGGCTGTGAATCTCTCTTTTTCCTGCATGACTTAATGAAAATTGAAATTATCCACCAAACCCATTAGGATTAATTTAATAACAAGAAATTAACTAATTGGCACGAACAGCCATTTAGATAATGGGACAAGCTAACCCAATCTTGAAAATTGTCACAAGTGACTTTTCAAAGCCATTTTGAGCATTCATAATTTACGAGGAATTCTCCCTTCTAGAAAACAAATTGTTGTGAAATTGCAACACTTTGTTATTTTCCAGGGGTCTTCACAATAAAAGCTTGCTCTGTTCAAGCAGGCTATTCTCATCCAGTTTATCATAATGGTCTTGATTTGTGTAGCCCTTTCAAAAAAACATTGAAAAAGGAAAACACATAATTACAAGTACTTCCAGTTTCTGGAGATTCATATCATAGCACAAAAAAAATAGCCTCATAAAGTATTTGACTTTAAGAAAATCTTATCTGATACTGTCTGTATCAACATTTTATAAAACTCAGAGTATTTATTTTGTCCAAAGCACACCTATCATGGTTTTCTACAGCGTGTCTTTAAATTTTTCTTGGCAAAATCTGGTACTCCACAGAAGTCAATTGTATACTTTAGATTTAAAGGTTGTTGACTTATATTTTAGAATTTTTTTATTGCATAGAACATTCTGATACTCTAACCTAACACTAAAAATTTAAGTTTGCTACCCATTTAGAAAATCTATTACTTGAAACACAAGTTACCCTTTGATTGCTTTTCAGATGATGTATTTAAGCATAACAGCTACACTGGAAAAAAAATCATGAGTTAAAAATGTTTCGTCTCAGGTTAGCAAGGTGTCCTAATTTCAGTCTCCTGCCTCTCTGTCCCTTCTGCTCTGTCCCCTTCTTGAAACTGTGAAGAAATTGGCTTTTGGTTGTATTTGGACAGAAATGGTCTTAATGTTTTCTATTTCTAGTCCCCATGAGACGTAAATTACCCTTTAGGATACACTTCAAATACTGAAATAGCACCTATTCCTAGAGCTCATTTGTAAAAGTAATCCAGCAGCATGTAATGATCTCTGTAAACATCACCCATTAGTAACATTACTCAAATATTGTTTGGATGCACATATGCTCAATCTTCAATTTTATTTCACAGCTAATAAAGATGTTTGGGAAATATCTTTGCCCATCCTAAGAAATAAAGCTTCTGGTGCAACCAGTATTGAATCATACCCGTCAAAGGTCTTGTGGCCAAGTGAACATTCCTTGGGCAAGTGCATCGTGATGCTCAAAGAAAGAGGCAGACCTACATCGTTCCTCCAATTCCAGCCTCCATATTGATCTCAAGGAGGAAAGTAATTAACGTAGTCATCAGAAAATCATCTCAGCATTTATTTCTCTATCTCTTCTCAGTGCACTGTCATTAGTTTGACACTTTGTAACAAATGCATTTTATAGGCATCTCAGTAGAGATCTCCCATAAAGAGAACCAGCTGAAATTGCAATCCAGGGTTTTTCAAATCATCTTTATGAGGAATTTTCATTTAACCCAAATGCAACATCAGTGACCTTTATCATCAATTTATTGCTGTTTATTATTAGAGTTGGAGGAAAAGAAAGATAAAAGATTCCCTGAAGGAATGGAAACAGACTCGTGAATGCCTCAGGGAAGTGACCATTTACCGAAGAGCCACTTGTTACAAGAGTTAGTGTTTCTAAAGGAATTTGTTTACTTTGTGAACTTTATAATGAGAAGCTCTGGAAAGACTTTTATCCAGGACAAATAAACAAGTCAATTCTACACCATTTTTTTGACATTAAACAATCATAAATTGGTACTCAGTGACTCTTAGCTTCAGCTGATGACAGAGAAGATCTACAACTCTTTAATGCAATGGGATGTAATCCTCAAAACTAAACTGCACTTCAAGTAGAAAAAAGTCTATAGTAGAGACATTCTATGAAACATGTCTGTGGTACAGAATTATTTCAAAGAAGGATGAAACCAGAAGGTTTTTGAACATGTAAATAATGAACACTTCTTTAAAAAATTTTTTTTGGGGGCGCCTGAGTGGCTCAGTCGGTTAAGCATCCAACTTCAGCTCAGGTCATGATCTGGTGGTCTGTGAACTTGAACCCCGGGTCAGGCCCTGTGCTGACAGCTCAAAGCCTGGAGCCGGTTTCAGATTCTGTGTCTCCCTCTCTCTCTGCCCCTCCCCCACTTGCACTCTGTCTCTCTCTCTCAAAAATAAATAAACATTAAAAAAATTAATAAATACATAAACATTTTTTATACTACACGAATCAAAAAAGGGCATTATCACCAAGAATATATGTTAGGCCACATATTATTCACCGTGGGGATGAGGCGATGTGTGTGCTGCCATCAGCGCAGCCAGGACAGAGATGGTATCTTTCTCCTGGTGTTGTTCTACTTCAAAGAGTGGGGGCCTTGGATGCAAAAAGACTGAATTTTTATAAGGGCTCTGCCCTCTAATAGCTCAAGTTTTTATGTTTTCATGGTTTATAATCCTCACTTCCTTTTGGGTGAGGGAGGAAGACAGCCTCCGTCGGTCTCCGGAGCCATCGTCACAAAGCACCGCAGAGACCGGGCGGCTTGAACAGGAGCCGTGTGGTGTCTCACAGCCCAGAGAACCAGAGTCAGGACCGGAGATGAAGCTGTCGGCCGGGCTGGCTCCTTGGGAGGCTGTGCGGAGAATCTTCCAGGCCTCCACCCTGCTTCGGGAGCTTTCCTGGCCACCTTCACCATTCTGGCCCTTAGCTTATAGAGCTCCGGCTCCATCCTCACACGGCGTTCTCTGCATGCACCCACGTTCACATTCCTCCTCTTCATAAGGACACACGTTATGTCGCACCAGGGCCTCACTCCACTCCAGTTGACCTCATCTTACCAAACTACATCTGCAATGACACATTCGGAGGTAGTGTGGGTTAGGATTTCAGCCTATGAATTTTGCAGGGACATAATTCAGCCCAAAATAGCATCTGTTCTGTAGAATTGCTATAACTGCACTTGTGCGGAAACCGACGGAGTGTTCACACACACTTGTAAAAGAGAGAGGCAGAGAGAGGTGGTCGGCATACTGGTAAACAGGTCCCTGGAAACACAGCACCTGGATTAAAACCTCACGTCTGTCACGTATTAGCTATGTGACCTGACCAAGCCTTGACACTCCCTTCAGTAAAATGGAGATATTTAATGCAATAAAGTATGTAAAATGTTTACCATAGTATATAACACATAGCCAGTGCTCAATAAATGTCACCCAATTTAATTTTATTTATTTTTTGCATTTTCAACTTTTAATTTTATTTATTTTAAGACAGAGAGAGAGAGAATCCTAAGCTGACAGCACAGAGCCCAATGCAGGGCTCAATCCCATGAACTGCAAGATCATGACCTGAGCAGAGATCAGGAGTCAGGCACTTAGCCTACCCAGCCACCCAAGCACCCCATCTCCTTTCTTATTTAAATATGTTCTTTGTTTCTACAAGTCTTCTCCCAAGTCCCCTTCTGATCACCCAATTACTGATTCTGCACCCAACTTTAAAATGAAAAAGAGGGTTCCAACACCACAAGCAATTCTCTGACACCAGCTGGATGCCTTACAAGTTAGCTCAGTTCTGACATTTCCAACTGGAGGCACCGTCGGACCCCCCCCCCCCAGGGAAAGGCTCAGCCCTGCAGAACTGACCCCCAAAGTCCAGTCGCACATGCAGACCACCCCTTGGGCTTCTGACTCCCTGGCTCTAGGCCAGATGGCTTCAACAACCCCTTCCTCAAGTTCGATTAATTTGCTAGCATGGCTGACAGAACTCAGAGAAACATTTTACTCACCAGATCACCAGTTTATTACAAAAGGATGTAAAACTCAGAACACATAGGGCAAGATCAGGGGAAAGGGGCCGCCACGTTCTCTCCAGGGGCGCCGTCCCCAAATCTCTGTGTGTTTTCCAATCTGGAAGCTCTCTGAGCTCCGTCTATTTTCTGAAGGCTTTATCAAGGGCATGACTGATTAGACCATTGGCCATTGGCCACTGATTTAACCTCCAGCCCCTCTCCGGTCCCTGGTGGGACCAAAAGGCTTGGCTCTCCTGGCACCCAGCCCCCATCCTTAGGAGTTTCCAAAAGTCGTCCCATTAACAGAACAAAAGACACCTGTATATCTCTCATCACTGAGGAAATTCCAAAGATTTGGGGGGCTCTGTGCAAAGACCAAATATACATATTTCTTATTATAAGTCATACTATCACAGTTTCCCTTGGTTATATTTCTAAGGGCTAGGCAGAGACTAAACACTTGAAAAGTTTTGATTAGCTCCTTAATTGGTTTTGTGCAGTTGACATTCCGTGGGTGTCAAATTACTCGTCTTGAAAATTTGAGTTAACTATCATAAAAGACATTTAGTCAATTCCTCTTTCCTATTAAAATTTTAAAACTTTAGTCTCTACAAATATAGAAATGCCCAAACAAAATTAATACAGACTTTAAATTGTGGTTTTAAATTATTTTCTGGAAAAAAAGAATCAAATTTTCCATCATAGTCATTTGTGAAGGTTGGTAAAGAACTTAGTGCTTCTAATATTTGAGAACACGAAAAGGGCTTGTCCCGACAGAGACCGAACTCCATGTTATGTAAGATGACACAGTGGGTGCTTTCCTTACTTAGGTACCACATAAGTCTAAGACATTAATTTTAGTATTTTCATACTTAACTCTCTCTTCAAGCTCTATCCACAGTAGACACACTAGAAGGAAATAAGCCACACAAACTTATTGTCCAGCCAGGCTAAGTACAGTAAAGCCCAAACACGCTTGTCATCCAAAGCACTCGCATATCAAAGCGAATTTCAAGAACCATTGGCTCGGTTGTGATCATATGGCGTTCGGTATCACGTGCTATTCATATTGCAAGACATCGCTCGTTTATCAAGTTAAAATTTATTAGCCATGTGTGCTCGTCTTGTGGAACACTCGTAGAACAAGTTACAATCTAAGGTTTTACTCTATAGCATAATGGAGAGCATTTTTAAAGATGGCGGGGAGATCTGCTTATAATAACAAGCCTATCCCCAGAAGCAGAGACTGATACGGGGTTCCCATATGGGTATAACCCAAGACCCCTGTTCTGCAGCACCCAGGGGTCCCCCTGCCAAGCTCCTCCACACACCACAGATTGAGTTCCCTCTCCTCCGTGCCACTCCAGTGCCCTCCCTGTGACCGATGATTTCTCGGGGGGGTGCCAGCGGCCGAGCTTATGTTCGCCTGACTTGCTTCTTTTTTGTGGCACATCTCTGACAACTGCCGTGCTTGTCTTCTCTCCCCACAGTCGGAGTTCATTAATCCTCCAAACAAAGCCGCAGAGGAGTGAGGTTACAACAGACAGTGGGCAATAAAGGTCTCCTAAGAATGGAAACGGATTGCAGAGTAAATGCAAATAAGCTTTTCATTTGCTTCAGAGGGTCCGCTTTGAAGTCATATTGCCCTGGCTGCCCTTCCTTGTATTCGGCTTGGGTTAGTGGTTATCCACTGCTTCTCCTTGCCCCACACCCACTGGTGATCTCCGTCCTTTAGAAAACCACCAGCTCCAAATTCAGTCCATGTGGGTCAGTCGGGGCGTCTCCTTCCTTTGTGCTCCAGGGATTGACACGTGTTCAGTCCTGGTCATTGAACAGATTTGTTCAAAACTAGGTGTGGGCTCAAACCATCAAACTGTGAGAAATGACCCAGAACTTTCTCCGGAGCTGTCAGCAAAGGGCTCTTTCCGGCTGTGTCGTTGAGGCACACCGAATGCCAGGCTAACGCTGCTGTTCCACATTCTTGCAGGCCGCTGGGGACCTTTCCAATCAAGGAAACTGGCTGAGGAGTGGAGGCCACTGATGGTGCAGTCTGCGGTGTGTCTGCAGCACGGCTCAGCCCCGGCGTCTTCACGGTCTGTGCCGCAAAGTCCCTGTCCCCTTTTCGTGTAGGGGCCCAAAGTCCAGGCATTGGTGCCAGGTAGCTAACATCCAAAGCTCAGACCCACATCCCCGCAGGCATGTGATCCTGAGCAGATCACAAGCCCCCGTGCGCCTCCGTGTCCCCTCCTGTGCCCACTTCACAGGTTGTAAAATACAAACAACGGTGCCTGGCTCCGGGTACGAGCAGCGTAAGATGAAGCTACCGTAACGCTGTTACCAGGAGCATTTGTCTAAACCGACTGAAACTTGATTTTTGTCACTCTTAGCCAACACGATCTCTACCTACCTTTCAGTGCTGTTGTTGGATTAAATTAATATCTGGAAAGTCCTGGAACACACCAACCACTCAAATAAGACCTTTTGTTTTTCTTCAAAATATCATTATTGGTAAAAGAAGTGATTAATTCCCAGCTTTGGGAATTTCTCAGGAACCATACTCCATCCTTAGGGTTTTGCTTGTGACATTTTGGCATTTCTTTCCCCCTTGATGTCACCACCCATTAACCAAATATCTTTGATTTTATTATAGAAATCAGATCTCCAGCACAGAGTAAATCATCTCTTCATACCCAAGGCGTTAAAATATGTGTTCAAAGTGATTCTTCCTACTCCAAAACCTCATCTTAGATATACAAGTTACAGGTAGTTGCTTTCGAATTGTGGTTCTTTAGTGAATTCTGAACTTAAGTTTTGTTTTTTTTAATTTTTTTAACTTTTTATTTATTTTTAAGAGAGAGAGAAAGAGTGAGCAGGGAAGGGCCAGAGAGAGAGGGAGACAGAATCTGAAACAGGCTCCAGGCTCTGAGCTGTCAGCACAGAGTCCAAGGCGTGGCTCGAACCCACGATCTGTGAGATCATGACCTGAGCCGAAGCCAATGCTCAATCGACTGAGACACCCAGGCGCCCCTGAATTTAAGTTTTATGAACAGTCCCATTTCCAGCCCCTGTCACAGACAGCAAGGGCCAGGGAGATGGGCTCTTCCAGATGCACCAGTAGTGAGAGGATAGCCACTTCCTGATCTGCCCACCAAAGGATCCTGAGGGCTCTGGCTCATGCGATTGAAGGATTCATCTTTGGGCTGATTCCATCCAGATTCTGTTCTCAGGGCCCCCTGAAGCACGCCTTGGTCTGGTGTCCCCAGAAGGTCTGTGTTGTTCTTCAGAGTATCGACTATTGACCAAAGGACAATCATTTCTTAGTTTAAACCTCCACTACTTTATAATGTGTAAATACTTAGTCCATTATGTCTACTTCCAGAGATGGCTGGAAAAGCTGACATTTTGGGTCTCCAGGCAGATATTTTCTCCACGGGGTCATGGATGGCTTCATTTCCTGAGCATTTCAGTGATCGGGGAGGGGAGTTGAGGTCACTTTAAAGAAAAGAGGCATTTTGGCTGAGTATCCCCACCATAAAACCAACTCCCCCATCTTATGGCACAATGAACTTCCTGTGGGACACCTTTAAGGCTCTAATGATAAGAGCTTGGAATACTAGAGATTCATGACCTTATTCTCAATATCATGTATATTACCTCGGAGATGTTCCCTCACCTAGAATTCGTTTTTCACTCTCCCAGGGGACTTGAGGACCCATCTCAGACACACACACACACACACACACACACACACACACACACGGTAACTTCCTCCTATCTTCCAGAATGTTGTCACTGCTTTCTTTTTAAATTGAAGTGTACTTGTCACACAATATTGCATTAGTTTCAGATGTGCAACATAGCGATTGGACATTTATACACAACAGGAAATGCTCCCCACGGTAAGTATGGGCACAGATCATAACCACAGAATATTACTAATTCTTATTCCAAGTTCCTTATCCACCCCCTGGGAAATTTCCGGAACAACCAGCCACAGTTACTGCTCCCCTTTGGGGCTCCCTCAGCACCCTGTGGATATCTCTAATTTACCACAGTGAATCAAGTTACAGAGTTCAGTGCCCCTCTCCCTCAAACCACCGGTCCTTGAGAAGAGAACTAATACCTTGGTGACTCCTTGCTGTATCGAATGCCTTTGTCAACCAGCCTCACAGACTGCTCTCCAGAGCGTTGGCTCAGAGGACGTAAGTCTGGAGACCATGCCAGTTGCTCTTGCGAAGTCTGCAGGAGAGATATTTAAATGGCTTGCGTTTCAACCAGGCCCGGGGCTGTGGACCTCAGAAAGCCCCTCAAGCTCAAGTGAATGCACTGAACCTAATTCAGCTGCTCAAACATAGCATCCCCATGTCGGGCTCTGTGCTCGCAGCCTGGAGCCTGCTCTGGATTCTGTGTCCCTCTGTCCCTGCCCCTGCCCTGCTTGTGCTCTCTGTCTCTACCTCTCTCAGAAATAAATAAACATATTTAATGAAAAATGGCATCCGAGTATCCCAGCTGCTGAGCACAGGCTACAGCGGCGTCCCCTGCCCCTCCTCCTCTTCTGCCCCATCTCCCCAAGTCACCGCCCCGCTGTCGTTTGAGCTCTTCCCTGGGGCGCCAGGAATTGGAACCGTGTTTCTGCAACTTACCTCAATTAAGTGGCTGCTGCAGCTCTGTGTAGGCAGAATTGCTGTCAGAAAGATACAGTAAAAAAAATTACTGGACTGCAGGCTCATTTGTGATTTTATATATTTTTTTAAGATTTCTTTTTAAATGTTAATTTATTTTGAAAAAGAGAGACAGAGAGAAAGACTGGGTCAAGGGCAAAAAGAGGGAGAGAGAGAACCCCAAGCAGGCTCCGCATTGTCAGCGTGGGAGCCCAAGGCAGGGCTCAAGCCCACGGGCCATGAGATCATAACCTGAGCCCAAATCAAGAGTCACTTGACTGACTGAGCCCCCCAACCATCCCACGATTGTATTTTTATTAAAATGTTTAATGATTGAAATCCAAGTTTCCTACAACCTATAATCACCCTAATAAACCATGAAATTTTACAGATTACAGTAGAAAGTAAAAGTGCAAAACTGAGCCAACTTAGCAATCGGCAGCACCTGTATTTGTATAATGGTTGATACAAAAAAAAAAGAAATTTCTTGATTATATAACAGTTGGTACAGCTTTAAAAACTCTGCTCAGTCTCCTGGTGACTAAGTTTGGTTCTATTAAGAAACGTGTAAATACCAATATAAAAATAACTTGCAGAGGTAATGTGAGAAATAAAGAGCAAATATAGAATAATTTAGAAAATGAGAGCGCCTGGGTGGCTCAGTCGGTTAAGGGTCCAACTTCGGCTCAGGTCATGATCTCGCAGCTCGTGGGTTTGAGCCCCAAGTCAGGTTGTGCTCTGACAGTACAGAGCCTGCTTGGGATTTTCTCTCTCTCTCTCTCTCTCTCCCTGTACCCCCTTTTCTCTGCCCTTCCCCCACTCTCTGTCTCTCTCTCAAAAGTAAATAGACATTTAAAAAAGAATACTTACAAAATAGCCATAGCTCTGGGAAATGAGAAGGGCAACACTATCTTGAATTGAATTATTAAAAATCATAATTATTTGAAAACAAAAATACCATAGAACACAACTACAGATCAGCTTGCAGGTTACGAGTCTGTAAACTCACAAGTACTTCATAAAATATGTTTTTAATAGCCTCGATCGCTGAATGTCAAGTGTGCTGCTAACGACTTGTCAATTATGTTTACTAAATGCCACCCCCAAAAAGTGACAAATTGTTAAACAAAGGTTATTGGTGAAAAACTATCGGAGGACGAGGAGGTGCATGACGTATCTCTATCTCCCCTCACAGATGGGCTTGCAGGGGCTGGGGCGGAATAATTTGCAGGAAACTCTTTTGTAGCCACTTACTCATTGGAGTTTGACATTTCTATCCCGTGTGTGAAGAATCTGCCAAAAGGAAAACCACACACTTTATGAAGGTGCCCGCTCTGAATCAGAAAGACAAATAAATGCAGACATATGGATTCATGATGATAAAACTAAACAGAAAGACTCTTTGTGAAGCAGTTTAATTTTGAGACAAAATGCTAGGTTACCAGCCTGGCCCGGGGCTGGGTTAGACCGCCACCAGACCAGCAGCGGGGACTGCCTAGCGAGGCCGCCGGCCGTCGCGCCTTCCTCCCTGACCCCTGTGCGCCTCTGTCCACGCGGCGTGACAATCGGAGAGCTGTGCTTATGGGCGGTGGCGCTGCTGGGCCTCCTGCCCGGCCCTCCCCAGCCCCGAGTCTCAGCTTGGCCTCTGCGGGCCACGTTTGTCTGACTCTCAGGAGTTTGGGATGAATGAAGTGGAAAGGAGTAAGATGTGCAGAGCATGGAAAGCCAGTGGCTTTCATATTAGAGACAGAGAGAGACACCTGCCTGTTTGTCTATTCGTTACCCGCCTGTCTTCCCACCAGGCCCTCCCAGTTCTCGCGGTGGCTGCGTATTGCACATTAGCTCAATAAAGACGCCTGTAATCGTGACTGACTAAACGGGGTAATAAATAAATGATTGAATAAAATATTAAATGAATACCAGATGGATACCAGATTAACCTGGTCTGGAACCACATGACCCTCCCATACCAGATCATCTACCTAAGCATCTGGTATATGCAGTCACTGTATACGTAGAGTCTGAGATTTACCCTCATCCATACGTAGTTTTGCAGAGACAGCCAGGGGAGAACACAAGAAAGAGTGAGCCAGCATGCTCTCCTAACAGAAATTGTAGTCATATACAATATAAAATAATATGATAGCAATAAATGAAAATTACAGTAAAGCGCGTAACTATGGAAAGAAAAATGTACCGTCAGACACATTTTCCCTTCTGGGAATTCAGGCACCTACATTCAGCCACCAAACCTGATAGAGACTATAAACTTTGGAGGACAGGGACGGACAGAATCTTCTACGATGTCATTTGGAAATTATATTTACTGCAGCATTCCATCGGAGAGAAAGTTTTCAAATAACAGTCTGACTCAAGCTAGCCGAAACCAAAACCAAAGTTGGGGGAGGGGGGGCAGAGAAAAGGCTGGTTCTAGGGGAGGATTTTCCCCAGGGATTCCGGTGACATGGAGGCCGGGACTCTCCCCTGTTGCTGACTGTCCTCTGCTGGCCCGGCCGGGTGAGCTAGCATCAGCGTGCTCTCAGGTGCACCTGTCACAAACGCTGATGGCTGCATTGGTGCCTGACCTGTGCCCACACCTTCACGGCCACCTTCACACACCTTCACGCTGAGACAGCTCAGGCCGGACATGGCCCACTGAGCCCATCTGTGACCTCAGGGCAGTTAGCGCCTGCTGGTGGTGTCCAACCTCCCCGGAGATAACAGATCTCGAAGCACAAAAGAGGACCCGTAGTAACAGGGACAAGGCTCTAGGAAGCCCGTCAGTGTCCATGTGGATCGTCATAATTCAACTAACCTTCAGTCTTGCTAAAAGATACTTAGGACTTTTGTTTTCCTACTTAAGTGAAGTTATAGTTTCTCTTCCTTGAAAGTATCAACCACCCCCTCCTCCTGATATTTAAGTCACAACTTGACTCCTATCTATTATTTTCAGCATCACTTTCTCCTGACTCTTCTTCATCAATTGCTCCAATTAAGTTGTCCTATTTCCTGCTATGTCAAACAACATCATAATTCATATTTACATTCAGTTTTATTTTTCATCTACCACGTATTTTCTGAGTCCCTCATGCCCAATTTTCCACATGCAAGGGCTCGGATCGCCTTTCTAGACTACTTTAAATATTACACCTTCTGTGAAGCCTGCCTTGGTACCGGGCGCCATAGCACCTTCTGTGGAAGGAGAGCCATGGCCCTGAGCCTCTGACATGACCCCGATGATCCCTGTGTCCTGGGGTTCATACTTGAATATGGTCCCCCACCGATGGTGGCAGAGGTGACGGCCTGTGGCTCCAGAGACTGGATCCAGAGAGCCATGTGGCCTCCTAGTTCCGTCTCTTGGCTTGGGTGCTCTGGGAGAAATCAGCCCCCAGAAGGTAAGGACACTCCAGCCCGGAGGGAGGCCCTCGTGACAACGGGCCAGGGAGAGGCCCCTCCGGCCCCAAATGAGCCTTCAGGTGACTGTCCTGCCCAACAACACCAACACACGGAAGGAAACCGTAAAGGGCACCAGTGGAGAAGGTCGGGGCCGCAAAAGGAAGTTTCATAGGGATCAATGCTCGGAAATCCTGGGCCCTTGGAAGTGAGGTCCTGAGCTTCCTGGCATGTGGGACAAGAGACCACAATTGCTCAGGAGAAAGCAGCATGACTGTTTGTCCCGAAGACGTAACGTGAACTGCAGATGCCGCCGGTGGGGACGTGCCCCGTGGAAAAACACGGTTCGGGTGGGAGTCATCGTTGTGGAGGCCGGTGACAGCTGGCGGGGAAGAGCTGCCCCGTGTCCCCAGCACCCTGTGTGATGCAGAGCGCGCCCCTACCGCCGGCTTCAAGGCTGCCACTGCCATCGCGCCCACCTGCACGAGACGCCCAGACAGGCCCTCAGGGTCACCGGTGTGCCCTTGTTTCCGACGTTTCCTGGGAATCTCAGCAGAAATAAGACCCGCATGTGGCTCCCATCCCCACACACGCTCCTTCAACGTGATGTACTTCTTTCCACTAGTGCACTGGTTCGATGATAATGCTTTTATCATTAAGTAATGTCCCCGTTTTCCTTTGGTAATCTTTTTTTTTTATTTTTTTTATTTTTTTTTCTATTTATTTCTATTTATTTATTTATTATTTTTTTCTATTTTTTTTATTTTTTTCATGTTTATTTATTTTTGAGAAAGAGAGAGACAGAGACAGACAGCAAGCAGGGAAGGGGCAGAGAGAGAGAGAGAGAGAGACAGAACATGAAGCAGCCCCAGGCTCTGAGCTGTCAGCACAGAGCCTAAAGCAGGGCTCGAACCTACGAACCGTGAGATCATGACTTGAGCCAAAGTTGGACATTTAACCGACTGAGCCACCCGGGCGCCCCTCCCTCGGTAATGTTTATTTTGAAATCTACTTTGTCTAACGTTCATTAATTAAATTACTTTGAAACTATGTTTTTATGACCTGTCTTCCTTCATCTGTTCAATTTTAGTCCATTTTTGCTTAAATGTTTAATGTTCTTCATGTAGATGGTGGATAGTAGGTTCTTTCTGTTTCTTTTATCCCATCTCACAATCCCAGCCTTAAATTTTATCACTCAGACCATTATTGTTTCACATAACTATTGGTATGTTTTCATTTAAATATGACATAAAGTTTTGAAGAAAACTATCTCTTATTTTAAATAAAAACTATTTGGGTGGGGTGCACCTGGGTGGCTCAGTCAGTTAAATGTCTTGATTTCGGCTCAGGCCATGATCTTGTAGTTCATGAGATGGAGCCCCACATCGGGCTCTGCACTGACAGTGTGGAGCCTACTTCTGATCCTCTCTCTCTGCCTCTCTCTGCCCCTCCCCCACTCACATCACCTGCTCTCTCTCAAAATAAATAAACATTAAATAAAAACTATCTGTTCCATCTGTTTCTTACTCCACTTTTTCCCTTTCCATTTTCAGCTTGAGTTGAATATATTTTTATTTTACCATTTTATCTCTGCTTTTTGTCTTAGGCAACCCCTTTAACATGAATGAATTTGTTGAATTCTTTATTTCACCGATTATTTTGGGATGAACCATATCCTGACACAGTCCAGCTGCAAATAATTACATCATATGACAGGTCTCCCAACGCTCAACCCCATCACCCCCCATCCAGTGGGGCTTTCCCACAGTTTCACGTTTACGTATGTCATCAGGTACAAGCCCCCACCATTATTTTCATTTAAATGGTTAATCAGCTTCACATGATTGAGATGGATAAACGATCTGATTTCGGTGGCTTACACTTATAAATGACGGTCTTGCACATTCTATTATGTACATGTTAATTTCCATCTGGTATTTTTTCTTCTGCCTCATGAACTTCCTTCAGCATTTTGTATAAGGCTGCTCTGTTGCTGATTAATTCTATCTTTTGTTTGTCCGAGACAGTCCCTCGTTACCATTTTTAAAAAATTTTTTAACGTTTATTCATTTTTTTAGAATGAATAAACAGAGTGCAAGCGGGGTAAGGGCAAAGAGAGAGGGAGACAGAATTCAAAGCAGGCTCCAGGCTCTGAGCTGTCAGCACAGACGTGGGGCTCAAACTCACTGGCTGCGAGATCGTGACCTGAGCTGAAGTCAGACACTTAGACTGAGCTCCCCAGGCGCCCCTCGTTACCTTCATCCATGAACAAAATGTGTGTCAGGTAGAGAAATCCATCCCTAAAAAAACAGAGCATTTCTGCCCAGAAATGGGCATGTCTCTTTTTCTGCCAGGCTCCCAGTAGGCGGGACAGTAAGTAGCTGCGGCTCTGGAATTACCCTGAGCGCCTGCGGTTTCTGCCTGACGTGGACTTGGTGGGCTCCCTGGAGTGCCGGGGGACGCCTCAACATTCTTACTCCACCGCAGCGACTCTGACCCCGTGCCCTTCTCGGGGACATCTCCGTGCTGACCCAAGGTAGAGCACTGTTGCTTGTTACTGGGAGAAAACTCACGATGGGGCAGGGGAGTCCCTTGATCTCTCTGCTCCAGCCTCAGCCTATGCAGACCAGTGTGTCTGAGCCTTCAGAATAAGGCTTTCTTCCTTAGTCTCTCTGCCCCCCTCCCGGTGAAAACCACACTGCCTCCTACTCTGAGCAAGGTCGCCTGCCGTGTCATGCAATTTTTTTTTCCTAAAACCATATTTAATTTGTTTTTTAAAAAGAGCCAAAAGAAGGGTCACATTTTTGCACCTGCATAGGCTAGTGAAAATTAATAATTGTTACTTAAGTTTTGGTCACTCCATAGAATCTTTTCAAAACAAACATCACCACATAACAGAGTCCTATTCTGTATCAATAAGACTAAAGTGTAGACATTCTATAGTTCTTTTGTTTCTTCCAAACTTCTGACTCCTGAGCACATAGATGCCTTTGTACAATGTTGTTCAAGTCTTTGATAGAGTAAACCCAAATGCGTATTTTTCTCAATGAGGAGTAAGATTATATAAATACTGTCACAATAAAGATCAAGGGAAAGTTAAGAAAGATGGTTCATGGAAGAGCCTTTTAAATCTTTAATTTATCCAAAAGTATAATAGGGGCACCTGGCTGGCTCAGTCGGTGGAGTGTCTGACTCCTGATTTTCGCTCAAGTCATGATCCAGGATCGTGAGATAACGCCCTGTGTCAGGCTCCAGCTCAGCACAGAGCCCGCTTAGGGTTCTCTCTCTCTCCCTCTCTCTCTCTCTGCTCCCCTTCCCCACTCATGCTTGCTCGCACTCTCTCTGTCTCTCTCCCTTTCTAAAAAAAAGTATATTACAATATTAGAGCAATACCAAATATGATCCAAGAAAAGCAATCATTTTATGAAGCAAATACATTTTCTCCATGATCTTAGACTTTCTCTAACACCATAACACTCACTCATAATTCTCCAATGAAATTGAGCAGACAACAGATGCCGCTACTAGGAAAATCAACAGAATACCATGAGGCCCTGGCAAATTTGGATTATTGTGCAAAGACTGAAAGTAAATCCCTTTTGTTCAAAATAAAAGTGTTCGTATAGAACAGAAAAGGATCTGCTGCAGAAAAACCATGTAATATGTGGAAACAAAATACTCCATTCATACACAAGAGCAGTAGTTTTTACTTGAAGTCATTGTGGATTAATATAAAGTAAGTTTTAGAAGCTTAAATAGGGGTGGCTGGGTGACTCAGTCAGTTAAGCATCCGATTTCGGCTCAGGTCATGATTTCACCGCTCATGGGTTCCAGCCCCGCATCAGGCTCTCTGCTGACAGCTCAGAGCCTGGGGGCTGCTTCGAATTCTGTGTCTCCTTCTCTCTCTCTCTACCTCTCCCTTGCTCACACTCTGTCTCTGTCTCTCAAAAATGAACAAATGTTTAAAAATGATTTAAAAAAGGGGCGCCTGGGTGGCTTAGTCGATTAAGTGTCCGACTTTCACTTAGGTCATGATCTCGCGGTTCGTGGGTTCGAGTCCCGCATCAGGCTCTGTGCTGACTGCCAGCTCAGAGTCTGGAGCCTGTTTCAGTCTGTGACTCCCTCTCTCTCTGACCCTCCCCTGCTCACGCTGTCTCTCTCTCTCTCTCCTAGAAATAAACAAAACATTTAAAAAAAATGATTTAAAAAAGAAGCTTTAATGAAAGTTAAAATAGCAATCACTCATTATAAAACAACTAAACTGAAAGAGGATGGACGATTTCTCCTGAGTTAATGTGTTCTCAGTGTCTAATCTCTTAATAGGGCTTTGGCCACATGATAAATAAAATTAAGAAATGATTGCGGAGCAAAAATCAAAAGCAATAACAGGAACCTAGCCTCTCCTTCCTCACCCAGGTCAGGAATTATCCAATGGTGCCAAGTCCTCCCAAAACCTCCATGTCCTTGAGTTCATTATGATACTTTAAGAAAAAATGCTGCTTGTGTAACACTTGACTTTTCTGATGGTAAATGATCCTGTTCGGTGCTCAGCAAAACCCTTAGGAACGGAAATGAAAATATCTCCACTTTACAAATGAGGAAACTGGAGCTGAGGAAATCGAATGATGTCTTTTCAAATTTTAGACCATTGTTTCCACGAAAAGAGTCCTTAGCTTTGGAGAACACACTTATAAAAAGAACAGAAGCTTTCAGTGCATGTCACAAAGTGAAGGAAGTTGCCTTAAAAAGGCTCCACACTATAGTCTCCACTATAGAACACTATGGAAAAAGCAAAACTATAGAGCCAGCGTAAGAGCCCGGGGTTGTTGGGCTTGGGGGGAGGAGAGATGAATGCGTGAGCACTTGTGCGTGCCGAACAGTCCTGTGATTGTGGATAATTCGATTTTGCAGGTGTCAAAACCCACAGGATGTACACGATGAGAGTGAGCCTTACCGTAAAGTATGGACTTCAGTTAACGCAAGAGGCCGAATGTCTGTCCGCCAGCCCCACCACCTACACAAATCCATAGGTTGAAATTCTAGTCCCATCTGCCCGCCATGATGGGATCAGGAAGTGGGACTTTTGGAAAGCCATTGTGTCTTGGGGATGGGGCCCTCATGAATGGGATTAGTGTCCTTTTAAGACGGACCCTAGAGAGGGCTCTTGGCTTTCATTCCCCCCAGCAAATATGTCAGACCGATTCTGTTCAGACAGAATCCTGATCACTCAGATGTGTGCTGAAACAGCTATGTGTAGAGACAAAAATTAGAAACTAACAGTGAAGGGAAAATACGATATTTTTAGGTTTTAAACCAGCTCTCTACCGTTTTTGCCAACTCGGAAAGAGTCCGTGAGGTTTTATTTCAAATCGTCTCTCATGGATTTCTCACTTTAAGAATTTGATTAAAAGGGCGTGAAAAATACATTTATGGCCAAATATAATCTTGCCCGGCTAAAGCCATATCATTCATTTTCTCACGTGAAAGGTGCCAGAGGCTCTCCTTCCCATCGTACAACCATTCAGGGGCTCTGAAACTCTGATCTCCTCTTGCGGAAATGTTTTTCAGGTAGACCGCTTTATTAGTGGTCTCATTTGTAAGCTTCAAAGTATCTTTCTTTGTTCTTATTTTACTTTAGAAAAAGCACCACATTAAAAATACTTCCGTCTTGAGTCAAAACTTCTCAGGGCAGGAGGAAAAGCAGAGAATTTTGTGGGGGGTTTTAATGTTTTTATTTATTTCTGAGAAAGAGATAGAGACAGCATGACCAGGGGAGGATCAGAGAGAGAAGGAGACACAGAATCTGAAATAGGCTCCAGGCTCCAAGCTGTCAGCACAGAGCCCGATGCGGGGCTCGAACCCATGAACCTTGAGATCATGACCTGAGCCAAAGTCGGATGCTTAACTGACTGAGCCACCCAGGCACCCCAAAAAGCAGAGAATTTTGAAAGGAACTGTTTTTATTTTGCATCGGTGACTATCTGAGCAAGTATCTGCTGCTCTTGCTTCTTTATCAGAGCCTCTGGGGGGTGAATGAAGGCTCAAGGTGACTTTGGGGGACTTCATCTGTCTTTGTACTGGCTTGAGCTCCCACCTGAGAAGAGATAGCATTGCACAGTTCAGATCTTTTGCTCTTGGGAGCGTTCTGGTTCAAATTGTAGAAGACACTATACCAATGTTTAGCTAGCACTTGCTCCCACCCGGCCATGACTGTCCATGTAAATTATAGCAACCACTGATGCTCTCATCTCCCAAAATGTGTGCTGTTCTTTGGGGTCTCCAGCCCCTTCTGAGTCCTCTGCATTGATGGATCCAGGAAGGGACACCACTGGAGCGATTCTCCTTGCTGTGAGCATGCTTCTGTGGCTGTGAAAGCAATCCAGACATATTGTATCATATTCCCACATGGTTTTAGCTTTAGCTTCCTTAATATTATGATCTCTTAGCCATTGAGAATGAGCAGGATTAATTGCTTCAATGAGAAATACATCTCACTTCAATATACAACTCTCAGCAATCAATGTTTTCCACTCTGTTCAAAACGTCCTTATTTACCTCCTCAACATTGATTTTACATTCTCACCACTGGTCTCCCTGATTCATAAGAAAAGAGTACTCCCTCTCATATGTAAGTTTAAGGCCCTCTAATACAACCACCACCCTCCAGTTGATCTAGATTCTTCTCATGTCTCCACTTGTAATTGTATTTACCTTGGCACCCTCACTTGTACCTTTAAACATTAGTTAATCCACATAATAGACCTAAGGCTAGAAACATGATACATCGACTTGGTTTGGGGCATCCCTATAGATAGCATCTTAATCACAGAGTCAAATAGACTCAGATCAGCACAAGAATTATAAGAATAGAAACTATGAGAAATGACAAAACTGAGGTGTTCACAGTAACTGAGTCAGTGCCCTGGAGAATCGCAGGCCCGGGTTCCCCACACAAATGTACAAGGACTGTCATGCGCCTGGTCGGCCCTAGTGCCTCCTCTCTGAGTGGGAGCTGATGACTAAGTGCCAGCAAACATAGCAACTCGAGTTGAGACACAGCCCTGTTGGGTGGCCTTGGTGACCTTGTCTTCAGAAAGAGATGGAACATACACTTCTCTCCCTGGCCTCTCTACTCCTGGGCTTCCTCTGAGCTCCAGAGCCATTGGTACAAACATTTTATTGAAACTACACAGTACATGACATGAGATTGAGAGGCTACAGAAGTCCCCGTGCAGGGGCTGGCCGGGGCGGCTTCGGCAGGTGACAGGAAGGCAGGGTGCGGCCAGCCCGCTGGGCGGAGTTCACTCATCATCTCGAGATCTGATGTTGAGGTTCTTCTGGAAGTCTAGCTATTAACCGCGTGTCTGAGTTTAAAAAAAAAAAAAAAAAGCCCCTCCTCCACGATCTCACTTTGTGGCCAAGAAATGTTTGCCGAAGGTGTACCAGACAACAAACCGATGAGCCTGACAGACGAGTCTAGCATCCTGCGTTCTGGGGGAAGAATGATAGGATCTGTATTAGTGCTCTAACCTTTTAGTGTGTGCGAGTGTGCGCTTTCACGCCGGGCTAGTGTAAACTGTTTTCTAGCTACTCATAACCCAGTGTTGACCGTCAGCTAGGATTCACTCTGAAATCTCAAATTTCAGAGAAAGCTATCATACGTTCTTTTAACTATGTGTATCTCTCATCAATGCCAGAGGCTTTGCCAGTGACTGTAATAAATGATAGATATTCATCCATCAAAGTAGGGTCCTGCTCATTAGCAAACTGATGTTAGGAATTTGCTCTAATAGATAAAACTATTAAATTGTGTGGATTAGCTGGAATATGCTCATGGGCTTTTCATAGACATTAGTGAAATATGAAACTCCAGTGGGGTGCCTGGGTGGCTCAGCCGGTTAGGCGTCCAACTTCAGCTCAGGCCATGATCACATGGTTTGTGGGTTCGAGCCCCTCGTCGGGCTCTGTGCTGACAGCTAGCTCAGAGCCTGGAGCCTGCTTCCGATTCTGTGTCTCCCTCCCTCTCTGACACCCCCCCCCCACTCATGCTGTTTAGCTCTCTCTCTCAGAAATAAATACAAAATATTAAAAAAAAATAAAAACTCCAGTAACCCCGCTACCCTCTAAATTTAGGATTGGTTCCAATGACTTGGTCCCTGAATAATCCTGTGCCCTGTGTTTGTTTCAGAGGATGCTGGCTAAAATCTCTGCTTTCGTTCCCTTCCCCGATGGTTGCCATGATGTTTCTCTTTGACACTATGAATAGGAATGGTGTTTTATGGTCATAGCCCATACAGTGCTTTAACTCAGTACAAAGTGTCTATCGTATGCTAAGTCAGGGTTTATCGTGTGAATGGATAAGCAAGTGAATGAATCTCTCTGAACATTATTAATCATTCCCAGCTACATTGATCATTCTAATTTAAATTGTTAGGCTGAGTCTGCATTGGCATCAGCATATTCTTTGGATGTTATTTTTTTGCTGGAAGGAATTTTTAAACATGTTAAACAACACCTTGAATAAGGGCTTGTTATTTATATTTTTAATGTAGGATACAAGAAAAAAATTAAATCTTCTAGTTAACTGATAGTTCTGGTTAATTGGCCTCCAGGTAACAGACACAAAATTTACCAGGGGTGCTTTTTTGTGCTCTATCAGTAAAGGCATCAATAAAGCAGGCTGAGTAAAGGCAAGTTTATACAAGATCTGTTGGCTTCCTCTTTTGAGTTTAAGTTGAGGGACAAAGGGCTTTAGCCACAGTTTGAATACACTAGCTAGTATATATATTTTTCTCTCACTTTACTATCTCTGAATCTCAGAGAGGAAAAACCTTATGGAAAGACCAACGACTGTTTATCTTAAAACCACCCCTCACCCAGGAAACACATTTTGCCAACAGCTAATGTCTACTGTGATTGATTCCTGGCACGTCTTTCAGAACGGATGATACTTCAATCTTTAGGAGGCTTTTTTTTTTTCCCGAATGCTTTAACCTCATCAGAAGTGATTGAAGCTCTTAAAAATAACGTTGATGCCAGAAGTTGAATAGCTTTGTACAGCTTGTTTTTGTTTTTACCAGAATATGTAGCGAGAACTTCATGAGGAGCCATATGCCAAGTCTGGAGTCAGATTAAAAACAAATAATTAAAATATATCCTTTCTCCATCAAAACAGATTGTGATATGTTGGTAGAAGGAAACTGGATCTGACATGTCATATTTTGACAGATTTTCCCCCCAAGAAAATCAGTCGTATTGTTAGAAGCATTGTATCTGCAAGCTATATATATATTTTTTTTTCTGGTGGAATGCCAAGTCTTAAGTCATAATTAATCTAACCTGCCACATCTATTAACCTGCCATAATGAAATAAGGAACGCACATATTTGGGGACATATGGCAGCGTGTGAGGAACATTCACTTGGCACACACACATCAAAGAGTCAAAGAAATGTTGAGAGGTTTTGTGTGTGTTGATGGTGGTGTGTGTGTATATGTGTGTCTGTGTTTGAGCAATTCCCCATTTCTTCCTAAACTCACATTGATTTTTCACTATGATTTGAACGGCAAATTATCCCTCAGCGAGGATGGATATTTTCCAGCATGTTTTTTTTTTCAATGAGAAGCTGATACGTTTTTGTTTAAATTTTTTAACATTAAAAAAAAAAAGAAACACTGCAGGCCAAATTTCAGGCCAAATGCTGAAAAAGAAGGACAGATCTTCTATAAATAATGAGATTTTTCTTCTTCCATCTCAAGAATGGCTTAGACATTTAGTGTTTCAAGTCACTGCTGTGGCCAGAGCCACCTGGAGATGTGTGATGACATCGTCACTGGGAGAATTTGAGACACATGACCCTGCCATGAAGCAAGGGCTTTTCACACAGCCTTCCCCAGTGCTGGGTGAGCAGGAGGGCATCTCAGCAGGGGAAGGCAGAACCCTGGGGTCTCTTGTTAAGCAGACTTCACACAGGGAACTTAATGAGCCTGGAAGCTTCAGCAGGTCACACAATGAATAAAGATGATCAAAAATAACAAGACTTGCTGAGAATGAAGTTTGGGGAGCGCAGAGCACGCAGGTCAGTGTGGCATTGTCAGAAAGCTGATTTCTCATCCCGGGTCTCTTACAGCCGCTCCACGGTAGCACACATTCTTCTGGCTGGGGGAAGACAGGAAGGCCACAAAGAAAGCTTGTCGAACTGTAAGTGTTAATTATACTTGTGACAAAGACACTCCAGGATGGGCCAGATCACTGGTTGGCAGCTCGTGTGACATTGGAGGCGTTCACCTGCTCTTTAAAAATTTTTTTTTAATGTTTTATTTATTTTTAGGAGAGAGAGAGAGACAGCGTGAGCAGGGGAGGGTCAGAGAGAGAGGAAGTCACAGGCTGAAACAGGCTCCAGGCTCTGAGCTGTCAGTCAGCACAGAGCCCGACGCGGGGCTTGAACCCACGAATCGCGAGATCATGACCCAAGCGAAAGTCGGACGCTTAACCGACTAAGCCACCCAGGCGCCCCTCACCTGCTCTTTAAAAATAAAAGCCTTCTCCTGTCTGGCTCTACCCCAGAGATCCCGGGGTAGCCACCGTCAGGAATTTTCCCCAGCTCAAAGCCTGAGGTGTCTCTTGTGTTGCTGATACAATCACTACTGTTTCGTCTAGGATCTGGTTGTTGGATCAACGATCACAAAGACCATGCACTTTTCTCTGCACAGACAATACCGCAGGCCGCATGTGGAGGAGAATTTTATAGTCGGTAAAGTATTTTGTGCAGGGAGTCGGGAAACTCAGTTTATAATCTAAACTCTGCCTTTAACTCGTGTTGTGACCTTTGACACTTACATAACTTTCTTCTCGATATTTTTCTCCCTACAACTGCAGTTCTTGTCATGCCTACCAGAGAGGCTCATTGAAAGGACAAATTGCTGCCCAGGGTGCACAACAGGATGAGAGCGGGTTCCCCAGCCGAGTGGCGGGGATTGCGGGCAGGGTGGGAAGGTCCCGTGTTAGAGCCTGGGGCACAAGCTCAGGCCGGCTGGTGCGTGCAAGCCACAGCTCTAGCCACTCACCATGTGACTTGACGTGAGCTTCTCACCTCTCTGGGCTTCAGACTCCATCCATCAAGGCACCAATTTCATAAGGTTCAAAATACGAGCCGTTTGAAGATGTCAGTGGAGGACATGGTAGGGTAAGTGCTCTGTGCACCCACACACTGCACAGTGGGGCCTCTAACTAGTGTTCCCTCACTACCCTCAGACGTGTGCCCTCTGTGTCGGGAAAACACAACCGAAAGGCGGACGTAGATCAACCCAGGGCTCAGGCCGGGCCTCCTCAGGGAAGGGGAATCTGGGCAAAAGCTGGAAGGAAGCGAGAGAGTCAAGCAAGCAGATCATCCCAAGAGGAAGGGTTTTCAGGAAGAGAAAGCAGCCAAGGAAAGGCCGGAAGGGAGCCTGCTGCCTGCTGTCTAGGAGCGAGTCTCAGGGCCAGTGGAGGCGGACGGAAGGAGGGCGGGTGGACTTGTAGGAAATGATGGAGGGTGGAAACTGGGGAAGGAGGAGAAAGCTCCCCATGTCTGTCACTTTGTCTAAAAAATCAGTTGGAACTCACTGTATGGTTCTGAGCACAGGAACGACACCATTGCACTTACTGCACACAGGACTTGCAGTGGGGGCTGGGCTGCGGATGCGCTGCAGCGTTGCAGTGATCCGGGGGGGAGGAGGGGGCAACGGGCACCACGGCCAGGAAAAGTGTGGTGACCTACGAGGAACAGCCGTGTCTGTACAATGTGAAGGAGATTCAACAGGCTGAGCTGGTGGAGGGGATGCAAAAGTGAGAGAGAGAAGAATCAAAGATGGCCGTACGATTTCTGGCCTGAATAACAACAAGACAGGCATTGGTGTCACCTGAGATGGGGAAGGCTGGCGGGGAGCAAGTTAGTGGGCAGGGATCAGAGCCCAGTCTAGGACTGGTCGGGGTAGAACCGTCTGCTAGGCATCCAAGCAGAGATGTTGACTAGGCGGCTGAGTGTGGAACATGGGCGAGAGGTCTGAGCCTGTGAGTGAAACTCGGGAGTGATTAGCATACACATGCTGTTGAAAGCCAAGGGAGTGGATGGGGTGGCGAAGCAGTGAGCAGAACATAGACAAAGGAGGAAACAAAGGTCTTCCCTTTTAAGGTTCCTAACATAGGACTAAATATGCAAGAAGCCGTAACTGTGGTGGCTGGTTTTACTTGTAGAAAGCCAGCCAATATTGTTGTCAATAATAATTCGCCAAACACACTGTAGGAAACAGGTGAGCCATGTCACTCACTCTGTTCGACAGAATCATGCCTCGACAGTCACCCACGGTGACAGAAGTATGGGTTTTATGGGGAAAAGCTCTGTATGATGTTGTAATTCCCTCCTAGAAATTATATCTAGTCCTGACTTACTTCCACCAGATACTCACTTTTCAGTAGTTTCTTCCTGCAGCCCAGGACCAGGTAAAAACTTAACTCTTTCAAAGAGCTGATAGCTTATAGGCAAAACATGCATAAGATGAATCTCCTGTGGAGTTTCCTTTCTGTGGCTACTATTGAATTATCAGGCAAGGGCAGTTAAGTGCCCGCACTCTACCGTTAGACCATCTGCCTGCCCAGCCCCTCCACCACTACCCAGTTCTAGGGCACCAGGTCATTTCACTTTCCTTTATCTTAGTTGTCTCCTTTGTAAAATGTGGATAATAGTAGTAGCTACTGAGGGTGGGGAAAGGATGAAATTAAATAATTTACCCAAGACATGTGGAAGAGTTGCTGAAGGCAGTTCAAGTCCCCATAAGTCTTTAGCTATCATGAATATCAGTACCACCATGAATAGGCAATATTTATGGAAGTTTTACTGTTTCAGGCATTATTTTCAATACTTGCTAGAGATGATATCATTTGGTCCTCTACTTCATGAAATGCCCTCTGTTGTTATCTCTGTGCTTTTCATGGGGCAAGTGGAAAAGGAGAATATTATTAATTACTTTATGTGCCATGGACTTTTAATCACATGTTACCTCTCCTTTCCCAATTACTTGACTCTTGCATTTAATTGTCATGAATTAAACAGTCTTCTTAGAAGAAAACTTCAACATATATTCAGTGAAGATTAAGGTAGAAACAAGAATGTTGTTATAAAACCCCAAAGTTTTCCAAATCAAGTGAAAAAAGATTCTTTGCAATTGCTTAGAATATTTTACTACATCGTTAATAGAGAGTGCCCATAAGGTGGTAAACAAAGAATTCAGTGCCAGGACACGTGAGCTCTATGGCGATTTTGGCACTGGCTCTCAGATGACCCACGCTGAGGTGTTTCAGCCCCGCAGGGTCATCGCTACTCAAAGTGCCCATCTGTGAGACACAAGTTCTTTCGGCACAAGTGTCCCTCCCTGAACAACATCCTCTGGAAAACTGTTACTTGAAACAAATATGTGCTTGACGATATGGTAGACATACACCTGAGGATAGTGCCTAACCCCTTATCAGAGCTCTAATAAACATGCCAGAGTTGCCAACATCTGTCTGAGAATCACACATTGATCACCCTCGACCTTTTATCACCATATCTAAGTGGAAAAGAGGGCTCCTCTGCTGGCAGGCCCGGTGATGTATATCCGTGATCACCTGTGTGTGAAACCAGAAGTGCCATTGTACTGGTGAGAAAAAAGTCACAAGGAAGTCATAGACCCTACCATGACTCCTTCAAAATGAGAAAAATAACATGAAGCCGTAACCCTTCAGTGGCAAGCCCGTGGTTTGCATGCACTGCTCGGTTCTTCCCCTGGAAGAGTCATCACGTGGAGGATGATGCAATTCCTCAAACTCCTTGGCCACCCGCCAAGGAGAGCCTAAGTGCTCCTTCTCACTCATCCAAGTGCTGGATGTCCCGTCAGTTCTTATGCTTATTTACAGGCCATTAGCTCTACTTTGTTCCTCTGTTTAAGGGTAGCTCTTTCAAGTAGTCACTTTACACACAGAAGCTGCATGTCTTTGGGAAGGAGCATAGAGCTTCACAGTCAGGAAGGAGGCTTCCTTTTCCCTCCTGAAGCTGGATTGACCAGCACTGGAGGTTGACAGGTCCCACACCTAGAATGTTTGCATCCTGGCAGAGCCAATGTTCACCCATCAGAAAGACCCAGTGTACAGTGAATGTCATTCAGGGCACTGGGTAACAGACTTTCAAGCAACTATGGTCTCCCAGTTAATATCTTAAAGAGACAGGGCTTAACATGGAAGCGAGAAGGGGCTCAAAGAGGCTGTGCTCTCCACCCGCCCACGGGTAGGGTTCTGTTGTGCAGCCCAAGGGAGACAGAGGGACATGAGAAGGAAGAGCCTGTATAAATCACGATGAGATGGCAAACCCATCTGACATGCTCATCTCCGCCAAAGGCACAGCTCCTCTATCCCGGGAATGAATCTGGATATTTTGCCACACGAGTGGATCAAACGTCAACGCGCCAGGAAGGAGGATTTGTGTTGTCAGCATCCTCATTGTCGCCGTAGAACTTTCTCAGAGCTGGCCTTCCTTCCTTGCCCCTCTCCTGTATCTGACCAAGCTCTCCGGCTTTGTCTTCAGAGTCTGTGCTGTGTTCTGTCGGCACAGCCCCCGAGAAACGGACCCTCGCTTGGTGCTGCCTTGGTAACGTGGGGAAGAGTTGACACTTACTCAGCACTGGGCTCCTGCCAGATTTTGTGCTGGGTACTTTTCATGTTTTGATTCCGTTAAGTCTCACCGCGACCTTCTCGACTACCTCTGCCGGATGTTCGCCATCGCGTCAGTTGGTTCTGGTCTTTAGGATCTGTGCTCACCAACAGAGTCCTTTGTCGTCACGATGATTCCAGTTGGTGGGTCCTGTGTCCTACCATCGCCTGTACTACAACCAATACCTACAGTTTACCACCATCTACATCCCCCACCTTCCCTGTTTCCTCCTCCTGCCTAACATTGTTTTTTTTTTTTAATATTTTTATTTGTTTCTAGGAGAGAGAGAGAGACAGCGTGAGCAGGGGAAGGTCAGAGAGAGAGGGAGTCACAGACTGAAACAGTCTCCAGGCTCTGAGCCGGCAGTCAGCACAGAGCCCGACGCGGGGCTCAAACCCATGAACCGCGAGATCATGACCTAAGCGAAAGTCGGACGCCTAACCGACTAAGCCACCCAGGCGCCCCCATTGTTTTGTTTTCTTAACGGTCATCAGCAGCAGCTGCTATGACTTCTACTAGCTGCTAATGTCATTTAGGACAGAAATCAGGATGTTAACTCCACACTTTGACTAGTATCCCAAGTTCACTCACATACCTGAAGTGGCCATATAGTAAGTAAGGAAGGCATCCTATGCGGGGGCCCGAGGAGGCCAGTGTTTATAGGAAGTCTGTGTCCTGGGGAGGCCGGATAATTGGTTTCTGAAATATCGATACTTCAGGACAAGAGTCTCCGGGGAGGCTAACGCCCTGTCACCTCGGCAGCAACCTGGGAGCACTACGGAGGAAGTGGCCCCGCCGAGGAGCTGGGGGACACCTGTTGCCTCCACGTGGTGCAGGAAGGGAGGCTAATTGGGTTTGCGGTCTAATTGCTCCTACACTTTAGGGCTTTCAGCTGCTGTTAGTTGGGATGCCAATTAAGTTCTTATTTTCTCTTTCATAAGGGAAGTCTTCTGAGGAAATGATGGTTTTATTTCTTTTCAAGCTTGCATGTCTCCCTTATTGGCCTTCTGTTTTATTGTGAGGCACGTAAAACACTGTTGGCTGACTGAGGATTAGGCTCAAGACCTAAACGTAACTGAACAAAACAATGGCCCTGGGGAGACGCATTGAATCTGCCCGTTCAACTTGAAGTTAAAAAAAAAAAAAAAAAGGTGGAGTGAAATAAGGAAGGAAAACCTAGCTCTCATTTACATAATTCTTTCTTGCTTCCAAAGAATATGGAAGATGAGGACCAACCCAAACAAGGCAAAACAGGGTCGGAGGGCTTCATTTGTTTTTCCGTTTGTCATTTGTTTGACTCGTTTTTATTGACGGTTTGTCCAAGTGAGGCAGGGGAGAGTGGCTGCAATGGCTGACTGTCCCCCTAAATTCTACTTCTGGTATTGGCAGTATGGGGAAAATAAGAAATGATAAAAAGAAAAACAATGAATAATTTACTTGAAAAGCCACATACCATCACCTCTAATGGAAACAATATATACTATTTCAATAAGTCACTATGTTTCTGTTACGAAGGTATGATGCTAACTTTTAATTCTTGTATATTAAAAATATTTAATGCACTTAGTTTTTTTCCAACATTTATTTACTTTTTGAGAGAGAGAGAGAGAAAACGAGCAGGGGAGGGGCAGAGAGAGAGGGAGACACAGAATCTGAAGCAGCTCCAGGCTCCGCGGTGTCAGCACAGAGCCCGACGTGGGGCTTGAATACACAAACTGTGAGATCATGACCTGAGGCAAAGTCGCTCACTTAACCTCCTGAGCCACCCAGGTGCCCCTAATGTGCTTAGTTTTTAAAATGGCCTTGGCGAGGGTAACATTCTCTTCCCTGGCCCAGTCAGTATGCCTTACCTGGTCTTTTCCCAAGATGCAATTTTAAATATGGCCATTGTGTGGGGCTCCAGGGTGGCTCAGTCGGTGAGGCCTCCAACTCTTGATTTCCACTCAGGTCATGATCCTGCAGTGTGTGGGTTCGAGCCCCACATTGGGTTCTGCACTGACAGTGTGGAGCCTGCTTGGGATTCTCTCTCTCCTTCTCTCTCTGCCCCTCTCCCACTCGTACTGTCTCTTTCTCTCAAAACAAATAAATACGCTTTATTTAATAAATAAATAAATGCCACCACTGTGTACACACATCCAGTCCCTGACTGCTGCTCTGGTGAGAAAATTCCAGGAGCTCATGTCCCTGCCGTCAGCCATGGGAAACCGGTTCCCTGGTTGCTGCGGGGACATTCTCAGCACTCTGTGTCCTTGCCGTGGAAGAGGAAGGGACCCACCGCGTTGATGACACTGCAGAAAGCAGGCTCACCTCCTATCACACAGTTCTGCCCCCCTCCGTGTCTGCCCCCACCTTCGGCTTCTCTGTCACCCTCCAGGGAAGCCCTGGCCTCCTTGTAGGGCCATCTGCCCTGGGGTTGGGACGTCTGTCACTCGGGATCCAATCAGAAAGGCTTCACGGAGAGGATTTAATGTAAAGAAAGCATCACCACTGTCAAAAGACAAAGAAGAGAAACAGGCCTGAGAACAATAAGCAGATTGCAAAGGAGGCTGCCGCCCTCCGGGCCAGGAATGGAGACCGGAAGCCGTGCAGGAAGGTCTGCCTCCTGTTGCCGTCACCTGGGAAGACGCTGGTGCCTTCCAGAAGCGCCCCAAGGCAAAGACAGAGAAAACACGCTGCCTTCTTCCTTCCTCGGACCCCCTTCTCTCTGAGACTCCCAATGGCCAAACCAGTCCAAAGCTGTCGAGCCAGAAAAGAAAGGCCTGGAAATCTCTAGAATTCTTGGAGATTCAGGAGAAACTAGTCATATTTGGAAGAAATCTGCCATCTGGTTTGGGCTTGAGAAACAAGAAATATAAGAAACGTGTGCATTGGGGAACGAATGGAACAAAGCAAGGCCAAGCGTGTGTATCTTTTCCGTGACTGGATTACACAGCCGCCACTGAGGCCACACCTGGGCTTTGTCACAAGGATGCACACTGACAGCAAGTTAATTCTCTTCTCATTTGATGCTCGTAACCTGCTGAGTTAACACAAACAAACACAACTTAGAGACTGCAGGTAGAGAATGCCTCTTTCAGAAAAGGGTCCCTCCCTGTCTCCCTTATTTTTTTAATTGTTTTTAATGTTTTGTTTATTTCTGAGAGAGAGATCGACAGCGTGAGCAGGGGAGGGTCAGAGAGAGAGGGAGACACAGAATCGGAAGCAGGCTCCAGGCTCTGAGCTGGCAGTCAGCACAGAGCCCGACGCGGGGCTCGAACCCACGAACAGTGAGATTATGACCTGAGCCGTAGTTGGCCGCCCAACTGACTGAGCCACCCAGGGGCCCCGACCCCCTGTCTCCCTTTGAAGACCCATAGCCCTAGGCCAAGTTTATTCTTCAGGGACAGGACTTCACTCAAGACAGCGGGAAGCAACCAACAGAGCCACACATTCTGGATGTTTCCTACCATTTATCCTCACCCTCCAGTCTCCATTGGCGCTAGGTTGTGTGTGGTCACAGGACAACAGACTACAGTTTCCCAGGCTGTAGGGGCTTGGCCCTCAGTTCTGACTCCCATCTCCCCACCCCCTGCCCACACCTAGATGTAGGCTTATTAGTTTCAGTCCTCACTTTTGAGTAAATGAAAACAAGCTTCGGGCAGTAAGACCTTCCCTGTATCATCGAAGAAGAAACGTGGAGCTGGGCAGTGCAGGTCTGACAAGGTGTGTCTGCTGTGTCCCCGGGCCGGACTCCCTGTGTCTTCCTGATGTGCCACACTTCCAGGGTGACTTGTCCACGTGACTGCAAGATCCTACAGCATCTCAAGGCACGTTATCTTTGTTCCAGTTTAAGAGCCTATGCTGGAAGCGACAGCTAGAGACATCTGCTTAAACTGGTTTGGCCCAAATGCGTGACATGATTATTCCCACTTGTAATGGGGTTTGGTATCAGAGAAGAATCGTGGGGGCAGAAAGAGAGGATACAAGAAGATCACAAAGTTGGGTTGTTTTTTTCTAAGACTTTATTATGAAAATGTTTCATCACGCACACTGGTTAGAAGAACAATACAGCGAAAACTCAGACACACACAATTGAATTGCGTAATTACCTAGGGTTATATTCTCTTTGTCACTTACTTATCCATCGTATACCCTCTATTATCCATTAACCCCTCCTGCTGTGTGCCCTTCCCTAATGAATAGTGATGTCGAATGTCTTTTCGTGAGCTTGCTGCCTATTTGCAAGTCTTCTTTGCAAACACCTAGAAAATGTGTGTCCATTCTCTTACTGGAGTGGAGCATTTTATTACTGACTTGTAGGTGTAATTCATATATTTCAGATATAAGCCCTTCTTTATTTATAGACACATGTTGGGTACTTGGGATTCAAAGACAAATAAAATGGATTACATCCCCTAAATAAAACAGGTTTTAAATCTATCGTTAAGTCAATTGATGATTCAGATTTCTTTTCCAAACATATCTTGAAAAACATTTTCTACCTTGACACCGAAGCCTTATCATGAAGTCATGAAACCCCAGCCTGGGACAGTGTATTTGTTTCTTAGGGTTTTTGTAACAAAGCACCACCGACTGAGTGGCTTAAACAACGGAAATGAATTGCCTCAGTTCTGGAGGCCAGAAAATCTGAAATTAAGGTGTTGGTAGGGCCATGATCCTCTTGAAGTTCTCCTAACTCCCAATATTCACTGACAACCTTGGGTATTTCTTGGCTTACAGACTCACCCCAGGCTTCGCCTTTGTGTTCACATGACATTCTCCGTGTGTGTGTTCATGTGTGCACATGCATAGTTTCCCGCTTTAGCAAGGTAGCCAGTTGTTTGGGAGTAGGACTCACTCACGCTAATGACCTCATCTCCACTGATTACATCTGCGCACCACCTATGTCCAAATAGTGTCGCACATACATATGCTGGATTTTCTTCAACAAAACAAGAGTCAAAGCTCATAGCAGAACATCGCGCTAAGTGATGAGTGTGTTCATGCAGATGCACCAATGTCAGTCAAGACCAGGGAACAAAACAGTAATAGTCCATGGACTAATTAATGTTTGAATAAATGGAAAAACTGAAAGAAAAAGAAATGTGGAGGTGGAAGGGGGTGGGAAACAGAGAAGAGAAGAGAACAAAGGGTATTTGGGGAAGACCGTTATCCTTATTACTCATTGTTTGCTAAAAACCTCTATCTCATGATTCCAGCTGAAATCCAGTGAGGAGCCAATGCACTTATTTATGGCATAAACTAGTCTCTACATTAAGATACCTCTTTATCCACAAGATTCTCCCAGGCAGGCCAGCTGTCAGGGATCCCACTGGGCTCTTAATGACTACTTTTGACAGGAAATCGGAGCCTTCCCTCTGAACTAACGCACAGGAGACTGGTTTTTATGACACATCCCAAACCAAACAGAAACAAAGAAATAACAATAAAAAATAATTATAATAAGAATGAAAAAAAAATAAGAGGCAAATGTGATCATCCTCTAAAGTATTTGAGCCTACAATTAATTTTTCTAAACAAAATCTCACAAGCAAACACCACACATCTGAACATTTGCTCGATCAGCTGGTTGGCAGAGACTGTTGGATGAACAACGAAGGCGGGCAAAAGGCCCTCCCCGCAGAGCGGGTGGAGACTCTGGGAGATTTGGAGCACTTTTGTCAGTCTCCAGATGACATGGCTTGTGCACTCGTGGGAGAAACGCGGGGGGAAAGGAACAGCTAGAGAGAGAAGACTGAGATACTGACACACGGAGAACAGAGTTCAAGGACAGTGTCCTTGCAGAGTGCAGAAGCCCGTGTGACCCTCCCTCTATGTCCTCACCCTGCAGAGGGTGTTCTTTCCCAGAAGCAGGGCCCCTGTCCTTACCGCAGGGGGAGGTCAGCGCTAGCGGTGCGCTGATGACTCACCCTTCATCCCGCCTCCCCCTACTTCTCAGGCTCAGAACAAAAGAGCACATGAAGCCTGCATATCGTTGCCTGTCAAAAAGCGTTTGATTTCTGTCTCTTTCTCCCCCAACCCTCTCCCGGACTAAGAGACTAAAGCACATGTGACTACAGTTCACAAGGGATGTTTTTTATACCACAATGAGATTCCCTCCTAGAGAACAAAGCTTGTTGCATAAAATACAGAGATATTTCCAGGTTGAAGAAGCAGACGGAAATACAAAGTAGTCTCTTCACTGGAGTCGGCATCACTAAGCATCTACCTGTCCCTGATACCTCCTAAAATTGCTCGCTGGGAGTTTTTTAAATTATGGAATACATTCAGTTTGTGGTTAAGAATTAAAGAACCCTTCCTCACTTCATTCATATGACATCAGCTTTATTCTCATATCAAAGCTGGTTAGACATTACAAGAAAAGCAAACCACAGACCAATAACTTGTGAATGCTGACCCAAACCACCTCCACAAAATGTTTTCGAACTGAACCTCTGATGATAAAGGTAGAAGTTAACAACAAAACAGAATAACTAGAAGGTCTCAAAAACAAAAACAAAAAAAGAAACAGTATAATCCTGAATACCTCAAAACTGAAAGAAGAAATCACAATGACTATTAAAAGAAATATTTTAATCTCAATTCTAATGATAATGTTGCATAGAAAAACTTTGTAGTATGCTGATAAAACAGTACTTGGAGAAAAATTTATAGCCCAAAATGTATGTGTTAGAAGAGCAGAATAACTTCCAGGCAATCCAATTTTCATCTGAAAAATCTAGAAAAACTAGGCAAATCAATAAAGTAAAAAGAAGAAACAGATCATAAAAATAGGAAATCACTGGAATAGAAAATAAACACAGATGGAGTAAATCAACAAAGCCAAAGTTGATTCTTTGAAAATATTAATTCAGCTTAAAAGCCACTGGCAGTACAGGTCAAGGGCAAAGACAGAGAAGACAAATTCCCAGTGTCAGGAATGAACAAGGAGGGATACATCATTACGGATCCCAAATACATAGGGATTCTACTTTTCCTATGTGTTAAGAATAACTTGACATTGGCTGTTCTCGGGTGAAGTAAGTAGTTTAATCATCTTAGGGCATCTTGTCTTCTTCTCTGGGTCACAGAAAGGCTGCCACAGCTCCAGGCATTACATCCTCAAAGAACCATGATCAAAGGCATTTAAAGGTACTGAGGCTTTCTCCTCACTTGCCCTTGTTATCAAAAGGAAAACCCTTCCCACAATGAAGCCCATAGACTTCCTCTTTTGGGTCATCAGTCCAAATTGAGGTTAGGTGCCCCTCGAACAGAGACTGTGAACAAGTCGCACGGTGTCGAAGATTCCTTCACTGTATTTGGAAATCATTCAGGGATTGAGACAAAGGGGAGTAATCACTTTTGGGTAGACAGCAATATTCTCTGTTAGATGTAGCCTTCTGCTCAGCTGCATGAGCAAATATACGTTTGCTTTGCAGAAGCTAGAACATGATGTCTGTTATTTGCGACTATGACTGTACAGGCTCAGACGAACTAGATTCTGCTCATTCGTTAGTATCTGTCCTTGGAGGTCAACATCATGAATGTACTAGCTACAAACCACTCACAGTCATTAAGTAAAAAAACAAATAAACAAACAAAAACAAAAACAAAAAAAACCCACACATCTGTCTTTCATTGCCAACCATTCCTATATCTCTGTTACTATAGTTTATGAATAATAAAATGGCATTTACTGTACAATATTTTATAATGCAAAGGTTCTTTTTTTACCCTGAATATAACAAGTATGTGAGTAAATAAAATACAGCTCCATTTAAGGAGATGCAGTTGCCTATACTGGACCAGACACTCTGCTCTGCAATGAATACATGGACCCCTGAGAGCTCCCACGTCCATAACATGCATAAAGTAATTGCAATTTACTGAGCGAGGTGGTATGTTGGAAGTACAGGGGGTTAAAAGAAAACAGGCAGGGATCCAAGAAGAATCAGAAAAATGCTCCTGGAAGAGACACACGGGGTAAAAATATACATCCTGATGGTTGACCATGTGTTTTTCTCGCTACAACTTCACCCAGATAGAAATAGACGCTGACTGATGTGGTGCGGCTCATTCTTAAACTGTACTGTCTGTTTTTGATGGAAGGCTATTGTGAGATGGCTACCCTAAACCGGGGGGTGCCCCAAATCTTGACGTTATGATTGAATCAGAAATGCGTTTGGATCCCCTGAATACCATACAGTTGTTTCCTAAACAAATCTGGTTAAAGAAAACATCAAAGGTATTTTTGAGAAAATAGAACTTGGGAAAATAAATTCAGTCCAGCTGACATGAAACTCTGCTCCTGTCAAACCAAACAGGATTTTAATGTTTCTTGCCTGTTAAGTATTAGCGAGGAATCTGTCCAAACAGTAAAAAATAAAATCCCACAGTCATTAAATCAAAGTAATTAGGACTTCAGTGATGGGTGAAAGTGGAATCAGATGTTCTCTCTTACTGGAAGCCATCCATCCACTGGGTATTTGAAAATCCATGACTTCAGATGGAGAGCTGGTTAGATAGTATGATAGAGGAGTTTTCTGTGTTATGCAGGGTACACTATATTTTTGTCTGTTTCACGTAGGGAGTGAATTATATAGCGAAATGAGAGGTTCAGAAGCCATGTGCCGATCTTTCTATTGCAACCTCGATAACTTAGCTGCGTTCACATAAGTCATCCCCAGATGTAGTATTTTCCTTGTACATTGTCGGTGTGGAATTCTTCAGTGTGGGACTCTGCGTATTTTACTCCCTCATGCCCGCTGTTTACTCTGCTGTGCATTGTAAATCACCTCCACCGAGGAGCAGAGAAAGACGGGAACAGAAGCGGCAGACGCAGATCCCTTGTGAATCAGAGGAGCACTAAATCCCGAGTTAATTGGTTGAATGGCTAGTGGCTCTCTCTGTTAATTTTAACGTCTCAAAATGTGCTTCTTCGCATCTATTTTTGATCCTGAGTTACACTGTGTATTGGAGACCATCCAGCAGGAATAAACTAATAAAACAGTAGGAAAAAAAGCCTCCAGAAACAACTCAATGATACTGGCCGCTTTGTTGTGTTACATATAGAAAGGAAAACCATAATTTTTCAATGATTAATAATATCTGGGGTTAATAGAGACATTAAGACACCTTGCATTCCTAAGTCTGATACAAATAAAAATAATGCTAATTGCAAACATGTATTGACCCATCACTGCATGTCAGGCAAAGTCTTTTTGCTTTCGGTGTGCCTTATTCCGTAATCCTCACAATGACCCCTGAGTATTAGGACTCCCTCTCCACGGATGAGGAAACTACAGCCTTGCTAACTCACCCAGGCGTCACCCAACATCACACATCTGCTAAAGGGGGTCTGAGATTCACACTCTTTGCTGCAGAACCACAAAGCCAGTCCTTTCGGCCAGTGTCTTCCACCACCTCCTAACTTAGAAACAAGACAGGTCAGAAAACTTTGTCTGATGATACAGTTGTAGGATGATGGGATCGACAGCCATTTGCATCCTTTCATTTCAAACTGTTATGCCCCCCTTTGAAAAATTCCCATTTCCATCAAAAATTTACCTCCTAGGCCTGAATAATGAGGATGGACTTCCACAGCCCACCAAGGTTTTGGAGGACAGAGCATTCCGCAAGTGGGAACAATGAAGACCCCATGGGGAGCCGGCGCCATACTCTCATCATCGCGACCTGCTGCCCTTTCCACTGTCCCTGACGCTGTCTCCGTGGCGCAGGCACGGCAGCCAGTGAGCCGCAGACAGTACAGTTGTTTTTCTTTTCTTCTTACTCCGCTGTCCCAAGTCCATGATCAGGGTGGTGGTGGTGAAGATTTATGGACATCGGCAGGGCACTCATGACACAGGACACCAAATTACATTGTTCTCGCTTAAAATTTCCATCATACTGTTTTCCTGTGAGTAGTAGAACACTGCCTTGAAGAGCCCCCTGACCCACCAGCACGTGTCACCTGGAAGGGAGATTTTGTTAGCCTGTCCCTCCTGATACCCTCAGGAAGACGCCGGAGGGAGAGAAGGCCTCGTAAAGAATGAGCGCTCTGGGTAATACTTGCTATCCCATTTGGTTTGCTCAGCAATCCTGGATGATGTATATTAATATTTCTGTCTTGCACATTAGAAAGCGAGTCACGGTATGTCCATGTTCCTTGCTCAAAGCCACAGACTTTGAAGGTGTCAGAATCTGAAGTCAAAGCAAGGCTCCTACCTGCCTTGACAGAAGACAGAATTCTCTGGGAAGAAGAGACCCACAGGCCGACCACACGAAGCTTGGGCATTGTGTCCAGGGTGGTCTGGGGTAAGTGTGTAGCTCTAGGTACTTTTATTTCTCTCGCTGGAACATCGCCATAACTAAAAGAGGAATTCCTCACACCTCAGTTGGCTAGATGAGAATGAAGCAAGCTAAGAGAACATGCTCGCTGGTAACGCAAGGAACTTGGGATGCCAAAGTCACAATAAAGAAAAAATAGGGAAGCTGAAGAGTCTGCAAACATTTGGCACCAAGGTAAAGAGCCCAACTTACTGCACCAGCCCTCCATGCTGTCCCTGTTTAAAAATCGTGGTTCCAGGGGCGCCTTGGTGGCTTAGTCGGTTGAGCGTCCAACTTTCGCTTGGGTCATGTTCTCGCGGTTCGTGGGTTCGAGCCCCGCATCGGGCTCTGTGCTGACTGCCAGCTCAGAGCCTGGAGCCTGTTTCAGTCTGTGACTCCCTCTCTCTCTGACCCTCCCCTGCTCACACTGTCTCTCTCTCTATCTCCTAGAAATAAGTAAAACATTAAAAAAAAAATCGTGGTTCCAACTCATCACGACAATGTTTAAAAGGAGAGAAATATGTGTAACGAACTCTGAAATTATCTTCATAAAAATCGTCCAAAAGTTTTCAAGGCTCAGATTTCTGCCGCCTGAGATACTTTCTGTATGTAAATAATCTGCTTACCAAATGATATTGGACATATTGGTGAGCAGTAGATTAATAAGCAGAATTCATATGTGGAAAAGAGAAACGGAAAGCTTTTCCCCTTTACTGCTCTTTCTACTGAATTGTCTCCATCCAAAATTTTCTTCCACAGTTTCAGCCTGCAGTGCCATTTGGAAAATGGAATTTAATTATGAAGAATATAATCAACTATATTAGGGACTCATCGGGAACACAACCATTTGTACAAATCCCATGTTCTATTGACTCTCGCTTATTAAAAATGAAATTATCTCAAAATACACACAAGAAATGACACAATGGACGTGAACTTCCCTCCCCAGAATATAAATACTAATGTGAATATTTTAAGCTATTGCTTGACGTTTTTTTGTATGAGAGCAACATGATGCTTTCACTATAGCCATAGTCTCTTACATTGCTGTTATTATTATTTAAACTCCAAGAGCCAGTGGTTTCTTTAGTTGTTCCATTGTTATTATTAACACTAGTTACTTATTTACCATTCAGAGTTTTAGCCCTCCAGATTGTGTCGTGGAAGCCCAGTGGCAGAATAAATCATTGGCTTTCAAATTGTTTAGTGGGAATTGAAGCCGGTAACATTTATTGCAACACTATAGTGAGAACCATGCACTCGATGAGTAGACAGAATGGTCACGTATGGAATATGGGATTAAGGGCAGGAGCGAAGCCGTTCCTACCCAAAACTCAGATTCTAGGCAGGGGGTTATTTCTGAAAGCCCAGAGGCTGCGTGAAGGGCAGTTTGTTACAAGGGATCCAAGCCGAAGTCCTGGAGGGCAGCTGAAGTCAAGGGACTAAACAGCTATCTTAAAAGGAAGATGGGGATTTTAAAAGAAAATCGAAATCTGGAATAAGATATGGATGGAAATTGACCTAACCATTGCACGTTAGTCAGTACACACTGTTCCTTCTGGCTTAGATATTAAATCACTGTTACGAAGTGACAAGGTAAATGTGGGAATGAGAACGGAATTTTAGCTCAGAGAGGGTCCTTCTGGGCGCTTTCCAGGAAAGCATTATGACACATTACAAGTGAGAGAAGTTGTGTGATTCCTTTGGGATTATTTCCACTTTCAATAACCCTCAATTCCCTTACCTGCATAAAACGGAAATCAAAAGAACTACAGGACAATGTACTTGCAAAAAATAAATAGATAATGGGGCACCTGGGTGGCTCAGTTGGGTAAGCATTTGACTTCAGCTCAGGTCATGATCTCATGATTGGTGGGTTTGAGCCCCACATTGGGCTGTATGCTGACAGCTGGGAGCCTGGAGCCTGCTTCGGATTCTGTGTCTCCCTCTCTCTTTCTGCCCCTCCCCATTCATACTCTGTCTCCCTGTCTCTTAAAAATAAACATTAAATAGATAGATAGATAGATAGATAGATAGATAGATAGATAGATAGGGAGAGAGAGAGAGAGAGATAGACAGACAGACAGACAGATAGATAGATAGACAGATAGATAGACAGATAGAAAGATAATGAAGTCATACAGTAGCTGAAACAGGTACAGGCTTCCTTTAGAATTTCCCACCTTCCAAAGAACCCGTTTCTGCACCGAACCTCCGGCACTTACATGTTGGGAGATGTGGAGAAAGAATGCGTTGGTGAACTCATTACCTTGGAGTTGACCTCCTTGGATTCTTGGGTTTCTATCTTGCAATACATGTCTGTTCTTAGTGGTGACAGGATTGATTAGTGCCCAAGTCCTAGGTTATGCCAAATGTGGACCAAATGAACACGGAAAGACAGAAGGAGCAGATCCCAGCGTCCTGGCTGCATGGCCCCTGACTTCTGTGTCTTTTGCTGTCCCCACTGCCTGTGTTTTGCTCTGCAGGAGACTTGTGTGCCTAAAGTCCCCTAAACAAGAACGGCTTTATCCTCTCAGATAAATCATAAAGCCACAGTCTTGTGGCCTGAGGTTCCTGGATTGTGAAGTCATAAGGCAAAAACACAACGTGCAACATGGGGCTTTTCGGGTATGATCTTGACTGTAGTTGCCCGTATGATGGTCTATGTACTTTCCCGACACAAACCAAGGATTAAAGACCTTTGGGCACCTGGTTTTGATTCAGAAAACAGAGAAGTTGCTTCCTCAAAGGCTACCCCAGGGCTGTTCCCAGCATCTTGCCTGACACACAGACCTTTGGGTGGTTAATGGGGCAAATTCTCTTCTGCTCTATGTTGTATATATTTTATTAGTGCGGTCGGTTAAGTGTTGAAAAAGCAAAGCATAATTAAGTCTTCTATTAAGTCCCCTAAGTACTTTATTTTACCTAATGCAGCATCATCATTAATAATATATCATTTCTACTGTTTGCCTAGGATGTACAAAAGACAGTAATAATGCATACGCACGGATGTGGAAACGAAGGTGCCTGGATTCTAATCTTTTTTCTGTTTCCTGTAACTATGGGAGCAGGGGACATTATTTCAGATGAGTCCCGTTTTGTTCATCTCCAAGCTGGGCACACAGAATTCCTGCTTCATTCATTTTGTAACTTGCTTCAGCGCTCCCTCTCGTGTGGGGACCTGTTCACGACCTCAGTCCCTGCCTGTCTGGAAATGGTATTCTATCGAAGGATGACAGGCAATAAAAGATAATCAGAAAAAAAATACATTCTAGAATTATGTGGAAAGGTAAGTGCTATCAAAAATAAAACAGAGTGGGGGAGCCTGGGTGGCTCAGTCTGTTAAGCATTTGACTCTTGGTCATGATCTTACAGTTCGTGAGTTCGAGCCCCATATTGGGCTCTGTGCTGACAGTGAGGAGCCTGCTTGGGATTCTCTCTCTCCTTCTCTTGCTACCTCGCCCATGTACATTCTCACTCTCTCTTATAGATAAAGAGCCTAAGGGATAGAAATAACTGAAGCTAGTAAGTGATAGAAGTAGTCAAACCCGGTTTTACATTCAGGCCCTCTGTCTTAGCCACACCTCGACAAGGACTCTTTTCTATTTCTCTTGATTCTGACTTCTGTCTAAGAGTGTATTTTGCAGGATATATATTTGTATTAATTTTCTCAGCTCTGTTCAGTGTGAGAGTGGCTAACTAGCTCTCCCTGACACAGAGACCCATTGAGCACCCCATCTCTCTGATTTCCTTATACAGTACTCAGAGCAGGGTATTCCCATCATAGACACCTGAGTAATTTGTGGATTAATTTCAATGCAGTTTTGAGTCATTCTTTAGAAATGTGGAAGGTTTTCCGTACTAGGGGTGTAACTTTCTCTCTTTGTACTGTGATCCCTTTCTCCAGAAATACTCCAAGCATCTTAACCAAGAGCCAGTAAGTACATGCCTGAAAGATTTCTACTTTTATTTTGTGAAGAGGGCTTCAGTTCATTACCAGACCGTAAACAATGGACAGAAACAGACTGAAAGCAGATATTCACTACCACTTTAATTAGGCTGTGCTACTTGAGGATTCTCTTCAAAATAATAGTCTTACTATAACAAGGGAATATTGGCAATGCTTACAGTCAGACCTGGCCCTTAATTGAACCAACATATGTATTTAGAAATATGTGGGGTGCCTGGGAGGCTCAGTGGGGCACCTGGTTGGATCAGTCGGTTGAGGGTCCCACTTCGGCTCAGGTCATGATCTCACAGTACATGGGATAGAGCCCCGCATCAGGCTCTGTGCTGACAGCTCGGAGCCTGGAGCCTGCTTCAGATTCTGTGTCTCCTGCCCACCCCCCACCACTCGTGTTCTCTCAGAAATGGGTGAGCATTAAAAAAAATGTTTTAAAGAAATGTGAGCAGAGCCCTAAGCACCAGGATGTGGGGTGGCTGAGCTGAGGCAGGAGGCCCATGAGATTGTGGATGGGGCACCGAGCTACTGCCCAGGGGGCCAGGGGCTGCTGGGGCCATGGAGGTGCTCCAACTAAAGCTTACACCAGAGAATATGTTACATAAAAATCACAAAACACTGTAAACTTCTACTTTATGGAATAACCTATCACCCTCTTCATAATACCGTCCTAACTAATGATAAGGAATGAGTGAAGAAAAACGAGTCATTGATATTTAGAAAAATGGTAGGCAGTGATCATTTTACGTTACTTCTAGTTTATTTATTTTGAGAGAGAGAAAGAGAGAGAGAACATAAGGTAGGGGCAGAGAGAGAAAGAGAATCCCAAATAGTCTCTGTGCTGTCTATGTAGAGCCCAACGTGGGGCTCAAACTCATGAACTGTGAGATCATGACCTAAGCTGAAATCAGGAGTCAGACACTCAACTGCCTGAGCCACCCAGACGCCTTCAGACTACATTTTTAAGCATGGAACAGGAGGACCTCCCTGGCCAGTACAGATAGTAGAACTATCAGAGACATATGGAGCCATCCTAGGACAATGGTAGAAGGGGGAAGATGTCCTTACAGGCCACAAATTGCAGGGTCCAGTTGTGTAAATGTACTTCACACTATTTGGAGGATGTATGTGTAGGTCTGAAGGTGTACCCATGGTACTGCACACTCCCCAGTGCCAATTATTGGTGCCCAGTCTGTGCAAAGGAGATGGTCAACAGGGTGGAGTCGTTGGAGCACCCCCAGATGTGCTTGCATTGGTTCCTCATGACTGGACGGCTGGCTTTGAGGGGACGGCTGGCTTTGAGGGGTACACACAGTTGAAGAAACGCAGTCCTCCAGAATGATTCTGAATTCCCAAAGATTCCAGTTCTCTACTTTAGCGCACAGACTATTTTTATGGGCAGAAGTCAACATTCAGAGTTGAAACCATGTTGGGGCACCTGGGTGGCTCGGTCAGTTAAGTGTCTGACTTTAGCTCAAGTCACGATCTCACTGCTCGTGGGTTTGAGCCCCGTGATGGGTTCTGTGCTGACAGCTCAGAGCCTGGAGCCTGCTTCAGATTCTCTCTATCTCTCTCTGTTGCTCTTTCTCTGTCTCTCTGTCTCTCAAAAACAAATAAATATTAAAAAAAATAATAATAATAAAAACAGAGTTGAAATTGTAGGAAAACAAATGACAAAGGTCCTCTCTGTGACCAAACGCTGGCCAGGCTCCTCGGAACCCCCTTCTTGGCCAGCGCACGTGCACTCCCCCTAGACTATTCAGGACAACCGGGCATCAAAAAACACTGTTGCTAATGGATTATAACCCATTGGATAAAACAGGAAAACCCAAGTCCCTACTGATCGCCTAGGAGACACCACCTCCACCACGTGATCAGAGGTAACCTCACAAGCAAAGGGTCAAGCCAAAGCCACATGTGGCCACTTAGGATGCAATGAGCACAGAGACACTTCTGTGGTTTTCTTGCCCAAGACGAAGAGTGTGGTTGTAATCGTGAGTGAACAGCAGGCAATTCAAAACTGTGGGCCATTCTACAAAATGACAAACCCGGTCTCTAAAAGTGCCAAGTTCATGAAAGTCATGGAAAAGACTGAGGAGCTGTTTTAGGTTGTAGGAAATGAAGGAGAAATTGCAACAGCAATGCCCAGCTCTGAAATAGATCCCTTTCTGTAAAGGACACTCGTCAAAGCTGGAGATGTTTCTTGGGCCGTGATTTGGGGATTACAGCATGGTCGTGCAGGAAAATAGGCTTGTTTGCACAAAAAGTACACAGATGTGGGGGTGCCTGGGTGGCTCAGTCAGTTGGGCGTTAGACTTCAGCTCAGGTCATGATCTCACAGTTTGTGGGTTCGAGCCCCACGTCGGGCTCTGTGCTGACAGAGCTTGGAGCCTGTTTCGGATTCTGTGTCTCTCTCTTTCTCTGACCCTCCCCTGTTCACGCTCTCTCTCTCTCTCTCTCTCTCTCAGAACTAAATAAAAAAAAAATTTTTTTAAAGTACACGGATGTGCTCATGTCACAATTTACCCTCAACAAGTTTCTAAGTTTTTTCACCTTGTAATTTTTCTGGAAGTTTGAAAGTGATTCAAAATGGGTGGAATGATGCATAGAAACAAAACAGTGTTGACGCTCTGGGTTGACTGTGCCCAGAAGAAACTTCATTGCTCTTTTGATCAACGTAATTCAAAGACATAATAGTTACTTACTAAAACTTCACCAAACTGATAAAGGAATCAGTGAATAAAGGAATGATTAACACATAGTTTATGTATTTCAAGTTTACAAAATTGCCTTCCAAATACTTCTGACTTGCATTCTTTTAAAATCTTGTCAGCATTGGAAACTATTTACATGTGATTAAAACCAAATTTCCCCACTGTGTTTATGAAGTTTTCTGGCATACTCTTACATAAACAGTATGACTTAGTATAAATTCAGCTTGAGGCAACAGAAATCCAAGTCAATTAGTTAACCACATCGACTTTTATTCTCTCTCAGAACAAGAAATCCAAAGGCAAGAAGGATGCCGAGTTGACTGAATCAGTGATGCTTCAACACAATCAGGGTCCCAGAATATGTCCTTCTTGCCACAGACTTCCCTTCAGCAGGCTGGGCTTTGTCCTGACCCTGTTCTCCGACAGTTGCCACAGCTCCGAGCATCTCCTCTCCCAACAGTCACAGATGCGCTTCCCCAAAGGAAAATTCCCTCCCCACAGTCCTTTATAAGGGTAAAGAAACATTTTCTCAGAAGTGATCTCAGGCTTGTCTACTCAGGCCTCAGAATTATCATAAGCTTTGGTCTCAGCCAAGCACTGGCAAGAGAGCACCACCATATTGGCTTAAAACAATCAAAATTGGCATCTTAAGACTGGTGATAGAGGGGGAGGGGGACAAGGGTCCCTTTCCCTGGTTACATGACCATATTAAAGGTGGATATTTAAAAAAAAAATTGTTCTTCTAGCAAAATATAATGGAATGGCAGCAACGTATTTGAATAGATAAGCAAACTCTTTGCAACGATGAGTAAACAGCAATGGTAAACAAGAGAAGACTGATGTACCAGGACAGCAAATAATCCCAAGGTCTAGAAAGATTATAATGCAACATAAATCAACACAAAACAGTTTCGTATGTTTGTACTAATATGTTATTTATATAGCATTAACTTACATATAAACTGTGTCCATTGTAATAGAGATATTAAACCAATTGTGCTCTCTGGCATCACATAAGAATTCAAACTGATACCACAAATCTATTAAGTTGGTCGTGGGATTAAGCCTGCTTCGCTAAGAGACGACATTATATAGAAACACATCACTTGAGGTCAAATTCATTATTTTTTTTTCTTGATCTCATTGTGCACCAAATACTTCGTTTCCCTGAGTACATAGAGCCAAAGGAACATCAAAGTTACTTTCAATATGATAGAATTGGAGAAAACAAATTAGATCCAACTGACTCCATCTAGCCCTGTCAAATAGGACAGAATTTTAATGTTTCTTTTCTGCTACATATTAGTGAGGAATCTGTCTGATCAGTAAAAAATAAAATCCCACAGCTATTATATCAAAGTAATTAGAACCTCAGTGATGGGTAAAAGTGGAATCAGATGTCTTTTCTGAAAGTAATTATGTGGCTAGAGTATGTTTTTATAAATCTGGTGCACGGGTTTGTAAATTTATTAAAAGAAGTGTTTATTCTTATAATGAAGTCTGTCAAGTCAGATTTACTGGAGTTTGATGCAAGATAATCATATCACTTTCACAGGAGTTTGACACTGAATGTAGAGAGAGGAGACCACAGGACAGCACTAGTGAGAATGTCCGAGCCCATCCCTGAGGTTGGCCCACCGACCTGGCATCCTTCACCCCTGCACAAACGGCCCATGAGTCAGCCTTGACTTTGGGTGCACGGTTCAGCCTGACCGCTAATGCTGCCGGGTAATTACATACTCCGCTTATGAATACACCACTGGAATTTTCTAGACATATCACTTAGGAGTTGGAAGAAAGGTTTTTTGTTTTTGTTTCTGTTTCCAAATTTTCAGAAGAGTTTTGTGTGGACAAGAATGAAGAGTTGCGAGTCACGTGATAAAGTCCACGTCCAATCAACTTTTCCCACCGACTCCAGTTAACACGATAGAAGCATGTTGCTAGATTGATAACTGCCAGCTTCAGGACACTGTATTAAGCGCATTAACATTAATTACAGAGTCAATTCTGCCAAAAGATTGTGCGTGTAGAGTCTTTAAACATGTGCCGCCACACTCTGAAAGGAGCAATAGAGGTCATGGAAAGATCCCGTGTCTGCATGTTGAAAATGACTCCTTTGCGTGTGTGCAGAGTAAACACTAGTTTCAGTTAAATTGACCACTCTGCTTCCTTGGTGATTTTCAGAGATTCATTCATGGCTTACCCGTAGGGAGTAAGCCGATCATTAGCTGCATTATTTCTACGTTTACAGGTGTTCAGCTGATCTCACCAGCTCAACAACGTGCAGGGATATTTGGGCAAAATAAACCCATGCATCACCAGCACCAAGGACCTCTGTTGAGAATCCATGGTCATCATTTCCAGAAATCCAAAACCAAGGTTATAAATTCCCTCCTCCATCCTTGTTAGGATCCAGGTAATTTTCCTTCACGTGGTTATTAGGCAACTTTTTAGATCAACTTCCAGTGGTGCTAATGAGCCCTGAAGGAAATCTTTGAAGGCCATTCAAGTTTTGTAGCACCTTTGAAATTTAGTTTTAGCCCAAGGCAAATGGGGGGGGGTGTGCTGGGCTGGGGAGGGGAGGTAAACATACTTTAATGAGTTAAATGTTTTACAACAGAATGACCTTAAGTGATTATGCTCCCACAGAGATTAACTCTACAAATACATACGCATGTGTGTATAAACTGATGATATGTGTGCACACACATGTACATATAGAATGGAGGTACAGTTTATCATAAACTTGAAAAATTTTTTAAATATTTCCAATGTTACCTGAGTGAGTAAACTTTCGATCCTCCAAATGAGCTCTACGAGTCTTCCCTGTACCAGATGCTGGGTTCTAAAATAGTATTTCCCCTGAAAAATGAGAAGCTGCTAAAATGTTATCATTCATCTAAAGAAATAACATTCTCAACAAATGTTAGAATATGAAATCGTACATGATGTTCCATAACAAAGAATTTTCAAATTAATCTCTGCAGGAAAAAAAAAATGCGATTTGCAGAAGAAGAATAAAAATATGTACATGAATCACTGATATTTTGTTACATAATCTGTTAACAAAACTTCTGTCTGTTTAAAAAAGAAATACTGTTTGGTAGTCAGTGGCTGATGGAGCACATTTCCAGGACTTCTGCATCATCCTTTAGAAATATTCTCCATGTCCTCCAGACCCCTGAACAGTGACCCGCTAATTCTTTCTAAGACAGACATTTCCAATTATATTCAGGATTTCACCCTCCGGAGTTTCCCTGCTCCTCACATAATTGTTAGCAGTGGTGATGGATACGAGGGAAATGAAAGATACAAACAGATATAAAGGCTGAGCACCTCCTCTGTGCTGTGAAGATCTTATGGAATTAACTAAATCCTACAAAATCTCTGTCTCTCTTTAAAAGGTATTATTTGCTATTCCTATCTAGTGTATTCATGTATATGAAGCCCTTTAAAGAAAGTGATTAGCCATCAAGCCATCATCTGCATCCCATTTTGGTTAAAACCCACTGAGCATCTATCTGCGTGCCCTACAACCAACCTCTCAGCACCAGCACATAACTACCCTCCGAAGTAGCCTCTGCCCTTCCCATCTAACAGATAAGATCAGCACTGGAGTCTCAGAGAACCTTGGGCCTTTGTCCTAAAGAAACACAATGTGTCCATCCAGCTGTAACTGATTCTATTTCTGTTCCTTTCAAGCCACAACCCTGAACCCCTTCCATTCTGACACATCGTCTACTGCTTCCAACTTTGGTCTTTAGTAATAATACAGTCGCTTATTTTGACACAACAGCAGCCTACCTTGGAAAGGAGCATAACTCTTCCTGCGAATGTTGCCGTGTACCTCCAAACAGTAAGGCATTGAACCCTGCGTGTCTAATAATTCACAAACGCTGAGTCCTGAAATGTGTTTGTGAATATACATGGATGCGTATATGGAAGCAGGAAGAGAGCGAGAAATCAAGGGAGAGGGGCGTTCTGACCAACACAGTCTCCATTGTCTTCATTTAAAAATCCTACGCCCTTCCCGTTGGTCTGCAACCGCACCTGTTAATTCCCTGACCACTGAAAGATGAAAAGATATAAATCAAGTAATAGGTTGTTTGATCATTGCCGATACTTCCGTTGTTATCATTAGTGGTCTCTCTCCGATGGAGAGCCAGGAGAGGGGAAATACCATCACGGAAAGAGGGACAGAGGACTTCATATGTCAACTTCACCCCCACTGTCTACAAAGCATCAGACAGTGGGCCTCCTGAACGGCCAGGTTCTGTGAATAGATTATAATAAGCAACAAGCTCCTCATACTCCACAGGGGCGATTTTCTTTTTAATGGAGATCTGATCACTTAAAACTCCACACCACCTACAAGCTAGTGTCCAAACTCCTCAGCCTGATGGGTCAGACTGCTTGCAGTCCTGCCCAGACCTCCCTTTATAGTCCCTTTACTGAACTAGGTGCTGCCCCTGTAATGCTGAGTGTTCCTTCACCCCGGAACACACGAGCCCACGTTCGCCACCCTTCGCCATGTCCAGGCGCTGCCCCACCCTGATTATCCGGTTGGCACCACCAAGTCATCTTCCGGAGCTGGCTTCCACGTGGGCAGAGCCTGCTTCATGCCCTAAACCATACGTTCCGTGGGGCGACTGGTGCTCAGTTAAACCATATTTCCATGCAGGTACTGGTGCTCAGTATTTATGCTTAGTAGTCATTCCAAAAATATTTCAAAGAAAGTATTGGAGCATTTAAAGTTGGGATAGAAACTTTTTACTAGATAATTTACAATTTTAGTTTCCTGACAATGAATATAATCGCTACCCCAAATGTCAACACCGCCTCCAACATGGAAGGAGTGTAATATAATAAAACGAACCTCCAGTTTCATCGTTTCAAATAAGCGGTCGTCAGGACATCTGAAAATTTCCCAAGAACATTCTTTCCTTCTTTCCTTTCTTTCTACCTTCTCAGTCCTCGCGTACTATTTCAGTCACGGCCACTTTGGGGGCCCCGCAGATCACCTCCCACAAGCCACGTAGACTTCGCCCAAAATTCCGTCAAGGGGAAAACTACTCAGAATCTTCAACAAGGAGCACAGGGCGTTTGCCCCCCGTCCTTTCCAAACCCCACCCATCAGTCTTCCTGTCTGCTTGTCCTTTCTCTGCTGCGGCCCCCACGCTGGGATTTCAGGCCATTTCCTCCTCTATGAAAAACAAGAAACGCAACCCTCGCTGGCTGTGGTTACCACACTCACACCACACTCACACGCGGCAGCCCGTCAGATGACTGAGAACTGCAGAGGACTTTTCCGTTTGTTTGCAGAAGGTAGTGTGATCGTAAGGAAAATGTTTTCTTTCCTGATGCATAATTCATTTCTCCCTAACTTCTTCTTGTTTCTACTTTACCTCTGTCTTTTCTTCTCGCTGCAGTCTCACCTACACACCTTTATTCAGGAGGCACTGCCTCTAGCAACACATCAGCACTTATCATTGCTTTCGGCTGCTAGTCGGCTGGGCTAGCAACCAGCTCAAAAAATCGGTCAAATAAAATAAAAGACACGTAAGGAGAGCTGGAAGACTTCTCTTAGAAGTAAACTGCGTGTGTTTTAATCCACAAATGGGCTACACCAGCACACACACACACACACACACACACACACACACACACACACACTCCCTAACACTCCCTAGGGTTCTTGTTATAAATGATCAACCATGTTCTTGATAGATGTGCTGTTTTATTAATACTGTCTAGAATGACAGCTCAGAAAGCATGTTAGCTTATCAAATAAAAAACAAAGCATAGAGTGGAACTGTAAAGCAATGACTTAACCTCACGTAAGTTTTAGACTTAAAATTGGTATCACAGTCGCAAATGTCAGCGTGACGCTCCTCATCAGCAGCCCATGCGGCCTTCTCTCTGAGTTCTCGCTGTTCGCACACGGATTACCTCATCTGTTCTGTCGTCTAGGCAAATATTTGGCTCCTCATACTAAGTTAAAAGTTAACTACGTTGCAATGCTCCTAAGAAAACGACAAATTAGGAAATAATGAGAGTCGTCTCAGAACACAAGGCATCCGGGGAGGTTAACCATTAAAAGGGTCTGTCGGACCAGAAGAGAAAATCTTTAAATAAATGGTTCTCAGCTTTACAGCCCAGAAAGTTTGTTCGGGGCGCTTGTTACTCCTCCTTCCTGGGAACTGGATTCTCTGGCTCCCCGAGGCGTGGAGGGGCACAAGCCTGCGTTTTCACAGTCAACCCAGGAGGTTCTGAAGTAGGCGGTTAACAGCACGCCGGAGCACAGGACCTCGGCGAAGCTTCTGGCTACTGTGGGGCACCAGGAGTGCGTCTGCGTGCAAGATGAGGTGGGGTGGCGCAGCGGTGTGCCGCTAAGTGCTTAGCAACCGACTCTGGAGAAGAACCCCAACAGCACTGCGTGGCGCCTGTCGGTACAACGGCCACGCACAACTTCCCAGTAGTGGGGTGGCGTGGCTGAACCCGTGGCCGGGACACACACCTGCTCCCCTGAGCCGCTGCCGGGAAGATACACAGCTCGTGCACTGCAGACACCTGACTGGGGTGGTGGGTGTGTCCGGCAACTTCCGGCAAAGAGTCACTTGTTAAAGAACTCACCGATAGCTGAGCAGAGAAGGACTCTCATGTGTGTACACAGTGTGTTTTAAAGCACGTTCTATAAAGGAAGCAAAGCATTACTTTGTTTTCAGTCCTTGGTGACATGTCACACTTTTTTCTTTTCAGTAAAGGTATGTTCAGCCGCAGACCCTTAGTGTCGAAATCTGTCTGGTTTCTTGGATTTTCTTCTTCCTCTTAGAAGCACACAACTCTGGGTCACTCGTCTCAGCCCTGATCGCAATTCAGTGTTAGAAAAATTGTCCGGGGGCACCTGGGTGGCTCACTCGGTTGAACATCCCATTGTTGATTTTGACTCAAGTCATGATCCCAGGGTCGTGGGATGGAGCCCATGTTGGGTTCTGTGCTGAGCATGGAGCCTGCTCAAGCTTCTCTCTCTCACTTTACCCCTCTCCCCTGCTTGCTTTCATGCTCGCTCGCTCTCTCTCCCTCTCATTCTCTAAAAGGAAAGGAGAGGAGAGAGAGGAAGAGAAGAGAGAAAAGGGAAAGGGAGGGAAGAGAAGGGAGGGGGAGGAGAGGAAAGGGAAGGAGAAAGGAGAGGAAGGGAAGGGAAGGGAAGAGATGATAAGATAAGACCGTCTGAAACTTGGAAATAAGTAACAGAGATCACCAGGTAGTTTTTCAATGTGGCACTTGATACATATATACATCCACATGCATCCTGTATGTATGACACGGAGGCATAAAGGCACATTGATACACACATATAGGGACAGTATCTGCTATGCATATATATTCCCATCTGTTGTCCTCATGGTCCAGAAGTATCAGAAACTCAGTAGGAAGCACAGCCTGGATGCAACTATAGTTGCTGCCTAGAGTAAACTAAGTTCCTAAAATACAAAGCAGGAATTTAATAAACTATACTTTGAGTTGTTAGGTAGCATGACCAGATGACATTCTCTGCTGGATTTTTCACTACATCCTAGCATTCTTGAGCCATGGATCACCTTAATATCCACCTACACCCACCCATTCCTTCTCCCTCCTGACCAAATTCTCCTTCTCTCACTTTGTCATTAAATTCCTTATACTTTTAGGTTTTAGCAGATAGGCCATATTTATGCTTTATCTATTGGTTCCTTAGCATTCCCTGCCTGTGCTAGAACTGAAGACACCAAGTATGATACGGCCTTCACTGTCACAGAGTTCATATGCTACATGGGAATGTGTGACATGTTACTGGCTGGGAGCCCAAGCAGAAGCTTCCAGAACCATGAGAAATGGATTTGTCTGTACATGGCCCCATCTCTGGTACTCTGTTACAGCATCCTAGAAGGACTAAGACAGTGACTAATCACATACACATAGAGTCTCATACTTTTGAGCATATGTAGTTATTCTCTCACACTCTAGCTAAAATACACCAAGACTCTTCTAATGAAAGTATCTCATTCATAAAGAAGTTGGGCTTTTATATACTAAGGAACAGGCAAATGTCACTCAGAAAATTGGGTCTCCGGGAATATGCAGGTTATCAAGGATATTCTGGTACTTTCCAAGCTTTGAAATTCCTAAAACATAGAATCCACAAATTCTCAAAAAATAAATAACTTTGCTTTCTTCCTTCCTAAATATGAATTCCATCTGCCTTTAGTTTACAATTTAACATGGTCATTTGATTTAAAATAGTTTCTAATATCTCCCCTTGTTAGGGGAGTGACCCGCCAGCCTTTCGTACTTTAACCGAGGGCTTTTGCTAATGTCCACATTTAATAGTAACGTCTTGCTCACAACCTACCATATAGGTTTTCACTGCTAAATGGCATACAAATTGCAGAATAAATCGATAAAACATCAAAATCAAAAAAACTGTGTTATCAGCAGAAGAACGTCCATGGCCCTCATAACAAACAGCAGCACAGTTGCAACAGCCTGCCGTAAGGACAAATCTTTTTATCTGGGTAACGTCCTTCAGGGGCCCAGGATGCTCTTCAGAGAAGAGCTCCAGCAATGCTGTGAGTCCCTGCGCTGTACATCACGATTCTGCCCCAAGGTGGGTGGAGACAGGGGCCGGGAAAGCTTCTGGCATGCAGACGCCCGACGCGGAGATGCTGATTGCTCCTCCTTCACATCCACTCACTAGACCTGCTTCTGTGTTTCTCCTAACGGAGGGGCCTGGAGAACGTGGTGCACACAGGGGACCAGAGACAGAAGGGGGCCACAGGTGGGCGAGCGCTCTGACGGCGAGGAGGCTCACTGCCCTTCTCTGGATGGCATTTTCTCTCTCCTCTCTTCTCTCTCTGAAATATGGATCAGAGACGTTAGTCTCCCCGTTCTTCTGCTGTTACCCAAAGGTGTGTCTTTGTTTCTCTTTTCTCCCTGAGTCCTGGATAGGTTTTAAGCTTTATTCCAAACTGCTCTTCAAACTCTGATATTAACTCTTCAAACTCTAAGACTCTTGTTCTCTAATCTGTCCATTTTCATAATACCACTTTTTTGTTTGTTTGTTTCTGGATAGACGTAACATCTTCTAGAATCTATGAACCTACGCATTTGGTAAATTGCTTTAAAAGCCCTCAGAGACATGCTCTTACACATGGAAAATCTCGGCTGCAGGACATTGAAGGATTATTGTATAAAGGAGAGTCAATACAGCTACAACCTCAGAATAGGGTTTTTATCAAAGAATCACCGCCAAGCAACGAAAACCCTGTCCCCTAACATGTGCATTCACTCCCTTACGGCACCCAGGCCCTGAGCTCCTACAGCCCCGTCCAGTCCTCCTGCCTTCTGAGCCCATGGACTGTCTTAAACCATGGTCCTTACACCCCCTTCTTCCTCATTTGCTCTCTTATCACTTGCCTTTTCTCAGAGTCCACATCCCCAAACCCAAAGACTAGTTTGACAAGAAAAACAACACTTTTGAATAAAGGAAATAGACTGAATGGCCAAAATTTTGTTTACTGAACATAAGAGGGAAAATGCCATCAAGCTTTGTCACACACCTTTGAGCTCAGAAATCAGAGACTGACTGGTGAGCAAAGTGTTCAACATGAGCATTTACTTCAAACCATCGTTGGCCAGCATCTTAGGTTTAGAGAAATGGTGTCGAGGGAAAGAGAACACGTGGTCAAGCAGCACTGACTGTCTTTTATTTCAATAAAGGAAGCGCAGGTCCATCTCAACACCCCTATCGATGCCGAAACCCCATTATGTGCGTGACCCACAGCTGCAGTCTTGATCACTACCCATTCTGCCATATTGAATGTTTAGCCATATTGAAATAAGCTGCTGGGGAACTTTAGAACTTGGGCCATGGAAATCCTAACGGACAAGTTGGGAAGAATTTTTACTCCGGCGTGTAAATGCTTACTTACTATTATTTCTCTTTCTCAGTCTTTTCCTCCCCCTCTTCTCCTCTCATTTATCATTCTGGTCTTGTTAATGTGAATCCTCTAATGGTGAAGTCAAATCTCTTGTAGTGGACCCTGGAAAAAGACTTATGAATAATTTCCAAGGTTTCCAGAAACAAATAGCTTGTAGAAATGTCTCAAAATGCTTTTAAATGTTTCCTTATGATTCCTTGATCATAAGACCCAAAGTTCTCTGCTCATGGGATACTATGTATGCGGAGCTAAAAATGTACCTCTCAATTGGTTTTTTTAACCTGAGGTGGCATCAAAATCCTCTTACTGTACAAAGAGAATTCTACTTTGATAAAAAGACAAAGTGTCCAGGAAAGCTGAGAATAAAGCCAACTTCTAATTCATCATCTCCTGAGGATTACTTTATATTTTCTGTTCTTATAATCTCTTAGTAGAGTTTACTTCTACGATATCGCATGTTTGTATGAGTTGGGCTTTAACCTTTTCCCCCCATCTCATATGGTACATTTGCCTATGGTTTGCAACTCAGTATTGGAATAACCACAGTGTCTTGTGTTTTCTATATAATTCCAAGATGGCAGTCAGTTGAGTGTCCTGAATTTAGTTCCAAAAGCACAAACCATGTCTTTCCACTGGAGCTGTGAGTCGGGTGTCCCGTTTAGGATTAGTACCATGGAAAACATGAACAATTTTTTGGCTCTTGGCCTGTCTGAGTTTGACTGTCTTTAGATACAGCTGACCTCAGTTGTCAAGCAGGGTAGATCCATTTTTCATGTCTGGACTCTGCGGTTTCCATGTTGGATTTATTCTCAGTCAGCTTTTACCATGCTCTGACCTCATCAAAATTAAAAACATCTGTTCTTTGAAAGATACTGTTCAGAAAATGAAAAACAATCCTCAGACTCTTAGAAAATGTTTGTAAATCACATTTCTCTGACAAAGGACATGTATCCATCATACATAGAGAATTCCCAGAACTCTGTAAGAAGAGAAATGTCAGCAGGGAAAAGGGCCAACATATTGGAACATACACTTCACAAAAGAAGATAAAGTGATTAGAAGTAAATATATGAAAAGATATATAGATAGTCATTCAGAAATCACAAATTAGAAAATATGTAATAGAACTATATGCTTATTAAAGAGGCAAAAATCAAAAGAAAAACAAAGAAATGGACAACGTGGATTCCTGCCAAGAAGACAGAAGGCCCAGAAGTGCTCTGCAGAACAATTTGAAACTTTCTTAAATAAACACGCACCTAGCACATGACCAGTCATTCCATTCTTTTTGGCTTGTTTGTTTTTACTCAAGATAAGTGAAAACATGTGATCGTGCAAAATGTCACATCCGTAGCACCTTTATCTGTAAAAGCTGAAAGCTGCAAACTGCCGAAATGTCCATTCGAAGGTGAAGTAAACAAATTGCAGTATAGCCGTGTGATTGATACTGCTCAGTAGTGAAAAGAATGATGATATACGCAAACATGTGAGTGACTCTCAAAACCATTAGAGTGGAGGAAGCCAGTCCTTCCTCCTGCCCAGAAAACAGTGCCTCCTCTTGACTCTATCTGTATATTCCTTCTAGATGCAAACTAGCCTGTGGGACAGAAGCATCTCAGCAGGTGCCTGAGAGCGGGACAGAGACTGGAAGGAGGGGGAGGGATGACAGAGGAGAAGAGAGGAGACAGATAAGCTCACTGTCCAGACTGCTGATAATGTCACTGCTGTATACAGGTGTCAGACCATCGAGTTTTACAGTGGAAGTATGCGCAGCTTATCACATATTAACTCAAGGAGGACTTTTAAATAACATATCAGTTTTTAAAAGTTAAACAATAGCGGTGCCTGGGCGGCTCAGTTGGTTGAGTGTCTGACTCTTGATTTCGGCTCAGGCCATCACCTCACGGTTGTGAGTTCAAGCCCTGCATCGGTCTCTGCACTGACAGTATGGAGCCTGATTGGGTTCTCTCTCTCCCTCTGCCCCTCCCCTGCTTGCATTCTCTGTTTCTCTCAAAATAAATAAATAAACTTAAATAACTAACCAAATACATAAATATATAAATAAATAAATAATAGACAGACCATATAAGGAAAGACACAAAACCAACATAACAGAAGATATTTACCATAAAGTATTTGGGAAAATACAAGACCAATCATACCAGTCACTTCTATCCATAAGTTTAAGGTCAATGGTCATCAGAACTAGCAGAGCCCTGGTCCAGACAAGTAAATACCCCCCCAGCATGTAATTGGAGTAGCAGGGATTTAAGATGAGATGTGTTGTTTCCAGGGCCCACGGACATACTCTTATTTAAGACCCACTAACCACTCTTGGTCACAGCTGCCATTTTGGTAAACTCAAGCCCAAGGCACTGGGAACGTATCTCCCTCTTCCATTCAGTAACTGGGTGCCCGGGTTAGGCAGGCACCACGTCTGTGACAACCCCATGGCCATCAAGGACCAGGGCTCCGAATCCCAGTATGGAAGTTTCTAAAATGTGCCCCTCGTCTTTGTGCTGTGAGGCGACCACAGGCACTGGTACCATGACCCAAGTTCTGTGGAGCTGAATGAAAGTACGAGGGAAGAGGCAGCTGGCTCAGTCGGTTAAGCAGCCGACTCTTAATTTTGGCTCAAGTCACCATCTCACAGTCTGCAGGACCGAGCCCTGCATCGGGCTCTGCACTGACAGCACGGAGCTTGCTTGGGATTCTCTCTCTTTCTCTTTCTCTCTCTCATTCTCCCTCTTTCTCTGCCCCTCCCCCTGTCCTCTCTCTCTCTCAAAATAAATAAACATAAACAAAAAGAAAGTACGAGAAGAAAACTTCCCAGATACCACACAAATTTCTTTTCTTATCTCTTGGTCAGAACTTGACTACGACGTCATACCCAATGACCAGGGACGTGGGCACACTGCCAGCCCAAATGGAATCAGCACCGAGATGAACAGCGCCCACCATCTCCCCCTCCCGCCGGCATCACCAACCGTGATTCTGGAGCTGGGCACGCTCTATTAGACAAGACGCATTTAGAAGAGCTTCTCGGGTAGTGCGTTGACATGCCTCCCACTCGCCTTCACCAGTCAAGAAACTCTGGGTTAGTAGGACGAAGATAACCTTAACAATGTTACAAGTGTGCGATCGGCATGGATGCAGCAACTGCAGCCAAGAAGGCTTGTTGGCAAAGGCTTTGTAAGCGTCTGAGCAAAGTGAGACATCGTCCTTCCCGCTCGGACCTTGAATGTGATCCTTAGTGAACCCGCGAATAAAGGGGTTAGATGTCTCTGATGATAGACCAGCCTCTGCCAGTGGTTTCATCTCTATCAGCAAAGCAACAGACCAGGATTCTACAATTGTGACAAAAGTGTTTTCAAAGTTGCACTTACGGAGGCAAAGACTTAGGTTGAATCGTGAAACTTGGCCTTCTCCATTCCTCTCGTTTGCTTTGGGAATTGGGTCGTCTGGCAATGTGTTCCTCATAATCTAACTTTTTGGGGCCCCTGGGTGGCTTAGTCAGTTGAGCGTCCGACTTTGGCTCAGGTCATGATCTCACAGCTGGTGAGTTCAAGCCCCACATCGGGCTCTGTGCTGACAGCTCGGAGCCTGGACCTGCTTTGGGTTCTGTGTCTCCCTCTCTCTCTCTTTCTCTGTCCCTCCCCCACTCGTGGTCTGTCTGTCTCTGTCTCAAAAATAAATAAATACAAAAAAAATTTTTTTGAATAATCTAACTTTAAAGGGGAAGGTGATAAATAAAATTAAAATTGTAAGGTGTTTCCCTTCCTAATGAGTCATTTGAAAGAAAAAGTGCTCATGTGCTGATTCTAACAGGAGCAAAGTCACAATTCAACCTGATCAACAAATAGGTGGTTTTTTAAATGGTGCACTCAGAACCATCTCGCTTAAAATGTGCCTGGTCACAGTAAAGTCTTTTTATGGTTGTTGTTTTTTTTTTTCAGATTTTCTCTTGTACAACTTAAATTTTAAATCTTCAGAGGCATCAAGAATCAGAAAGAAATAATTGGACACATTATATTACCTGGGAACTGAAATATTATAACGAGTGATAATGTTGCAAAGAAAATGTTAGATTTATTTTCATGTTACCTTCTCCTGCAAAGCTTCTCATTTCCCTGACCAATTCCAAGTGTATAATTTGGGGGAGATAGGTTCTCTTTTTCCTAGAAAAGAGAAAAGCTAGGCCAAGCATTAAGCAAAGTAACTTACAAAAGTCTTACGTTAATTAGAATACATTTGCTGCATTATTGATAGAAAGATTCCACTTCATATGTGAGCTTGGATTTTTACAGAAGTCTTGCCTTTGCTTTGTAACATAAATTTTGAGTCTTGTCCTGGGTTTGGAAACTTAGAAACGATGTGCTAGCTTTTCTGTTTGGAGCGTGACCCCCTCCTTCCATCTGCCTAGAAGATCTTCATCGATCCTTCAAAACCTCTTCCAGGGAATGCCCCGCCGACCTTCCCTTCGTGGAATTAATCATTTCCTGTTTCCTGCCAACTCGTCAGCCATGCATCTTAAGGGAGAATTGGAGGCAACCCTTTAAAAGTAATATTTTTAATTTATGGCCTTCAATTCCCAATTCCATTTCTAAATGATTGTATTTGCTGACCACCAGTAATTCAAGTTTTCCTTCCTCCTTCCTTCCTTCCTTCCTTCCTTCCTTCCTTCCTTCCTTCCTTCCTTCCATCCATCCATCCATTTTTTTCTCATAGCATTGTAACAGTTAAAGAAAATAATAAATTAGAAGCCAGTCTCAGAATTCTACATCTCGTCAAAAAGAGATGGCTTTTGAAGCAACTTAAACAGGTCACGTGCACTAATCAGTCCCGTGCTAGTGCTACAGGCTGTTGCCGAAAAACTGTCCACAGAACCATCCTGATGCCCTCAGCCTTCATTCTCGGTTTACAGGCCACACTGTCGTCTTATTAAATAATAACATATGCTGAAGAAATATTCTTTTCTTTAACTGGGCCCAAAATATTTCAGCAGAAAGGACAGGGGCAGGGCTTACCTGGAGCAGGAGAGAGCCTGAGCCCCAGAGACGTTATTAATCGCTCCAGGCATGATTTAGGTCACCGCTATCTGGACAGTATTTCCTCCAAGAGCTATAATGAGCATTGATTTCTTAAATTACGTTTTGCCAATTTTGTTCTATTAAGTGAAGAGCAGAAACCATTTTGGCTTTAAAGGAGCAGGGTTCTGTCTTTTGAAATTGGAAAACCTGTACAATGGCATTCTAGTTAGCAGCAAGGCACCTCGCCCCAGGAGAGCGAGCCCGGGCCCTCCAGGCTCTGGAAGCCGCCTGGCTCTGCCCTGCTGGCCAGGGCCCAGCGCAACCCGAGGACAGCGTGGGGGGCAGACCTCTCCCTGCTGCCTCCACGCACTTGTCCACGCGTGACCGGTAGTGACGGGGTGCCGCTGTGGGGAAGGGAACAGAACGGAAAGAAAACAGGGCGTCCCCTCTGGCCAGACACCCCGTGGGAGGGCACCCGGCGGCAGAGACGCGCTTCCCAAAGCCTGGACCAGCGTGGGGGGCCTGGCGGGAGCCCCCCTCCACCAGCAGCCGGCTCTCCCCAGCCAGTCCCTTGCGACCTCTGGGTGGTAGCTGCCTCCTTTTGCCACCGGGATTACATACACCCCCAGTTTGCCTCCTGAGGCGTCTGAAGGCCGAGAGTCCCAGGACTTTGTACGAGCACAAGGGGTCCCCTGACCCCATGCAGCTGTGCTAAGTATGAGGAGGGGGCTCAAGCCCGCACGTGCCCTCTCCTGTCCGGCGCCTCCGTGTTGGCCGGGCCTGGGCTGGAGGTTCAAACCCCGGCTTGCGGGCCTCCCTCGCCTGTGTCTGCAGGGAGCATCCCGGGCCCTGCCAGGAGCAGACGGTCTGGATGCCACCCACTGTCGTCCCCACGACACGCGCCAGCCTCCCAGCCACACAGGCTGCACGTGGTTTCCATCTGGAGACTCTGCACTTGGTTTCCCATTTAATTCACGCCATCGACGGGGCTCCCTTCCTGGAGCCCAGGTGGGACGAAGGCTGCGCCCGCCGCGCCCCGGGTCACCTCCTGCAGTCCGGTGTCGCCAGCGAGACGAAGCCGGTGCCGCCTTCCGGCCTGAGGGCTCCGGTCCTGTGCACAGCCGACCGCGCGTCACACGCACCCCTCCTCGGCCGCTGGGTGTCTGCTGTTGCTTTTGCTCCCACACACCGTGCAGACGGTGCCTTCCCAGCCCGCGTGGCCTCCCCGTGGCGAACACGCGCGCTCCCGCAGTGAGCACCAGCCCCACACGCGTGTGTGCCGGGGCAGGGCAGCCGCCTTCCGCCTGAAGCTCGGGCCTCGGGAGCAGCACAGCCTCCTGTCTCCGTCTCCTGTGCTGACGCCGGGACGTCCCAGTGTCTATGTTTTCTTCTCCAGAGTCTTTGTCTCCGAATTGACAGCTTTCAACGAATGTAGAAAATCGGAGAAAATTAAAGCAGTCCAACGTGCTAATCACAGGTCGGTAAGCCGTGAACTGATCGCTTCCATCATCTCTAATCTCTGAGAGACCACAGCAGCCAGCCTGTCCGCCCTGTCATCTGTGTGTAACCTGTAATCCCCGCCGGGCCACGCTCTGGGACTGAACCCGTCGGGCATCACAGGCAGCCGGCCGGCCCTGCAGCGGCCAGTGGCTCTAACTGGCTTGGATGCCCTGAAAATAGGGGCAGGCAGTTGCGGAGTGAGCCTGAGGGCCAAGCGCCCAGCTGGTGTATGTCTGAGCCCATAGAATGATCCTCACGTCCATGGATCTGAGAATCACCTTGACTCTCTACACTTGACTAAGCCTGCATCCATCGCTCTTGCCGACTCCTCTGCTCAGGATATCAGGCAAATTTTACTCATTTCTACACGTTCTACCAGTGATCTTGTTCTATGCAGGATGACACACCTGTAGCCATAACTCTGGCCCGCCTGACTTTCGAGCCTACCCCGACCGTGACACCTGCTGCTGACAAGTCTCTCACATAAGATCACTTTATCTCTAAATTCCCAAGTCCTTGGACCTCTGTGCTCGGAGCAGACCCCACCCCGGGACAGAAGCCTGAACCTCTATTGGGTCTGTGCCCTGTGCCCTTCCACCCGGTCCTGAGCTCCGCCGTCCTGAGCTCCGCCCCCTCCGCTGGAGGCCCACCGCTAGGGCATCAACAACCCTCACAGATAAAGCCTCAGGGTCTCTGATGACTACAAGTAGGTAGAATGTGGGCCTAACGGAAAAGGCACCCCCCGCACACACAACCCGGCAAGAATGGAGTAACAGGCCTCGTGCTGGAACAGAACGTACACGGAGGCGCAGAAGAGAAGGGGGTGAGAGGGAATGAGGGGTTCAAAGGAGCAGGGAAGGCTGTTTGGAGGATGTCTACACCCGCTCCTTAAAATTTCATGGGCTATACTGGGGCGCCTGGGTGGCTTAGTCGGTTAAGCGTCCGACTTTGGCTTGGGTCATGATCTCGCGGTTCGTGGGTTCGAGCCCCGCGTTGGGCTCTGTGCTGACTGCCAGCTCAGAGCCTGGAGCCTGTTTCAGTCTGTGACTCCTCTCTCTCTGACCCTCCCCTACTCACTGTCTCTCTCTCTCTCTCTAGAAATAAATAAAACATTAAAAAAAAAAAATTTCATGGGCTATAGATCAAGGCCCAAAGCAAATGCTCTCAGGAGGACCAGTTACACAAACGATGCACGTGAAGTGGCCTAACGTTTATGGCGATGGAGAGCAGGGCGTCTGCATTGTACCCGAGACCTTTCCCGACTACAAGGACCTCAAATTCAATGAAGTCATACAAGATGCATGCGATCAATAATAAATATTTCTGAGGCCAGAATGCAGCCTCAGGTAGCTGGTTTGGAACGGCCAGTGTGCATAAGAGAGAGAAGACGTACATAGCGAGGAAAGACGTGCTTTCTGCCCAGAGACAAGAGGGAGGGTGGGGACGCACACCTGTTAAGCATCTGACTTTGGCTCAGGTCATGATCTCGTGGTTCATGAGTTCAAACCCCATGTAAGGTTCTGTACTGACAGCTCATAGCCTGGAGTCTGCTTCGATTCTGTGTCTCCATCACTTTCTATCTCTCCCTTCACTCATGTTCTCTCTTTCTCTCTCTCTTTCCTCCCTTCTCTCTCTGCTCCCTCCCTGCTTCATGCTCTGTCTCTCTCTCTCCCTCAAAAATAAATAAACACTAAAAAAATTTAAGTGGCTCCTGGGTGGCTCAGTCGGAGCATCCAACTTTGGCTCAGGTCACAATCTCATGGTTCGTGGGTTCAAGCCCTGCGTCAGCCTCTGTGCTGACAGCTCAGAGCCTGGAGCTGCTTCGGATTCTGTGTCTCCCTCTCTCTCTGACCCTCCCCTGTTCAAGCTGTCTCTCTCTATCTCTCAGAAATAAATAAAAACATTAAAAAAATTTTAAAGATTTGTGTAACATCTAAATATATTAATTGACTCAAAGTCTTATTCCAGGCAGCTTTTGTTGGTGGAATTTTCCATGTTAGAACAGGATAATTCAAATAAAATTATAATTTTTCAAAATGGGCACATTAGCAAGAACAGTGATATAAACATACAGCAAGCAGTCAGTCCTCATAATATACTTAGGAATTTCTTTCTCATGCTGTTTAGGTTTTAAAAGCTGTCTCGTAGATTAATTTCCAAAAGAAAAACCGGATAAATAATTTAAGATCATATTTTAATTCCAGGGAAGTGGTGTCAGCATCAAGATTTGTCCTGGCATCAAGCCTGGTCTGTTTTATTGGTGATTCCCCTTCTTCGTCTCAAAGTCAGAATGAATTTTTTATGTGCACGGGAGGTATGCTCTCTCCACGCCCTTTCTTGCTCTAATTCCATTAAAACATGGATTAAGTGTCATTGAGTTAAATTACCCCACTCAAATTTACTGAAGAGAGATTTCCTATATTCTTTGCCAAAGAAACTATAAACATATAAAGACAAAGGGGCACAGGGTCTAGAAAAATCCATCAGGATACGGGAGTTAGAACTTTGCTGCTGTGGCTGCTCCCACTTGCACACCTGAACCCCAGGATCTGAGATCCATGCCTTGGAGCACGTGTGTGTGTGTGTGTGTGTGTGTGTGTGTGTGCAGCCTGTGGGCACAGGGAGGTCATAGGCTCACGTGTCGACAAAGGCTTTCTCTGAAGATCCGTCCTGCAGGGCAAACTGTCGGGGGTGAGCCCCCACCTCTGTCTCCCTCCTCTCCACGCACACGGGCGCAGGGATGCCCTGAAAGGCCAGGACACATTCCAAAACTGGTGATTTAGCTACAACATTAAAGCCATGTGAGCATAGCAGACAGACAGACACTGAAAGAAACGGGACCAGAAGTCGCCCGAAGATAAATGTCACGAGTTTGGCTGGGTTTCCTCTGCACTTTCTTCCCTCTCAGCTCCTTCAAAGTGGCAGATGTGTTTGGTCTCCATCAGGAGACCCCTCAGGGAGGGGGAAGAGTCAACAGCTATGTGAGGCTGCCATCCACAAGCAAACAGGAGAGGGGCGTCGGGAGAACCCAGCCCTCGCCCTGACCCTGACCTCAGACTTGCGGCCTTTGGGACTGAGAGAATATCTCTCTGTTATGGAAGCTCCCAGTCTCTGGTATCTTGTTATCACGACCTGAAGAAAGTAATAAAGGAGCAAAAACATGTTAAGCCATATCCCATGGCTAATGACATGTTCTTTTTAGCGGCAGAATAACATCATTTAAGTGGTATTTTTGAGGGCTGGGTTGGTGACGGGATACAGGACAGATTCCAGAATACAAAGACTGAAAGCAGGAAAAGGGTGTTGAGTTTCTTCTCTGGGGTTCAACCGTTACGAGTAGTGATGATATACTTAGAACAAGAATGATTGAAGGATCCTCGAGTGTTTGTCCCTGGCCTCCGTGGCGGGCTCTGACCGGCACCCACCAGAGTTGAACCACGGCACCCCCTCTTGGCAATAACAATCCTGTGAAGTCATAACTGGGGGAGGCCCCCAAAAGTGTTGTCCGGTCTCTTCCATGTTTAAAATTTATCTTGCAAGCACTTTCTTCTTAATGCTTGATAGATGGACCTAGAATGGATGCAAATGTAGATATGTCCATTTCCAGATTTTAAAAAAGTTCTCTGAAAGAAAATATTCAAAATAGTCATTAAGATGCATATATTTAAAGTCCCTCCCCTCTTTTCTGGAACACCAGACCTTTGTAGTCGTAGCTATAAAACATGAATGAATGACCACCATGGCTTTGCTATTTCTTTAGAGCTCTATTACATATATCATCATCATCATACCTAGAGAAAACTATAATAATTATCCTGAAAACATTAGCTTAACTTTTCAGTTTTATTGGGGAATTATACAATAAAAGTATGATTTATAACACACAGCAAATTAAAAATATTAATAATGGCTAATTTATATTCAAGAACATTTTAATGCCCTTTCAGGGATATGTCTTTATTCAATCATGGAATCCTTTATTTTAAACTAGTGATCGTTCCTATTTCTTTTCAGAGAAAAACAGCAATAGCAAACCTATATTTCCTGTTAATGGGTTCATATCCTGAGCTGGATGGCCGCCATTGACCTTCAAACATCTTCTATCGCCTTATATCCATAAGTTTGTTTTAATATCTTCATTCTCCCTAATAACCTGGATCATTCCACACCGTTCCCTACAGGGAAGCATACTGCTGAAGTTTGGATTTTTAAATACTAATTTAAAAATTCATTAGTGTGTGAATTAATTTCCTCTCTTTGTATTTTCCTCTCCCTCTTGATAGCCATCAGGCTCCGAGAAGCGATCCAGTTGTTCCATGCAGAGATCCAGAATGCACTTTAATTACTTGGGTTGGGGTCCCACATCAGTCAGCGGTGCCAGAAAATGAACCCGAATGCAGGCAAACCCAGGGCAGGCAGCTCTCTGGGCCAGGTAAACACTGCATGGCCACGCAGTGTAAACATTCCCACAGTGTACACATCTCAGCTTTGCCTTCCACAGACAATCCCACTGGAATACTTCCTGCTCGGAAAGACCCCAGCTGAAATATTACAGTGAAAAGCCATACATTAATCAGGTCAACACCAGCGACGGAAAATGGACGCTTGAAATAATTAGCAACGTAACTCAAATTCCCCAGAAAGATACTCAAGGACTAACACCACACGAACACTCTTTGCAGAGGCTGCTGCTTTTAGATCAGGTTGCTTGGAGAATTCTTGCTGCAGCAGCGAGTGGGCAGGAGATAAACTACAATTTAATCTCTGAAGGACACTGGTTCACGAAATAATTAGCTTTATATATTTAGTATCCACTTAACACTACTGGAAGATGTTTATGCTCCCCAGTAAGGTCAGGCTGAATTCTTTTTCTCATTATCCCTCTTGGTCTCCCTAGCAATGCGACTGCCATTAAGAGAGCGAGAAGGAATGGAAAGCTAGAGTTCAGAAGGCTTTGAAGTTGCCATAAACCCATTATCACACATCTACCTGCTCATTACAGAACACTGTTTTAAAGTGAGTAGGAATTGAGCTAATTTTCAGTTTTTACTTGTCACTTATTAAACTGAGCGTGTCATACAATGTTCTTCCAAAAAGTTAGTCCTTAAAGTTGCCTTGGACCGATGATGCATATGCTTCTACCCTGACAGTAATCCCAATTTATCACTCTTTTTTTTTTCCAAATCCCAGTAGACTGGAGAAAACGTTTAATTCACATTTCAGGCCTTGGGGATTGGCACAGCTGTCTGTCACGATGTGGGTTCTCTGGAAACGTTTATGGAATGAGCGCTGGCATAAAACTTTCCCAGTCTACTGAGATCTTGCCAAATGCTGTCTTCTAGAGAAATCATTCTGTTTCCGCAATTCTAAGAAAAAGATTCCGAATGAGCTCTTCCCTCTTAAGTACATATATGTGTCTGTGTGTGTGAGATATATATCTATTGAATTGCATTAAAAAATATGTGACTCTTCACTTTTTTGCAATGATTAATTAATGTGCTTATTTATTCATGGGGAAAATACTTACTGAGAGTGTACTATACGCCAGACCCACGGGGATACAAGACTGAACAAGACAGACGAGTCCCCACCCGCCATGAGGAAGCCAACAAGAGGCAAATGAACATGTGACAGGGCTTGGGGTCCCAGAGGGATGGGGCATGGTGGGTGGGAGGTCACAGCAGAGTGGTATTTGAGGACAGGACCGCTTGGAAGAGATGGCCGATGAGGGACCTAAACCAAGTGCGTGAGCAAGTTCTACAAAGTCCCTGGGGCAAGGTAAGGCCCAGTGGGTTAAAGAGCTTCAACAAGACTGGCTGGGCTGGAGCAGAGGAGGACGGGGGGAGTTAAGTGGCTTTGCAGATGCTGGCACGGAAGACCCAACAGGCTTGTCCATCTCTGCCCAGGGCGTGAATCCGATTCCAAATCTGACGGTGGGCCGTGAGCGAGTTTTGAATTGAGCAAGGGCATTGTGTGAGTGGTGGTCTGTCAGGGGCCTCCTAACGCCGTGAGCCAGAAGAGGCCAGAAGAGAAGCACAGAGGGCTCAGGAGACAAGCACAGAGGGCAGGGGAGAGACTTCACAGTTAGGGGAAAGCAAGGTGGGTCGCACCTCTGTTACCGAGCATGCACCTGAAACATTAATACACCACCACTGGAGGCCCCTGAAATGGTGTCGAAGAGTAAAATATAAGCATACAAGATGAAACACAATTATACTAGGTGTCAAAATATTGTATTCAAGCAACACTATAAGTACATTTCATAGAACCAGGCTGTTTGGGTGATTGATACACATTTTCAACAAGATGTGTAGTTACTGGAGTTTATATGACTCTTGTTTAAAAAAATACTTGTGAGGGGCACCTGGGTGTTTCAGTCAGTTAAGCCTCGACTTTGGCTCTGGTCATGATCTCACGGTTCATGAGTTTGAACCTCGCGTCAGGCTCTGTGCTGACAGCTCGGAGTCTGGAGCCTGCTTTGGATTCTGTGTGTGTGTCTCTCTCTCTGCCCCTCACTCATTCACTCTCTGTCTTCTCTCTCTCTCTCTCTCTCTCTCTCTCTCTCTCTCTCAAAAATAAATAAACATGAAAAATTACTTGTCATTGTTCAGGGGGTCAAGTCTAGAAAAGTGCTGGACGGCATGATACTGTGTGTCTCTGTGCATTTATGGAATGTAGGTTAGTGGCTATAGAGGGTGAATAAAACCATGTCCTATTAAAGGAGCATAAGAGAACTGGAGAATTCCAGATGGAAGCAACCAGAGTTACAGAGAGAAGGACACAAAAGATCTCCAAGTGGTTTACGAAGAGCAAAGAGTGGGGGGATTTCAGGTAGATGAAAGGAGGTGAGGGAGGCTGCATCTCCTAAATGAGGAGGTGGAGGCGGCTGGTTGACAAACAAGAGACCTGACCATTATCTCTGGAGGGATAGGAAGCTCCCAGTTATGATGTGCTCAGCTACAAATCACACACAAATATATCCCCTAAAAACACCTGCCACAGGATGAAGCAGTTTGTTTACATCACATGTCAAGAAATCTCAGATAGTCACTTCCAGGTCTACTGTCGCAACGTGGGAATTTCATTGAGGACCTAGAACTTCTCTCCACCTGGATCTGCACTGTGTCATCTTTTTACACCCTTGATGTCTCATTTAGGCAAGATGGCCGCCATGGTCCCCGCACGGAGTCTGAACACCTGTGTATTTAAAGTGGGGGGGGGGGGGAATTTAAAGAAGGAGGAAGGTTTTAGGGAAATAAGTCCTTCTCAGAATCTATGCTGGAGCACTTCCCTGTGTCCCATCAACTCAGACTGAATGAAGTCTCCCTCCTCTCCCTAGCCAGGCAGTAAATAGGAAGCCTTAGTGTGACCGGCTTCCATGATTACTGGGTTTCTCCTGGTGAGAGGGAAGGCTCAACCCCTCTGCACACATTCAGTTTTCTGAATAAAAAAGAGGAAAGTACTAGTTGATAAGCAAAAGATCATGTCTTATGGAAGTCACTGAAGATTTTCTGAGCAAAAGGAAGCATTTATGAACTTTATTTCTTACCATACAAGGGAGGAGGATGGCTGTTATCGAAAATGAAATATTGATACATAAAAATATGTTAAATACAAATATGAAAAATACAAAAATGAGTTAGTGATTTACCGTTTAGTGAACACCAATCACACACCTGCCTTTTACGTATATGTCATCCCATTGGCTTCCCCAGCCACCAGCTGAGCTGAGTCTTATCCGTCCTGATTTTAGAGAGGAGGAAGGAAGGCGGAGAGGTAGGGTCACACAAAAGACATGACCTGAACGAGATATAAGCAAAGAAACATCAAGGGAATTGTCCCAAAGAGTGGAAACTCCGGAGATTTTCATGTTCCAGATCTGCGTAAGAACGAACATTTGAATGAAGCAGCACGTGTACATTGCCAGAGAAGAAGAAAAAAATAACTGAGAATTACAGTTCATTCACAAGAAAATAATTCGTTGTAACACTGTGATCCTACATCTTTCAAGTGTGTATATGAGAGGTTTCTCCCCCGAACAAATTCAAAACCACTGTTACAATTAACAACAACAACAACAGAAAGGCTAAGGTTGTCAGGGAAACCCTGAGTTGGAGTGGGGAGTAAGTCTGTCTGTATTACGGAAATAGGCATATTGCTGGGCATGAACAGAGAGAAGAGAAAAACACCCTGAGATTAGGCATGAAGAGGCATGTGTAGAATGAAGGAAGTGGATCGAATGGATGAACGGGTGTAGGCATCCTGAGATCATGACTTCAGTACCGCAGAAACCCTTCAGAGGTTACTTTTTGGGTGAATCAAGTTCCACTTGCCATGCATTCCCAGTGTACACAGAAATTGGATGGCAAATATAGAAAACAAGCTAGAAGATCCGTTTCTACCAGAGGACACAGTAGTTCCTAGTTTCTGCCACGTAAGGACACTCTCGAGGGCAAGAGCCTGAGAATTTGCTTAAAAACCTCTGTACATACTTCATAGCTCTTGCAAAGGCTCATGCTTAAGTCAAGTGAGGATACAATGTTTAGATTCCTGTGGCATCGTGCAGGTTCGGATACTTTCAACAAATCACTTTCTTACATTTCTAATATTTGATTATCACACACAAAAACCTGGGCTATATTTACTCCACGTAACTAACACCATTTACGTGTTGTATCAATATAAGAACAACCTTATATGCAAACAAAACAAAACAAAACAAAACAAAAAAACAGGCATTAAATCATTCCTTACAATGGCGACAAAGAAGAAAAAAAATAAATGTGTATTAATAGGAAATTCATTAAGTAAAATATAAATTACCCACACAACGCTGGTATTAAAATCCATCATGAAGTTCTGTATCTACTGAAGTGGAAAAATTTCCCTGATATTCTTCAGTGAGACAATACATTCTAAAACAGCCCACAGAGCCTGAATCTACGTATAAAAATAATACACACATAACTAAATGTCTATAAAGCGATGGAACTATGTATGAAAAGAGGCTCATTAAAATGTTTACTGTATGGGCGCCTGGGTGGCTCAGTCGGTTAAGCATCTAGCTTCAGCTCAGGTCATGGTCTCATGGTTTGTGGGTTCAAGCGCTGCATCGGGCTCTGTGCTGACAGCTCAGAGCCTGGAGCCTGTTTCAGATTCTGTGTCTCCCTCTCTCTGACCCTCCCCTGCTCACATTGTCTTTCTGTCTGTCTCTCTCAGAAATAAATAAAACATTAAACACTTTAAAAATAAAATTAAATTAAATGTTTACTGTGGTTTTCCTGTGCCATCAGATGATTCTTGTTTTCATTTTATGATTCTGATCTGGTGGGTTCTTTCTTACGGGCATGTCCCTCTTTCAGAAAAGTAACAAAGCTATTTATAATATATAAATGAACTAAAATATGCAACGATTATCCATAAAAGGATGGTAAGATAAAGGAAGCATCTGTTTCACAGAGTCCTGGCATGGTAAGGCTTATTGGTCTCAGACACGAGTCATGGTCCATTATCAGTAAAGGAAGCCAGTCATCTACATCAGATTGATGGCCAAATCGGTAATATATTCCCTGACTTGAATACGAAACACTCACGTGTCCAAGCCAAGGCACCGAGCAATTGGTAGCTTCCATGCTGAGAATCAAGAGTCCCAGCCATCAGGCATCGCCAAGGAGGCTGTGGCCAGAAACCACCGAACAGTGCATCTCACTGTTTGCTTCTCGATTGCCAGCTGGGCTCTGAATATGTCTTCCCGCCACATGGTGAGAGAAGGTGCTTTGCTCCCCAACCCTGCAGATGAAGTTTCCACTTGAGTGCTTAAACTTAGGAAAGAAGACACAAGCCAGCCATTCAGCAGCAATGGCCATTCACACTCACAGGCTTGCGAATTACCTAAAAACCAAGCCAAAATATTGACCCAGGTGCTGCTTCAGCCGTGACTGCTGGTCAAGGATGACAAGCTGACTGAAAGATTTCAGAGAAGGCTACACGAAAGCACAAGGACAGGAGCAAGGGACAGTTGAGGGAAATAAGCCCATCAACAAAAGACCATGCCACTCTTCTCCCCAGCATGTCTTGTCAATATTTGCTTTCTGTTTATATTAAAAATAACATGCACTTCCTGTTTCCAGTCTATCATGCAAGGAGCTTTGGAGTAATGGCTCTGTTCTAACAAGTGAAAATATGAACAAACTGCAAAATCAACAGCTCTTCCTAGATTCATCAGAGAAGCGAGGCCACAGGGCAGATCGTGGCCCCCAAAGTCAGAGACAGAAAGGCGGGTACAAGAATCACAGTTTTTCTGAGAAGAAAGCAACGAGCAGAAACCTGCACAGACCAGTGTCAGGTAAGACCATTTGAACTGAGACTGACAAGTGGCCAGACGTCAGAGCCGGCAACTTGGAGAACGAGACACCCCAGGGATGCGGGCATGTGGGCGCGCGTATCGTCACCTCTGCCCCAGGGAGCTCTACCAGGTCTTCACAGTAAATGTCAGAACAAATTCCCCCCCTCTGAGAGCACTGGAGAAGGAATAAGTGAAAATAAAATAAAAATGTTTGTTTTCCTCTTTATCATTACCTAACAAATAACAGCTTGTCAAAAAAATAATGGCAACAACGTGTCAATTACGTACGCCTGTGCGTGTACGTACACTCACGTAGAAACAAAATAAATGGCAGCAGTGACACAATGAAAGGAGAGAAAGACCAGGATTATTTTGTTATCATAAGCTATTCAGACCTCCCGTAAAGTGGCCAGTGGTATTTAGAGGCAGGCTTGGATTAGCAGTGAATGTGTATTACAAATTCTAGGACAACCACTAAAAAAAGGAGGCAAAATATAGCTGACATACTAAGAAAGGAGAGAAACTGGATCATATAAAATGCTCAGTTACAGCCACAGGGGATAGTGAAAGAGGAGAAGACAAAAATAGGTACAAAGAACAAGGAAATGAACGGAAAACAGAAACAAATATGGTAGATATTAATCCAACTATATTAGTAATCACTTTGAACATCAATGGTCTAAAAGGACCAATTAAAAGACAGAGATTGTCAAAGTGGACCAAAAAAACAAGACCCAGCTCTGTGTTACGTTAAAGACACACTTAGAGTATAAAGACACATAACAAGGAAATGGATGGACACAGATACACCATGCAAACACTAATTTTTAAGAAGCGGTAGTAGCTATATTAATTTCTGACCGAGCACACTTCAAAGTAAGGAAAGGTATTGGGATAAAGAAGAGCATTGCATAATGATAAAAGGTCAATTCTCCGAGAAGACATAACAATCCTCAATGTACCTAATGACAGAGCCTCAAACCACATGAGGCAAAAGCTAACAGAGCTGCAAGGAGAACCAGATGAAACCACCACCCCATAACTGTCGGAGATTTGAAAGCTCCTCTTTCAGAAATAGACAGAAAGATAAATTGGTAAACTGGACCTCATTGAAACTGACTTCTGTTCTACAAAACACATGAGAAGAGCAAGAAAATATAAGCCTCAGAGTAGGGGAAATTATTTGCAAAAAAAACAAAAAAACAAAAAACGCCACACATCTGATAAAGGACTATGATCCAAAATATACAAAGAACTCTTAAAACTCAACAATAAGAAAATTAACACCTGATTAAATAATGGGCAAAAGACGCATACAGGATACCTCACAAAGATAAGCACGTGGCAAACACATGAAAAGATGCTCCCCATCAGGTGTCATCAGGGAAATGCAAACTAAAAAACAGTAAGACACAGCTACACAAGTAAGAGAATGGCCCAAATCCAGAACCCTGACAACACCTAATGCTGGAGAGAATGTGGAGCAACAGGAACTTTCATTCATCGCTGGTGGGAACGCAAAATGGTTCAGGCATTTTGGAAGACAGTTTGGCAGTTTCGTATAAAACTAAACATACTCCTACCATATGGTACAGCAATCACACTTCTTGATATTTACCCAAATGGACTGAAATCTTATAAAACCTGTACACAGCTATTTATAGCAACTTTATTCCTCATTCCAAAACTTGGAAGCCACCATGATGTCCTTTAGTAGATGAATGGATAAACTGTGGTCCATGCAGGCAATGGATTATTATTCAGTGCTAAAAGCAATGACCTGTCAAGCGTCTAAAGACATGGGGGAAACTTAAATGTATTCAACTGAGGGAAAGAAGCCAGTCTGAGAAGGCTACATACTGTGTGATTTTGTCTATATGACATTTTGGAAAAGGCAAACTATGGAGATAGCAGAAAGATTAATGGATGTTCCGGGATTGCTGGAGACGGAAGGGTGGGTAGGCGGAGCACAGGGGACTTTCAGAGCACTGAAGTACTCTGCACGGCGCCGTAATGACGGAGACACACTGCTGCACTCTTGTCAAAACTCATAGAATGGGCAGCACCAGGAGTGAACTGTTACGTCAGCAATGGACTTGGGTGATCGCGGGGTGTTGATGTGGATTCAGACACGGTACCCTCTGCTGGAGAAGGCTGGTCATGAGAGAAGCTTTGCAGGATAATAATAATGATGATAGAAATGCCAAGACTAGTGCTACCTGGAGAATTAAATAAACTCTAAACACTTTCAAGCTGTCTTACATTTTCCGGTCACTACAACATACTTTGTTAAGTAGGAATGAGGGAGTGAATCAGGGTCTAAAGAGCTTCATTAAACCCCAGGTGCACCATCCATATTTCCTGATGAGTGTGTTGAGAGATAATATATTGTATAATCTCTTTATAGTTCTAAACATAATAGAAACTAACTCCAGGAAGCTGCCCTCTTACAAAAATTGTTGTTAAAGAGAAAGAAGAACTGATTTCTAGACAATCGTTGACATCTTGGTAATGTCAAAAAAGCTTCTTTCCATCTCTATTCCCAAATGCCTTAACTCCCCATCCAGAAGTTGAGCCCCCTGGCCTCTGTGCCCTGTCATACGAGAAGACCTGGTGCTCCATGAAGACAGAGGAACAAAAGCACCTATGGTGGTAAGTTGTGATATGTTCAGGAGCAACCCCTAGACTCGACAGATTTCTGGAAAACTGCTTCTTACTGGACTACATTCTATCATAGAGTAATGAATTATCACACAATTAGAGCTTCGAACGATATCCATTTGTTGGCTTGCAGTTTTGTGGCTCAGACTTCCAGGCACCGAATGGCTTGGTTCTCTGCCTAGGCTGAAATCAAGGTGTCGATCAGATGGTGCTTTCGTCTGTAGTCTTGACTAAGGAAGAATCCACCCCACCCTGACTTAATGTGTTGGCCACATTCCTACCTTTGTGGTTAGAGGACTGACCTGTTGCTGTCGTCTTGGGCTCCCTCTCAACAACTTGCTGCTCACCGTCCCCAGCCATAGTATCCACCACCATCATTCGTAGTATCCACCACCATCCAGCAACGTCCCATGTTTTGAACTGCCGTCACCCTTCAAATCTCTCTTGCTCAGAAGAGCCCCATCCATCTCATGATTACGTCTGGCCCACCAGGAAGCCTGGATGGCACACTTGGTTAAGTATCCAACTCTGGATCAGGTCATGACCTCACAGTTAGTGTGTTCAACACCCCATTGGGCTCTGTGCTGACATGGAGCCTGGAGCCTGGAGCCTGCTTCGGATTCTGTATCTCCCTCTCTCTCTGCCCCTCCCCACTCACACTCTCTCTCTCAAAAATTGAAAAAAATATTTTTTTTAAAAAAAGTCTGGCCCACCAAGGATAATTTCTTCATGTCAACGTCAACTGTTTTGGACCTATGCATCTGCAAAATCCTTTCACTGCAGCAGGTAGATTAGAGTTTAATTGGATAACTGGAGGGAGGAATTCATACGCTTGGGAGTCAGGAATTCTGAGAATCATATTAGAATTCTGCCTGCCCCTTTTACCATGTATCTAACTAAATACAATAATGATATACTAAGAATATTTAATGACTCTAACACTGAATGAATATGCATATTGTAAACTCCAGCCCACTGAACATGCATCAAAAATATGTCAAGTTAAGCTGTGTACTTAAAAAAATAACTATGGAAATAAATACAATGAACCATTTCTGTACTGACATGATATTCACAAATAATGGGAAATTTCTACAGCAGATGAAATTTCCGAGAAGATGGATGAAATGGCTAACCAAGGACAGTGCTTTAGCATATGTTTTTTGACATTATCCAGATATCAGTGATTGTCTAGAAATCAATTCTTCTTCCGCTGTGACCAACATGTTTTACAAGAGGGCGGATTCCTGGGGTTACCTTCTAATTCCCTGTGGACTGACCCTTCTCTCCGGTGCTCGCCCAACACGGACCTCGCACAGGCTGACCACATGAGGCCAGGTGATCACGTGTCTATGCTGCTGACCTTCTTCAGTCTGCTGCCCCCCTCTGTCCTCTAACTCGGCGATGCCACATCCCTCATGGGCTCTGCTCAGGCCAAGTAGGCAATGTTCCTTCACACTCCCCTGGACACAGGGGAAGAAAGTAGAAACTGAGGCTCTGAGAAGTAACTTCACCAAAGTGACAGGGCTACCAACGTCTGGGGCTAGACCCAAACAAGACTTCCACAACAAACAGATTTTTCTGCCCCCATTTACTGAATTAGATTTGAAAAGGAGAACAGGTACTTCCACACACATCAAGCTTCTCAAACTAAACTAGAAAGAAAACAACTCGGTCGCAAAATTAAGACATAAACTGTTTTCTATAAATGTAACAAATGCCTCGAGATTATGAATCATATCAAATTCATCAAAATTAGGGGCTTCCGGGTGGCTCAGTCGGTTAAGCGTCCAACTTCGGCTCAGGTCATCATCTCCCAGTTTGTGAGTTCAAGCCCTGCATCAGGCTCTGTGCTGACAGCTGGGAGCCTGGAGCCTGCTTCGGATTCTGCATCTCCCTTTCTCTCTGCCCCTCCCCTGCTCTCTCCCTCTCTCTCTTTCTAAAAAATACATAAACATAAATAAATACTGATCTTTCTCTCATATTTTGGCTCCCAGAGAACACACACCCTTTAATGTCAGTATTGCTCTCAAGTTCAACTTGTAACACATGGCATTTTCAATGTTGCTGATGGCTGGCTGGGGCAGACCATGGCCAGTGTCATCAGGGAGACATTGTTAAGGAAGTCACATCCATCATGTGACATGTTAGGATGGGTTTGGGGTTTTACAATAATTTATTTTTTATAGTTTTTTAGATTTATTTATTTATTTTGAGAGAGAGATACACAGCACAAGGGAGGGAGGGGCAGAGAGAAAGAGAGGGGGAGAGACAGAGAGACTCCCAAGCAGGCTCCACACTATCAACGTAGAGTCCGATGAGGTGTTCAATCCCACGAAACTGTGAGACCATGACCTGAGCCAAAACTGAGAGTCAGATACTTAACTAACTGAGCCACCCAGGAGCCCCTACAATAAATTTATTTTTTACTGTTTGATTTTTGGGGGGCTAATTTTGGAAGTTATACATTTTCTTGTTTTAAATTTTTTTAATGTTTGTTTATTTTTTTTTTTTATGTTTTATTTATTTCTAGGAGAGAGAGAGAGAGAGAGACCCCGTATGAGCAGGGGAGGGTCAGAGAGAGAGGGAGTCACAGACTGAAACAGGCTCCAGGCTCTGAGCTGGCAGTCAGCACAGAGCCCGACGTGGGGCTTGAACCCACAAACCGCGAGATCATGACCTGAGTGAAAGTCGGACGCCCAACCGACTAAGCCACCCAGGCGCCCCAATGTTTGTTTATTTTTGAGAGAGAGAGAGACAGAACTCAAGCAGAGGAGGGGCAGAGAGAGAGGGAGACACAGAATCCGAAGCAGGCTCTAGGCTCTGGGCTGTCAGCACAGAACCAGATGCGGGGCTTGAACTCATAGACCACGAGATCACAACCTGAGTGAAGTTTGAGATTAACCAACTAGGCCACCCAAGCACTACATTTTCTCTTTCTGACGCCTTGGGGGGAGGGGTGGCATCGCCTTGTAGCCCTTCCCCCACCACAGGACTTCTAGCCTCACTTCCTGTTCTAAAGAAGACAACGCTAGACCAGTTCTTATTTTATAGGAGAAAAACTAAGCTGAGAGGTTAAGTGACTCCAAGTCGGTATTAAAGGCGGTCAAGGTGGAGGTGGGGGACTGGGGACAGCAAAGGTTCCTGACCTTCGGCGTGCATCACGGTGAACAAGCTTCTCAAAGGTTCAGAGTCAAGAGCGTCTCTCACTGCTTCAGGCGGCACCAAGCAAATGGATAGTTTCAACCCAGTAACATTTAAGGCCCCATTGGGAGTAATGCTTTGTGATGTTATGTGGGAAGTAAACACGGTTGATGTGAGAGGTTGTGCGAGCCTGTTGGCCGCCAGTTACAGGATCTGAATTGCAGCTGCAGATGTGTGATCACCGAATGAGGTGTTCATGGAGAGGAAATGCATTACTAAATAGTGTTTCCTGCTCAAATCTGCATGAATTTGTCATTGAAGTGGCTGGTCACTTACCGTGTTGAGGATGACCTCAAAGGGAATGAATAATTCAAGCAGAAAAGAGATGATGCTTTCAGATTCATAGCATGATTACTAAAATCTATATTTATCAGAAATATAATTATATCATAAAGATTCTCTCTTCCCTTCTGCTTCCTGCCTAAATTACACTGAGATAGTCATCATTTATAATTTTGAGTCATACATTTTATGAGAAATGAACATTTGTACATCTAAACCAAAGACAAAGTGTGTCTTGAATGTGGGTAGAAAAGGAAACCCTATTAGTAGTGGAAAAGAACCCACATGATTTCTGTACCTTAAGTCTAGAACTATTCAGTGAAAGAGAATATTGTCAAGTTCAAAACCAGGAAGCCTCTTTGCGGCCAGGTCGGCACTCACTGCCAAGCGTCCCGTCTCACACTGTGACTGTCCTCTTAGACGAGTTATTCACTCCAAACAGTCAATACTTCATCTATAAAACCTCGATGGTACGTGATTTATAGATGTACCATGACAATAAGTGAGCTTTCTTCTAGAAAAGTTCCATACGGACTCTGGTGTGCTGTATGTAGTAATACGGTAATCACGCTGCCTCTTAAAATTCTGAATAAATCCTCAAGCCACCAAGGAAAGAAAGTATCACGTTCAAAAAGCTCAACAATGTAAGAGGAAACAATACAGTTATTTTCTTGCATAAGAATAAATAAATAATGACAAACAAATAAATCAGTAATAAATAAACAAATAAAACTAGAGAAGAGGAAACCATGAAATCTCGGGTGGAGCCCAGTGCTTGGCCACAGCTGTCTGAGCACTGAGGGCTGAGAAACCAGCTGACCCAGGCTGCGTCCTAGAAGGAACACTCATGCACAGAGCACCCAGGGCTGAAGCTGGTGTGCCCATGTCTGCACACCGGCCCACAGTCTACTAAGCTGGGGCGATGGAATTAACCTTTCAGTTCATCAATCTCCTTATTGATAATTGGGAGATTAATAGTACTACGTCTGGTTACTTTTGTAAGGGTTAAGTTAGCTAAGATGCAGAATACAGGTACAGCAGTTGCTGGCACATCGTGAGGAGTGTCATCAGTATTATCATAATCTGGTCTTAGATGTATCAGCCAAAGACAAAATGAAATAAATCGCAACAAGCACGGGTCCTTAAACAGAGCATGCTTCACTTTCTTCCATGTTCCTGATCTGTACCTTAGGTATTACTTTTGTCAAACTCTCTCTACAAGAAGGCACAAAGAAACCTTTGAAATGTTGGAAACATGCTACAATCAATCTGTATGGTGGGACAGCAGGTGTCATTATATAAAATTCATTTGTATATTGAAGGTTTGCATTGTAAACATTGACATATGTTATATCTCATTAAAATATATTTAAAGCCACACAAGTACAAAATCTAACAGTGCACCTAAAGGAACGAGAGGGAGAGGAACAAGAGCACGTCAAACCCAGTAGAAGAAGAGAAATAATAAAAATCAGGCAGAAATAAAGAATATAGAATCCAAAAAAACAGTTGAACAGATCCATGAAACCAAGAATTGGTTTTTGGAAAAAATAAATAAAATTGACAAACCTCTAGCCAGGCTTCTCAAAAAAAAAAAGAGAGAGAGAGAGAGAGAGAGAGAGAGAGAGCACCCAAATAGACAAAATCAAGAATGAAAACAAACTTATTACAACCAATCCCTGAGAAATACAAGCAATTATTAGGGAATACTATGAAAAATTATATGCCAACACACTGGACAACTTAGAAGAAATGGACAAATTCCTAAACACACACTCACTACCCAAATTCACACGGGAAGAAATAGAAAACCTGAACAGACCCATAACGAGTGAAGAAATTGAATCAGTGATCAAAAATGTCCCAACAAATAAGAGCCCTGGACCTGATGGCTTCCCTGGGGAATTCTATCAGACATTTAAAACAGAATTAATCCCAATTCTTCTCAAGCTATTCCAAAAAATAGAAATCGAAGGAAAACTTCCAGACTCATTTTATGAAGCCAGCATCACTTTGATTCCCAAGCCAGACAGAGACCCAGCAAAAAAAAAGAGAACTACAGGCCAATATTCTTGATGAATACGGATAAATGAATACAGATGCAAAAATCCTCAACAAGATACTTGCAAATCGAATCCAACAGCACATAAAAAGAATTATCCACCATGATCAAGTGGGATTCATTCCTGGGTTACAGGGCTGGTTTAATATTCACAAATCAATCAATGTGATACATCACATTAACAAAAGAAAAGATAAAAACCATATGATTCTGTCAATAGATGCAGAAAAAGCATTTGACAAAATACAGCATCCTTCTTAATAAAGACTCTCGAGAAAGTTGGGATAGAAGGAACCTACTTAAACATCATCAAAGCCATCTATGAGAAGCCCTCAGCTAACATCATCCTCAATGGGGAAAAACTGAGAGCTTTCCCCTGAGATCAGGACCACGACAGGGATGTCCACTCTCACCACTGTTGTTTAACATAGTGCTGGAAGTCCTAGCTTCAGCCATCTGACCACAAAAGGAAATAAGAGGCATCAGAATTGGCAAAGAGGAAGTCAAACTTTCACTTTTCACAGACAACCTGATACTCTACATAGAAAACCCAACAGACTCCACCAGAAGCCTACTAGAAATGATCCATGAATTCAGCAAAGTTGCAGGGTACAAAATCAATGTACAGAAGTTGGCTGCATTTTTATACACCAACAATGAAGCAACAGAAAGAGAAATCAAGAAACTGATCCTATTCACAATTGCACAAAAAACCATAAAATACCTAGGAATAAACCTAACCAAAGATATAGGAGATCTGTATGATGAAAACTATAGAAAACTTATGAAGGAAATTGAAGAAGACACAAAAAAATAGAAAAACATTCCATGCTCATGGATTAGAAGAATAAATATTATTAAAAAGTCATTAGTACCCAAAGCAATCTACAAATTCAATGCAATCCCAGTCAAAATTGCACCAGCATTCTTCTCAAAGCTAGAACAAACTATCCTAAAATTTCTATGGAACCACAGAAGACCCCGAACAGCCAAAGTAATATTGAAGAAAACCAAAACGGGAGGCATCACCATCCCAGACTTTAGCCTCTACTACAAAGCTGTCATCATCAAGACAGTATGGTATTGGCACAGAAACAGACATTTAGACCAATGGAAGAGAATAGAGAACTGAGAAGTGGACCCAAAAGTATGCAGCCAACTAATCTTTGACAAAGCGGGAAAGTATCCAATGGATAAAAGACAGCCTTTTTAACAGATGGTGCTGGGAGAACTGGACAGCAACATGCAGAAGAATGAAACTAGATCATTTTCCCACACAATACACAAAAATAAACTCAAAATGGATAAAGGACCTGAATGTGAGACAGGAAACCATCAAAACCCTAGAGGAGAAATCAGGAAACAACCTTTTGACCTCAACTGCAGCATTTTCTTACTTGACACATCCCCCAAAGGCAAGGAAATCAAGAGCAAAAATGAACTACTGAAACCTCATCAAAATCAAAAACTTCTAGAAGCACGGCAAAGGAAACAATCAATAAAACTAATAGGCAACCAACAGAATGGGAAAAGATAGTTGCAAATGACATATCAGATAAAGGACTAGTATCCAAAATCTATAAGGAACTCACCAAACTCCACACACAAAAAACAAGTAATCCAGTGAAGAAATGGGCAGAAGAATGAACAGACACTTCTCCAGAGAGGACATTAGGTTGGCCAACAGACACATGAAACGATGCTCAGAATCCCTCATCATCAGGGAAATACAAATCAAAACCACACTGAGATACCACCTCACACCGGTCAAAGTGGCTAAAATGAACAAATCAGAAGGCTCTAGATGCTGGCGAGGATGTGGAGAAACAGGCGCCCTCCTACACTGTTGGTGGGAATGTAAATTGGTGCAATCCCTCTGGAAAACAGTATGGAGGTTCCTCAAAAAATTAACAGTAGAACTCCCTTATGAGCCAGCAATAGCACTGCTAGGAATTTACCCAAGGGACCCAGGAGTGCTGATGCATAGGGGCACGTGTACCCCAATGTTCATAGCAGCACCCTCAACAATAGCCAAAACATGGAAAGAGCCTAAGTGTCCATCAATGGACGAATGGATTAAAAAGATGTGGTTCATCTACACGATGAAATACTACATGGCAATGAGAAAGAATGAAATCTGGCCACGTGTAGCAACGTGGATGGACCTTGAGGGTGTTATGCTGAGTGAAATAAGTCAGGCAGAGAAGGACGGATACCATATGTTTGCACGTATAGGAGGATTAGGAGGTACTTAACAGAGGACTGTGGGGGAGAAGAAGGGGAAAAATAGTTGAGAAGAGGAAGGGAGGCAAACCATGAGAGACTCTAATGCTAAGAACAAACTGAGGGCTGATGGGAGTGTAGGAGAGGGGAAGGGGGTTTATGGGCATGGAGGAGGGCACTTGTGGGGATGTGCACTGGGTGTTATATGGAAACCAACTTGACAGTAAACTATTTAAGAAAAAAAAATATATATATATGGCACATTTTTTTGTACTTTCATTAAGAAACACTGGATTGGGGCACCTGGGTGGCTCAGTCAGTTAAGTGTCTGACCTCAGCTCAGGTCATGATCTCACAGTTCGTGGGTTCAAGCCCCCCGTCAGGCTCTGTGCTGATGGCTGGCTCAGAGCCTGGAGCCTGTTTCATATTCTGTGTCTCCCTCTCTCTGACCCTCTCCTGCTCATGCTGTCTCTTTCTCTCTCTCAGAAATAGATAAAAAACATTAAAAATTAAAAAAAAAAGAAACACTAGATTGCATGTAAGATACTAATAGAAGCGTCGAGGGTGGCGAGAGAGAACAGAGCCATTCCGGTGGAATTCAGTGTGGAAAGAGGCCCTCGTTGTATATTCTTACGTAGTTCTGATTTTTGAATCATCTTAACACATTAAGTATTCTTAAAGCACTATATTTAATTTCAAAAAATTCTAAATACAAATTTCTGGCTTGGGGCTGTGTTTTAAGAAGCATCATTTTATGCCCAACCGATTACATCATTTTGTTTTGTTTCCGCTGGGGGCGGGAGCCTGCAGTCCTGTTGTCTAATGTCCCATCATTTATCTTCTCTCCTATTTCACATTTGAAAGAGGAAATGGGGCTGAGCTCCCTCTGGAGGGTATTTATGATGCCATATTTGGTCTGCTGTATTCACCTCTGCTCACCCATCCTGAGGGGCGGGAGGTCATGTGACTTTCAGAGTGGGGGGTGGGGGGTAGGAGGAATGCGTGCATGTTATGGAATCAATCTCAATGTAGCTCATACAAGAGCCCTAGGTTCTGTGCTATGGCTGAGTACTCCGGATGAAAGCAGGTAACATCGATGGTGCTGTAGCCAGCTTCCAAGATGTCCCCAGTGATGGCCCACTTCCTGGAATGCGCCCCGTGTGTAGTCTGCTTCCTGGAATTGACACTCAGGTTAGGCCCACTTCCTGGGATTGACCAACCGTGTGCGGTCCGCCTCCTGGAGTGCACACCCGTGTGAGGTCCCCTCCCATACAATGCAAGAGTTGATCTGAGTGGCCCGCAGCCTCAGCAGAGGTGATGACAGGTCACCTCCAAAGTCACATCACAGAGAGGCTGCAGCTTCCACCCTGATGCTCTCTCCAGCTCTATCTCACTCTTGAATCACCTGCTCAGTATAGTTTTTGATGGCATGTACTCAGTTGTCTTGAAAATATAATATCCAAAGATTATTTTGAAAAAATGTAGACATTTTTTCATAATCAATTAAAAATTAAAGGGTTTATATTTTTAATAAAACTATATTTATCATAATTCAAAATATATATGTGGGGGAGGGTTGAGATTTTATTCCGTAACCTTTTTTACTGAATTGAGGGCCTTGGAGCAACAATTTGGGGGGAACAGAAGGCATCTGGTAGAATTCTAAGTGTGCCGTCTGATGTTACACACTGGCCTTTAGCCACTCAGTCACTCAGCAAAGGCTTGGGAGCACTGAGAATTACCCGGCATGTTTGGGGCTCCCTCCCCATGACATTGGTCAGGAGGGGGGCCGGGGCTGGCACTGGCTTCCCTTTGACAGCCCCTCCTGGTGCCTGCGGGAGACCATTTCCCCTTTCCTCCTCTGCTTAGCCTGCTGGTGGAAGAGCCACCGAAGGGACAAAATCACCAAGACCTGAGAGGGACCTTACACCCCCGAATCTAGACCCGATTCATTCCCAAAATCACAGCTTTGCTTTTTCCTTCTGCACAATTCCATCTTTTAAAGTATAGATCTGGGACACCCATTCAATTAGAGAGAAGAAATCTGTGCCTTTTTCCACTTTCATGTCTATCGGTGCGACCCACAAACACCTCCCACTGATGGGGGGCTCCCGGGTCCCCACAGTGCTCACTGCCTCCGCATCAGGACCCGGGCGGCTCACTCAGGCTTCCTTCCGACCCTGGCCGGCTCTGTGGCAAGTAAGCGTCCCCCATGATAAGCTAATCTGCAAGACGGGGACAGTTTAAAGGAGCAAAAAATTGGCAAACAAAGGGGCTCCTGGAAAAGAAAAGAGTAGTCGGCAGGCTCAGAGGCAGTTTAAATCACAAAGCCCTCATTAGTCTGTTCTCCCTCTGCAGCGGCTCACGTGTGATTAGGCGGGTGCCCAAGTTACTGCCTTTCTTAATTAAATCAGGCTCCATGGTCACCCACCCCAGGAAAAAGGGAGAAAAGAGGAGATGAATTCAGCCTCCTCCTCCTTCAAATGCTAATCACCCTGGGCGGGGAGAGTGAGTGAGGCGCCCAGGGCTGCCCGACCCAGAGGGCCGGCCTAGCAGGATAATAGGCGCAGATGTGGCCCGCCTTCCTCCCAGCGACTTGTGCCTAATAACCCCCTTCAGCGTGTCCCCGTGCACCTGTTCCGCACTGTAACGCGAGGCAGTGGGCTTGATTGCCTCCAAAAATCTTGTCCACTTTTGTCAACCTGATTATACCGCCACAATGCAGAGCGATTAGGCGAACGGCAGCCTCTCGGCAACCTGGACCTGGGCCAGCACCCCTCCCAGACCCCCAGACCCTGGGGCTGTTCTCGCTGCTGGACCCAGGCCAGCCCCAGCCTCAGACCCCAGACCCTGGGGGCTGCAGCCCCAGACCCCAGACCCGGGGCTGTTCTCGCTGCTGGACCCAGGCCAGCCCCCAAGCCCTCAGACCCCCAGACCCTGAGGGCCACCGCCTAGACCTCAGACCCGGGGGCTGTTCTCGCTGCTGGACAGGCCAGCCCCCAAGCCCCAGACCCCGGGGGCTGCAGCCCCCAGACCTCAGACCAGGGGCTGTTCGCTTCTGGACCCGGCCCAGCCCCCAAGCCCTCAGACCCCAGACCCTGGGGGCACCCAGCCCCTAGACCTCCAGACCCGGGGCTGTTCCTCGCTGCTGGACCCAGGCCAGCCCCCAACCCCAGACCCCCAGACCCGGGGGCTGCAGCCCCCTCAGACCACTCCAGACCCGGGGCTGTTCTCGCTGCTGGACCAAGGCCAGCCCCCAAGCCCTCAGACCCCAGGCCACTGGGAGCTGCAGCCCTAGACCTCCAGACCCGGGGCTGTTCTCGCTGCTGGACCCAGGCCAGCCCCCAAGCCCCAGACCCCAGACCCCGGGGCTGCAGCCCCCTCAGACCTCCAGACCCTTGTTCTCGCTGCTGGACCCAGGCCAGCCCCCAAGCCCCAGACCCCCAGACCCGGGGCCACGCCCCCAGACCCTCCAGACCCTGGGGCTGTTCTCGCTGCTGGACCCAGGCCCGGCCCCAAGCCCTCAGACCCCAGACCCTGGGGGCTGCAGCCCTAGACCTCCAGACCCAGGGGCTGTTCTCGCTGCTGGATGACCCAGCCCCCAAGCCCCAGACCCCAGACCCCGGGGCTGCAGCCCCCTGACCCCCAGACCCCGGGGCTGTTCTCCGCTGGACCCAGGCCAGCCCCCAACCCCCGGGCCCCGGGGCTGCAGCCCCCCAGCCCCCCAGCCCCAGGGGGCTGTTCTCTCTGCGGTGCAGAGGCCCCAGGTTGTGTGACTTGAGGCGGGGCTTGGAGGCGTGGCCTCAGGAGGCGCCGGGGCCTCAGGTCCGCGGACACCTGACGTGGCTCCACGTGCCGGCAGCGGGGCGACTGGCCAGTCAGAGGCCGCCACACACCCCGGGCCCGCAGGGGCTGGTAAGTGACAGCGGCGACCGGGACGTGGAGGGTGCGCGACCGGAGGGCGAGGCAGGCAACAGCCGGAGCCGTGACGGCTGCCGGGCCGTGCGAGGCAGGCAGGGACGCGGACCGGCGGCGGGATGGCCTCTGCGCATGCGCCCCCGTTCTCTCCCGCAGGAGCACCTGCTGACTCTGCTTCCGGGGCCGTCCGCGCAGAAGGTATCAGTCGGGGCACACGGACCACTGGCTCATCCAGTCTCTGAATCTCTCTCCCCACTTAATCGATATTCAACCAAAACCCTAAGCTTGAGAAATAACTGAGAAAATGGGATTATTAATCAAGCATTTAAAAATGATGTTCGAGGGGCGCCTGGGGGGCTCAGTCGGTTGAGCGTCCGACTTCGGCTCAGGTCATGATCTCACAGTTCAAGGGTTCGAGCCCCGCGTCGGGCTCTGCTGACAGCTCGGAGCCTGGAGCTGCTTCAGATTCTTTTTTTCCCTCTCTCTCTGCCCCTCCCCTGCTCATGCTATCTCTCTCTCTCCCTCTCTCTCCCTCTCCCTCTCTCTCTCTCTCTCTCTCTCTCAGAAATAAAGAAAAAAACATTAAAAACCTGATGTTCGAGCAAAGTGTAAGGCATGAGTGAATCCTTGTTCTCTTTCTGACGGGCCGGCACAGGGTAGGAATTCAGACAATAGACAGTGAATGAATGAATGAATGAGCAGTCCGATGAGAAAGTGGGTGGGGTAGAGCAGGGAGCCGAGTGAAGAAGCCAAAGTCAAATCACGTACCTAGAGGGCTCCGCGTACATATTTATGAAGAGCATTCGAGGAAGTATCAACCAAGCGCCGTGAGCTTGACGGCTGGACTGCAGTATTGTCGCTGCCCTTTCCTTCTTTCTGTTTTCTGCTATTCCTGCAGTTTCTATAATAATAATGTAAGGTTTTAACAATGTTAAGAAAAGTAAAATATGCTGCAAGAGAATTTCTTAAAATCTTTACGCCTTCCCTGTGTCCCTACTTGTTAACGAGAAGGTACCTGCACCACTCAGACCTTTACTGGTTCACAGCGGAATGAAATTAGAGTTTCAAACCATCCTGTAAGTGACATCATTTAGCAGTGTATTCGCATGCTCTGTGATCTCTACCAGTAGGGCAAGCGAAGTCAGATCTGAAATTTAAAGCTTTAACACAGGGGCGCCTGGGTGGCTCAGTTGGTTAAGCAGCAAACTTGGGTTCAGGTCATGATCTTGTGGTTCATGAGTTCAAGCCCCGCGTCAGGCTCTGGGCTGACAGCTCGGAGCCTGGAGCCTGCTTCAGATTCTGTGTCTCCCTCTCTCTCCGCCCTACCCTGCTCATGCTCTGTATCTCTGTCTCTCAAAAATAAATAAATATAAATGGCCAGATTGCATTCACTTGAGGGTGCTATGCTGAGCGAAATAAGTCAGGCAGAGAAGGACAGATACCATATGTTTGCACATATAGGTGAATTAGGAGGAAGTTAATGGAGGATGAAGCGGGAGAAGAAGAGGAAAAATAGTTGGGGAGAGGGAGGGAGGCAAACCATGAGAGACTCTTGAATGCTGAGAACAAACTAAGGGCTGATGGGGGTGGGGGGAGGGGATGGGGGGAGATGGGCATGGAGGGATGAGCACTGGGTGTTATATGGAAACCAACTTGACAATAAACTATCTAAGAAAAAAATAAATACATATTTTAAAAAATAATAAAAATAATAAAGCTTTAACATAAAAACAAGTCATCAGCAAATCAGGAATAAAGGGAGCACATCTCCCATGAAGCAAATCATTGCCTTCATAGGGGTGGTCTCTGAAAGAAATTAACTCACATTCAGCCATGTGCCCTCCCTGCATACGTGGCTATTGATTCTCATTGATGCTTTTGTAACATTGCAGGCCTAGGTCTAAACTTCTGTTTGTTTCCCTCCTTCCCGTGAATACATATTTCTAAAATATGTAAAATATATTATTATACTGCATACTAAGCAATGACTTACTTTAAAGAATAGACTCACGTGACTTGGGGTGACATAATTTGACAATCAAACTATGCAACCGGCCAAGTGTCTGCAAACTCAGGTAAGAAAGAGCTCATGTTGTGGTCCTGGGCCCATGCTCTGCAGATCAGGCTGGGAATTCAGAATTATTATGTAACAGTTTTGAGGCAATTTCTTCTTCTCCTGGAAGCTTCCATTTTTGTTCTTAAGATCCTCAACTGATTGAATGAGGCCCACCCACATTACCAAGGATAATCTCTTTTACTTAAAGTCAACTGATTGTAAATGTCAATCCCATGTACCAGAAACATCTAGACTAACATTTGACCGGACACCTGAGCACCATACCTCAGACAAATTGACAAATAAAATTAGTGATCACATATGCATTTTGTTTCCCATTCTGCAAATGTTTTCTCTGCTCCTCAGTTGCTTCTTAGCTGTCTTTTGCCCATATTGCATTGGGACCGGAACTGCCTTTTATTCGCATCTATAGCCTTAGGACAAAGGGTGGAATTTTTCCCAGAACAAATCTATTAAATTTTGGCTGCTTGGAAGAATGAATGGGTGAATAGAAGAGAGGAAAGCAGATGAATGGACGATGGATGATGGAAAGAAGGTAGGAAAGGAAGGTAGGAAAGGAGGGAGGGAGGGAGGAAGGAAAGAAGGAAAGGTGGAAGAATGATGGATGGATGAATGGTGGATGGATGGATGAATGGATGGAGGGAGAGAAAGAAGGAAGGAAGGAAGGTGGATTGAAGGAAGCAAGGCAGAAAGGAAAATGAATAGTTCAAATCCCTTGTACATTACGTTCGCCTACAGCGCTCTCTTCCTTACTGAATTCTTACACTTTCTGTGTAAGAAATCTACACAGCTCTTGGCTATTAGTCTAATGCTGATTTGTGTCTTCCAAGTAAAAATTTACACTCTCTGTCTAAAAAGCTGTGTTCTACAATTCTTTATATCTTTGTAGCACCTACAAAAGTAATGGAAATATAACTAAACCAATAAGTATTTATAAGATGGTTCTGAAATTTAGTTTTGTTAATAGCAAAATACTTGTCTATATGTGGCTACTGATTAACAATCTCCATATCATCTTTAAATGTAATCGTCACTTAACCGTGAATGAGGTCTTATTATTTTTCTGTGCAACAGTTGCAGAAACTATGACTCATTGCGGGTGGTTGGTTCTGCTTTGAGCCACACGCAGTGCTAGCGGTAGGCTGTGTCCTCTCGAACATGACACAAATCCTGGCTTATTGTCAACTATGGAAAAGAAAAGACAAAATAAAGCAGGTATTTTGTGCCGGCTCTCTTCCACTTGTTTTTGTTTGTTTGTTTTCTGGGGTGTTTTGTTTTGTTTTGTTTTTATCTGTTATAGAAACTTCCCCACCTCATTCCACCCTCACTTCTGTCCCAGGATCCTCCCCAGGGTGGGTTTGACTTTAGGTTGGCCATAGGCCATGGAAAGTTGGAGGAGAGAGGAGACACGTGCGAAGAAGCAAAGCTAAGGAGCGAGCCCACAGCTGCTCCTTTTTTTTTTTTTTTTTTATTTCTAGGAGAGAGAGAGAGAGAGAGCGCGCGAGCAGGGGAGGGTCAGAGAGAGAGGGAGTCACAGCCTCCGAAACAGGCTCCAGGCTCTGAGCTGGCAGTCAGCACAGAGACCGACACGGGGCTCGAACCCACGAACCGTGAGATCATGACCTAAGCAAAAGTCGGACGCTCAACTGACTAAGCCACCCAGGTGCCCCCACAGCTGCTCCTTACTGGTGGGTCTCTCCAGTTATCACTGAAATGTACATCAGTCTTCTCATGAGCCACCCACTGTTAGAAAGTTTTTCCTACCCGGTAGGCTTTCACTGTCTCAGAACTTCACCTCCAGGGACCCAAATCCACATTGATTATCTGCAACTGCATAGCACACTTTCCCAAAACCTGGCAGCTTAAAGAACGATGAACCGCTACTGTCTTCCATGATTTCTGTGGTTCAGCGCTCCGCAGTGGCTAGGTTTGGGGCTCTGGGCTCAGATCATCTCCTGAAGGTGCAACAAAGATCTTGGCTCAGAACACGATCAGAAGGCCCGCCTGGGGCTGTAGGATCCACGTACACACAAGTCACTCATGTAGCCAGCAAGTTGTGCTGGCCCCGAGTGGGGGTCCTCAGTTCCCAGCCTGGGACCTTCTTCACAGACAGCACGGGAATCTTCATGAGACGCCAGCTGGCTCCCCCGAGGAAAGGATCCAAGGGACAGCAAGCTGAAAGATGCCTTCGATGAACCAAGTCTGACGAGCCACGTGCGGCCATTGCACAGAATGTCCCTGGGTGCCCAGCTCAGCCTATTAAATGTGGGAGGGAAATGCACAAGGGCACGGACACCACGAGGGAGGGTCCTCTGGGCCGCCTGGTAAGACGCCAGGGACAGGTGTCTCGGGCCCGCCCCTCCGGGGCAGCGCGGGCACAGTGACGGTGAGCAGAATGGGCGGATGCAAGTGCAAGGGTTTGCCAAAACCCCCCGGGGCAGGCGCACGAGAGGTTCCGCTTGAGGGCTCACAGCCGTGTTCCCTCCCCGCCGGAGCCCTCCTGGCCCCGGCCCCGCTCACTCCGCTCCTCAGCTCTGTTCTCAGCAAGGCCCGGGATCGAACGGAGCCAGGACGCGAGCGTTCCCCCTTCCACCCAGCAGAATCTTAAGCCTCCTCAGCTTTGCACCGGAGGCTGTGTTGCGTATGACACTCGCCAGGGGACAGCAGGCTGGCCCACACCGCACACTGGAAAGGTGCCTGGTGCTAGGAGGGAAGAGACGACGGGCGTCCAGAGACACCCGTGTGACCCAGGGCGGTGAACACACCTACGTGCTCTGTCCACAAGCGCTGCCTCGGGTGCAGCCAGACCTGGGCAGGGAGGCATCTGATGCGCTGCCCCAGGTCATGCGACGGCACGGCCTGTCCCAGCCCCGGAGAGACACCAGGGTCGGGGTCAGCCGCGCCTGGTGGAGAGCTGCCCCAACCTGACATGCCCGGGGGGACAGAACGGGCTCCCACGCCACCCGTGTGGACGGACCCCTGAGCGTCAGGGAAACCGCTCCTTTGATGTCTCGCCAGCACAGAAGCCCCTGGGAGGAGCGGGAGCCCGAGACGCCACGGGGTTGTCCTGCCGACAGAATGGAGCCCCGGGGTCTGAAACCAAACGCCTGACGGTTGTTGAACAGCCAGCGCTCGTGGGCGTGGGTCCCCAGGCTCCGCTCTGGAGGACACGGTCTCAGTACCGGAGCCCGCAGCGCGTCCAGATGTCAAGGTGGCCCCGGTGTTGTATGTGATGAAGGAAGGGGCTGGTGCCTCGCTGATAAAAATGGCTCCCCCGGAAATATTTGTTGACGTGTTTGCACACACACATTAGCAAACTGTGTCCGTTCGAAAGTTCCTTCAGGGCACCGGATTCGGCCCGGCGCCCAACTCATTGCTTTGCCTACAGAATCTCACAATGGCCCACTTGATGGCAGTAAACCACGGCTACAAAAGTCTGCAGGGGGTTATGAGCTCGCAGAGGCCCCTTCCCTGGGTCCTGTGAGACGCCTCCCTCTCTGCCCCAGTGCCTGAGCGGTGGCCAGCGACCCGGTTCCTACAGGGAGCAGAGCTCGCTTCTCAGGCTGTTTACCTTTACATCTACAGACAGGAGCGGCGACTCAACCGAAGAGGTATCAGAAGGGACTAGAAGTTCTTCAATGCCACCAAAAGTATGAAATTGGCTCCTTACCATGCTGCCTTTTAAACCTCCTATCTGTGATGTTCTTCCCTTAACTCTCTTCTTTTTTTTTTATGCTGATCAATATGGGTGTTTTTATTTTTTTTATTTTTTATTTTCTTTTACAAATGGTTTATTGTCAAGTTGGTTTCCATATAACACCCAGTGCTCATCCCCACAAGTGTCCTCCTCCATGCCTACCCCCCCTCCCCCCCACATCCATCAGTCGTCAGTTTGTTCTCAGCAGTCAAGAGTCTCTCATGGTTTGCCTCTCTCCCTCTCCCCCACTATTTCTCCCCTTCTTCTCCCCGACGGTCCTCCGTTAAGTTCCTCCTAATCCTCCTATACGTGCACACATATGGTATTTGTCCTTCCCTGCCTGACTTATTTCACTCAGCATAACATCCTCAAGGCCCATCCACGTTGCTACACAGGCCAGATTTCATTCTTTCTCATTGCCATGTAGTATTCCGTTGTATAGATAAACCACATCATCTTGATCCGTCCATCCATTGATGGACACTTAGGCTCTTTCCATGCTTTGGCTATTGTGGAGAGTGCTGCTATGAACATTGGGGTCCATGTGCCCCTGTGCATCAGCACTCCTGTGTCCCTTGGGTAAATTCCTAGCAGTGCTATTGCTGGGTCATATTCCCTTAACTCTTCTTATCCGTCCTTCTCCAGCCCTTCCCCCACCATCACAGCGCCCACTGCGCCTCCACGCACTTGTAACCTTCCCACCGAAGAGCAGTTTTTCACACTGAAAATCAAAGCCTGATATGAGACAAAGGTCCGGGCTAAGTGCCCAGGGGCTGGTGAAAGCAAGTCATCCGCTCACCCGAGGAGCCACAGAACACATCAGCCTGGCTAGATGCAACGGTCATTGGGCCACTTACCTGAGGGGCAGCCTCAGACAGGTTCTTTGATGTTTTGACTTCACCCCTTGTGTGTAAAGCCAATGTAACCATAGCAGGTTCAGAGAGTTGCCTGAGTGTCCAGCAGAGAGTGCGCATGACAGAAGGCTGGGAATACAGGCTGATGAACTGTGGAAGCTCAGGCGTGCTTCTCACACTGAAATCTCAGATCACATATGACAGAAAGGACAGGGAGCGCGGGGGACTCAGTTACGTGTCCAACTCCAGCTCAGATCATGATCTCACGGTTTGAGAGTTCGAGCCCCGCATCAGGCTCTGCTCAGAGCCTGGACCTGCTTTGAATTCTGTGTCTCCTTCTCTCTCTGCCCCTCCCCTCCTTGCATTCTGTCTCTCTTTCTCAAAAAATAAATAACATTTTAAAAAAGGAAAGAAGGGAAACTGAGTCACAGCCTGAACTTCACAGTGGCAGAGATTGAACACATCTGCCAAATTCATACAAAATCAAGACTAGAGCTGTCTCCCCACCCTCCCACCCCAACTTCCTCAAGCTGTTCTAGTAATGCTACATTTTGTCAGCTAACACCCCATGAATTCACCAATTCAGTTTTATGCAGCTATGCAAACAGTGAGCTTCATTCTGTTTTCTTTAGGAATGGGGCAAAGAGCCTCCAAGTGTGGTAAATCAAGTTCAATTATTTTCGTTACCAGTCCTTCCCCATGAAACTCCAAGTCAGCATTTGAAACGACCAGCCTCTTAAAAATAATTAAAGGCAGACATCTGGAAACCCCTCGTTACTGAGGCACACGTGGCTCCAGCAACGGGCTCTATGGATAACCAAGGCTTGGTTTTAAAAGAGAAGGAGTATTTTACATTTTCTTTTAAACAGAAGCTTTTTGCCATGCACACACAGCACAAACGTCCAATAAAATTTACTTTTTTTTAAATTTCAGCAAGTTAATGTCAACACATGTTATTAATTTTTGCTACCAAGCCGGTCTTGGTGGGGAGTCTGGCAGCATGGCCAAGCGGAGTTTAATGAGCTGGTGGTTGTTCAACAGCACTCAGATCCCAAGGAGGCCAGATGGACCATTCAATTACATCCTCCACATGCTTTTTTGGAATGCGGAAGGGCGGCCCCCCACGTCTCTGGCACACCTCTCCATCTCTGCGAAATCCTCCCTTTCAAGGTCCTCTCGATGCATCTTTGTGGATTCTCCAAGACCAACATCGGTCCTGCTTGCGGCCGTGGGCATCGGCCCCCGTCAGCTGAGGCAGGCACACTGTCCTCTGTCGTCCCCCAAGGAGCATCGTCAACACCGCATCTATTTATCTCCTGTCGCTCCTTTACTTCTGGTCCTTTCACTGACAGGAAAACAATCGGTGGCTTATTAAGTAAGTTTCTATGAGGTGGACAAGCCAAGATATTAGAGTATTTTTATCTGACGTGCTAAAGCCATTACACTCCGCAAATTTTGAAGAAACCTGCTTTTCTATGAGACCACTCAAAACTGTCAGTGACTTTTTAACCATTCTCTTCTTCACATGGAAGAAATATGCGCACCCTTGGGCTAGGCGAGCTTCCTTTAAATAACAGAAGAGCCACAGGACGCAGCCAGCTGTCACAACTGCAATAAACAAGCCAGCCTTTGAGCATACAGGGCACTCATTTCCCCCCTCCACCAACTAATAACTTGCGAAGTACCTACCACGTGTGACGGGATCCAGTGTGTCTGGTGGCCACACCGAAAGGACAAACCATGATTCTTAGGCAATGATCTCTGGTTTCTAAGAACAACAGTCCATAAGGAGGCCACACCTGAGGGGCGGCGGGGGGCAAGGGGAGAGTAAAATGTGGTATATAGAATATCCTATAAATCTGACTTTTTTCTATCATCTTCCTGGACCCCCAAGGCATCTGTCCTTCTTTTTATTCCTATACTTTTACATTGCACAATGGTTGTGCATTTTCTTTCTTCCTGCTTGGACAGTGAGCTTTTAAAGACAGATGCCTTTGTCTTAATAATACTTACACCTTTGGAGCTTCAATAAAGTGGCTGTTTCAAGTGTTTAATTTTACACACACACACACACACACACACACACAGAGGGAATGAACTCATGAACTTATGCACTATTGGTGATTCCATCTAAAAGCAATCACATCCACAAGGTCATGAGAAGTGGCCATTCTCTAGACTGAGTAAAAGAAACATGGTTTGTAAAGAAAATGACTTTCCCACAGGTATTCCGTGCCACTTGCAGGCGCCCTTCCTACACATCTGGAATCCATCTGCAAATACAGGTCCTGTAAGATCAAGGTGCCGAAGTCCAAGTCCTAAGCACTGGAAAGAACTCTCAACTTTGAGTCTGAATTTCTGGGATTTGCACTGAACTGTGTGCCACATAATTCACACACTCATTCATTTCCCGTGTTCCTCTGCCCCAAACACGTGTTCACCAATGCACAAAGCCTGGGAAGATGGTCCAAAGAAAGGGAACTGAAGAGATAAAAAGAGTGAATCTTCAGGGTACACTAGTCAGAGTACACATCATTCTGCAGGAGAGCACATAAAGAGTAAGATGGTGGAACAAATCAAAGATCCTATTTCTTGAGGTATGTTTGCATTTCCTTCCAGTTAAATGAAGACTCAAAGCCATTATGTTTCCCAGCTATTAACAGTTCTCACAAATACATGCAAATACATGCAAACACATAGTCTTACGACTTCACACACCCCAAATACAGATCAACTTTGTAGATAAGTTAGACTATCCTCCAAGAATCCCTAAAGTTTTTAAATATAATCTCATAGAGGATGAGTAAGGGGTCTTACTGATAATAATACAATCGTAATGAAGGGATATCTGTATCTAGTCCTTACTCTTTGTCAAACACTGTCCTAAAACCTACACATTAGCTCATCCCTTCCCCCAAACTCTACAAGACTTTTAAAACCCTATTAAGGTCTTCCTTCTGTATTGTGGACACTTACACACAGAGAGTTTATAAATCTTGCTGAAGGTCAGGAGAGGTAAGAAGAGGTAGAGTTTGGATGTAAACCCAAGCATTTTGACTTTGGAATGATTACCACACTACATGGCCAAGATTTTGGGTTTTTTTTAAATGTTTTATTATTTATTTCTGAGAGAGAGAGATAGTGTGAGCAGGGAAGGGTCAGAGAGCGAGAGAGACACAGAATCTGAAGCAGGCTCCAGGCTCTGAGCTAGCTGTCAGCACAGAGCCCGACACGGGGCTCAAACCCACAAACCGTGAGATCATTACCTGAGCCGAAGTCAGACGCTCAACCGACTGAGCCACCCAGGCACCCTGACATGGCCAAGATTTTGGAGACATGTGTTTCTAGATACTTCATGGAACTTCTTATTTATCACTTGGAACTTTTAAGAAAAATAGATAGAAAGGAAAATCCATTCCAGTAATTTCAATTTAACATTTAGAATTCAGTTCAAATACCAGTTCATCGTAGAAGCGAATAAACCAAGTTGAAAACAGGGACTGTACTGTTTTAACCTTTTCAACATTTTATATGACTTTTTAACCTCTCAAGTGAATATTTTACCCGAAAATATTTTTACATTGACTTTTAAATATATATTAAGTCCCATTTTTAATAACCGGCTATTTAGTAAATGACGCATGCCTACACCATAGGTATATCAGGTTGCGAAAGGTCTCCAAATTGTGATAAATATGAACACTGGCTATTTCTGCCCGGTTGGACGTTTTTATCAGTAGGTCTGTGAGTATGGACCCACCAACCGAGGACAGAGTGCGTTCACCTCACGCACAAATCCTTTAACTCACACAGAAAGCAACCATGGTCCTTGATTTTAAAATTTGCCCCGGCTTTGCTAAGCATATCACAATGTGTTTCACTTGTTGATTTTAAAAAAGCAAAAAAATGCAAAGATGCTGCAATAATTTAGTTAGCCCATTGCCACATTTGAGGTCACAATTCAAAAAATATATCCTATATATAGCTTATTAATTCATTAGGGAGAGTACATTGTCATAAATTAAAAATATGGTTTATAATATAAAGTAATTTAAATATAATGCTTATTGGCCAATTGCCAAATTGGTGCAAGAAATCAGAACTGGGAAACACAAAGCAGTACCATTACTGTGGCACCTCTCCTGAATCATATTATTGAGAATGAAAACCTTTTCAAGTAATTTTTATTGCCTTTATTACACTGGAAATAAAATATCAAAGATCGGTTTCATTTTCTTACATACAAAAAAACACTATTAATAAGTTTAACGTTGCACTGAATATAGCGCTATTAATAAAAAATGCATGATTACAGCAAATTGTTAATAAACTGAGACTTCCGTGCATTTTCCACTCAGACTATTCTGGGGGGAAAAAAGCAAAAGTGTTGTCTGCGTTTGGTCCTTGAGGGATGATTTGGCAACAGCACTGTTCTGCTTTAATTTCCTAAGGTAAACCCACTGTTTGGGAGAGAACAGATCATGCCTGTGTCTTTTTGTCCTCAACTGTCTATTATTGGGTGGTTGTTGTGGGTTTTTTTGTGGGTTTTTTTTGAAACCATATTTTTTTGAAAGAAACAACCTGGGCTGCAAAGGACACTCATTCCGAAATTCTAAGTGGATGCATTCAAGGAAACTTGTAAAAAGCAAGGTGCGCTCCGGTTTTCAGACAAGCGTGGGTGAGGGCTGTCTGCAGCACGAAGGGCTCCATTATTTCTGTATCAGAATCAGTAGCAAAAACAAGAACAACACAAAAGAGCCACGGACGGAGTGTTAGACGTCAGGGAGTCACAGAGGGCACAAGGTGGTGCGTGGTTGTCTTTCAAAGAACGTGGCTCCCATCAGCTACTGGTGTCTTCAATGGGACACGTGCTTGGGAGATTCCTTGGCAACCAGTTTCTGACGAGGATAAATATGAAGTATATACTTGAAATATACAGTGAAATATAAAGTAGAACCCTAAGAGAATGAGCTCATAGTTCTAGAGAGGTGTAGCAGAGCACGGCAGGGGCGTCAAATCAGAAATCACCGAGTTTGAATCTCTAGTCAGCCACAGAGTGTCCAGAAGAATTTATGTAAATTTGTTCCTTTTATGCCTTCTGATTTCCACATTGTAAATGTCACAGATGTAGACACACACAGGGGTCCTAGAGCACATACATGAGATGAATATGTTCACTATATACGTAAAATACCCGTGAGAGAGAATGATAGATATGATGGCACATAATACATATGTGCGTATAATATGTATGGAAATCAGACTGTGTGTCTGAAGTCGACATGTATTTCCTGTTACATATGTAGGAAAGAGGGGAATGACCACACCATGGCTTCGGGCTGGCACCACACCATATACGTACATACCGCCCGTTAAGTATCTGATGCAGAACTGGTACATGGGAGCTGATCACATATGGTTGAGAAGAGTCTCTCATTTTTCCAACTTTAATAAATCAGGCCCTTTCTTTCTAAAGAGAGAAGAGAAAACTAGTTCATCTTCGCTGTGCTGTCTCCCTCTCTGACAAAGGACAAAGAAGTCGTGAAACCTCCCCGTACCTTTTGGCCACGACCCTCCACACACACCCCGTAAACAAAGATGTGCACAAACAAACCAACGCTCAGTTCGGATTTTGCAGTTCCACACGTGGCAGTGTGATTCTGAGAGCGAAGCCATGGGGGGGGTGTCACTGGGACGCCCAGGGTCCGGGTCTGAGTACTCGGTCCAGGGTCACATCCCTGATGAAAGCCCGCTGGGCCCAAGGGTGCCTCTGTGGTGCCCGCTGTCTCCTGTCACCTGCACGCAGATAGACCAAGCATATGGCTTCAGGGACAGGGCTGGCTGTCATCTTTCCTTAAGGGCAGCCCCCTCTTTACTAGTGAGAAAAGCCCAAGTGGCCTTAACCGCGGACTAAACCATGAACCACTCCCGCCTCTGCCCGACAGCCACCCGGAGTCCCTCTGCTGTCTGCTCTGTGTGACAGGTGCTGGTTACCACATGCGTGTGGCCAGACAGAGCTCCAGGAAGCGCTACCTGCGGACCCAGCGGCAGGCGGGCCCCTGCATGGAAAGACGTGGAAAGCAGAAGGGTGACCCCCTGGGGAGACAGGCAGGGGCGCTGCCCACATCTCCGACAGCCGCGGACGGCAAGACAAGACACAAACATGTCCAGCGCCCTGTCTTGCACCCAGCGGGCAACTACCCCATAGTAATTTTCTTTCCTTTTGCATGAGTTTTCCTGTAAGATACGTCTTGTCTACATAAAGATAGTGCCTGCCTGTCTCTGAAATTCCTGCTGGATTAGCACTGACAAGCAAAACAAAAAAAAGAAAAAGGAAAAATCCGTCCTGGTGCAAAATCCGAATTAGTGGGGCAGGGACGCTGCCCCTTTCTGTAATGGGTCATGAGAGAATTAGAGAGCTTTTGGGAAGCAGCTGGGATTCAGGGTAGGTTCAAAGATTTCCAGTAGCATATTTTGGTGATTAAGAAAAGCAAATGCTTAATTTCTGACTGGCTTTGTCTGTGATGCCTGACACTTCCGACTGGCTTCCAAGATAGTTAATCCTCTCTTCTTCCCTCCCCAATAAAAACATTCACACATTTCCCTGATAATGTGGCTTATTAAGAGGATATGGATTTTCATTTCTTTGGCTTCGGTAAGCCTCTGAATTTACTTTGTTGGTAAAAAGAGAGAGAGAGAGAGAGAGAAACCTGGGGATGGGGCTGTGTGTATAAGCACCTTGAAAACCAAAACACCGAGACCAGTCTGGATCCTATAGCTTGAAGATGTGCTGAGGCTTCTGGGAAAAAGTAAGATAAAGAAGACTCTGTGATTATAGAATAAAAGTGATTTATTCTTCCTTGTATGCGCTTTTCCTAAGATTTTACTTGGAAAAAAATTTAAATATATAGAAAAGTAGAGAGAAAATGACCACTCTGTATTTACACCTTAAACATGTATCAAAAACTGGTTAACATTTACTCAAATGCACATATTCATACAAGTATATTTCCCCCTGAACCATTTAAAATAGTAGCAGACAGGGGTGCCCGGGTGGCTCAGTGGGTTAAATGTCTGACTTTGGCTCAGGTCATGATCTCAGGGTCCATGAGTTTGAGCCCTGTGTCGGGCTCTGTACTGACAGCTCAGAGCCTAGAGCCTGCTTCAGATTCGGAGTCTCCCTCTCAGTCTTCCTCTCTCCTGCTCATGCTGTCTCTCTCTGTCTCTCAAAAATGAACAAACATTAAAAGAAAATTTAAGTGCTACTTGTTTGTTTTCTGTCATTTCTGCTTTCCATGTTTCAGTTTCACAGCCAATTCTTGGGCTTTTACTTATTCAAGGGAAAACCCTACCCTTACTACTTTTGATGTTCAAGTTGTCCTGCTGAACTTGCGACGGAGCCTCTTACGAATGGTTCTTGTATCACTGTGACACGACCCCTGGGTATTTAAGACTCCTATGCTCACCAGCTCAGAAAGAGTGCCCCGAAAGTACTTTGTAAGTTCCCTGCCCTGGAGCCAAAATCAGCTGTTTCTCTGAGGAGGATTAATGCCTATTTGTGAGGAAGGAGATTTAGAATCTAAGATCTGGGCACCTGCTTAAGCCACAGAGGGGTCCCTGCTTGCGGCCTGCGGAGTAATTAGAGCTCGAAAACCAAACACCCTCATGAGCTGATGCCGCTGCTCCCACACAAATTCCACATTAGAGCGTGTTTCCCCTCAATCTGCAGCCAGGGTCCCTTCCACTAAAACACCATGGTTCCTAAAACATTAACATATTCTAAGTATGTGTTCATAATTATACTATAATTATATAATGTATTTATGATTACATGCAATATGATTTAGATCACATTATATAAGCATTATTATGTAAATATTATATGTAATTATAATCCAAAATACTTACAATTATATGTTATATGTAATTATATACATTGCATACAGGTAAGATTTTGGCATTTCTAAAGCAATATTACTGCTAACAAAAAACCTACTGCATGAAGTTATATAGTTCTTAAGAATATATCCCTAGGGAAAAAAAAAAAAGAATATATCCCTCAGAGCACCTGATTGGCTCAGTCGGTTGACTTTGGTTCAGGTCATAACCTCACAGTTCATGAGTTCAAGCCCTGCGTCAGACTCACTGCTGTCAGAGCAGAGCCTGCTTCGGATCCTCTGTCTGCCTCTCTCTGCCCCTCTCTCTCTCTTTCTTCTCTCTCAAACATAAATGAACATTTATATATATATAAATATAGTATATATATTATTATATATTATAATACTATAATTATATATAATATAATTATTATATATTATAATATATAATATATAATAATATATAAGTATTATAACTATATAATACTATAATTATATAATTATATACTATTATATATAGTTATTTATAATTATAAGTTATAATAGTATAATATATAATAATATATGTAATATTATATGTATTATAATACTATATTATAATATACTATTATATATATATCTCCCCAGGATATATGATCTGACATTGTGTCACAATTTATTTGATAATGGTTTCTTTGCATAATTATAAACATGGTTTCAGTTTTAGACTCGGTTCTTTTTGATTTAATTTTTCAGACATAAAAGCACTTTCTACTTTCTGTATCTTGGAGGCCTGGAGAAGCCATGCACAGGGAGGGGCCCAGCCTGGAAACCTACAGCAAAGTGACCCAAAAGATGCAGGGGAACCTGCCGGCCACGGTGCGCTGTCACAAGGCCCACGGCTCCGGCAGCAAAGCCCTGGAGGAGGTGCCTCAGGAGACTTGCAAGAGAGCGCGCCAGCTGCAGGAAGAGAAAGCCCCCTTGTTCTCACCCCGTCCCGACACAGCTGCACGGGGTGGGCTGTGCAGAGGACAGTCACAGGGCCCAGATCCGTCCTCCGGAGTCGGGACGGAGAGCAGACCTGGAGCTGAGACAGGGTAAGCTAACAACGAGCAGAGGTCCGTCCCACAGCTGTCGTCACGCGCGCACCGCATCCACGGCCACGTCTCTCCCACAGCCGTGTACGGAAGGGAGAGGTCGGGTGGCCGGTTTCTCCTCAGAAGCCTTGACACCCTTTTGAAGAGCGCCTTTGTGTCCCTTGTGACCTCAGTGTTTTAAAGGGCTCAAAAAAAGTGCTAGCGATCTGTAACGAATCTAGCTTTTTCTCCTTGTTGGACAGAAGTGATGTTCTGTGGCCTCCTCCTTCCCAACAGAACTAGAGTACCAGGGACTCAAGAGCTGAGTGATGCAAAGTGACTGTGGCATGAGGGGACATGGGAGCACACAGACTGCAGAGCCATTCTGATGAGCCATCTTGCAATACCTGGTCAATCTGGGAATAGGCACAGCCTATCGCCGCAGCACCCCTGCATGGTGATACGTTGAACTAAATTCTGCTACAGATCCAAGGCGGACCTTCTCATAGATGTTCGTGACACTGCTGACTGTGGTGGAGAGGAGCCAGGGGCAGGGTGAGTCTCTCCGACTGTGACAGTGAGGAGGAGACACAAAGTGGGCGCACACCACGCAGTCGTACGCACCAGCTCAGAAAAACACGCCGGAGGTACTCGTGGCGATGTGCGTGGGTCTTACAACTTCACTGCTGATCGCTGCAGTGCAATGCCATTTACATAAATTTAAAGTAATGCGTGTAAACTAATAATGCAGACTTTGCAAGAATAGATGTGAATACAAGGGTATGCATGACCATATTAGAAAGATTGCCTTTGGGAGCCCAGGAAATGGGCCTGTGAAGTGAGAACACAAAGAAACAAATAGTAATAACCAATAAAAATGATAGTCAGCAATGACTATAGGCTGGATACAGCGCTTTGCACAAATTAACTTTTTTAATCCTCAGAACAGCACTAAGAGATTAGAACTATTATTATCTTCATTTTACAAAGGAGAATATGGATGCATAGAGACAGGAAATAAATAGCCCCCGATAACACAAACAGCAAGGTAGGAAATAAAACAAGTAGATCAATAATGACAAAGGACTATGAACTGAAGAGAATGATTAACTCAATCCTCTGGGCCTGAAGTTTACTAATAATAATAAAAAGATAATAATAATAAAATCAACAGCGGCCACAGCCAGTAAGAGGCATGGACTGCTTTTCTTATAGTGTTTGCTGTGATTAGTCTAATAGAGGTACAGTCAAAGCCTCTATGAAAAAGAGACGCCAAATTACATTGATGTAAACTACACACAAGTTTATTGTGCTCCGTTTTTGGACTGAATATTCCAGCTCAATTCCCATTATGTTTCATTGGGTTGTTTTTTGTTTTTTGTTTTTTTTTTTCATTTTGTATCTAAACCACCAGGAATGCAGAAAAGACCAAGGGGATTCGTATTCACCTCTTTAAAGACCTAATTCCGATGTTGTATCTATTGTTCCATTTGCTTCCCATTAACCAATAACCAAAAGGCCAGACCCAGTCACAGACTGGAAAGTGGGAGTCTGTAGCTGGGTACCCCGTTCCAGGTACAACTTGGGACTGGCCAAAGGAAGAAAGTAGAGATATTGGTAAATTATTTTCATTCCCTACCTTCCTTCATTCAGAAGAACATAAGAACATATCACCTATTACCTTGATCTTCAGTTTTCTCATCAAAGACATTTTTTAGATTGACTAGCAATCTAAAATTAGGGAAATTTAAATGTTTTTGAGGTAACTTTGAAAGTTACAGATAGTTGGGACACCTGGGAGGCTCAATCAGTTAAGCGTCCGACTCTTGTTTGCAGCTCAGGTCATGATCTCACCGTTCGTGGGTTCGAGCCCCACATCTACCAGCGCAGAGCTTGCTTGGGATTCTCTTCCTTTCTCTCTGTTCCTTCCCCACTCTGCCCCCACAGACATACACACACACGCACGCTCTCTTTCTCTCTTTCTTTTTCTCTCTTTCATACACACACACTCTCTCTTTCTCTTTCTCTCTTTCTCAAAGTAAATAAATACACTTTTAAAAAGTTACAGATAGTACTTACATTAAAAGGAGTCAAAAATGTTTCTTCTCACATGTAATGTTTACCAAATTCACCCTTTGCATAAATCCTGGAGCCCATGGCTTGCCCATCAACCACAGAGCTACATATTGAGTTCGGGGCAGACCCCAGCATGCCCCCCCACACCACACAGACAGAGCGCTGTACACACAAATAACTTCCATTACCAACACCCTCTCACACCTCAGTTTTTCATTCTTTGTGCAGCAAAGAGAAAGCTTGGAGGTAGACGCCATTTTCCCAAGTCATGAAGCTACTGTCATGAAGAGCTTGCCTGCACCATGGCTACCATGTCTTTCATTGATGCTGGGCTTTCCAAGTGTAAGCTGCTTTTGTACCGAGCAACATAAGCTGAACCACACTGCTGTAAAACGAACTCACATCAAACAACACACCTGCTTTGATTCTGACTTCCTGGGGTCCTGTTTTGCATTATTCTCACTAAGGACCTGAGCTGGTACCGTGGCCCATGTGTAGACCTGCGCTCACTGTGACAGTGGGAGGAGAGGCTTCAAGTGCCTCCAGTAATGAATGTGTCACTGTCATTCACCATTTACTGGCCAGAGTAAAGCACAAGAACTGGCTACCTTCCCCTGTCCCTGCAAGATAGAGATTCGGAAGAGCTAATAAAATGGCGTGAAGGGCTGTCACCATGGCACCTATTAACTAGAAATTTATCTTAAAAAGTCCTTCTCAAACTGTGCCTCAAACACATTTTTAAATAATATTCTGTACGAAGTGTAATGAAAATATTTGTATTAGCATCTTGTGTCTATCACTTTGGCTTGTATTTGCCACAGTTTGTCCTGTTATCATCCTGCAGTCAAGCCACCCACTGTGGGCGGATTCACCAAAGATCCTCTTCCGGGGCCCCCGTCGTGGGAAGTGGTGGCTTCCCTTCACAGGAAATGTGTCAAGTTTGTGATAGGCACTTTGCAATTCAATAAAAATGAATAGAGGGGTACCTGGGGGGCTCAGTCAGTTAAGCTTCCGACTTAGGCTCAGGTCATGATCTCACGGTTCATGAGTTCGAGCCCCGTGTCAGGCTCTGTGCTGATAGCTCAGAGCCTGGAGTCTGCTACAGATTCTGTGTCTCCCTCTCTCTCTGCCTCCTCCTGACTCACACTCTCTCTCTGTCTCTCAAAAATAAATAAACACTAAAAAAATTTTAAATAATAGACAGTTTTATCACAGGTAGCACATTTCTTTTTTAAAAACTGTATGAAATCTGGATGGATCCTAGCTGTCAGCAGGGCCTAAAACCCCTCAGCCATCCAAACCTGTTCTTATCGTGTGAACTAGTCACAACATGTGCCCAGAAATCTACTCCCGCAGACATGGTGGGTGGAAAACGGGCTGTTCTGCCGACTGCCCTCACTCTGAATTAACCTCTGCTCATGCTCACCTTGGTCTTTGCACAGAAAGGCGACTGCTGTGATGTGCATACCCCGGGCTGCCTTACTAGACATCCAGGGGTTACCTGAGCCCGTGTGGATGCCGGCAGAACGTGCTGGGCTGGAAGGGACCTGAGATTTCTCCGTCTTGCTCCTGCCCGTAGTGCCAGCAATGACAGTGTTTGCCCGCGAGGGCAGCTTTCCAGAAGCACCTCTTCTTCGGAGTCTCTGCTTGCTTCTCTGTCTCCCGGGGTGAGAGTGGCTTCCTGCAGTAGCTCATCTCTGGGTTCTCGGACCCATGCCTGCTCCCTTGTTTATGTCCATAACCCTGTCTGGTCCCTTCAATAAAGTCTCCTCATGGGAGTGACCCCCGGGAATGAGTTCCTGCCTGGACCCTGATGGATGGGACTGAACAAATCCAGTGGTCACTATCCTGTGCGTTCGCGTATTCATTCATTGATGCCCAGAGCAGCTCATGAACACATTCGTCCAAAGAGCAAATCATGTCTGCTTTAAACAGACAATATCTGAGCCCTGAAAATGGAAAAGCTACTAGCAAATTCTTCTCTCTTTCTCAATTTCAATCTTCAAAATTTATATCTCACAATGATTTCCTACTCCAGGAAGGTCTATTGAGTTTGTTTGTTTAATAAACCACGCATGGTGTGAGGAGATTTTACATCACATTTTGCTTGTTCCAATTAGCTTGTTAGCGGCCAACTAACCTTGGACTTCTGTCAATGATCTTCCACGGCGTGCAGATTCCCATCCAAGGATTAAATGGTCTGTTGACTTTAATGAAAGGGGGAGGAACACTTATTTTTCAGGTGAAGTGACATAGTCTCTGCCAAGTATTATGTTACGGTCCTACGCTTCTCTATTTCAGGATTTGGGGGTGGGCTCGGAAACCACATTTCTCCTTGGGCATCTGGTTCTATACTTGGTGCAGACAAAAGTGAGCACCAGGAGAGGGCGTGGTGTGGGGAGGGGTAAAGGATGGCTCCTTCCCATTTCCGCACACCCTCCCGGTGCACCAGCAATGACTCCGTCATCAGAGGCCAAGGTGGCAACTCTGTGATCCCTCTGAGCTCCAGAAGTACTTACATGACGTGCACAGCCCTTTCCATGCAGAGCTCTGCTCTCGCCACACAGGCCAGCCCCCCGCTCCCTATTGTGAGCATCCATGTTTTAAAAGTTGTCAGCTCTTTCATTTTCCTGAACTCTTAGTAGCTGGTTTGTACGGTTGCTATTGTGCGATGCCTTCGCACTTTCCTTTTGCTATTCCTGTTCTGAAATATCAGATTAACAATTCTGTATGCTAAATACTTCTGTGTAGATCACTGGTGTCTTCTCTCTCTCTTGAATGGTCTCTGACTGCTATGGATGCCAAATATATGAAATTTATGTCTTAAAATCTATGGATCAGGGGCGCCTGGATAACTCAGCTGGTTAAGCCACCGACTCTTGGGTTTCAGCTCAGGTCATGATCTCATGGTTGGTGAGTTCAAGTCCCAGCTTCGGAGTTTCTCTCTCTCTCTCTCTCTCTCTGCTCCTCCCCCACTTGCTCTGTCTCTCTCTCAAAAATAAACTTAAAATATTAAAAATAAATAAATAAATATAATTATAGATCAGTGTACACCCAAGAATCTTATTAATATTTTTACCTTTTTCTCTCAGCATTTTTTATGGATAAATATGTGAGACTGACATTCACTGTTAGACTACATAAATAAAACTATACCTATTTTCTGTTATATCATAAAAAAATCTTGGGCTGATATCTGCCAAATCAGAGTGGTACATATAGGATATTTATTAATATTTTTGGTCATGTGCTTCATTCAAAAAATTTTTTTACATTTATTTACTTTTGAGAGACACAGACAGAGTGTGAGTGGGAGAGGGGACAGAGAGAGAGGGAGACATAGAATCTGAAGCAGGCTCCAAGCTGTCAGCACGGATCCCTACTCGGGGCTTGAACTCACGAATAGTGAGATCATGACCTGAGCCGAAGTCGGATGTTCAACCAACTGAGCTGCTCAGGTGCCCCTTCATTCAAGATTTGATGGGAGACCCTTTGAGACAACTCACAGACACAGGCAATCATCTTACAGGGCAGCCAAAGGAGAGGTTCTTGGAGGTTCAGTGAGACGCTAACTAAGGCTGCCGGGCATGGACAAGGGGAGCACAGCCGAAACCAAAAGCTACAAGGGCAATTAAATACTCTGAATTCTGGGCGATTTTTGGTTGCCATCAAGATGCTTCTCGCTTGACTCCTTCTAAGTAGTATTTCCTGGCTTGAGTATCAGGTGGATTGAATTACTGCATGACGTTCCATGGCCTGGCAGGCACTGCCAAAGACATGCGCAAGATGTGTAGGAAGGTGAGACTTGTGTAGGTTGTTTTCCTCTCACCACACGGGTCACTTGGGTCCTCGGAGATGCAGACAGCCAGACAGGTGGAGATCAGTGGGGAAACCCTCTCTGAAGGACACGGGGGCAGGGAGCAGGAGAAGGTGGGGACGTCTCCGTGTTGTGAGCCATGTCCGGAGAAAGGAAGGACAGAGGGCTGAGTAAGGAGAACGCCGTGCTCCCTCGTGGTCACAAGGAAGTCTGGGACAGGTTGATGGGAGTCTTGAGTAAAATTAGAAAACCAAGAAATACATAGTACCCGCCATGTTATCCACACCCAATCAGTACTGATTACAGTCTGAATGAGCAGAAATCAAACCACCCCATTAGCACAGATTTTTTTTTTAATGAAAATAATATATTTTCTAACTAGAAGCACATGTTTGTTATTAGAAACGAGATTCACAAAGTGAAAAGAAGAAACAGAAAGTAACAAACCAATCTGTTAACTTTTTTGTGTGTTTTGCAGGGAACTCTGCCACACACATCCCTCATTAATTTTTCACAGAGGTGACAAACCCATCACTTGTCTCCTTTCCTCTCACTTCAGTCTCTGTGGCCGTGTCTGTCCCAGATACATACTTCAGCACATTCTTTCATCTCATGCTCTTGCAACATAAACTCTTCACAGCAAAGGATCAGCGGTGAGCTACGCGGGACGTATTACAGCTTTCATGGGTGGGGAAGGGGCGGAGGAGATTACTTTCCTTGCACATCCCACAAGGAAACACATAAAAATCGCCGTTACAGTTTATGTCCTCACTCAAGTACAACATCGGCCTTGATCACACAGCTACCTGCATTTCCAGCCTCTTCCTCCCAGATAGTACTCAGATACCTCACCATTTTGTTATGCAAAACAATTTGATTCTTCCTCAGCTGATAACCCATAATTTACATGTCCAAACCCAGCATGGTGATAAATGCCCGTGTTTTAGTGACCTCTGCTGTCTTGAAGGCAAGCACGTGCTGCATGAGACTGGCCCGGGTGATTCCACTCCACTCTACATCATTCTTTCTCGAATATACATGAAACTTTCCCCCAGGAGTCTGTCAATGGATAAAATTTTCTCATGTTCTTGGGGAAAAAAATCCATTTTTGTATTGTAATATACATGCTATTTTCACTCTTCCTTTTCACATAAAATATTCTATGGACATTATTCCAGATGCGTAATGGGTGATGATGGATAATAACAGTTTTTTGGGGAATGCTACATAATTCCTTTAATAATACTAGAAAAGGGTATCTCTCTCTCTCTCTCTCTCTCACACACACACACACACACACACACACACACACACACACAGCTGACCCTTCAATAATGTGGGTTTTAGAAGCACCAGCACTGCCCACAGTCAAAAATCTGAGTATAACTTTTGCCTCCCTCAACACTAACTCCTCATTGCCTACTGTTCCCTGGAAGATTTACTGATAAGATAAACAGTCAATAACGCATATGTTGTATGCTATATGTATTATATACTGGATTCCTACAATAGTATCTACATTTTTAAAGCTTTTTCAGTAGGCTATGTGGTTTGCCTATGAGGTTTTTTTCAAACTGTCACAAATCTCCAGGAACTTTTCCAATATATTTATTGAAAAGAATTCACATTATAAGTGGACTCAGGTTGTGTCAACCTGTCTTCTTCAAGTTCTTCAAGGGTCAACTGTATCTTTAGAGACAATTTTATATTTAAAATTGTATATATTTATACAAATGTATACAAATTTGTATATATATTTATACAAATTTATAATTATGTATATATATATATAATTACATATATATACTCTTAAATAACATATTGTCTTAAGCTAATATATAATATAGTTTATACAATATAAACTAAATATATTATGTGTAATAACATATATTATTGTATTAAAATAATATACAGTATATACAATATAAACTATATATACTACATGTAACAATATATAATATAATATATATTATTATCTTAAAAATCTATAAGGAATTGTTCTGTCCAATAGTATGTGTATATGTTAATGGAATGCTATATTTGAAAACTTAGTTTTTGGTTAAACTAAATGCTTATTGGATTTGGAATTTCTAGAAATATTTCCCCAATTCATACTCTCACCAAGAAAATGAAGGTGAACTATCCCTTTTCACTCTAAAATCAGCATGGCTGGCTTCACACTGTGACCTCCCACATAAATATTAAAATGTTATATAAAAGTGCCAAAAAGAATATGCTCATATTTTTGATTGGCATATCAGTGGACTGTATATAGGTTTGGTGAAAATTCTTATCTTGATAACAGTGAATATGACAATTTTCTCTGGAAAGGTTTCACAACTTTTGGTAGATATTATCAATTTCTGTCACTGGTCTTCATTACCTCAGGACACATAGTGACTGGAGGGGTCAGAAATCTGGCCTTATGTGAACAGAAAGCCAAGAAATAGCGCCATGCCTGTGTTCAGTTGATTTTGGACAAAAGCGTGAAGGCAGAGCAAAAGACAAAAATAAGCTCAAAATACATCAGAAACCTAATATAAAATGTCAAACTACAGAAATTCTTTAAAATGTCAAACTACAGAAGATACGTAAGATTATATTTGTGTCATTGGATTAGGCAAGGAGTTCTAAGGTACAAAAACCCAAAGCACAATTCACAAATTCATTTTAAAAAAGATAAATTGGATGTCATGCCAATGTTTAAATTCCTTCTATAAAGACACTATTAAGGGGCGCCTGGGTGGCTCAGTTGGTTATGCGTCAGGTTTTGGCTCAGTTCATGATCTCACGGTTCGTGGGTTCGAGCCCAGCACCAGGTTCTGTGCTGACAGCTCAGAGCCTGGAGCTTCTTTCAGATTCTGTGTCTCCCTCTCTCTCTGACCCTCCCTCCTGTGCTCTCTCTCTCTCTCTCTCTAAATATATAAATAAATAAACAACTTAAAAAAAAAGAAACTAAAAAAAAAAAAAGACACTATTAAAAGGCAGGAAAGACAGACCAAAGAGTAGTGATGAATACTTGTGCAAAAGTCTGTCTATGGGTATTTATTGCAGCTTTATTCCTAATTTCCAAGAACTCAGAACAACCTGATTGTCCTTCATTCCCTGAGCAGATAAACCACGGGGCACATTTTTCTGTCGCCTGCTGCTCTGCAAACTGCGGACACACACGTGACAGATGAGTCTCCCAGGGGTCCCGCTAAGCGAGGGAAGCCCGACTCAAGAGGCTGACTACTCCAGGGTTCCACGGATATGGCATTCTGGAAAAGCAGCATTAGCCGCATGAAAGCACACATGGGGACAAGTGCTGGAGGTGAAGAGAAGGCGGCAAGGAAATTCCGGGGCTGGCAGACCAGTCCTGAGCCTTGACGGCTGTGCCGGTCATGGGACTCCATGCACTGGTCAGAGCCCAGCACCGGCAGCCAAAAAGAGTGATTTACATCGTGTATACGTCTGAAAACAAGCATGAGGGGCACCTGGGTGGCTCAGTCGGCTGGGCGTCCGACTTTGGCTCAGGTCACCATCTCATAGTTTGTGGGTTCCAGCCCCGTGTCGGGCTCTGTGCTGGCAGCTCAGAGCCTGGAGCCTGCTTCAGATTCTGTGTCTCCCTCTCTCTCTGACCCTCCCCTGCTCACGCTGTCTCTCTCTGACTCTCAAAAATAAATTAAAAAACATTAAAAAAAGAAAAATCGTTTAAGCAGAGGTAACTGCATGAGCCAATGTGTGGCTGCTTCCTAACTGATGGACTGTTCTGAGAACCGCAAGCAGTCTGGCGAGCTAGAACCAGGGTTTTTCTGTTCAGCACCAATTGACAAATATTCTCGACTTTACAGGACATACAGTCTCTACTGCAAGTGCGCGACGCTGCCATCAAGTAGGAGAAGAGCCAGGCACCATGCCTAAAGGAGCAGGCATTGCTGCTTCCCAATAAGACTTTATGTGCACACACAGGTGGTGAGCCAAGCTGAACCTTGGGCTGTAGCGTGCTGGCCATGGTGCTCTCACGGGTCGAGCGGTTCCAAATAATATCCTCTTTGTTAAATTTGGTGAAAGTGGGCAGCTATTGTCATGAAAATAATAATCCCTGGTAAGCAAAGATCCTACTCTTAGACTTATATTGTCCTAACTTCCATTTTTAAAATAATTTCATCTACCTCATTGAGCATTATTTATGCAAGCGAATATAGACCCAAATCTGTGCTAATCCAAGCACCTCGTCACATAAAAGTTGCTGGTAGGCATGTGAGCATATCTCTGAGGATATTAAGTATGGGACTTGATTAAAAATATAGTATTCAGTGAAAATACAACCTTGCTCCTACATTTATATAATATCAGAATTCGCTATAATAGGAAGAAAAATGATGAAATCCAAGGTGTTACTTTGAAAGCACAGCACAGACTAGAAAATGATAATCCTCTGCTTTCTATGCTCTTACACTGATTTCTGGTTCTTCTTCTTTCCAGTTTTATTATGTTGATTTATATAATGTATCAAATTTGGATACCCTAAGAAATGCTAATCTAATCAGCCTTAATTCCTTTGATATGCAGAAGAACCTTATTCATCATAGCAAACTAATTTCTGTTACTTGAACTATCTGAAGCCCTCCGTAGAGCTGACAATGTACTCTACAATTAATTAACTTAGCTGCTGTTCCAGCAATTCGGCCAGCTTTCTGTGCAGGTCATTACATTGAACATTTTAATATTTTGCAGTCAATTATCTACCTCTTCTACATGCCAAACACATTTAATGATATTGGAAATTCAAAGTTTGTAAAACTTTCTACAGTTTTTCTCCTAATATCCAAAAACCTAGAGCTTTTATTATGGATGGTACAAACTGGAGAAAATTTAAACCTACGTGTTCAAAACTAATATTCACCAGACACATGCACGTAAGTTAACGTGAGGAGAAGATGATATTTCTTTAAGTATCAATTATTCTAAACGTCTTCCTAGCCATTGGGGGATAAAGATGTGGGGATCCATTTAAATATGAAGAACCATGTTCACTTTCCAAATAATGCTTTGTTAGTTACAGCGGGACCAAATATGATGGAGAATGACACACGGGTCTGGGGAGACTTTGAGGGAACTATTTTAAATCACTAATTCTCGATCATCCCAGGTGTCCATCAGGTCAACCACTACACTAAACACACTTTATCGATTTACTTCTCCCAATGACCCTGTAATTCCTGCTCATTGTAGAAATGCAAAATTAAGCGTGCTGAGTAGATCGCTTGCCCAGAGTCACAGACCAATCTTTGGCAATATCAGAATCTTGAATGTGTATTTGTCTAACACCACGGCACCAGATCCAAGCTCTCTTGTGGATTGTCACAGTAAGGAGAAATCGGAGAATGTGGGACTTCCGATCCAGTGTTGGACTCATGCTCAGGTCAGACACTTGGCTCGAATCCCTGGTACATGTGAACACATCAAAGGAATCTACATGCCTCAAACCTTTTAGGGTCGCAAATAACCTCACCAAGGTATTTATTTTGTCATTTATTTTTTTATGGAATTTGTTCGTTGAAACTGAAATTTGCTTTATGATCTTAAAGATCAAGGAGAAACTTTCCCAATCCACGATCAGCTCTGGAGTCACCACCAAGATGCAAGCTCTCCTAAAATCCCTTAGGGGAAGACCACTATTCTTGAGGTTGAAACATCAGATATAGTAAACAATGTGTAAAGGCCAAGATCCAGGGTGAAGAAGGAATTTCTATTTCTCAGCGAATTTTGCTGGCCAAAGCAACTGGAAGAAGGTGGTACCTGGCCTGTCTGCAGCTTTCAAGAGAAGCCCTCCACTCATCCTGGGTTGAGACTCTGTGATGAAGCTAAGAAAAGGAAGAAATCTTGTATTAATTTCTTAAAGTTTATTATTTTTGAGAGAGAGAGAGCACACATGAGTTGGGGAGGGACAGAGAGTGAAAGGGAGGGAGACAGAGAATGCCAAGCAGACCCCAGGCTGTCAGCACAGAGTCTGAGGCAGGGCTGGATCTCTCAAACTGTAAGATTATGACTTGAGCTGAAATTGAGACTCAGACACTTAACCAATTGGGCCACCCAGGTGCCCCAGAAAAGGAAGAAATCTTACCGCACTCCCAAGAAGATAAGGGTTCAAGAAGGAAGGCTAAGTGGCTGTCCTGAAGTACTCTAAGGGGGGTGAGAATGGCAAAATTAGCCATTTCTGTTGGGAGTGGTCTTCAGATGAATGGGCAGTTTTGATGGCCAGCCCCTTAGACGGACATCACTGCAGCAAACATCTGACCGATTGCTTCACCAAACCAGAAGACAAGTGACTGTGCACGGCTCGGTAAAAACATGAACCAAACAAGAACCCCAAAGAGGACAGGATAAGATCATGAAGATGTGCCTTATCTTGCAGAAGAGCCACTGTGTGAGCATCCGGCTGGGACCTCCGAGACAAACAGTGAGAAAAGGGGCTAAGACTTTCCTCCAAGCCAGCAGCAAGGAGGAAAGTCTTGAGCTGAGGCAACTGGGTATATGGAGTCCCTGGTGAGCACATGACCATGAGGTGACCCTGGACACTAAGGGACACCTTAAGAATGCATTTCTGATGGATTCCAGCACTCAAGTCTTACTAAAGAGCAGGAAGAAAGAGGAATATGAGCAAATGCACGGAAACTAAGCCAGGCACCGGCACTCACCAAACCACATCATAAACCATGGAGGCTCAGTACTGTGGTCAGCAGAGGTGCAGGGCGATACTCAATGTCTAAAGTTCATCCTGTGGCCAATATGTTTGCCCTCAAAGAGGAAATGAAGCTCCACCCTGACATTTTACATTGATTACCACGTATAATTGTAGCTACTTTTCCTTTAAGCCACAGTCACATGGTAAGTGTGATTTAACAAATCCTAGCATACTGAGACTGCTTAGTCAATCTCACTTATTGATAATGGTTTTTGTTTTACAGAATCAACTATTAAAGGGATGAATAAATTCAAGAAAAAATATTTTAGATAGATGGGAAAAAATAAGAACTGTTCCTGGGGCTGAACCACTAAATTGTGTGTGAAACCAATAAAAGACTTCTAGTTGAGAATTTGAGGGCGTAAGCTCTACTCACCGTATCCTTTTATGAGCTACGTCCCCAGTGACCTTCAAGGATTCCTCAAACAGAGCTTTACAATCACTCTGCTCTTTTGAGTTCTAGCTCAATATATTTTCTATTACTCCACAACTGCCAGAGAGAGGTCTTTCCTAAATTGGAGTGAAGGAAGCTTGAAATTCTCTTGTATTGGATAAGCAGCAAAGAAAAAAGCAGTAACTCTAGACCATAGATAGTTCATAATTACTCATTTGGTTATTTTCATTTCAATTATAAAGTGTTTCAGCACAAATGTCAAGGCTTTAGGGAGTGACATCACTTAACAATAAGTGATATGCAACACTAAAGACTAAAATTCAATAAAGCAACAACTCATGAAGAAGGTATAAGTGAATATATATGAATCTATGTAACTTACAAGATTCTAATGTTTTTCAAATTAAAGGATTACTTTTGCTGCAAATAAAATTGTTATATATGCACATTGTCATTAAATCTGATTATGGATTTATATTATTCATGTTTGAGAATTTACAGGTAATAAGCTATAGATAACACCAGAATGAGTTCAGACTGAGGAATAAAAATAAGTTAGGACATCACACTTTATTTTATTTCTTTTTTTATTTTCTTAATGCTTTATTTATTTCTGAGAGAGAGAGAGAGAGACAGCATAGACAGGGGAGGGTCAGAGACAGAGGGAGACACAGAATCCGAAACAGGCTCCAGGCTCTGAGCTAGCTGTCAGTACAGAGCCCAACGCGGAGCTCGAACCCACGAACTGTGAGATCATGACCTGAACCAAAGTCGGACGCTTAACCAACTGAGCCACCCAGGCGCCCCTATTTTAATCAAATTAGATTGATAAAGATTTTTTAAAGTGTGCTGCTTGGAGAAACCAAAGAATTTGTTCTGATGAATCAGATTCTGATGATTGGCGTGTTAAAATTATCACCAGTACAAAGGAATGAAAACTGGCCCAAGTTTAGATGGTGGTGATTAAATCATTCAATGAAACTTATCTGGGAGGCATGAATTTTCAGCCTCAAGGTCTTTATAGACAAGCACAAGCGAGCAGTTAAGATTCAAACCAACATTAGTACATTATCATGGAGTAAAATCATAGTCTAAATCTCCCCTGTTCCTTCCCCAGTAATGGACCAAAGGCTAACCCTACAATATTTTCATCACACGAGCATTTGACTGTAGATAAACAGACTCGAGGCTACCTACCAAATTTTCTATTGCTGAAGACACAAAACACCCTAAGATGTGAACTAACATTCTTGCCCAATAAAAAGTACCTGAGGACTCTGAATCCAGAAGGTAATAAATGGCTGAATGCCAGAGAAGCTGAAGAGATACAGGAAATTCAAAGACTGTCGCTGAGATGATTCTGGAAAAAATGACATTCCAGCTGTCCCTCCTTTAAAACACATGACAAGGTTGCACTTCCAGACTAATGATTTTAAGTATGGACATATTACTGCTTTGGTCCAGTTATGAGCAGAAGCATTAGAAGCTTGTGGAACATTTTGCTACATTTAATTTTACCTTTGGCAAAACTGTCAACATTCCAAAGGTACAGACTGCTTTTTTGGGCCGGTTCCTGAGTGCCTTTGCTGAGTTAGAGCCCTCCTGCTAAACTACATGGACATGACACAGGAGTAGAAAGTAAACTTTTGTTGGCTGTCTTAAAATGTTTATTTGTTTGTTTATTTATTTAGAGCAAGAAAGAGCACGAGTGAGGGAGGGGCAGAGAGAGGTGGAGGGAGGACATCCCAAGCAAGCTCCACGCTGTCGGCACAGAGCCCGATGTGGGGCTTGATCTCACAAATCATGAGATCATGACCTGGGCCAAAATCAAGAGTCAGATGCTTAACCAACTGAGCCACCCACATGCCCCTAAACTTTTGTGTTTTTAAGCCACACAGATTTAAGGGTGGCTTCATCTCAAAGGTCAACCTAGTCTATCTGATAAAGGCACATGGCAAAAGTCTCTTTCAGAATCAAGATGAAATAGAATAATTTTCAGAAAATAAAAACTGATTGTATTTATTCTTCAATAGACTTTCTCTGAAGGAATTTCTAAAAGATGTACTTTAGAAAATGTCTGAGGTATGAAAAGAATAGTGAAGAAAGAAATGTGTAGACAAATATGTTTTGCATAAAATAATAATTATCATAATGTATGATGTGTGAATTTTCTTAAATATATTATTAAAATACTAACAACAGAATTAACATTAGTACAAAAGTCAGGAGAACATTCTACTGTTTGCTAGTCTATGAGTTAACATATTAATAAATTTCAGATTTTTTTAAGGCTAAGTACACCTGCCATATTTCAAGAGTACCAGTAAAAGAAGTATGACATTGAAACTAGTAATGTCACAAAACGGAATGAGAAAATCAAAAATAAAAAATACATAATCAATTCAAACTACAAAAATATTGATAAAAGAAAATGGCCCCAGAAAACACAGAATCAGAGAACAGAAGAAGATCCAACTATGTCAATAATTCCAATATATATAAATGCACTAAATTTTCTTGTTAAAGATTAAAGATTTTTAAGTTATATTTTAAAACAAAATTTAATAATAAAATTAATGTAATTTTTTAAATTATTTAATTTAATAAAATTAAATTTAAATAATTTTAAATGACATGATATAGATATGAACAAAAAGACAAAAGTTTTCCCAGAGAGAGGAAGAGAAGGAAATTCATCATTTTCCACCTTTAGGCATTTTCTGAGTGCTAACAACAGACTGAGAAATTGAGAGAAAATTGACCTGAGAGACTGGGGTAGATTCACAGGACTAAAGAGACAAAAACTGGATATCATAGCTACTGAGGCAGTCAGAATATGAAGCGGAAAATTTCCAAGAAAAATTAAATGAAGAGAATTGAATGTGAAATCATGTACTTGTTTTTTTCCTCTCCAGGGTCAGTTATGCTCAAGGCCTTAAGAACCAACAGCTCATGTGTGTGGCTCCCAACAGGCAAAGATACAAAGCAGAACCTTTAGCTATTTTGTAGTAATGGAGAGTCAAAGCTGGATATATCTACCAAAAATGATGGACCATGGTAAATGTTATGATCATCCCGTTGAGGCCATATCTAATAAAATCTAAAATCTGGTTTCTGATCATTTGGGTTCCTGGTTAGATAAATGGAAGCTGCTGCTTCTTTGACTCTCTGACAGAGACAAAGTAAAGCCACATTGAAGAAAGATATCATGACAATGTCTAGCATTCAATCACAAATTGCCAGTGTGCCAAGATATAGGACCAAAGAATCAAAAAGCAAAAAGTCAATAAAAATAGACATACAGGTGAATGCAATTTTGGAATTTGCAGATATGGCTTTAAAATAACTCTGACTAGGGGTGCCTGGGTGGCTTAGTTGGTTAAGCGTCCGACTTTCGCTTAGGTCATGATCTCACGGTTCATGGGTTTGAGCCCCACATCGGGCTCTGTGCTGACTGCCAGCTCAGAGCCTGGAGCCTGTTTCAGTCTATGACTCCCTCTCTCTCTGACCCTCCCCTGCTCACACTATCTCTCTCTCTGTCTCCTAGAAATAAATAAACATTAAAAAAAAAATAACTCTGACTAACGTGTTCCATAAAATAGATTACAAGAAGTAGGAATTATAGACTTAAAAATATAATCGTTGAATTTGATTGACTTGAAATTATTTGGAAAGCTTGAAATAGTGACAAAAGATTTAAACACACACACACACTCTGATACAATTCTACCCCAAGGAATATACACCCAAGATAAATATGGATATATATAGATATATAACATAAATCATGTCCAACATTTATGAATCACCTATAGAAGCAAAATAAATAAAATATTTTATTAACAGTAGAATGGATATATACTTTGTATTGTAGTTAAATGGTGGAATTCTATACAACATGAAAATGAATGACCTGGTGCTGCCTGCCACAATGATCACATCAACCCAAAGATGAGGGAAACTACAAAGCTTGGACAGCAAAGTTGTCAGTATTTAGTAAATTTGAAAGTGTGCATAGCCTTTGACAAAGGTTAGCTATTTTAAACACATTCTCTAGAGAAGATCTCCTCATGAGAACACAGATAAATATATGAAAAACACTAAAAACAAGAAAGGTTCATATGGACTCACCCAATTTACCCGTTATTAATTATAATCTGTTCATATGATCATATACTCTACCGCAGTTAAAAGAAATACTCCATAACTACTTGTGTTAATTTGGATAATCTAAAAATTATGTTGAGTGAAAAAGATTACATCCCCAAAGAATTAAATAAGAATGGCACCATTTATATAAAATTTTAAACACAAAGCAATCGTATCTATCATTTGCAAAGACATACATGGGAGGCTGAAGTACAGAAATGTGTGTTAAAACCTTCACTGTATTTCCATTTACTGTCTCAGGTAGGCAGGAAATGGAATGGAAGTATCTTTTATTTGTATCTGTGTCACTGTACTTCTTTAAAGCGTGATCTGAAGCAAATGACATATATTAAACGTACTGTCCATCATATCACTCCGTACTTTCGTATACTTGTGATACTTTATATTAAAATTTACAGGAGAGCAGATTTACAGTCATATTTCAGACACCCCCAACTTATTCACCATCTGTTATTTAATATGCCAATGGATAATTGCTAGTATTTATTACATGTTTACATTTCTGTCGGGGCTGTAAGTATTTTATGTAGATAATGTTATTGATTCTCTCTTGAGAAACCCAAGTTTGGAATTTATGCCTCTCTATGCATAAATGAGGTAAAAATATTCTGAAAAAAAAAACTCAACCCATAAACCTCATATGTGAATGAATAATTCACACTTCAAAATGGCAAAGGAGAGGGGGGCTGAGGAAGAGGTGTCAACGATGGCCCAGGAGAGCCTCGCGGAAAGTCTGGCCCAGGAGACTTCTGAGAGTAACAAGAATCTAGATGAAGTGGGATGGCTTCCAGCAGGGGGTCCCACTTGGCACATCCGAGAGCTGCCCCCGGCTGTGGCCGAGTCGGCACAGGTTATAGACAGCTCGCCGTTGCCACGCGGCTGCCTTCAGTGCAAACTTGTTCAAGTGCAGAGGGTCTCACTTTATTTCCCGTCATGAGGGAGAATCAGAAAGAGAAAATGGCTTCGAATGGTGATTCTTTCCCTCAGTCCATGAGGCATCTCCCTTCCAGGGCTGGATAAAAATCCAGAGGTCTCTGATCTGACGCTGAAGCCTCTAAGTTCAGAGGAGGAACCCCATGGGCAAGGACAAGGGCATAAAGTGCCACCCCAGCACTCACTAAGAAAACCAGCAATCAGTGACATGAGGATGGTTAGCATAATAGCTTTCTTTTTTTTTTTTTAATGTTTTATTTATTTCTAGGAGAGAGAGGGAGACAGCGTGAGCAGGGGAGGGTCAGAGAGAGAGGGAGTCACAGACTGAAACAGGCTCCAGGCTCTGAGCTGGCAGTCAGCACAGAGCCCGACGCGGGGCTCGAACCCACGAACCTCGAGATCATGACCTAAGCGAAAGTCGGACGCTTAACCGACTAAGCCACCCAGGCGCCCCAGCATAACAGCTTTCTGATTTGACTTCTGCATGGTCCCCCAGCTCTCAACAAGCTGCTTTGCCTTCTATCAGTTACTAATTGAAATACTTTGGTAACTTCCAGAGTCAGGAATTGGCCCTGTTGTTTGCAAAATAGGATTTCAATCTTAGAGAATTTGAATTCATTCTCCGAGAACACACCTCATCTTTCATACGCAGGTAAATGATAAAAGTGTAGCATCTGCTACACGCTTTGTGTTTCAACTGTCGAAGGCTGTTCCTCCCATGCAGACTGAGGTCAGCTCTCCACCCTGGCTCGGTGTCCTTACTCACGCTGTTAAGGTCACGGACTCTCCCTGTCGCTCCTAGAAGGGGCTTCCGTCCCGGGACCGGCTCACGTGTGCCGCTGAGCTCTACGGCAAGCGTTTGTTTCAGGCTGGGTTGTGCCCTTTCCCTGCCTTGAGGATTGTCACTTGCTTTTCTAGGCCAACCTGCAGAGAGTGTCAAGCTCAGAACAAGTTACCCACATGCCCATCTGTCCCCTGGAGCTCCCCTGGCTGAGACTCCCAGCGGTAGTTCTTGGTTCATCGGATGAACTAGTACCGAAGACTGGGTGAGTCCGCAATACAGCTCCAGCAAGAACACAAGGTAGAAACGGAACACAGAACCTCAAGGGCTAAGACCTTTGCTCTGCATCTTTTCCAAAAACGTAAGGAAGGCCAATGTGGTGGAACAGGGTGAGCGAAGGGGAAGGTGGAACGAGATAATTCCAGGGAAAGACTGAGGTCCCGGAGGACCTTACAGGCCATGAGAAGGACTTAGAGACTTATTTCCTTTTTATTTTATTCTTAGTGCCTAGGAAGCCGCTGGAAAAGCTCCAGCAGGAAGACGAACGAATATGCTTATGAGTGGCAGCTGGAATGTACGGGAAGCCGGCAAGTTTGGAACCCACCACGGGAGTCCAAGGAAGTGGCTTGTCTGTTGCAAAAGAGATGAAAGATATGCTGTATATTTTAAAGGAAAGAAAAAGAACTGAATAACAGATCAGGAGCACTTTAGCGGCTCAGTCAGTTAAGCGTCCGACTTCGGTTCAGGTTATGATCTCACAGTCTCTGAGTTCGAGCCCCACGTCGGGCTCTGTGCTGTCAGCTCAGAGCCTGGAGCTGCTTCAGATTCTGTGTCTCCCTCTCTCTTGGTTTCTCCCCTGCTCACATTCTGTCTCTTTCTCTTTTTCTCTCTCTCAAAAATAAGTGAACATTAAAAACATTTTTTTGACAGACAGATGAGATGTCAGGAAAGCTGTGAGCAGTGCTCACACTCTCTCCTTCCTGCTTTTGTGCTGTGACACTCCTGGGTCGGACACTGTTGTCCTGCTTCTTATCAAACCACCCAGTCTCTCGCTGGTACAGAAATTAGTGCAATTAGCTCTAATTCAATATAATGCATAATTAGATTACATCATTAGAACATACAACTAGAACACATTCTAATGTTCCTTCTACTTAAAAATATTCAGTGATGAAATGTTTGCTGAATAAAGTGATTGATTAAAATGCATGGAACCCAGAATTTTGGATGAAACAACTGGATGACTGAGATGCCTGTTAAGCATACAACTGTCGGTTTGGGCTGAGGTCCTGATCTCACCATTTGTGCACCATGATCTCACAGTCTCCTGAGTTCAAGCCCTGCATCAGGCTCTGCACTGACAGTGTGGAGCCTGCTTGGTATTCTCTCCCTCCCTCCCTCTCTGTCCGCTCCTCCCCAACTCATGCTGTCTCTGTCTCTCTCAAGATAAATAAATAAACTTAAAAAAAAAAAAAAAGAAACAACTAGATGATCAAATGATGGAACCCTTTACTGACGAGCAAGACTGAGAGATGAACAGATATGAGGCGGGAATGTAGGAGCTCTGACTTGGACATCCCATTAGGAATCTCTAGTAGATTCCAAGAAGAAATGGTAGATAAACAATTACACATGAGAATCTAGAACTCAAAGAAAAAGTTTGGGTTAAAAACATACATTTTGGAGTTTGTAGCTTACGGATAATATATGGAACTCTTTGGGTTTTCTAAAACAAAATAACTCCACAAGGTGATATTTAAATGCCAAACAGGAAAAATTATTGCACCTTAGCTTATTCACAGAAGGAAAGGGGAAAAAAATTTCATGCCGTCTAAAAGTAGAGCAATTGAAAATAATGGCATGTCCATGTGGTAGAATCATGTGTAATCATTTAAAATAATATTTATAAGCATCTGTAATATTTAGAGAAAATGGTGATAATATGAAATTACATAAAAATCTTATGGTATAAACAGTTTGTATGTGGGGTTTTTTTGTTTATTTATTTTGAGAGAAAGAGAGGGAGGGAGGGGCAGAGAGAGAGAGAATCTCAAGCAGGCACCACACTGTCCGTGCCAAGCCTGTTGTGGGTTTGAACTCACGAACTGTGAGACCATGATCTGAGCTGAGGTCGAGAGTCAGATGCTTAGCCAACTGAGCCACCCAGGCACTCCAAACAGTTTGAATTCAGTTATACAATTTTAAAGTCTACAGGAAAAAAAAGTACTAGGAAGAACTCTAAGGAAATAATGATGGAAACATGGTGAATAAAACATGAGTTCTCCCTATATTTTGAGTTTTCAGATACTCAACTGAATATTTGTTAATTTTACGTTAGAAAATTGTTTTGGAAGAAGAAGACGACAGCTTCTGGTTACCTGTTATAAACAGCTAGAGAGAAGTTCCTAATAGCCTTGCCCTGGCACTTGCTAAGGGAAAGCAATAAAACAAAATTGAGCACCTCGTGAGAAAAATGTAACAAATAGAAGACCCTGCTGACGGACGGCATCGATTGTGTTTTATTGCCAATGAGGTTTCCAGAGCCCAATTGACCAATGTGTAATCAGCTCCATCTTTACTTCAATGTTAATAAATATTTGACTTCTCCACTCTGGACACGGCTCCAATGGTCTCACTGCATCATTGACCTTGCAGACAAACACAGAGACCCTTGCCCCTTGCCATCGACCGCTTCTTGTGCTTATCGGCCAGATTCACGCGCAAGCCAGCACCATTTCTTTTTGTTTAAGAAAACTGCCCTTGATTCAAATCAATAACGCAAGCGTGACCAGTGTGAAGAAATCTCATGAAAAGATTCATTGATTAAAGGAGTGGTAGAGAATTGTTGCTTCTCTGATGTTGTAAACTCACACACACAGAAGGAGGAGGGCCGAGTCCTGTGTGGGTTGCAGCCGACAGCAAGTGACGACATTAGAAGGAATTAAACAACCATGTCTTGTTAGAAGCCACCACAATGGTTGGGCATATTGTGGATTTGGATTTATAGGGTCTTGCTGACATCTTTCATGAGAGTGTAATGACTTATTTGGAAAAACGTGGCACCCAGTCTGCCTACAGCAGATGACAGTGACTTCCACTTTATCTCTGTATTTTCCAGATCCTTCTTCCCATCTTCTAGAAAGTTTTTAAAAAGAAATAAATTTTTAAAAAATCATAACTTGCCCTGGGACACCTGGGTGGCTCAGTTGGTTAAGCGTCTGACTTTGGATCAGCTCATGATCTCATAGTTTGTGAGTTCAAGTCCCAAGTTAGGCTCTGTGCTGACAGTTTGGAGCCTGGAGCCTGCTTCCAATTCTGTGTCTACCTCTCTCTCTCAAAAACAAATAAAAATTAAAAAAAATAATAATAATAATCACCTGCCTTTTTGGTACTTTCCTCCAAACTATTTCCCCATTTGAATTTCCTATCTTAGTATGTCTTTTCTAACAATTGTTCACATTGAAAACTCGGTAGCCAACACATCGGCAAATACTTTGGGCTCTGCCTTTAAAATTCATCCATAATCCAATCGTTCTTCATTGGTTATTGGACCACCACCATATTCTGGTCCAAAATCCCATCACCTCTCCCCCAGATAACTGAAATATCTGATTATGCTGCTTCCTCCTCCCCTGGCTTCCCTTCTGTCCCTGAAGTGACAGCAGCTAGAGTGATCTTTATAAAACACAAGTCAGATCACTCCACTCCTATTTCCAGAACTCTCCTGTGCCTTACCGCCACACGCCAGGTAAAAGCCCAAAGCCCCTAGCGTCGCCTAAAAGGCAGCCTTTGGTCCCAAATGTCTGCCTCATTTCTGGGCAGCACATGAACTGTGGCTACTGTCTGTTCCAACACTGGAGCCTTGCAGGGAAACAGGAAGTCTATTATCGAACAAGGAAGAAAAGAAGGTAATCAGAGAAAAAGCAGAAATGGGAAGGGAGCCTGACATTCCTATTTCTGTTTCTGAGGCATTTATTCCTTTTTCCAGGCTCAAGGAGGCTTGTACAACAGCCTCTGCATGGCTTTAAAGCCCTGGAGTGAGAGCAAGCTTCTCAGTGCCTCCTTCTTAGGAACCCAGCCAGCTGACAAAGAACGCGTTGAGTTCTGCCACTGAGTGGCTCGAGTGTGACGGACTTTCTCTCTTAAGAAAAATCAATCCAAATTGAAAGACCCGAGGAGTTGACACACTGCTCCACTTACGGGGAAGGTGCCTCAGTGTTACAGAAAGCGCGTGTATATGTGCGTGCATGCACATGTGCACATTTCTAGCTGCAAACACCCGTGTTATCCAATGCGAGTGAGTTATGCTAGAGACCAGGAGGGCTGTGGGAGAGTTGACTGTCGTACGTAGTGCTTCAGTGCATTCCTGAACGATGATGAGAGACTGCATGGGTACACCCTTCCAGAGTAGCATGGATACTTTTGGAGTATATTTCTAAAGAGCAGCATGGACTCAAAACTTCACCTATTAAAGAAATAACAAGAACACGGAAGACAACTTAGCCCTAGCTACAGAGATTTGATGCTGGACCACAGACCACCATCATCCCAGAAATTACTCAAAAACAGATGATTCTTCTAATAAGCATATGGACTATGTACTCCAGTCAACCAGTAAGTAATAAAAGTGAAATCACAAAAGTAAACATTATTGAAAAAGGAGCTATAGGGATCATATAAACTCTTTTATTTTTTTAATTTATATATTTATTTTTTAATTTTTTTTAAATATGTATTTATATTTGAAGGAGAGACAGACACAGCATGAGTGGGGAGGGGGAGAGAGAGAGTGATACACAGAAACCGAAGTAAGTTCCAGGCTCTGAGCTGTCAGCACAGAGCCCAATGCAGGGCTCAAACCCACAAACCACAAGATCATGACCTGAGCCAAAGTTGGACACCCAACCGAGTCACCTAGGCACCCCTATTTTTTTTTTTTTATTTTAGACAGAGAGAGCACACACACATGAGAAGGGACAGAAAGAGAGAGAATCTTAAGCAGGCTCTGTATTGAGCACCCAGGTGCAAAATAAAAGCCTTGTAGAAAGAACTAAGGCAAGTTATAAAAGATAATGCAAATGGTGGCACACTTAATAAGTTAAATAAAATATGAAAACAATAGGAGCACCTGGGTGGCTTAGTCAGCTAAGCCTTGATTTCGGCTCAGGTCATGATTCGAGGGTCGTGGGATCAACCCTCGTATCAGCCTCCTCTCTGAGCTTAAGATTCTCTCTCTGTGTTCCTCTTCCCAGCTCATGCTCTCTCTCTCAAATAAAATGATAAAAATAAAATAAAATAAAATAGTAAATTAGTTATGAAAGACCAGGACAAATAGCAAGATGGCGGAGAAGTAAGGAGCTCCGTACTTGCACTCGCGCCCATACATCACACAGAAAAGATCTGAAGCCATTGGAAACCTTACAAAACCTGAGAGACTGGGAGAAAAAGGACGCAGAATCCACTGAGAAAGCTTCTAACGTGAGTGCGAACCGGGGAAGGTAAAATCAGGCCGGGATCGAAGACTCCAGGGTGGGAGGCGATCCCCCTCTACCCTCTACAGGGAGTGAGAGGGGAAAAGGAGAGAGTTCGAGACAGAAAAACCTCCACTCGGTGCATAGAAAGACCGTACTTGCCAAATACCTGCACACCAGGTCCCCTCGCGACAACTGGTCCTGGGGGAGGCTGAGCACACAAACTGCTTCTCTGTGCCGCTCCTGGAGGTTGGGTTTTAAAGCGGCGGCGGCGCGCCTGCCGCCATTGTAGCTCCAGGGCAGCTGGGACCCCTGAAAGAGCCGGGCAGACACCGGGCGTCCGCGCTCCTGGCTGGCTGGAACTCGAGAGGGAAGGCAAAGAGCTAAAAACTGGGAAATTTGCCTGTGAGTTCGTGTTTCGGGTGACGAGCCATAGAGAGACCCGGTTTTCCTCACTCCAGCGGCGATGCGCCTGCCGCCATTGTAGCTCCAGGGCGGCTGGGACCCCTGAAAGAGACGCGCAGACACCGGGCGTCCGCGCTCCTGGCTGGCTGGGGCTCGAGAGGGAAGGCAAAGAGCTAAAAACTGGGAAATTTGCCTGTGAGTTCGTGTTTCGGGTGACGAGCCATAGAGAGACCCGGTTTTCCTCACTCCAGCGGGCTCAGGCTACGCGGACCAGGCAGGCAAGCCCCCGCGCATGCGCGCCAGCCCGACCCAGAGAAGGAAGCAGCGATCCTGACTCCGATCCCAGAGCTCAGCAGGGAGCCTGGAATAGCCCGAGGGGGTTGTCTGGGAAGCTGTGTCTAAGGCAACTTCAGCGGGGCGCGGACTGGGATTTGGAGATTGGAACTGGCCGGGGTTGAAGAGTGCAACCAACTTCGGCTGCGTCCCCGGAACGGGGAGTTGACACGCCAAAAAAAAAAAAGGTAGCTGCAGCGCGGGGTTCAAGAAGGGACTGGAGCACCGTCACTCTCCTCCCCACAATCGCCAAGGCAGAGCCCCCACCTGAGGCATCTGATTACGCCACGCCCATCCCTGCCAGAGAGGTGCCCTCCTCCCTTTTTTATTTCCTTCTTTTTTTTCCCCTTTCCTTTCTCTTTTTTTCTTCTTCTTTCTCTTTTCTCGCTTTTTTCCCCAAAACACTGACCTGATTAACTCTGGTCGCCAGCTTGCTTAAACAATCACAACAAGTCCAGTCTGTAAATGTAAATTCTACACCTACCGACTTTTTCAGCTATTTCTCTCAGGAGTAATTAGACTATATACTTTCTCTGGATAATTCCAGCATCCTTCTCTCACCTATCCAACCATATTCTACCCTTTACCTCTTTGAAAAAAGCTTCTTATCCCTTCTGCCTGTTCATTCTATTTCCAAATCTGCCTCGTCTCGCCCTGCCTTATCTCTTTTTCTCTATGCTTTTCAACCTGCACTGCATATACACGGCTATTTAACTGTAGCTGGGAAATCCAGGTATATGCTTTAAACCGTTCTTTGTCCATCGGTTTTCTTCTTTTTTCCTTTTCTTTTCCCCTTTTTGACCCTTTTATGTATTTTATGCTCCCTATTATTCGCCCTCCCTCCTCCGTCTTTTCTATTAACTTTTCGTTTTCCCTCTCGCTTTGCATGTTAGTTGAATCAGCCTGTGCGTTTGTGTGCTCCTGCTCCCTGTGTGTTTGTCTGTCTGTTTTCTTTTCCAGGGCTACCTCAAGAAACAAGCTAGAGTACACAAGGTGAAGAGTCCCAAATATCACTACGAATAGTAAAATAAAATAACTAAGGTCCCAACGAGAGACCGAGGGATACCATTCAAAAAACAATCTCTGAAAGGATAGGCCCTGGAAAGTCAAAGACTCTTCTTGGATATAGCAGTGCTCATAGAAACAGAGAGCATAACAGGTCTTTAAAACCAACAAGAGCCGGAAAGCTAACTAAAATGACGAAACGAAAGAGCTCTCCTCCAAAGAAACTCCAAGAAGAAATGACAGCTAATGAACTGCTCAAAACAGATATCAGCAGCATAAGTGAACAAGATTTTAGAATAATAATGGTAAAATTAATAGCAGGGTTTGAAAAAAACATAGGGGACATCAAAGAAACTATGGCTACAGACAGAATGGAAAATAAAAATAGGCATGAAGAATTAAAAAATGCGATAAATGAGATACATAATAAATTAGAGGCCTCCAATGCACGGATTGAAGAGGCAGAAAGGAGAATAAGTGATTTAGAAGACACCATTATAGAAAACAAGAAGCTGACAAAAAAAAGAGACAAACTGATCCAGGAACAGGAAAGAAGAATTCGAGAGCTCAGCGACACAGTCAAACGCAACAATATCTGTATCATAGGAATCCCAGAAGAGGAAGAGAGAGGGAAAGGTGCTGAAGGAGTCCTGGGACAAATTATAGCAGAGAACTTCCCCGACTTGGGGAAGGAAGTCAATGTGGAAATACAAGAGGCTCAGAGGACTCCTCTCAGACGTAACTTGAATTGATCTTCTGCACGACATATCATCGTAAAAATGGCAAAATACAAGGACAAAGAGAGAATTTTGAAAGCAGCTAGGGAGAAAAGGGCCCTCACATACAAAGGGAAACCTATCAGAGTGGTGACAGACCTATCTACTGAAACGTGGCAGGCCAGAAAGGAATGGCAAGAGATCTTCAATGTGATGAACAGTAAAAATATGCAGCCAAGAATCCTCTATCCAGCAAGCCTGTCATTCAAAATAGAAGGAGAGATAAAAACCTTTCCAAACAAACAGAAATTGAAAGAATTTGTCACCACGAAGCCAGCTCTACAAGAAATCCTGAGGGGGATGCTCTGAAGGAAAGGTTGCAAGTAACAAAGATTCCAGAGACACCACCACAAACATGAACCCTACAAAAGATACAAAGACTCTAAACCCACCTATTTCAATAATAACACTGAATGTAAATGGGCTGAATGCTCCAATCAAAAGACATAGGGCAGCAGAATGGACTAAAAAACAAAATCCATCTATATGCTGTCTACAAGAAACTCATTTTAGATGGGAAGATACCTTCAGATTAAAAGTAAGGGGATGGAGAAATATATATCATGCTACAGGAAATCAAAAGAAAGCCGGAGTAGCGATACTTATATCAGACAAACTGGACTTTAAAATAAAGATAATCACAAGAGATGAAGAAGGGCACTACATAATAATTACAGGGTCCATCCATCAGGAAGAACTAACAATCATAAATGTCTATGCACCGAATATGGGAGCACCTAAATATCTACAACAATTAATCACAAACAGAAACAAGCTTATAGATAAGAATGTGCTAATAGCAGGGGACTTTAATACTCCGCTTACAGCAATGGATAAGTCAACCAGACAGAAAATTACTAAAGAAATAATGGACTTGAAAGACACATTGGACCAGATGGATCTGACAGATATATTTAGAACTTTACATCCTGAGGCCAGGAATTTACTTTCTTCTCAAGTGCACATGGCACATTCTCCAAGATAGATCACATACTGGGACATAAAGCAGCCCTCAATAAATATAAAAGAATACAGATCATACCATGCACACTGTCAGATCACAATGCTTTGACACTTGAAATCAATTACAGGAAGAAGTCTGGAAAACTTCCAAAAACATGGAGGTTAAAGAACACCCTTCTAAAGAATGAATGGGCCAATCAGGCAATTAGAAATGAAATTTAAAAATATATGGAAACAAATGAAAATGAAAACACAATAATTCAAAATCTATGCGATGCGGCAAAGGCAGTGCTAAGAGGAAAGTACATTGCTCTCCAGGCCTATTTCAAGAGATTAGAAAAAGCGCAAGTCCAAAATCTAACAGCTCACCTAAAGGAACTAGAGGCAGAGCAACAAGAACGCCCTAAACCGAGTAGAAGAAGAGAAATAGCAAAAATTAGAGCAGAAATAAACAACATAGAGACCAAAGAAACAATTGAACACATCAATGAAACCAAGAGTTGGTTTTTTGAAAAGGTAAACAAAATTGACAAACCTCTAGCCAGACTTATCCAAAAGAAAAGAGAGAGCACCCAAATAGACAAAATTATGAATGAAAATGGACTTATTACAACCAACCCCTTAGAAATACAAGCAATTATCAGGGAATACCATGAAAAATTATATGCCAACAAATTGGACAACTTAGAAGAAATGGACAAATTCCTAAACACACACTCACTACCAAAATTCACACGGGAAGAAATAGAAACCTGAACAGACCCATAACGAGTGAAGAAATTGAATCAGTGATCAAAAATCTCCCAACAAATAAGAGCCCTGGACCTGATGGCTTCCCTGGGAATTCTACCAGACATTTAAAACAGAATTAATCCCAATTCTTCTCAAGTTATTCCAAAAAATAGAAAGCGAAGGAAAACTCCCGGACTCATTTTATGAAGCCTGCATCACACTGATTCCCAAGCCAGACAGAGATCCAGCAAAAAAAGAGAACTACAGGCCAATATCCTTGATGAATACGGATGCAAAAATTCTCAACAAGATCCTTGCAAATCGAATCCAGCAGCATATCAAAAGAATCATCCACCAAGATCAAGTGGGATTCATTCCTGGGTTACAGGGCTGGTTCAACATTCGCAAATCAATCAATGCGATACATCATATTAATAAAAGAAAACATAAAAACCATATGATCCTGTCAATAGATGCAGAAAAAGCATTTGAAAAAATACAGCATCCCTTCTTAATAAAGACTCTCGAGAAAGTTGGGATAGAAGGAACCTACTTAAACATCATCAAAGCCATCTATGAGAAGCCTTCAGCTAACATCTCAACGGGGAAAAACTCAGAGCTTTCCCCCTGAGATCAGGAACACGACAGGGATGCCCACTCTCACCACTGTTGTTTAACATAGTGCTGGAAGTCCTAGCATCAGCCATCAGACACCAAAAGGAAATCAAAGGCATCAGAATTGGCAAAGAGGAAGTCAAACTTTCACTCTTCGCAGATGACATGATACTCTACATAGAAAACCCAACAGACTCCACCAGAAGCCTACTAGAACTGATCCAAGAATTCAGCCAAGTTGCAGGGTACAAAATCAACGTACAGAAATCGGTTGCATTTTTATACACCAACAATGAAGCAACAGAAAGAGAAATCAAGAAACTGATCCCATTCACAATTGCACAAAAACCCATGAAATACCTCGGAATAAACCTAACCAAGGATACAAGAGATCTGTATGATGAAAACTATAGAAAGCTTACTTATGAAGGAAATTGAAGAAGACACAAAGAAATGGAAAAACATTCCATGCTCATGGATAGGAAGAATAAATAGAGTTAAGATGTCATTACTACCTAAGGCACTCTACACATTCAATGCAATTCCAATCAAAATTGCACCAGCATACTTCTCAAAACTAGAACAAACTATCCAAAAATTTGTATGGACCACAAAAGACCTCGAATAGCCAAAGTAATCCTGAAAAATAAAACCAAAACGGGAGGGATCACCATCCCAGACTTTAGCCTCTACTACAAAGCTGTCATCATCAAGACAGTATGGTATTGGCACAAAAACAGACACATAGACCAATGGAACAGAATTGAGAACTCAGAAGTGGACCCAAAAGTATACAGCCAACTAATCTTTGACAAAGCAGGAAAGAATATCCAATGGAAAAAAGACAGCCTTTTTAACAGATGGTGTTGGGAGAACTGGACAGCAACATGCAGAAGAATGAAACTAGATCATTTTCTCACACCATGCACAAAAATAAACTCAAAATGGATAAAGGACCTGAACGTGAGACAGGAAACTATCAACACCCTAGAGAGAAAGCAGGAAACAACCTCCTTGACCTCCACCGCAGCAACTTCTTACTTGACACATCCCCAAAAGCAAGGGAATCAAGAGCAAAAATAAACTGTTGGGACCTCATCAAGATTAAAAGCTTCTGCACAGCCAAGGAAACAACCCAGAAAACTAATAGGCAACCAACGGAATGGGAAAAGATAGTTGCAAATGACATATCAGATAAAGGGTTGATATCCAGAATCTACAAGGAACTCACCAAACTACACGCCCGAAAAACAAACAACCCAGTGAAGAAATGGGCAGAAGATATGAACAGACACTTCTCCAAAGAGGACATCCAGATGGCCAACAGACACATGAAACGATGCTCAGCATCCCTCCTCATCAGGGAAATACAAATCAAAACCACACTGAGATACCACCTCACGCCAGTCAGAGTGGCTAAAATGAGCCAATCAGAGAACTCTAGATGCTGGCGAGGATGTGGAGAAACGGGCACCCTCCTACACTGTTGGTGGGAAGGTAAACTGGTACAGCCCCTCTGGAAAACAGTGTGGAGGTTCCTAAGGAAACTAACAATAGAACTCCCCTATGACCCAGCACTAGCACTGCTAGGAATTTACCCAAGGGATACAGAAATGTTGATGCATAGGAGCACATGTACCCCAATGTTCATAGCAGCACTCTCCACAATAGCTAAAACATGGAAAGAGCCTAAGTGTCCATCAACAGATGAATGGATCAAGAAGATGTGGTTTATCTATACCATGGAATACTCCATGGCAATGAGAAACAATGACATCTGGCCTGTGCAGCAACATGGATGGACCTTGAGGGTGTTATGCTGAGCGAAATAAGTCAGGCAGAGAAAGACAAATATCATATGTGTGCACGTATAGGAGGATTAGGAGGAGCTTAACAGAGGACCAAGGGGGAGAAGAAGGGCGGAAATGGTGGGGGAAAGGGAGAGAGGCAAACCATGAGAGACTCTTGAATGCTGACAAAAACTGAGGACTGGTGGATGTGGGGGGGAGGAGGGGTGGGCATGGAGGAGGGCACTTGTGGGGATGAGCACTGGGTGTTATGTGGAAACTAATTTGACAATAAACTATTTGTAAAAAAAAAAAAAAAAAAAAGTTTCGTGTCAATTTTGAAAGCGCTGAGAAGAAAGACCAGAATTGCCAATACTGAACAGCGAAGCCTCGCAGACGGAAAACGGGCCCGGTCATGAAACTGAGGGGCAGCACAACCACCACAAAAACTGCGATTTTCAAAATATCAGCGTTACCTAAAGCCCCGAGCCGCCTTCCTCACGTCGACCGCCCAAGTACCGATGCCTGCTTCTCACGATGAGGGTGAGGAATAAATGCAGCAACACAAAACAATCACTCGGCCCATAATAGTTGCTCTACAAACGTTCATAAGGAGACAGCGGACAAAAAAATTCACGGGCGTTGTTACTGCACAGATAGGAATCCAAGCTTATTCACCACGACTTGACTTCTTCGTTCTGTAGAGTGGGGGTAAAATATTCATGGGAACCACGTGAATCTGTGGATATTTGCGTGACTCAACTCAATCCAGGGCTCCTGGTCCGACGGCCGCCCCTCCTAAGGGGCTGCAAGGAGCTGGTGGCCTAACACTGACACGCTCGGCATCTGACGGGCGCCCCTTCCTTCCTACCCGAGTGCTGGAATCATCCGTACGAGAAACGAGGGTCCGCTTGCAAGCACGCGCTCCGAAAGGCGCGCTCTCCTCCCCCAGCCCGAGCTTCCGCGCAGCAGGGAAGAGCGGGCCGTGGCGTCCGCGGGGCCCCCACGTGTGGCTCCGGCGTCCACACCGGTCAGGCCACCAGCTTCTCCGCACGCTCAGAAGACGACGGGGGATCCCTTTCGCTTCTGCTCGCGGAGCCAGGTTCACCTTGCAGGGCGCATGCGCACGGGGTCGGCTTTTGATTCCCGACAGTGTAAATGCAACCCGCCTTCAGCTTCGTCGTGTGAAGGGAACGTGTCGGGGGATGAAGTCCTGCGGAGCCAGTACCCGCCCAGAGGGCCTCATTCATCAACACCCCCATCATCCGGAGTGTGGTTCAAGGTCATGACCCCTCGACGCGTCATCCTGTGCAGTGCGGACGGGGAGCGCGCTCAGCGGCCCGGGGCTGAGCAGGAGAATCAGGACGGACGGAGGCTCCTGTCACGCCGACCTTGACCTACAACTACGCGTATTGGAAAGTGGTGGAAAATACCGGAAGCCCAACATGAATCACCCTAGTTTCCAACTATCCCTGCCACAGTACGAGCGCAATGGGCCTGGATCACGGAAGAGCAGGGATTGTGACAATGACACAATCCTGACTCAACGAACCCGTTCAGCTCTGATCTCGTGAGACAATCCTGACTCAACGAACCCGTTCAGCTCTGATCTCGCGAGACAATCCTGACTCAATGAACCCGTTCAGCTCTGTTCTCGCGAGACAATCTGACCCAACGAACCCTTCAGCTCTGTTCTCGCGAGGCCCGGGAACACGAATCCCTCCCGTCCCCACCACGCACCCAGTCCCTGGTCACCGCGGAGTTGCCGTGTTGATTGGCTTATACACGGTATAAAACAAATATACATTAATTCAGTTGTGTGGATAGCAGCTGCAGCACGCACGCCGTCTCGTTTTCCTTACGATAGCTCGTTGAGTGTGTAAACCCACCCGGAAATGCGCAAGTCCGGGCTCCCGCGTCCCCTGCAGGCGCTCGCCGGGCCCGCCCGCCAGTCTGGTGGCGCTCGGAGCCGCTGGGCAGCGGGAAGAAGGCCCCGCCGTCCGCCGGGCGTGTCTCGCCGCCCTCCGCAGGGTATCCGTCACTTTGCCACTGTTTTAAAGTCTCGTTTCACACACAACCCTGGGATCCCACCGATGTGAGCAGATGACTCGTCTCCTTCAGGAAGGACCTGAAGACCACATGCCTTCGCTCCATCCTTCGGTCTCCGTGATCGATAACCAAGAAGAAGCGGGAATGCACGAACCTCAAAACGTGTTTCCAAAAAAAGCAAATGACTATTACAGTCGTGCCTGAAACATTTAGCTTTTAACGGTTTCCAGCCTGGAAAAATTGGAAATTCTAAATGCTCTCTGATAAGAAATAAACTTGTGTAAAATGGAAGTCATTAAAAAGAAATTTGTAAATAATTTTAATGGGATGAGAAAATATTCACTATATAAAGTTAAGTGAAAAAATAGATTAAAGCATTCATACGTTTTGATCCCTGATGTATTAAACAAATGCACATTCAGAAAACAATAAAGTATGAACAGTGTGTGTTCCAAGTGGTTTTTATTTCCTTCTCTATGATTTTTCTATATTTTCTATGAGTAGTAAGAAAAATATTATCTGACACCGTGAAGCCTGTTTGGGATTCTCTCTTTCTCTCCCTCTCTCTTTCTTTCTCTCAACTTCTCTCTCTCTCTGCCCCCTACCCCACGGGCATGCTCAGTCTTTGTCTCTCTTTTCCAGAATAAATAAACTTTAAAATAAAAAGAAAAGAAAAAAAATATATTTCACATAAGTTCAAATGCTTTCCAAAATCGTTTTAGTGATTCCCAAGGAAAGATATCACATAATACTGTCACTGTTCATTGGTAGGAAACCAATAGGTTTAAAACATCACATTTCTAGAAAAAAGAAGCTGAGCAGTTTCAAGTTTTTACTCTATCCAATAATAAGTATTTTAGATTTTTCAGCTAGTAATTAAGGCCCAAGGGCAGGACATTTCTTAGCAGCTAATAAGCGCCAGGGTTAACTGCCAAGGTTGAGCTTTTCCTTTATTGCTTAATTATATCAAATCAATTTAGTTTTCTTTTTCAATGCAAAAGTGTCTTTTAATAAACCAATTTAGCACATTTCTGCATATGTGCTTGTAAAGTGAATGACTTATACTTCATTTCTAGTATATTAGTATCTTTAGTGACATCAGAGATGTGTGTGTATCAAAAATATTGGATTGTAAAGTAGTGAATATTTCAAAACATATTTAAAAGAGAATTAATAACTCAGTGATAAACCATTAGTTACTAAGAGAAAAGTGCGGCCAAATATAACGATGAAAAGGAAACTCTCAATCCTAATGTGGCCTGAGGTGGAAAATAGAGAAATGAATCATAAAAGAGTCTCCCTGATTGAATAGATGCCTTGTTCTTGCACAAGAACGTCAGGTAGGCAGCAAGATAGAGGGAAACAGTCATGTTTTCTTTTGCATTATTCCACTTTCTAATAGTATATGAGAGAGGGTCACCTGAGTGACTCAGTCGGTTGAGCATCCGACTCTTGATTTCAGCTGAGATAATGATCCCAGGGTCATGGGATCAAGCACTGCATTGGGCTCTGCACTGAGCATGGAGCCCTCTCTCCCTCCCCCTCTGCCCCTTGCCCTGCACATGTTCACTTGTGCTCTCTCTCTCTCAAATAAAAAAAAAGTACAAGAGAGAAAGTTCTATAAAATTTACTTGTAATTTTGTCTTTCCTACTCACTTGCAATGGGACCACACAAAATCCTCACAGTCCCTACTTCCTTCCCACAACCACTAGTGGGCGTGATGAACTTCAGCCAAGATGGCAGAGAAGGGTTGTCCCAGACTGTCACCCTGACAAAGGCAGAGCCCTGAGAGCCCTGGACTGACAAGGGCCATGAAACTGAATAGTGGTTTCCAAGGGGCAGGGAGACGCACTACACTGGTTCAGACGTGTTTGGTCATGGGGCAAAGAGAAGCATGGCATTGGGGTGCCTGGGTGGCTCAGTCGGCTAAGTGTCCAACTTCGGCTCAGGTCATGATCTCACGATTCATGGGTTCGAGCCCTGCGTCGGGCTCTGTGCTGACAGCTAGCTCAGAGCCTGGAGTCTGTTTCATATTCTGTATCTTCCTCTGTCTCTGACCCTCCGCTGCTCACGCTGTCTCTCTCTGTCTCTCAGAAAAAAATTTTTAAAAAAATTAAAAAAGAGAGAGAGAGAAGCATGGCATCATGCAGGCTAACTAGTTTCCAATCCTAGATGATCATTTCTGAGAACTTAAATATATATTTTTTCATATATATATATGAATTTCCATTTATTTCTGATGTACTTAACTGTAACATACACTCACTGAAGTCTAAAAACCTTAAGACTGCAACTTGGTGATAATTTATGATGGTATAAACATGTCTAACACCCACTGAGACCAAGAGATGGACTATTACAGCAATCCAGAAGCTTGTTTAATCAGTCCAAATCCCTTTCCCAAAGGTACCTGCTATTCTGAGTTTTATCACCATTGATTATAATTACTTGGTTTTGAATTTTACATGAATGGAATCCTATCCCATATATTCTTCTTCTTTTTTTTTTTTTACAAATAGTTTATTGTCAAATTAGTTTCCACATAACACTCAGTGCTCATCCCCACAAGTGCCCTCCTATCCCGTATATTCTCTTATGTCTGGGTTTGCTCTTTCAAAGTTATTACTGTGAAATTCATATATGTTCTTCATATAGAAGTTTGTTCTTTTTATTTTAAAAGAATTCCATAATTTATGTATACATTTTGATGGTGACAGACACATTGGACGTTTTCAGCAGGGTCTTTTACAAAGCTGCTGCTAACATTCTCCTGCATTACCGGTTTGCACACTTTTAGGCATTGTGGTTAAGTATATGCCAAATTGAAATGCCAGATTATGGGGAAGAATGTGTTCAGTTTAATAAAGTTCAAAAAATGTTTTCTGAAGTGGTTCTACCAATTTCGTCTATCATCAGCAATACGTGAGTATCCTAACTGCTCCAGATTCTCATGTGCTATCTTTAGATTTCTTGTTTCTTTGTGTTTTTTCTTTCTTTGGTATTTTTCTTTATTTTTAACTTCTTCATCTAGTGGTTGGTGGGTGTATTAGTATCTCATGGTTTTATTTTGTTTTTCTCTGATGATTAAAAATGTAAGAAATGTTGTCATATGCAATTTTGTTTATATAAATATACTTTTGCCTATTTGTTTCTGGTCCATCATTACGAGGTTGGCTATTGTTTTCTGATTGATATTAGATGTTCTTATACTCTGAAGGAAGCTTTTCTTGAGGGATTGTATGTTGCATGACTTCTTTTCTCTGGCTTGCCTTTTCCTTCTTACCATTTAATCTTTTGATTTAAAAAAGGTCTTAATTTTAAGGAGATCCATTATTTCGATAATCCTCTTGTTAGTACTCTTTGTGTTCTGTTTAAAAATTTTTGCCTATTCCAGTGTCATGGAAATATTTTTGACTTTTATTAGCTTGATTATTTTACCTTTCAATCGTAAATGTTTTCATTCTGGTTTTGTTCCTATAACTTTTTGAATCTATGGCTTAATGCATTTATTCAGCTTATAAAGTGTTGCTTCCTCCTTATCCCTCTTCTTCTTTCCTTCCTGAACTTGAATTACATACAAATTACAACTTTCACCATGCCCCGTGGGTCCACCGCCCTATTCTGTTGCATTTTAAAACTATTTTTCCCCTCATGTGCTTCTGTCTGCACATTTCTTCTGGCTGATATTTATGTCCTTTCATTTTTGTTTTCTTCGTTTTGGTCATGCAGTTTCCAGTTCTAGAATTTTGACTCTTTATAATAGATTCAAACTTCCTTGTGACAGTTTTCATTTTTTCTCTATTTAATATATTGACCATAATACTTTGCAGTCTCTTTCTAAAGAACCCTTGGATCTTTAGGGTTTTTGTTTTGTTGATTTTCTTGTTCTTTTTCTTTGTTTTCAGTTATTTGGTCTTGTCTTTTTGTAGGTCTGGCAATTAATTTTCTGAATTTCAGACACTTTATATGAAAAATTTTATGGGCACTGAATGGCATTGTTTTTTCTGGCAAAAAAAAAATCTTTCATTGACAAGTAACATGTAGATCACATTGATTGATTCAAAAGAGATGGAGTTTCAGGTTTACTATGACTGTTTGTTTGTTTGCTTGTTTGTTTGTTTTTCTCACTCCCATGCTATACCTTTCCTCCTGGTATGTACAGTTTCCAGGGTTTCAGTTGGTTGACTGGAGCATTTATTGAGGCCTTTCCATTATAACATTCTCTCAAAGCCCAAACTTCACTTCTTAGCACCAAGCGGCTGTAAATATCTTTGTTTATCACCTTGTGACCCCAGATATTGCTTTTATTATTATCATTAGTGTTGTTTTGAAGAGCCTAAGTAACGTCATTTTGAGATTAAGGCTTCCATCAAGAGCAACCTCAGGCTGCACGTAGCCCCAGTCCCAGGAAAAGCCTCAGATCGCTCAAGGCTGAAGCCACCCTCGGACCACCCTCAGATCAGTTAATCAAAAAACCATTCCTGTGGTCTGAGTCAGGGCTGGGAACTACAGATAGTTACTTTATACAAACTAGCCAATCACTCACCGCTTGCCTGAACCCCACATGGGCCCTTTGAACTCACCTCATAATTGGTCATTTTCAAAGGATTCTCAAAAGTCATGATTGAGTCCCGCCAACAGTAATGAGCACCTCACAGATACTGAATGGTCAAAGCTGTTACCATGGGTGCTGCTGTACAATTGTAATTGGTGCTTATGTGATGATGCTATATGTACAACGTGTGCACTGTAACACCCCATCCCTTACCCCATAAAAACTCTACTCGCTATTGTTCGGGGCTTCACCCTGCTGTCACTACACCGGTAGGCAGGTGAGCCCCTGCTCAAGCTTGTAATAAAGACCCTTTTGTACTTGCATCGGTGTCAGCTTGTGGGTGGTCTCTGGGGACTCGCGAATCCGGCACAACAGTTTATTAAGCGAGTTTTACTCTGTACATAGCTAGATTTGAAGTCATCAATACTTCTAGATCATACTTGACTTCACTTATCATTGTTCCTTTAACCTATACCTCAATTTCCAACTCTTAGACAAACCAAGAATAAAACTCTCCCCAGCTGAGCAAGACTTTTGTCAACTTCTGGATGATGATTTTATTTTATTTCTATTCTACATAAGGCAAACTATCTATGGTCCTAATGAGTGAAAAAAAAAAAATAGAGAGTGTGGGCAATTTTATAGGATGCTTGTTTCTCTCTAAAATTTGTGCTCAATCTTCCTTCTTTGTACTTTGGTATTTCAAAATAACTACTCTATGTGTTTTATCTAACCTGGGGAGGAAGATTAGATAAATACAAGCCACTATGTGATGGACAGAAGAGAAAGCCTGCTTCTCGCATTATTTGATTTTGCACTGAGGGAAAAGTAGAGAGCTTTTAATAAATTACATCATAATCTTCTAGCAAATACGTATGTTTATGAAACTTCTGTAATAAATTCCCTTACATAAAGATTTGATGCCTTTACTCAATAATTATTATATGTTCTTATGAATTTATGTAGAAAATAATATATTTATTTTAAAAATCTTTTTTTGAAACAACCATAAAACTAAGTTAAATTAATGGGATAAAAATCTCTTTTTGAGTGCCAATTATTGGCCAGGTTTTGAATTCTCCCAGAATTCCTTTTTTTTAATGTTTTATTTATTTCTGAGAGAGAGAGAGAGAGACAGCATGAGTAGGGGAGGGTCAGAGAGAGAGGAGATACAGAATCTGAAACAGGCTCCAGGCTCTGAGCTGTCAGCACAGAGCCCGACACAGGGCTCGAAACCACAATTGGTGAGATCATGACCTGAGCCAAAGTCGGACGCTCAACTGACTGAGCCACCCAGGCGCACCTGAGTTTTCCAGGAATTCTAAGATAAATAGGAAATCAACTCAATCTTACGGAGTTTAAAAATTTATTGAAGGAAGCACATGAGCATTAGGAATGAGTGAACAAGTTGCTGTGGTGACCAGAAGAAATGGACCTAGCCACCAAAGAGGTCTTCCTGAGAAGTGACATTGAGATAAATTCTAAAGTTTAATTCGTAGTTATTCAGGTAAGGATAGGGAGGAGTTTGGCAGCTAGGGTTAAGCCTGTGGGTTTGTACACTAGGGACTTCCAAATAGGAACTAGGATTTGCAAAACACTGAACATGAGAGAAAGCATAGACCATTTTGAGGGATGTGCAAATGGTATGGAAACTCAGAGTAAAAAGGGGGAGGTTAAGAAATGAGCCTACAGAAAAAGTTATGAATCAGATTGTGGGGAATCTTTTATGTCGCCGTAGGGAGTTGGGACCTCCCTCTGAATGCTACAGCTATCAGTCAAGGATTTCAGACAGTGATGTAATTAGATAGAGATGTTATTCTGGAAGCATCGGTGAGTTGTGAAAACTCGTGAAAAACCAGTTCAGAGCCTGCAGCTGCAATCTAGGCATCAGCTAATTGGGTCTTGAACCAAGGTTCCGAATGTATGATTAGAAAGAAGTGACAAGTCGGTACATCCATTTTTTTCACTTTTTTATCATCATATGCTTGAAAAAGTCAAATTAATTATGTGTTCATAGAATTAAATCAATGCGCATCTCCAAGACAACAGAATCCAAGTTAATTAAAGCAAGGGGAGCATATGGAATGCCTTATAGCCTTTTTAAACTTACTGTCACTTCAACAATGACATTCTTGATTAGGGCCCAGAATAATGGTTACACTGGTCTAAGGAATATTAAATTTTTTATTACTTCAGTAGACCAGTATGATTAGATTAATGCAATAATAGAAACAACCATCTAAATATTATAAGAACCAAAAGGGAAAACATGATCATAAAATTAATTTAAATCAATGTCATCTGAGACAGAACCCTAAATGTAAGAGTGACATAGCCCATGTTTTAAATAGCCAGGTAATCATGCACTTTCTTGTGCTGCATTGATTATTCGTGGCAAAGGCAAATGAAATTTCACCTCACTCGGGAGGCTTTTAAAATCAAGTGGTACCACTCACTCACCACGATTCACACTTACACACTCACATGTTGACTGCACTGAACAGTCATTTACATCATGTAGTCATATGTATATGCCAAGACCCTATTTATGGAATTACGAATTCCATAGTTATGAGAAAGGCCAAGAAGTGTGCATTTTTAAGAAACATCTTAGTAATTTGACACTTGTGGTTTCCAGATTGGCCTCTCTGACTAGGAAGGAAAGCAGTGTGTTTATGTAATGTAACAATGCTATGTACAAAAGGCAAGTAAATTTCAGAGAACAAACAAATCTAGGTATTTACAAACTAGTAACACATAAAAGTTATTTTAAAAAATGAAATTGGAGGGGCGTCTGGGTGGCTCAGTCAGTTAAGCCTCTGACTTCTGCTCAGGTCATAATCTCTCAGTTCATCACGCCCCGCTTCAGACTTTGTGCTGACGGTTGGGAGCCTGGAGCCTGCTTCGGATTCTGGGTCTCCTTATATTTCCGCCCCTCCCCCACTAGCACTCTGTCTCTCTCTCTCAAAAATAAAATAAAAAATGTTTATACTAAAAAAATAAATAAAAAGAGAAGCTGGAAAATATTCAAGGGCAATGTATGTGTATATTTAGTTGATTTGTAGCTGGAGAGCTAGTTCCTAAATCTGAACTAACTCATGGGGGAAAAAGTAGGTTTGACTACATAAAAGTTTAAAGTATTTGTGAATTACAAGCAGTATAACCAAACATAGCATGCAAGCAAACTAGAAAAAGAGTTTATGTATCTAAAGCATCCATACAATTTAATGAGTAAAATCTATAGAAATAGTAAGTTAATAGAAAACCAACAGAAAAATAAAGCAATCAAAACATGGACAAAATATATGAATAAGGAAGATATAGAAGAAAAAATAGAACACTGAAAAATATGTTAAATGTCCAATTTCATTGTTGAAGAAAACAAGACTAATGGTAAAAAAAAAAAAAAAACGGGGGGGATAGAATTTTCTTCCTTTCAATTTTGCTAATTTTTATCTTAATGATAATACTTAACGCAGGAAAAGGTGTCAGAACCATGGTTGTAAATTATATTAAATTTTCTGTTTCTGAGCAAGCAATCGGGCATGCATAGGCTTTTATGGAAAATATGGAAAGATAGCCAAGACATTGTTATACATAACATTAAATTGGAAATCTCGCGATATTTAATAGCAACTGTCTAACCCATTGCGAGTGTAGAGACAACAAGTGAGACTCATGAATACAGTCTCTTATTGCATAAGGAACTATACCAGATGGAAAGGAGAACCAGAAGAATCTTAAGAACAGTAACAGCAACAAAGCCAAACGAGGAAAACTCTTGTTCAGTTATTTTAGGAGTGTTAAAAATTCAGATCTCTCTGGAGGGCCTGGGCGGCTCAGTCAGTTAGGTGTCTAACTTTGGCTCAGCGCATGATCTCACGGTTCGTGGATTCGAGCTCTATGTCGGGCTCTGTGCTGACAGTTCAGAGCCTGGAGCCTGCTTCGGATCTGTGTCTCCCTATCTGTCTCTCCCCCACTTGCTCTCTCTCTCTCTTTCTCTCTCAAAAATAAATAAGCATTAAAAAATTATTTTTTGATTCAGAGCTACAAGGGACTGGGCCTACTTCAAATCCACAGAATCATAATCTCTGGGCACTGAACATACATATCTACAATCCTGTTAAAGGACTATCTGTTCATTCGTTTGTTTGAAGACATTAAAAATAGAGAGTCCTTGGGGCGCCTGGGTGGCTTAGTCGGTTAAGCGTCCGACTTTCGCTTGGGTCATGATCTCGCGGTTAGTGGGTTCGAGCCCCGCGTCGGGCTCTGTGCTGACTGCCAGCTCAGAGCCTGGAGCCTGTTTCAGTCTGTGACTCCCTCTCTCTCTGACCCTCCCCTGCTCACGCTGTCTCTCTCTCTCTCCTAGAAATAAATAAAACATTTTTAAAAAAAAATTTTTTTTTAAAAATAGAGAGTCCTTGTGGGAAACTACTTTATTTTCTTTGTGGCTCTACTTACTTCTTAGGAAGTGCCTACTACAATGTCTATCCTCTGTAATCTAGTTGAAACTCAGGCTGTAGGACCTTAATTGCAGTGAGTCTATCTGATTTAATTTCGCAGTCACTGGCAGGGGCTCTGTCTCGCAAGTGACCTTTTAGTGCAAAGAAAATAGCATCTCCGGAATCTTCTTTGCTAAGTCATCACCTAAGCCACATCAAGCCCCTTACGGAACGAAGCCTGGCATTTATTTTTAACAAGAAAGTCTTCATCGGAGCCTGGGTGGGGACAGTTCAGACACGTTTGTGGTATCCACATTCCTTATTAATGCATCAGGAAAGAATTCTTATATTGAGCCTTCAGTGGCATTCTGAGCATGGAGGGACTTGTTGAGCAATTCACACTGTCCAGCAACAATTTGCTTTGGGGCACATTTAGAGGTCTGTACTCTTGTGTTAGGCCATCTGCTTTAGGGTGATGAGGTATTGGATGTGATGTTCTGAAATCACTTCCATGTGGACGAAACAATGGAAGCTTGTGGTCAGAAGCAACAACATCTGGCAACACGAGTGGCCAACAACGGTGGTTGAACTCTGACTTGGAGACAGACAGATGAGTGTGTATGAGTATTTAATTTTATTTGGATGAAGGTATTATAATAAAAATCACGTCCCTAGATTTGTCCTTACAAAAGGAACTGATACGAATCCTTAACCGAAGATTCTCAGTCCGTTTGTCCCCTAGAAAATAATCTGTTGAATCTTGCTATGTCTGAAACATTCTAAAAAAATGCCTATTATTTTAGGCAGTTTGGGGAAACCAGGGGAAAGTTCAGGGTTGCTTCCCTTGAACAATTTCTGTACACGCTGAAAGCAGAAAGACCAAGGCAATGTAATGAGTACCATTTGCAAAAACCGTCACTTGTTCTCTTTACTTTCATCACCTGATGTGTGCACTTTCCCAGCTAATTTCATGATTTGTCTGTGGGAAAGGAGTCTTCCCGAATAGGAATTAGCAGTGGTGAAGAGCCCAGGGTATCTGGACCCAGTATAATCTTCCCAGGTTTCGAAAACAAATGTTGAGTCATATGTACTAAGTGCAAAGGAGCCTTAAGAGACAAAGCAGTAATCTAATTAAGGAGGTGGCCGGCTACCCTTAATGGAAATAGCCAATGTGTATTCTGATGTGTTAGGAATGCCAGATCATTTGTACAACCCGTCTGCTGTTGGAATAACCACCCAGTATGTTTCATCGTGCACAGAACTTAGTTATGAGGGCGACTTTGTTTACATGATAGGTTCTTGGTGCTTTGGAGAACTTTGGATTTTGCCACAAAAATGGTATTAGTGGGTCCCGGAAAGAAGTTAGCACATGAGTGTAGTTGGTAGTATTGGGGAGTGTGGGCTGTTGAGTGGAAGAGCAGTAAGGACTGGTAAAATGTCAGGGTAAGACTGACCGCCAGATCTACGTATAAAAGCCACAATCACTCATCACATCTAAGTAAAGGTCTTTTTCTGCAAGGATGTGTGGAAGAGAAAGGGCGATATTTTGTCATAGCTTTGTACAGGAGAGGAAACATCACCCAAATAGTACAGGACAGACCTTACATTGTCTATGTGAGAGAAACCTGGAAGAAACCCATGTAATGTGAGAATTGGAAACGTGTAAACACATGAATACAGTGACACTGATGTCCTGTGATGGGTGAAGACTACATAGCCTTCTGCCAAGCCCAGCATGCCAGGGCTTCCCACACGATGCAGTGCTTGGAGCCAGAAGCCTTAAACATCAGTGGAGTATTAGTTACCATGGCACAGTGGTTAAGGGGAAGAAAACTCCAGGAGCCAGCGAGGTGATGCTCCCTTAAATGAGGTTTCTGAAGCACAAATCTGGATTATTGGGTTAAGACTAAGACTGGTCTAAAATTAAAATGATTTTCTTTAATTTTTAAGTCTTTTTATTTATATTTGAGACAAAGAGAGAGAGAGGGAAACAGAGCACATTAGCTGGGGAGGGGCAGAGAGAGAGGGAGACACAGAATCCGAAGCAGGATCCAGGCTCCCAGCTGTCAGCACAGAGCCCAACGTGGGGCTCAAACTCACAAACTGTGAGATCAATACCTGAGCTGAAGTCGGCCACTTAACCAACTGAGCCACCCAGGTGCCCCTGAATGATTTCTTAAATTATATATATGACATATGAAGTCACAGAATAAATGTTTCATGTTCTGGGTTTGAATATAATCTGGTATCAGGATAGCTGATACAGACCTTCTTCATGCCTGTAGTGTGATCTCCATGGAGAAATTTTTATAGGCAGGAGTGAGGAGCCCATACATGTAAGTGGGGGATGGACCTTTATTTGAAACAGATCATGGAGGAAATTTTAAAACCACTTCAATATTGTCACCTTTCCTCTAAGTGGCAACATATACTGTTACGAGCTTTGAGCAGCAGGTTGACCTGTCCTGATGTAATCATCACAGAACTTTCCGACTGCTCTGTAGAATAGAGAGCTGAGGAGTCATGGGGGCAGGAGTGCAGGTAGCTGGTGTATTCAAATGAGCAAGTACAAATGGTGACTTCAGTTAGGGTGGTTGCAGGGCAGGTAGTGAGTAGCTGGTCAGAGCCTGAATACATGATATTTTAAAAGAAAAGCCAACTAGATCAGCTGATGTATCGAGGTCTGGGGTGAAGAAAAGAAAAGAACAATTAAGGTCCACAAAGAGATGTATGGTTCAAACAGCCAGAAGCAGCGAGTTTTGGGTTTTGTGTATTTGTTGTTCTTTTTACTGACCTCAGGAAAGCTATTGAGAAAGAAGATAAATAGATAGAGATAAATGGGAGAGAGAGAGAGAGAGAGAGAGAGAGATGTTTTGAACATAGTGGTCTGGAGATGCCAGAAATAGGAGAGCATAGCTGTGCAGGCAGTTGGACTGAAATCTTCAGCTCAGGGCAGTGGTCCAACCTATAGATCCCATGTGTGGACAATCAGCAGATAGAGGGTATTTAAAGAAATGCGGAGAAGTAAATCACTAAGAAAATGAGCATAGAAGAAAAGGGAATTCACCACTGAGCCGTGTGTCACTCTTGAGGAGGAACAAGAAACAGAAACTGAGCGGCAGCAGCTAGGAAAACGAGGGGTGGGAGATGCCCTTAAGATGAGCAGAAGCGCTGGAGTGGGGGGTGGGGGGGTGCCGGAATTGGAGTGAAAATCACAAGGCAAAGTTAGTGTCAACGCAGCCAAATACTGCTGATAGATCAAGTCAGACAAGGGTCATCAAGCATTGCATTTAGCAGGGGAGAAGTCATTTGTGGAGACCGTTGTCCTCATGGATTGTCAGGAAGGAGGAGAGAGAAATGGAGAGTCCCCAGAAGGGGATCCGAAGAGGGTTTGGCTTTGTTACGGTTGCTGGCTTGTTCAAGCTGGAAAATGACAGCCGTGCTGGTGATCATAGGAGTCACGCGGGAAAGAGGGTGCAAGAAGCGGTAGAGGACAGAATAACCGTCGCATGAGCACTGTTCTCGAGGAGAGGAGAGAAGGTGGATCCCGTGCACGAAGGGAGGGGCTGGGCCAGGTAAGAGGCGGGCTGGCTCCGCAACCGGAAGGAAGGGGACCCTGGGAAGCAGCAGGTGGCCATGTGGCAGCACCGGGGGGGCCGGGGGGACCAGGGGGTGTACACATTTCCTCCTACGGCTTCCATCTTCTCTGTGAACTGGGGAGCAAATCACCTGCTGAGATTGGGGATCGAAGGAGAGGCGGCGTAAGAGGTGCAGGAGAGAGAAGAAAGGTTGAAACAGCCTTCTCAATCAAAGAGTGACATATTGAATGGACTCGGGAATCTGGTAGCATTTCTAGGGGACATTAAAGACTGACTTCACGGTAAGGGTCATTCGCATAAGGTAAAACCCACCATCAGGGCTTTGTGTTTTCTTCAAGGAAACATGAAAGCAATGGTGAGGTTGTGTCTTTATTCTTAAAGAAAGAAAAGCCAGGCTCCATTGCTGCCTTCCTGAAGGCGAGGCCACTGGGGTTGTCGTTCTCCAGATAATGACGAAGACTGATCGTTAGCAGTAATGAGCGGTTTTCTCGTCTGCTCTCCCCAGTGTGATAGTTTGTCGGGGTACGATCCAGCTCTGAATAAAACGTACATAGATAGCTTTGTAAGGAATGACAGTGAGATGTGGAAATTTTAGAATCAAACTGAGCACCCAATGCAAGAAACTAGACCTACAACAAATTAGCTTTGTATCTGGAGAAGGCTGTGAGCTAACTCTGTCCTGGACATGGACACGGCTCTGTGTACTTACACAAAAGTCCTGGAATTAGATCCGATGCAGGTTCTGAAGAGTAAATCTTCCAAAACATCTGGTTATGTCTCTGGTCCCTGGTCCATAAAAAGCACATATGCACCATAGATATATCTACTTGAACTTCCCTAGGTAATTCACCTACTAGAATAAGCTTAATGCTGAATCCATTTCTTTTCAAAAAAATTCACTTTCTTTTTCTCTCATATGATGGTGATAACTAACTTATACAGCTGTTTTGACCCTTAAATAATGTATGTAAGCAGCTACTATGGTGCCTGAAACATATCAGGTACTCAGTCTGCATTTGTTTGTTTCCATGGGTTCACTTAACGTGGATTAAGGAAGGCAAGCTGCCATGGACTGAACGTTTGTGCACCAAATTCATGCATTGAAACCCTAAGCCCCAATTTGGTGATGTTTGAAGTTGGGGTGTCTGGGAGGGGATTAGGTCCTGAGGGTAGAGCTTAGTCCTCTTATTATGAGACATGAGAGAGCTTGCTTCTTCTGCTTTCTGCCATTTGAAGAAACCAGGACAAGGGCTTTCCCCAGAACCCACCCAAAATGGCACCCTCATCTCAGACCTCCCGCCTCCAGAAACTGAGAACTTAATTTTGCGATTTAAGCTGTCAGTCCATGCTATTCTCTTTATAGCAGCTGCAACAGAGACACAAAGGGACATATAGCAATTCTCTGAACTGAGGTCCCATTGTTGTAGCACCTCACAGTCTCAGAACTGGACAGGACCAGAACAGAGCAAGAGGCAACCGCAGGTAAGAGTCTTAGATGGCCACCAACGCAGTCTCTCAATCCCTGCTCTTTCTGTTTGCAGTTTCTGCAGGACCAAGGATAAGATCCTTCCCCTTGCAAAGGGGTGATAGGGCACGTGAGGTGAGGTGTGAGGTTGGTGGTGAGAAGGGAACGTGGAGGTGTGTGGATATGGCCCTCTTGAAACATTGGTCTCTACCCCAAGAACACAGAACCAAAGACAAGGAAACAGGTACACAAAATACTGTGAAAACACATTTTCATGCTCTTTCACAAGTGCTTGGTTTCAGAGTCATGAACCAGACAAAGGGAGGCAAAACTTTCTGCTGAATGAAAGAAAGAAACTGAGCCTGTCAAGCTGATGTGAGACAGAAAAAACTTGAGGCCATCAACACATACTCCATCTTCTGCCTGTGTGAACGTCAATTCCCCTTAGTTTGAAAAATCGTTTTGTCTCTAGAAATTTATGATCAATCTGTTCTTATCCTTTTCTTCAGCACAGTCTTTTCACTGAGTAAAGTCTTCAATTTGAAGCCATATGCACCTTTTGGAATTAACATCATGAACTCTGGCCTTGTCCCACAATCAGTGACCACTTCCTTCAGAATCATGCTGTCTTTCGTTTCATTCTTTAGTATCAAAGCAAACTTTATAGACTTGTACAAAGATAATGGAATCATTCAGAGGGTTTCAGGCTAGTCCAACCCCTGCTGGTTTCTTAATATATTCCCCAAAATATTTTTAAACCTCATATGAAAGTCTTTTCACATACAAATTTATGTTTCTGAGATTAATTAATTAATCTTCATTAATCACACTTCAAGTCCCTTTAGTTGTCCCTACTAAAACTTGTTGTTTGAAGTTTTAGTCCCAACTAAAACTTGTTGTTGTTTCCAAAACAAAGGAAATATAATTCTCATTCACTCATTAATTCAACAAACATTTATCGAATACACTCAATATATTTTGGACTGTGCTAAATGATGTAGATGACACAAAGAAAAAAATCTATGGAAACATTATCTATACCGTCACAGCTCTTAAAATCAAAGATACTGGGAAACGTAAAAACGAGTGTAATTCACTTAAAAGGTGGCAAATATAGTCTTTACTTTAGCAGCTATGTGATATCCATGAATTACAACACTGCCTCAATTTTCACAAACTTAAACAGTGAACTCCAATGTGGAGAACTTTTTCTTCTTGCACAATTAGAGACAAATTAAACTAACGAGTTTTGATTGAAATCACATTGTAGCATGAGTCCACTTCTGCGTTGGGCTAATTTTACAAAATGGCCGTGTACATTCACTCCAAGTCTCCATATCCACGTCAGCACAAGAGCTATTTCCCTCAGTGTCCATACAAAAGGCTCTGCTCTGCTTGTCATGATTTAGTCCAACAATCACTGTATCTGTCTTTTTCTTAATTTCTTACCAAATGTCTGTTTCCACATGTTGGGGGCTCGGGAATCACCACTCCATCCTAACAACAAGTAAAACGCCAAACAAACCAAAAAGCAGTAACTCCTCCCACACCCATAAGAGAGGGGTCCTGCTGCCCCCAAAACTGGAGAGACAGATGTCAATACAGAGACTAGTGGTTTCCCAGAGCTGACTTTCCAGCAAGCCCACTTCAGGAGCCAGTGCCAAGGTAAGAAAGTGAAGTTGCAAAATTGCTGGAATATCAGAATGGACGACTCTGAGGGTTAAAAACTCCAAGAGGACCCAGTCATGGTGGACCCTATAATATTGTAAAATGTGCCCCTAGGAGCTCACCCAGGTGCTCCCAGGAGATACTGAAGAAAAATCTCTTGTGCTTCTGGCAGGGGAAGGGGGAAAGGAACCATTCTGAAATAACCCACAGCACTCTGCTCTTAACAAAGCCTGCCCTCGGGGAAACCAGCTAACCAGAACCTAACCTGACAGAGTACGGTGATTGGAGCCTAACTGACCTGAGGGAGGGAAATACCCAACTCCAGTCCCCCTAGCTACCATCTTGCTGCACCTAAAGTAAAAACAGAAAGCACTTGTGAAGCTCACGGTCCAGAGGCACAGCCTCACTGGAAGACTGAGACCTGATCTCAGGACCGTAGGACACTGTCCCATCCCCATGTCTCACCATCACATTATCAAAGGCCTGTTTACAGCACATCCTTTGCCAGAACATCCTGTTTGGCTATCAAGAAAAAAACTACAAGGTATACTAGCAGACAAAAAATACAATTTGGAAAGACAGAGCATCAGAAACAGACACGGCAGGACTGTGGGGAGCATTGGACCAGGACCTTAGAACAACCATGACGAACAAGCTCACAGCTGTAATCGATGAAGTAGACAGTGGGCAACGTGAGCAGAGAGATGGAAGTCCTAAGAAAGAACAAGAAACACACGGTAACAGAAACGAAGAACGCCTTTGACAGAATTTTGAGTAGACTGGACAGAGCTCAGGAATCTCTGAAAACATTTCATTTGAAACCTTCATTACTGACAAGCAAAGAGAACAAAGACCAAATGAAACAGAAAAGAAAATCTAAAGCCCGTGGGACAACTATACAAGGTAGACACGTGTGAAATGGGAATATGAAAAGGAGAAAGAGAGAAAGTAACAGAAGAAATACTTGAAACAATGACTGAGAACTTCCCCCAAATTAATGTCAGACACCAAACCACAGATCCAAAAAGCAAAGAGAACATCAAACGGATTCAATGCAAACAAAATAAAATTGCACCTTGATATATCATTTTTCAAAGTACAAGGAAGAAAAGTAATAAAATACTAAAAGAAGTCTGAAGGGAAAAAACGTTTCACTTATGACGGAACAAAGGTTACAATTATATTCAACTTCTCCTCAGAAACCACGCAAGGAAGAAGACAATGGACTGAAATATTTTCAAGTGTGAAGGGAAAAAAAAACCTCACCAATCTAGAATTCTTCTCAATTATGCTTCAAAAGTGAAAGAGAAATAAAGACTTTCTCAAACAATCCTGAGGGAATTTGTTGTCAGTAGCCCTGCCTTGCAAAAAATGTTAGGAGAAGTTCTCTAAAGAGAGGGAAAAGAATAGAGGTCTGAAATTTAGATCTACCTGAAGAAAGGAAGAGTATCATGGGATGCCTGGGTGGCTCAGTCGGTTGAGCATTCCAACTCTCGATTTTGACTCAGATCACAATCTCATGGTTCATGTGTTCGAGCCCCTCATCTGGCTCTGTGCTGACAGCATGGAGCCTACTTAGGATTCTCTCGCTCCCTGTATCTCAAAATAAATATACATTAAAAAAGAAAAGAAGAGTATCAAAGACGGAGTAAGTGAAAGTAAAGTAAATAAAGCTTTATTTTTATTCTTACTTGATCTAGCAAATAACAGTTTGTTCAAAGCAATAAGGACTACAACGTATTTGATTACAAATGCTTACATATATATCTTACATGTGTGACATATAAGTACATATATGTGCTTATGCATGCTTACATATACATGAAATAAATGGCAGCCATGACGCAGGGACAGGAGAGAAGGATTATTTTGTCATTATTAGACATTCACACTACCCATGAAGTGGTCAGAGCTATATAAAGGTGACCTTGAACCAAATGTAAATATATTTTGCAAATGCTAGGGCAATCAGTTAAAAAAGTTTAAAAAACCAGTTAGTTGATACACTAAACCAGAAAGAAATAGAATCATATAAAATGCTCAGTTAAACCCAAAAAAGATAGCAAAAGAGTAGAAGACAAAAAAATCAGAACAAAGAACAAGGGAAATGAAGAGAAAATAGTAACAAATATGCTAGTTATTAATCCAACTATGTCAATAATCAACTTGAATGTCAGTTGTCTAAATGCACCGATTAAAAGACGAAGATTGTCAGAGTGGATGAAAAACAAGACCCAGCAATATATTGTCTACAAGACACCACTGTAAATATAAAGACACACATAGATTGAAGTAAGTGGATGGAGAAAGCTATGCCATGCTAACCCTCACCAAAAGAAAGCAGTACTGGCCATATGAATTTCTCACACAGCAGACTTCAAAGTGGGCAAAGTTATCAAGGATAAAGATGGGCAGGAGACGTAACAGCCCTTCCTGCACCTGACAACAGAGCGTCAAACTCCGTGAGGCAGATGCTGATAGAATTGCGAGGAGGAAAGGATGTGTCCACCTTTTATACAGCATAGTAGTACCACTTCTGTGTACTTTTATACTACGTCACCGCTCTGGGAAATGGACAGATCCGGGCGGCAGAAAGTCAGGAAGGACAAAAGACCCATCGATCAACTGGTGACACGGAACAGCCTACTGCATCCGACAGCAGTACAGTAGGGACGCCTCTCAAGCTCGCGAGGAACATGCGACAAGACAGACCACACTGTGGGCCATAAAACACATCATAACAAATTTAGAAGAACGGAAATCATACAAGGTCTGCTCTCACCCACAATGACATCACACCGGAAGCCAGTAACAAGAGAGCTAGCAAAGCCCAAACTGTGTGGATGTTAAGTGACACAATTCTCAATAACACACAGGTCAAAAAAGAAACCTCAAGAAAACTTAAAAATACTTTGAACCAAATGAAATAAAAACACAACATCAAAATTTGTAGGATGCAGCAAAAGCAGTGCATAGAGGGAAATTGATAGCATTAAAATGCATGTATTCAAAAAGAAGAAAAATCTAAAATCAATGATGTAAGTTTTCACCTTCAGAAACTAGAAACAGAAGAGCATATTAAATCTGAAGTAAAAAAGAATTAGAGGCAACCAGCATATCTTCCCCTAAATTTTGCTGTGAACCCAAAATTGCTCTAAAGTATAGCGTACTTTGAACAACAACAGACCAACGGGGACATCGAGGAAGGGGAAGAAAACTCACGTCAGAATTTTGCCTTATTTATCCAAATAGCAAGTTAGGTAAAAACGGATATTCACGTAAAAATTCCATTTCATCTCTGTGACAGCCTAGACCCACGACACAGCCACACATCACAGACACCGCGTTTTCAATTTGCTCTTACTGGGAGCCCCCGTTTCCGCACACAGGTAGAGGGGCGGGCTCTGGGGCCAGAAGAGATTCGGAGCAGCTCTGAAGCTGGTTTGGGGAATCGTTTTCATTTTCCATCTCACATTCACGTTTACATAAAATGTTTCAGCGGGCTCACAGCTGCAGCACAGCCACGGATGAAGGAGAGAAACCATGGGAATGAGCTACCTGCTTCCTTTTTTTTTTTAAACATTTATTTATTTTGTGAGGGACAGAGAAAGACAGCGTGAGCAAGGGAGGGGCAGAGAAAGGGGGAGACACAGAATCCAAAGCAGGCTCCAGGCTCTGAGCTGTCAGCACAGAGCCCAATGCGGAGCTCGAACTCACAGACTGTGAGATCCTGAGCTGAGCCGAAGTCAGACACTTAACCGACGGAGCCCCCCAGTCATGAGCTCCCTGCTTCTGACACGGCTTGGGTGCGGGTGGGGGAGGGGCGAAGGCGTGGCAGGCGGGAGCAGGTGGCCAAGGTGAGTCCACAGTCCCAGGGGCCACAGCTCTGAGATGGAGCTTGTCCTGACTACCACACTGGGCAAGTTCTAGCCTTAGGCTGTGGAATGCGAATGGCCAGCGTTGCCTCATCCAGGAGGGGGTGCCAGCAGGCCTCAGGGCCCTCCCTGCCTCGGAGAAGAGCTGCCCTCACCCATGGCCCAGGCCAGACCAGGAGGGAGCGTTCTCTTTCATCAGCCAAAGGTGGTAAGGGAAGGTCTGAGCGGGAGTCACCCCCACGGAAGGTCAGAATGAGCGCAGCAGAGTAAAGGGAGGGGGCGCAGGGGACCAGTGACTAGTTGTGACAGGGCAGAGGCTTCTGCCGCGGGTGGGCCACGGCCACGTGCCAGGTGCTCGTGGCTCTGAAGCCAGACTGGCTTGATGCATCTTCGAGCAGCTCCTCTCAGGCTCCGAGGGCGCAGGGCCACTGGGGACCCCGTCTCAGCGCCGCGTCTGTGCTGCAGGACACGTTTTCCCACACGCGCCCCGTGCTCAGCCTTCGACCTGGACAATCAGAGACAAACTTCAGGGACAGTGTGTGTTTATGTTCACTGAAGCTGGACTCTCGTTCTGATGGCAACACTGTGCTGTCTCTCTACGACATGCCCTTCCCCGTCACAGGCTCTTGGCGAAGCTTTCAAGCGAGAGGCCCCATGTTCCTCGGCGGGTAGCGACAAGCAGCAACACGCAAGAAAGCTTTTAAAAATTTTAAAAAGTTCTGGGGCGCCTGGGTGGCTCAGTCGGTTAAGCGTCCAACTTCAGCTCAGGTCATGATCTCACGGTTTGTGGGTTCGAGCCCCGCATCAGGCTCTGGGCTGACTGCCAGCTCAGAGCCTGGAGCCTGTTTCAGTCTGTGACTCCCTCTCTCTCTGACCCTCCCCTGCTCAGGCTCTGTCTCTCTCTCAGAAATAAACAAACATTAAAAAAAAAGTTCTGGGGCGCCTGGGTGGCTCAGTTGGTTAAGCATCCGACACTTGGTTTCAGCTCAGCTCCCAATTTCACTGTTTTTGAGTTCAAGTCCCACATCGGGCTCTGTGCTGTCAGCACAGAGCCTGTTTAGGATTCTTTTTGCTCTCTCTCTGCCTCTCCCCTGCTCACTGTCTCTCTCTTTCTAAAAAGTAAATAAGTAAACTTTAAAATAATTAAATAAAAATTTAAATTTTTGAATATATAAATATGTAATATCTACGAATTAAACATATAAATATATATTTAAGATAGAAGAGTAACATGGTCAGGCACCATCTTAGCACCAAAACTGAGCATCCTGCACAGTAACCGCAGTGGCCAGAGGGTGGGGAAGTGGGGATTCTCACACACTGTATGTTAAAATATAACATGCACCCCTGTTGCATACAATTTTACAGTTTTAAATTCTTTAATGTTCTTTTATTTTTGAGAAAGACAGAGACAGAGCATGAGCAGGGGAGGGGTAGAGAGAGAGGGAGACACAGAATCCGAAGCAGGCTCCAGGCTCCCAGCTGTCAGCACAGAGCCCGACGCAGGGCTCGAGCCCACAAACCATGAGATTGTGACCTGACCCAAAGTCGAACACTTAACCAACTGAGCCACCCCACAGTTTTACAATTCTAAATGCAAAATATGCAGTATAGTTTTTAAAATGTGTACATATTGGTTCTCAGTTGATTGAGTGTCCAAATCTGGATTTCAGTTCAGGTCACAATCTCACAATAGGAGGGAGCCCTGTGTCAGGCTCTGTGCTGAGAGCATAGCCTACAGATGATTGTCTCTCTGCTTCTCTCTTTGGCCCTCCCCTCCTTGCATCCTCTTTTTCTAAAAAAAAAAAAAAAGAGAGAGAGAGAGAGAGAGAGAAATTGGGAAAAATGAATTTCCATTAATAAAGAATTGGCATACAAAATTGAGATACATTCATACGCTATGCCCTAGGTTCTAATAAAATTGGTGATTATTTTACTGACAAAGGCAGAGTTCCACAGTTGGTTGTTAGATGAACGTAAGAGTTATGGGAAAGCAATCATTATACAACCCACTTATAAAAAGTTAGTGAGAACGTGTAGGGAAGTGATTAAGGTTTGGTCATCAAAATGTTACAGAAGTTTTCTCTAGGTAATTTTGTGATTTTAGATATTTTTCCCTTCTTCCTATTTTCTTTATTTTACATTTTTCAAACAGCACAGATTACTTTTCCAAAAAAAAGCAATCATAATAAATAAACACTTTTCTCACTGGAAATATAAGTGCTTAGAAATTTTAAAAAATAAAGCAAGCTCAAGGAAGAAGAATTAGAAATCACACAAATCCTATCATTCTGAGAGATCACATCTTTCTTCTGCTTATCCATCTACATATTTATACACGTTTTTAAATAAAAAGAGAAAAAATGATATACCTCTTTATAACGACTTCAATGTTTCATCTTACAAATGATCGTAAGTGAATTTTAATGTTAGTGAATACTCTTGTGAAATGTACTTTCTAATGGCTACACACTGTAAAATATACATAATTCATGTAACCAACTACCTATTACTGGACAATTAGGAGGAGAGCTGTGTTTTAAAGCAGCCATTAGGAGTTAATGAGTTAGGTTTGTGTTCTTTCCAAACAATACAAGCTCATAAAAAGACACAGCCTTCGTGCACTCTGTTTTCTGTAAAACGTCTAATACGGTGAGTAATCAGACAAAACAAGGAGATTCCAGTCCAGCCAAGATTCAACACGCTCAGAGATATGGTAGAGATTTAGTGTCATTACAGCTAGGGAAAATGAAACACTGTTCCTTCTTCTAGATGTTTCCAAGCACATTTAGATCAGCTAAAATGGATGTCACTCACGTTGCTATATTTAGGAAGTGAAAAGTTGTGTGCACAGTATGGAGGGCTCTGAGCCAAAGAGATGGGAGCTGGATTTCTTTTAAGTCCCTTTAATAGCTCAAAAATCTTGGACAGGGTATCTCACCTTCCATCTCACGTTCAAAATGGGGGTAAGGACTGTGCTCTCTCCGGCAGCACATAGACAAAATGGGGGTAAGGACATCTATAGGGTAAGCTTAAGTGATGCTATAAATACGCCCCAGGTGCGTGGTCGACTCTGAGCATATGGCTCTTCTTACTACACGCTGCTGCTGCTACCAAGATCACCGACTTAGCACAGCAAGGAACACGCTTGATGTCTTGCTATTATCAGAGACACCTTTTCCCGATAAGTAGTTAAATGTTTCATTTCAAAAGTAAAGTGAACAGGGGCGCCCGGGTGGCTTAGTCGGTTAAGCGTCCGACTTTCGCTTGGGTCATGATCTCGCGGTTCGTGGGTTCGAGCCCGCGTCGGGCTCTGTGCTGACTGCCAGCTCAGAGCCTGGAGCCTGTTTCAGTCTGTGACTCCCTCTCTCTCTGACCCTCCCCTGCTCACGCGGTCTCTCTCTCTGTCTCTCTCCTAGAAATAAATAAAAAATAAAAAAATAAAAAGTAAAGTGAACATTACTGTCCATTTCCTTAAAAACCACTTTGAAGAGTTGTTAGGACATTTCTGATGTGCTGTGTTTTATGGGAAGATTATTGTTACTCAGCCTGTTGCGGAGGGTTCGGTTCGGATGCAGCTCCTTGCAGCTGTGTGATACCGAAACCCAAAGACAAATTCCCTTCCCCTTACACACCAACGTGCCACGGCGGAGAAGGAGCAGGAAGCATACGGGGCATTCAAACGGGCATTTGGGAGAGGGGCACACTGGGCGCTCACGCGTCCTTAGCAACGAGCGAATGCGGCTCAGGGGGGAGCCCCACACCCGGGCGAGCCCCTCTGAAAGCCCCCGGTTCTCCGTGGACGCAGACGGGCAACCAGCGCCTGGCCCCCCAGGGGGCGCTTCCGAGCAGGCCTTGGAGCGGGCGGCCCCTCTCAGGCTGCGCTGCCCTGTGGCACGGGTCCACTCAGCTCCTGGCCTCCAGGGACCCCACCTTTCACAGGCTATTCAAGACCAGGCTTCAGTTTTATGTGCTAGCAGGCTTTTCTCAAAATTTGGTGAGTTTCCAATTCATTTGCTTTCAGTCAATTACATAATGAGTAACAAAACCCTACCTCCTCCCCTATGCAAACTGTCACATTTTAGACTCAATATATTTCCTAGTACCAAATTCTTTATCTCTGATGAATTACATGGACATTTATTTCCCTCTCGTGTGAACACTGTGCGCGTGTCTGAGACCCAAGGCCGCTGTGCGCTCCATGCCCTGCGAGGACCCAGCTCCCTTTGAAATTTCTAGTCTGCGGTACTGACAGGTGGCTTGCTCTCAAGGGACAGGTGCTCCAGGGGCAGGAAGAAAACGGTGCAGAGCTGCCTCATTATTCCAGGGGTTCGTTTCCTAAACGGGGAGAAGGCATACAACATAAGCAACTATACGCTTACACCATGCACATCATTAATTTTCATATCTTGAATGATTGCCTGGAGCTGTTTTTGCAGAAAATATTGCTACTCTCCCTCCAATTTATAAAAATGCATCCCCACTGCAAAACTAGAACATTTCAGAGAAATCCATGAAGGTAAGAGACACTAACAAAAGCTAATTTTTTTTTTCATAAGATGAGATCTACTTCAATTGTTAGATTTCGGGGTTTTCGACTCTCAAAAGCTACTATATTAAATATTAAATAACCTTGTATCTTGCAATCACATTTTGAGTTGGTAACTTAGAAGAAAATCCTATTTTGTTCTTCCAAGAAGATCATTTGGAAGTTGATTTTAAAATATCACAATGTCTTCAGGTCAAAATTCTTTCGAGAGAAGTACATTTTAAATTCTTATGGAAGCCACACGTGACCTCAGAATTTCAAAAATAGAAATCTGCTTTACAGAAACTCTGCAGAAAATGATACCATAAAATTTACATGCCCTGCATCTTAAGAACATAAGTTATAAATAAATCCTCTGGATTTTCCAAAGACTCAGTGAGAGTTTAGATTATATCAAAATAAACCTACGTGATAGATTTCACTGTTTCCCACCTACATATTCAATTCTTAAAACTTCACAGGATGCTCACATTCCTGTGGTAAATTAATATTTGTGCGGCCACTGCTTTTCTTATATGTATATAATCAGTTCCTTCATTACAACACACAAAAATTTCACATTTTATTTTTGTAACTGGCACAAAATTACACAAGTTAAATTCCTCTTAGTTAATGTAACAAATGACCCATGCCTCAGGCAACCGCATCTACCAACAATGTCGTGTTTTAATTATAGAGGCCATTTCTCTAATCTCTTTGTCGTATGCAGTATTTACAGAGTAAATAGAAAAAGACATAAATTGCTATTTTTATTTTTAAATGCCTATTCCTTTCCTATCTAAACAATGCAAACTTACTCATCAAAGTATGGCTGGAAAACATAGAGAATCAGAAAAAAATAAGCTGCCTGTATGAAAACAAACAATTACGACCACTTTTCACATTTCAGTGCATGGTCTCTCCAGTATTATAGTTATAAACATATGGCCTGTCTGCTTAGTACAATATCTTACCAATGAGCATTTTGTCTTAAATATAATTTTAGTGGGGCCTTCATATTTCAAGAAGGGCATGCACCATACTTGTATATTTGGGCAAGTTGGCAGTGCCCAGGTTTCACAATTGTAAATAATATTTCATTATTCAGCATTTATAATTTTACTCAATATATGCAGTTGGAAGGTGTGATATACGGCCACTTGTAATAGGCACATAATTATCCTCACTGAGCTTATGCAAAGGGTACACAAATACTCCAATGAGTCATCTGAGTACAATGTGCCAAGTGACCTTGGATCAGAGGGGCCAGAGACTCCAATATCTTTTGTTTGCTGAGCTTTGTTTCTAAGTTTGAGATAATTTCCTTCGAATAGAGTTCCTTCTGGAAGTGTAATGATTAAATCAATGGGTGAAGTTATTTAGGTGTTTTTTTGTTTGTTTGTTTGTTTGTTTGTTTTTAACAAATTAGCCAGCATCTCAGATCAACCTGAATTAGAAATGGTGGTAATGAGCACCCTGAGTTTGAGTGTATTCTTGCCAGCCGAGTCTAGGTTGTACTGCAGTTAAGTAGAATGGGCACTACAGTTTGAGATCAATATGTTTTCTTACACTAAAGAAGTGTATTTTCTTTTATTAATGTGATAGACGGTGAGTTTTAAACTTTGTGGAAATCCTTTTCAATATGTATTGAAATAATCATTCAACTTTTCTTAATGGACTTTTTAATGTCCTTAGTTACTTCATCTGTCAGTGTACTCTTGAATTGTATTTGGTAATGTTTTAAGAATATTGATTTAGATGGGGCGCCTGGGTGGCTTAGTAGGTAAAGTGTCCAGCTTTCACTTAGGTCATGATCTCACGGTTCGTGGGTTCGAGCCCTGCATCGGGCTCTGTGCTGACAGCTCAGAGCCTGGAGCCTGTTTCAGATTCTGTGTCTCCTCTCTCTCTGACCCTCCCTGCTCACGCTGTCTCTCTCTCTCTCTCTCTAGAAAAAAAAAAAAAAAGAATATTGATTGAGATTCAAAAGTGAAATTTGTCTGTTATTTTCTTATCGTAACCATGTTTTTCTTCTTACGTGCTCTCAGGGCTATGTTTTCTTTCTGGAAGAAATGGAGCTATTTTCTGATTTTTTTTTCTACCCACTTACTAGATGTAGTAACCTAGTTAAGGTACCGTAGCTGACCTTCTCTTCATCTGCAAGATGTTTGTAATTATAATTTCTGAATCCCTACCTAATGGGATTATTCTATAGTCCAGGTGTAAAGCACATGGCAATACCTTGGATACTTGGAATATACCTCTTCAATGCTACAAACATGTTAATTATTATTCTCTAACATCAAAAATATCATTTAAATAACTATTTCATCCAAGTGTGAATGAAATAAATCGCCAATAAGCGTGGATAAATTCATAGATACTTTTTCATTTGGGGGCCAGATATTTACGTCATGTATATCTGATAACACTGTAATTTCTTTCGGGGCCTGGATCACTTACTTCTTGGCCTCTGATACAATGCAGGTTGGGTTTTTTTAATTTGTCTTGCCTAGAATTTCACAGTTTATATTCTATTTTGTAACATATTTGTTGTAATGCCGTTTTTCCATTGTTTTAAATCATGGCATGATGCTCAGCATATTGTTCCATGAACTTCACCAAATGAATATAGTAACGTAACCATCATAATCAGGATACAGATCTGGTCTAGTGCACCAAAAAATGACCCAGTGCTCTTCAACAATGAACCTCTTTCTTTACCCTAAGAGCCTAGAACCACTGATAAGCTTTCCATTCCTAGTTTTTCCTTTTCCAGAATGTAAGAGAAATAAAATTGTATAAAATACAAACTTTTGCACAATTCTGGCTTCTTTTACTTAGTATAATGCATGTAAGATTCACTCACTTTGTTCCCTTTATTACTGAATAGTGGGCTGTTGCATGAATGGACCATACTTCATTTATTATCAATCCCCCAGTTAAAAAAAAATTAGGTCATTTCCAAATGTTGAAGTTTACGAAGGAAGCTGTTATACATATTTGCATATCAGTCTGTCCGTGAGCACACTTTTTACTTCCGTTGAATGCCAAAGACCAGGAGTGACGAATCAGTTGATAATTGTAGGTTTGTCTCTAAAAGAAAATGTCAAAGTCTTACCTAAAGCATCAGCTTCTGGTTAGAAGGTAATGATAAGGATTTGATTTCCTCTTATGCCTGAAACAATGAAAAAGTTGGACAAAATGTATGAAACAACTGTCTTCAAGATGTGCGTGTGACATCAGGCAAATGGTCACGGAGAGCAGGAAGCCCACGAGGCAGGCCATAGGATTGCCGCGGTTTCCTGCTGGGATGAGAAAAGATGCACCGTACAAACGCCATGCAAAATGTTAATATCAGATGAAGTGGATTTCAGGGCAGAATGTGACAAAGGATATTATTTCCTAATTTAAAAAAGAAAGAGTCAGATCACCGGGAGGATGTAAAAATTGTAAATGTTTATGTGAGTAGCAACCAAGACTAAAGCATAAGAAGTAAGTCTTCACTAACAGCGCCCTTACCATCTTTACTTCTTAGCGATAGTGTGTCCACGACAAGATAGTATTCCTACAACAGTGTGGTTTTCTCCGCATGCCCCTCACTTCCTCCTCGGTCCTCTCCATCAAGATCTTTAAAGGCCATGTTTCTGTTCACAGTCTGTCCAAGGTGATGTAGGCACTTTCTATCATTCTCCTCAAAATTCTTCTAACCTCTGTTCACTGGCCGGTTGCAGGGCTGCTGACCCAATGCTGGGCATCTGTTACAGCAGCGGCCTGCGTACAGGTATCGAAAGCTGGATTCACCTCGCACTGCTTCTGTAACAAATTAACACACACCTGTTGGCCTAATGCAACAAAAATTGCTTTTCGTGCAATTCTGTAAGTTAGCAGCCCCGCACAAGTCTTACTAGGCTGACATCCAGGTGTCAAAAGGGCTGTGTTCTTTCCTAGACAGTCTAGGGGATAATCAGTTCACCTGCCCTTCCCAACCTCTTTCCGCCAGAAGAGGGTTTATGCCCTTATCCTCTCTCTTTAAAGCCAGCAACATTGTTTCTCTTATTCTTCAATGTCACATCTCCTTCCACCCCCAACCTCAGCTGGCAAAGAGTTCACGTAATTAGACTGGATTCACTTAAGAGAATTCAGCATGTCTTCCCCACCTCAAGGTCATAATCTTAATCCCATCCACAAAGTTCATTTTGCCACATAATGTAACATTACTCACAGCTTGCAGGGATTAGGATGTGAATCCCTGTGAGGTGCCATGATTCTACTACACTATCTGAAATATTTCTAACATTGTTGAATACTAGAACACACTTAAAATTATCTAACAATTGTCTTCTGATTAGTGAACATCCTCCTTCCATCCCTTGATTTGATATTGTGTTTTGTTCATAGATAGCAAATTTTCACAGATGTCTCACTGTCCTCGAGAACCGTGGTGAGTATCAGTTATTTAGAGAGTCGAATAATTCTTCCATATTTCCACCCATGTACAGATTCTCATGAATACGAGCAATGGCAGTCATCCCAATCAGAAGAGGCTGGGCATTTTGTTCCACTTAGACTTTCACTAGAAAGTCTCCCAGATGCCAATCCTATTCAGTCCACGTCATCCCCGCTGTGGCGAAGTCAAAGAACTTGTATTTTTCCTTATAAAATCATGTGAAAGGAATCTTTCTCGATGTCTTGGAATTTCAGCTAAGGCCTTAGAGCTGAGAACAATGGGTCCTAAATGCCTTATGTTTTGAAGAGAAGAACTGGTACAATCCTAGAGTGTATGCTGTAAGGTAGCAAGACTGACATAGGAAACATAAGACTCCAGAGTTTATATCATATCATAAATTCTAGGATTAGACTGGAAAGATTTGCTTGAAGGGAATTTATAGGGAGAAAGGATGTTATGGTGTAGGGGGGAGAGAAGGAGGAGCGTGTTCCTTGAACCCAATTAAGAAAAACTGAAGAAACCATACACCCATCATCATCATCATCATCATCATCATCATCATCATCATCATCATCAATTATAAATATTTCCCATCTTCTTGATGCTCTTCCAAATGCTTTGCATGAGTTGATTCCATCTTCACAGCTTTATGGAGTAGATTTTATTATTTTCCCCATTTTAAAGCCTGGTAAATTGAGACTCATAGATGTTAAGTGGTGTCTTCTAGTAACAGGAATCCTTGGCAGAGCTGTAAAAATGTATAGTTGCACCCAGTGCTATAGAAGGGAATTCTCAGGAGAGTGTGGCATCTGTCCTCTGAAGCTTGGGAATAGAAGTGACTTTCTAGAGCAGCCCACAGGGTCAGAGTGAGGAGACCAAAGAGCAGTGAGAAGAATTCATGGTTCTCAGAGGACATATGGAAGACTTGATGCTCTACCATGAAAAAAGAGTTAAGTTTTACTGGCATTAGAGAGGACATTTCCAAGAAGGAGGCCTTCCAAGGTGTGAGGGGTCCAGACAGGGATTCGCTGCCAGGGGCAGGAGCTGATGGGAATTTGCAGGAGGTCAGCCAGAGCAGACATCACCTAAATCAGACAAAGATTCAGCAGGGAGGTCCTAGCGGAGATCTGTGAGCAGCCTGCAAACACACACCAGGAGACAGTCAGTATTTGGATACCTTCCCAAAAGTCAGCATTCAACAGCCAAGAAAGAACCCCAAATAGCACAAGCAAACTAGATATTTTGCCATTTACCTACAGTTTCTATAGCTTCTTGGAATCTACTCAACTTTCATGAGCCCCCAAATCCTTGCTCGTGAAAAGAGAGGCAATATGGCTACCTTGTGCAGGAGGCGTGAGGAGAACTAATGAATGAGGAGCCCTTGGCATGGCTCCTGGTGTTTGAAACAACTTGATGATCCCCAGCACTGTAAACCCAAGGTGACCTGCTTCCCCTGTATATCTGAAGACATTTCAGAAGGCTGCGCCATTTTTTTTAAGAGACTGCCTCATATAACTGGAAGGTGATGCTTTTACTTCGCTAAAAAGTAATATTTTTATGTATATTTCTGAGTTGAAAATGTACATATGTAAAAAGCAGTAGTCACAATTGAAGGACTAAAAAAATATTGGTTATTCCTTCACTGTCTTTTAGTTATAAAACAGTGGGCACCTGGGACACCTGGGTCGCTCCTCTGGTTGAGCGTCTGACTCTTGATTTTGGCTCAGGTCATGATCTCACAGTTTGTGGGATCAAGTCCCACTTCAGGCTCTGCATCGATGACGTGGAGCCTCCTTGGGAGTCTCTCTTTTCCTCTCCCTGTGGCCCTGTCCCTGCTCACTTTCTCACTCGCTCTCTCTCTCTCTGTCTCTCTAAATAAATAAATACACATTTAAAACTGTGGGCAACTAATTCAATTTAAAGTTTTCCTAGATCCTGGTTTGGGAAAGACAACCTGTAAGGTGGTATGAGGGGTGACATCAGCAAGTAACGAATGAGACACCATTCCTGACTTTCAGAGACTCACCATCACAGGAGGGAAAGAAGCACCACAAATACAGGCAAATAAAAGAACACGGAAAGGTAGAAGTAGGTGAACACTGTGTTACTACCTCAAACTGCACAGGAGCAGCAGACAGCACGTAAGATAAACTAATACCAGAGTCACTGAGGAGGAGAGAAAATGAAGAGTGACCATGGATCTGAAGAATGGCAGAGAGTCTAATTTTTTAGCCCCTTCTTTCTTCAGGCATGTGCGAGTCATAGAATGGAAGATACCAAGCACCATGTTGAAAAAGTCTAGCTGAAATGGGAATTTCTGGAAGATTTTTAAAGACAAAAATGCATGAGAATCATACTGATTTATGGAGAAAGATTTGTGTTGTTCAGGAGAAACTGAAGAGAGTATGGAATAGAGGCTGAGACAATAAGAAAGCATTGTGGAAGTACTTCCTGGCAAGAGGTAACGAAATCATGAACACAGACTCTACAGTTAAGGAAAAAAAGGGGCGCCTGGGTGGCTCAGTCAGTTGAGCGTCCGACTTTGGCTCAGGTCATGATCTCACAGTTCATGGGTTTGAGCCCCGCGTCAGGCTCTGTGCTGACAGCTCAGAGCCTGGAGCCTGTCTTTGGATTCTGTGTCTCCCTCTCTCTCTGACCGCCCCCTGCTGACTCTCTCTCTCTTTCTCTCTCTCTCTCTCTCTCAGAAATAAATAAAACATTAAAAATTTAAAAAAATAAAGAAAAGAAAAAAGAAGACATAAGGGAGTTCTTAAGATGTAATGCCAACATTTATAATACTATTTGGAGAAGTTCAATAATGGAAAATACAATGAGTATCTAAAACAACTCTCAAAAAAAGCAATTTCATCACATAATTGAGAAGCCAAAGGATTGGTGTAATGGGAGTCATTAACAAGAAAATAACGAACAACTGGATTCCTCTGTATTAAGTAACCGAACAATATGGAAACTTCCAGCCTAACAAAATGGAATATAAATGAAACAAGGGGATGCAAAGCACAAACATTAGCATCACAGACAGCCCAGCTGTGGTATTGCTGGAAGAACAAAAAAGTCACAGTGTTGTCATGACTATAGCTGTCTTAAAAACTTGACCAGCAAGGTTTACTCTAAAGGAAATAATCTTACATACTTCTGGAGAGGAAGATTTTACTTCTATACACGTAAGACAGTCCAACTTAGCAGTAGGAAGGTAAAAGGGAAAATTGTCATATCTGAAGTTATTTATCTATTCATCCTGGTCCCAAGAGGTTGCAAATGGAGTAAGTAATTTATTTGTCAATTATATCTCAACAAGACTAGGGGGGGGAAGGGAGTTAGTCAGGTCATCAATCACAAGTCACAGTTCAATGATTTGTTCACTTATGTAAAGAAGACTCTTGTGATAGGAATGTGTTAATGTGCTCACTAGTTTAAACATAAATGAGCACCAGATACACAATAAAATGGCATTTGATTTATAAAGGTCTGTAATCTAAAAAGATGGAAAATATGTGTCCATACACAGAGTCAAACACAATTTGTTTAATGTTCACCCGTGGACAAAAGATAAAAATACTTCACTTAATTATTGTGTCCATGCCGTCAGCTTAGCTTTTGGGGCATAACTGATAAAAAAAAAAAAATGGCCAATCACCATCCAAAATAGAATTAAGAATTTTCAGTTGGAGGAGAAGTTCAGTAAAAAATGGAAGTAAACATTTTCTTTTTTTTAATTGTCCAATTATCTTTTTTCTTTTATAGTTTATTGTCAAGGTGGCTTCCATGTAACACCCGGTGTTCATGCCCACAAGTGCCCTCCTCCATGCCCATCACCCCCTTCCCTTCTCCCCACCCACATCAGCCCTCAGTTTGTTTTCAGCATTCAGGAGTCTCTCATGGTTTGCCTCCCTCCCTCTCCCCAACTATTTTTCCCTTCTTCTCTCCCACGGTCCTCTGTTAAGTTTCTCCTGTTCCACGTACGAGTGAAAACATATGGTAGGTGTCCTTCTCTGCCTGACTTATTTCGCTCAGCACAACACCCTCAAGATCCATCCATGTTGCTACACAGGCCAGATTTCATTCTTTCTCATTGCCATGTAGTATTCCGTTGTATAGATAAACCACATCTTCTTGATCCATTCGTCTGTTGACGGACACTTAGGCTCTTTCCATGATTTGGCTATTGTGGAGAGTGCTGCTATGAACATTGGGGTCCATGTGCCCCTGTGCATCAGCACTCCTGTGTCCCTTGGGTAAAATCCTAGCGGTGCTATTGCTGGCTCATAGAGGAGTTCTATTATTAATTTTGGAAGTAAACACTTTCAATTCACTTTTATCATTTGAAATTTCAGTATAGAAGTGTTTTATACCCAGCATCTAGTTTGTATTTTATCTCATCCTTCTTTAAAAAAAAAATTCGAAACTATTGTTTACTTTTTATAAGACACTGGCAGAAAATATTTCCTATTGTAAAATTTGCAAATAAATGTGAGTACATTACATTCTCTTACACATACTTGAGCAAGTCAAGTGTATTTCAGAACTGAACTGGATGGATTTAGCCCATATAAATTGGGTTCTATTCAAAATATTCAGATCCTAAAATTCATCTGTTAAGTGACTTAAAACACTAATATACTTCTTAGCATTTTACTTTTAAAATATCAGCCCTGAGGTGTCTGGGTGGCTAAGTGGGTTAAACATCCGACTTCGGCTTAAGTCATGATCTCACGGTTCATGGGTTCGAGTTCTGCACCAAGCTCTGTGCGGAGAGCTCAGAGCCTGGAGCCTGTTTTGGATTCTGTCTCCCTCTCATTGCCCTTCCCTGACTCACACTCTGTTTCTCTCTCTCTCTCTCTCTCTCTCTCTCTCTCTCTCTCTCTCTGTCTCAAAAATAAAAATTTTAAAAATTTAAAGATCAGCTCTACATAATCTCATTTGAACAATTAATTTCAGTTTAGGGAAGTTCCCTCGTTTATTGACAGTAATAAAACCCCAGATTCATTAAAATATATAGACTGACTGCTCCAAGTTTCTTTAGCAATTCTGTGCACACATTCATACAATGTGATGTGGCAAATATTCAAGTGCTCCTTACAGGGACAGATGGTTAGACACAATTAATAAGGAGCCTTGAGTTATTTGCATATTCATTAGATAATATCAGTTATTCCTCAGCAAGAACAAAGAATTACACAAGTGGTGTTCATGTTCCCTCCCATTAACACGTTATTAAAAGGGAAATGTCTGTGTTAAAAATGAGACAGATAGCGATCCTTGACTGTACAGCAACCTAGCATTATCCATTTGGGTTTTTAACATGATAATAAAAGCGTGTTGCCTTCTGTAATTTATTCCTGCTTTTCTAACAGAAAGCACAGAAAGATGTACCATGTTTCATACTGTGTCTCCCCCACCCTCCACTTTTTCTTCCTGTATAGATGCTTTCTAAGAGAGACATCAGGCCAGGGAAAATTAAAACGGTTTTATTTCAGTTTAAAAAAAAAAAAAAAGTTGTCCAGAGAACTACACAAGAGAAACAAAACAATAATAGAAAAAAATCCTTACTTACTTTGGAAACCATTTAAAAGCCCTTTCGGGCCATCTTGTTAATAAATATGCAAAATTTACATATCAGAAATCAAGTTTTAATTTTAAATAAAATAAACCTGGAACATCCACTAGTTAATTTTCCAGTGGATTTCTAATTTAAATAAATTCAAATAAAATTACTTTGTCTTTTATGTCATGGATTTTTCCCATCACTTCCTTTATCATTAACACACAAGAAAGCCTGAAAAGTTGTTGGAAATTAAAAATAAATGACCTTTGTATTAATCAAAAACATCAAAGCCATTTCTACACAAAGCCCTAGTTTGGGGAGGGTAAATAAAAACACATCTGAGAAAAAGATACAAAGCAGCGACTGTGTTGATGCCAACACTTTGCACTGGACATGAGGGATGGGAATTCGCCGCTGTCTAGAACCGCACCATCTGATATGGCCAACAGGTCACACTTGGCTTTCTGAATTTATATTTTGATTTCAATTAAAGAAAAAATTAAAAGGGCGCCTGGGTGGCTCAGTCGGTTAAGCGTCCGACTTCAGCTCAGGTCGTGATCTCGAAGCTCGTGAGTTTGAGCCCCACATCGGGCTCTGTGCTGACAGCTCGGAGCCTGGAGCCCGTTTCGGATTTTGTGTCTCCCCCACTCTCTACCCCTCCAGCCCTCATGCTCTCTCTATCACTCTCCTCAAAAAATAAATAAAAACATTTTAAAAGAAATGTAGTAAAGAAGAAATTAAAATGCAGCTTTTCAGTCACACTGGCCACATTTCAAGTACTCTGTCACCACGTGGGGCTAGTGGCTGGTGGACTGGACCGCATAGCTCTACGACACCTTTCTCACTGCAGAAAGTCATACTGGACAGCACTTTTCTAGAAGTTTCCTGCTCAAGATGGACAACCAAGGTCTACACATAACTGGACATGACTTGTAGACAGTAAAGAACTAGTAAATTGCTACAATAACAAATGGTGAGTAGCAAATGGTATCAGAAGAAGTTAAAGGGGGAAATAATGAATGATACAACAAAGGGAAAATGTGTATCTGGGAGCAGTGCAGAATCATTAATGAGAGGATTTCAAAATCTAGACCAAATAAACAGGGCATTCTATCGAGTAATGTATTTAATATTGTTTACAATTATTATGTAATGAAGAATAGTTTTGCAGAGAGTTGCAAAGAAAATGGCTTGTACCAGACTGACCTACTTAAGAGCTGACATGGAAAAGAACCAAAAACTTAATGTATACAATCTGGCACTCATTCAACAAAGATTCACTGAGCTTAGTTTATTTCAAGAATCACCACCTTTAAAATTACAAGATACAAGACGTTTGCCCAGAGAGCTGAAGACATACTTACATGTAAATAGGCCGCTTAAAATACATGGTGGTGAGATGGCACAAAGTATCAATATATAACGGATATGTATTGATATAACATATAACAGAGCAATTATGCAGCTGAGGAGATCTATTTGATAAGAAAGAGAAACCAAATGTAGATAAAGACACTGAGATGAAAATCCAAGAGACAAATGCACGTTGGAGAAGGTGTGGAGAGAGAGGTAGATACAGAAGAAGGGAGAAGCCGCAGATGGTCTCTTGTTAGAAGTGAGGAAGGCACAGGCCACGGATAGAGAGGGGATGAAAAGAAGCAGAGGGTCCGCTGAGGGCCGCTGACCAGAGCCCACACCCCAGTGCTCCTCAGCGGGCACTACCATTCTCTGTGCTGCATCTGTGAGAAAACTGCAGAGCGTGTGCGGGCTTGGCATTGCGGGGCTCGCCCACGGCATCACGAGAGGGTCTGGGCAGGAATGGGGAGCGGTGCTGTGCAGCGGGCGCCTCATGCGGGGCGGTTGAGCTGGACACTGCAGCGCTAACGAGAGCGGTGGGCAGAAGGGGGCTTCCGCGCTGCACCCCACCGACCAGTCCAGTCCAGTCGGCGAGGCGGAGGCTTTCTGCCACTGCGTCCTCAAGGTCTCACCCACTCTTCGGCTGTATTTGTAGCATAAATGCCGGGCAGGGTTAGAGAAAACATTAAGATAATCTCCCCTAACAGTGTTTCATGATACAGCTCAGCCTGATGATCGGACACAGTCAGTAATCATCCTAAATGGTTAAGATTTTATTAATGATGCATTTTGAAACAGATCCTCAAAGACCTGCAGAAATGATAGGCCCGTGTCGAGTGTGAGTGCTTTTGCTGTTCGATTTCCTTTCCAGAAAATCGCTCACCTTGGCGGACTGTCTGGCTCAGCCCATTGTCCTCCAGCACCTCCCAGGCCCTCGTACCCTTTCCCCAACCCAGCAGGAGTGACAGATGGCATCCCGTTCTGGAGAGTTGGCCCCGCCTGTAAAGCTGCTACCTTATACCCGGGTCTGCAGTGGTCCCTCTCGTACAAGGTGGCCGATCACGGTTTTTCAAGACAACTCCTCCACTTCTTTTCCTAGCTGCTTCTCCAAGGACCCTGTAACATCTAACGCAAAAACCCTCAGCTTTATTTTTAAGTACAAATAACACTATCTGTCCCGCAGGGCTTATGTTATGATTAACGATTATTATGAGTGAAGAAAACGGACCCTCTGAGAGATCAGACAGCCTGGGAAGTTTAGACACTTAGAAAAACAGTTGAGGCAGGATTTGAACCATTACTGCTGAGAACAACCCTTTCCTGCTACATGGAATAGTATCCTTTCTGTTGTGATTGTGTATAAGCTGCTAGGAGAGATTTTCTCATTTGAGGGGAATAGATTTTCTATAAAAGGCACCCACCGAATATGGGGAGTAATTATACAGTATGAAGATGTCTCTTGCACTTCATGTTACCAAGATCAAAACTTGAGCCTTCATAGATGCTCTTGAAGAAAAACAGAGTACAGGTAACAATGACCACCATATTGTGGGTTGGTGAGGATATAGTGTCTTATTTCTCAGGGGGTTCAAAAAATGTAATATGGGATATAAATTGCATATAGAGCCAGAAAATAAATGTTTCTAAATACTCAACTTTGCTGGCTTATGGTTTTATAACAATTTAGCCCCTATGCAATGATTATCTACTGAATATGTATTTTGTAATAAACATTAAAGATAAATCAATAAGAATCTTCCCTAGATTCTCTAGAAAGGGAGACATATACTGAAAACAAAGCTATGATTTAAGATGATGTGCAGTGAGTGTTAACAGCATAAAAATATTGTAATAGTATTCAGAATGCATAAGAAAATTCAGGATTTCATTTGTCTGTTAAAAACCATAAAATTTGAATTGTTGCAAACATTTCTTAGCTGTTGTTTGTTTGTTCATTTGTTTTGAGGTCTTGGGGTTTTTTCTTTTTGTTTTGCTTTTTGGTTTTCTGTGGGGTTTTGTGTGTTTTTGTTTTTGTTTTTTGCTACCTATATGAGCAAAACTTCGCATTGATGTGACTACCGAAAATAAGAGGAAAACATTGGAAGTCTTGGTCAGGAAATTGGATGTATTCACTTCAAACATAAAATAGGATATAAAATATTATGTTCCTGGAAACAAGCTCAAATTTTCACTCAAACTCCCAAAAGTATCTTATTGGGAAGTTTTATACAAATACAATATTCAAATGGCTTTTTTCCCTAGACTTTAATGTAAGAAATTTTTCATCTACTGTCAATACGTACCCTCAGGAGAAAAAAGATCACCATCAAACAGCCATTCAATATGGTTAGTAATAGTCATTCTTTTCAATGACTGGAAATGCTACCCTGGTTCTCATTTCTCTTTGATTTTCCTTTTCCAATTACATAGCAAAAAAATTCGTGGATAAAAATTTCATATGATTTCTTTCAGAATAAATATGTTTCTTCAAAAAAGTAGTTAAAATCTATTTTAGCAAATCATATCGTAAAATATTCATTCTAATGCAGCCAGTCCACATCTCATTTCATTCATAAAATGTGTAATTTTTTACCTCGTATTAAATAATAAAATCACACGTTAGGTGGTGGGCCAATTACAGTTTTACTACTTTTCATTTCTCTTTTACATTAAAGATGTAAGAAAAGTTTCATCATGATGCCTCGTCTAATCTGTAGACTTGTTTGTGAGTTTTTAAATTTAAGGTTATTTAACAATATCTGAAATCTGAACACCATTATTTTGTACACACACATGCATTTATCAAAAAAATCATACATTTATATCATTCTTTGATTTTATTAACAGTTAAAATTATAGCTACATAGTATATTTCACAATTGAAAAATAAGCAAAGGATAACTGCAAGTATTCTTGTTTCTTGTGTTTCTTTAAAACATAAATCAATCATGTTAAATATCAAACATTTAAATACTGGCTTATTTTGTAATTTATCTAACAAGCTGTAGCTGGTGATGCCAACTAAAGACATTTTCTTAAATTGAAAAAGGGGAATTGGACCTTTATTTGCAGAAAATAACACTTACTTTGCTGATCAGAGTGGAAATGAAAGCAGACTTGACCAAAAGGAAGACGGGGCAGCTAATAGAAGTTGTCAACGTGAACAGCACATGAGGACATGTTACAAAGAAGTAGTGACAAAACATATTGAGATAAACACTTTTATCGGTTACAGGTTTTATCAGTTACAGGCTGTTGCAAGTGACAAACCAACCCAAATGTCAGGGTGAAATCAATACCCACGCATCACTGCTCACCAGTCGACTGGCAGCTGGATGGCTCTGCCCACCTGCGCCAGGTTGCATCTATCTGGTCTGCGCTGGCTGATACGTCCATGTCCAGGTGGCTGTGCTGGCTGGGCTCGGAGCCGCATGCTCTCTTCATCGGCTGTGGCTCTGTTGGCTGCCATGCGTCTTACCACCCAGCAGGTGAGGCTAGCCTCCGGTCACATGGCGGGAGGGGGGGGCCTAGAGTCCCAGGGGGAACACATCCCCATGTGAAGCACATCTCAAGTCTCTCTTGAGTCACATTTGCTATTGTCCTGGTGGCCAAGACAAGTCACTTGCCAAGCGCACGGTCAGCATAGAGGAGGCGGTGACCCCAGGACTTGGATTATAAAAGCAATGCGGGAACTGACACAGTCACTGCAACAGCCCACCAGGCCAGCATTTAGATGTTTGCAACCCCTCCGTACAATTTTGGATTAAATGAGGTGCCTTTAACTATAACACAACCAAAAAAGTTGTTTGATTCATCCTGGGGAAAAAATCTTTTTCGTAATTATACCTATCATATTTTGCAAAAGGGAAGAACTTTTATGAATAAGTGACACACATTTTCACTACGGCATGGCCAGATTTCATTCCTTGCTTTCTGTAAATTCAAGTTGTAATGCATTTGTCCTTGATCTGCATCGTTCACAACACATTCTGATGATTACACAATATGTTGGAATCTTTAAAAGTTCCGAGAAAAAAGCAACATCACTATCACAGGCTCCTTACAACTCTGTCTTCATATTCATCAGCTATGAGAGCAATGAAGCATAAGACTTGCATCTATGAAATATTGATTGATATTAAAAAATATTGAACAGGTGTTATATGAAGCTCGACTAGTGACAATAGAAAGTAGATGTCTGTTTTCCAATAATACTTTTATTTTGTTATAAGCTTATCAAACTTCTAATGTATTTATATTTTGATCAATTGCATATTCACAATACATTAATAAGACTTGGGTTCAAAGACAAGTATTGTTACTTAAAGTCTTATGGTCACAGGAAATCATCTTTCAATTTCTAGATGGAGAAGCATGTATGTTACGTCGTAATTGATCATTTTCAAACATACACATAACTTAGGATGAAATTCTATAGAATTAAAATGTTAAGTCAAGGAGGAAAAGGATGCATATAAAAGTGTCCAAATATTAATTCAAAAGTCGTTGGTACACGTATATACACACTTGCACATGTACATAGGAGAACACTTACACATGTGCAAATATACATGCCTGATGCTTCACTATACCCTTAGACCCGTAATGGCTTGTGTATTTTTTTAAATTTTGTAAATGTTTATTTATTTTTTGAGAGTGAGAGACAGAGCACAGACAGGGGAGGGGCAGAGAGAGAGGGAGACACAGAAGCCGAAGCAGCTCCAGGCTCTGGCCTGTCAGCACAGAGCCCGACGCAGGGCTTGAACTCACGAACTGTGAGATCATGACCTGAGCCAAAGTCGGACGTTTAACCGACTGAGCCCCCCAGGCGCCCCGCATGTATTTTGTAAACAGATAACGGTGAACATAAAGTTACTACATTTAGAATCTCCTGGATGTATTTTAAAAAGTTCGGCATCGACTTTATTATTACGATGTCACTAGCTGCAATATGCCAGACACTCCATGCTTTGTCGCTTTTTAAAATTTTCAGTGAAAAATGTCAGGTGTCAACTTAAAGTGTCTGATGGAAAACATGACTGTGCTTGGCATGGAGGAAGTAGCTGAGTGTGAAGGCCACCTGGCAGTACACGGTCTGGTGTGTCGTCCGCACGCCCTCTGAGGCCACCTCTCCAGTACGTGTGCAGGACACAAGCGTTCCGTCCGGCTCCTGCCGCTACCTGTGTAGACAACACTCGGACGCTGGCGTGATGTGGCTGCAAGCCCAGTATGGCTGTGGCTCGAATAGACCGCCTCCAGTGCAGCCCCCCCAGGCGTGAAGGTGAGAGCTGAATTCTAACTACCTGACTCTTTTAACTGTCTTGTAATTTATTCCGCACTATAGAGGAAAAGAGAGCCATTACTCATTGAGATCACACGAACCCTATAAGTTAGGACGAGTGTTATTAGAAAAAATTTGTATTTCCAATTCTACCGTCCTCTCAAATATAACTGGAGGAGAAAAAGAAGACTTAGGGACAATGTGTATGTTACCCAGCAAAGTGCATCATCTAGTAACACCGAACAAAGGCACGTGACCTTGGTTATGTGGGGTCACATTTTACAATCTCTGGTTCTCACTGGAATATCATATGAATTCAAAAAGTAACTACTGCTGATTAGTTCCATTAATGACTATTATTGTTGGCCAAGTACCTTGCCCAAGTGATGTGGAGAATAGATTACAGTTCCTGACCCCAAAATCTCTACAGTGAACCAAGACAGACATAACCAGGTAGATGTGGTGAATTACTGGAGTGTTACGAAAAAGTGAGCAGGGTAATGCGGGGTGCAAAGGAGAAGATGGGGACTTCCTGACGGGCAAAGGTTTGGACGCCAGGCTCCTCTGAGTGCATTGTCCTCAGTACCCCTGGGATCCTTGGCTGGCACCCACTTCTTAATCCCCTGCTAGGCTCACTTGGATCAAGATGGAGTCTGTTTAGGCTGAGGGGCAGAGAGCGAGGGAACGAGAGTTTATCTGGCAAACACCTCTTGTGTCTGCTTGAGACTGGGGGTGGGGAGGAAGCGAACCCAAGTCACGCGCAGTCAAGTGTAAGCTGGTAAAATAAACAAAACCTGTAGCCCTGCCCCAGCTGGTTCCATTGCACTGGGAAGGGTTCTTGGCTTCTGTGTCTCCCCAGTTCATGCAGCCCACCCAGCAGGACCCGCAGCTTGGACTTCATTCCCAAAGGAAGTGAATAAGACCAGTCGTTAGAAATAGGCCAACTCTGTAGTTACATGTGGATTATTTCTAATCTGGAAGGAAAGAAAAGCCGAGTGGTGCAGTATGGGTTGGGTTGGGTTTTGTGTTCTTGTTTTTATTTTTTTTTAATGTTTATTTATTTTTGAGAGAGAGAGAGAGCGTGAGAGGGAGAGGGACTAAGAGAGAGAGGGAGATACAGAATCCGAAGCAGCTCCAGGCTCTGAGCTGTCAGCACAGAGCCCAGTGCGGGGCTCAAATTTATGAACTGTGAGATCATGACCTCATGAGCCGTGAGACCATGAGCCAGAGTTGGAGGATTAACCGACTGAGACACGCGCCCATGTGTTTACTTTGTCTTGACCCAGTTCTGAGGACCATCGAGGGCCAGGCCAGTTGCCCCAGGAAGCAGCCGGTTGGGTCCACAGCTCACCCATTTGCCCTACGGGGCTGACATGCTCCCAGGCCACTTTCCATGATGTGAGTTTGGCCATAAAAGTGAAGTCGATGTCCTAGTATGTGAAACACAGCCCTAAATGTGAAACCACCCACAAAATACACACACTAATTTATTAAGGGTTTTAATAAATATATAAAAGTCACTGAAACAAGCATTATCTTCAAGACAGCATTTCAGAAGGCAGAAAAAAGCACGCAAATCAGAGCTGCAAAGAAAGGAGGGATAAAAGCTCCAGTCACTTTAAGAGACAGGCCACAAAAATGCAACGAAATGGCAGCAACAGGTTGTATTTCAGACTTGGAAAGAGAGTCTAAGGTTGAGAGAAGTATGAATTTTTTAAAAAAAAATTTGTGTTTATTTCTTATTGAGAAAGAGAGAGAGAGAGCGTGAGCAGAGGAGGGGCAGAGAGAGAGGGAGACACAGAATCCGAAGCAGCTCCAGCTCTGAGCTGCCAGCGCAGAGCCCAACACAGGGCTCGAACCCACAAACTGTGAGATCGTGACCGGAGTCGCTTAACCAACTGAGCCCCCCAGGCGCCGTGAGAGACGCAGGGATTTAGGTCGTGGGAGCGGCAGGCACGGATGCCTCTGAAGAAGATCGCATGATGCCCGACCTGGAGACACAGCACCTGCGCAGACGAGGCAACGGGACAGGCCGGGGGAGGTGCTGCCAAGAAGCGGTGCCCAGCAAGGGTGACAGCTAGGGACACACAGAGGAGCTGGTGATCTGTGTCCGGGTTTCTCCCGCGGTCGTCAGATGCTGATAGCGTATCAGAAACGCCAGAGAGAAGAGCACGTAGAGAAGGAAAGAGAAACACACGCAGACACCGCCTGGAGGATTTCGTTCCAAAGAAATCAGGAAAAGGGTGCCCTTCTGCCTTTTTCACTTGGCGCCCGTTTCCCGGGACAAGGACTTCGCCGCCTGGCAGTAAGTTGTCCTGGCAGCGGCCCGAGGTGGTGGGCGGCGAGGGAAGAGCAGCCCGGCCCCCGTTTAGAGCAACTACTGCAAGCCACCACCTCAGGCGCACAGCCTCCATGAAGAGCTCTATAAAATGCATTCTATTTTGTATCTTGAATAATGAATTCCTAATGGGATTTACGGCGTTTGTAAGAGGGTTTAGTGAATTTTGTCAAATTAATATCTAGTCTAGCAATGGAAAAACTATCAGAAGGAAATTGGGTTAAAGAAATTATATAAATAACAAGGAGAAATACATAAAACCACATCATTAATCACTGGAATGAAAATTCCAGTTCTTAGAGTTATAGGAAGTGACAAATATTCCCAGTGATTTAGTAGAAAAGTGTAGCAAACTAATATAAAAGTATGGAAACCGGTATAAAAATGACTTGAAAAGGTTGAAAGTGCTATGTAAATGCTAAATTTTTTATTATGAAGCATTGAGATGGCACCAGGGAAGCCGGGGTTGTTTATTTATTTATACAGGTGTCAGAGATGCTGCTTTCTCTCCTCTATTTCTGTTCTTTCCTCCTTTACTAATGGAAGACTGACTGTGTTTGGGTGGCTATGCGTCCACCGTAAAACAAACCTACGGACAGAAAGTCAGCGAGAGACGGTCCTGAAACAGTTCTTGCTAATCACCTGGGAGCGAGTCACTGGCTGGAGCTTCTGAGAAATCCATTAAAAAAACACTCTGGGGGCGCCTGGGGGGCTCAGTCGGTTGGGCGTCCGACTTTCGCTTAGGTCAGGATCTCGCGGTTCGTGGGTTGGAGCCCCGCGTCGGACTCTGTGCTGACAGCCAGCGCGGAGCCTGGAGCCTGTTTCAGAGTCTGTGACTCCCTCTCTCTCTGACCCTCCCCTGCTCACGCTGTCTCTCTCTCTCTCCCAGAAATAAATAAAACATTTAAATTTTTTTTAAAAAAACACTCCGGCTCGTGATTCAGGTGGTGACCCTTTCTGCCTGTGTGTCCGCCTGCCTCGTGTCTGGACGCAGGTTCGACGCTGCCTGTGGCTGAGGCGCCCAAGGAGCAAAGGCCAAGGGAAGCGCAGGAAACCCGGCCGCGGCCCCTGGACCCACCTCCAGCACGGCCACCGCCGTCACCAGACGAAGGCCACCGTTCGCTTCTTGGAACCGTTGCTTTCGGTTCGCTGACGCTCCCAGCGAACCCAACACCCGCCGGCGCGGCGGCCCCTGTTGGTGCAAAAGGAGATTCGTGACGTGTCGTGACACACGGGACGTAAAGAAGGCGAGCGAGGAGGGCGAGGCCTGGGGAAGCGGCGCGGGGACGCGGCGGGCGGAGCGGGCCCTCCCAGCCCCGAACCCGAGCGGCGCGGGCCCGAGACGGGCTTCGTCCGTGGGAGGAACCGCTTTCCTGCGCTTGGCAGCGAGACGGCAAGTTCCCCCGCAGGTCTTCACCAGGGGCCAGTACGACGTTGAGGCCTCGCTTTCATTTTTTTTTTTTAATGTTTTATTTATTTCTAGGAGAGAGAGAGAGACAGTGTGAGCAGGGGAGGGTCAGAGAGAGAGGGAGTCACAGACTCCGAAGCAGCTCCAGGCTCCGAGCTGTCAGCACAGAGCCCGACGCGGGGCGCGAACCCACGGACCGTGAGGCCGTGACCTGAGCCGAAGCCGGACGCTGACCGACTGGGCCCCCGGGCGCCCCTGGGGCCTCTGTCTACACCACGTGCAGCTGCAGCCCCGGGATCCCCAGGGTGCAGACCCAGGCGGCCGCCCTCGGCGGGACACAGTCCTGACGGCACCACCGCGGGGCGGCGGCGGCCTAGAGGCCGTTGCTGCCCTTTGGTGACGCCGTCCGTCCAGAGAAGCCAGGATCCTGACTCTGCTAACACCGCCCCTCTCTCCTGGGACCGAGGACCGTGCTCAGCACCCCTCACGCACGCGGTGCTTGGCACATACCCTCCGAGCTAACGGGCTCGGCAGGAGCCCTGCCCTCCGGGCCGCAGCCCAGGGGCGGCGACGCGCACAGGCCGGCCCTCCAAGGGCTCCCAGGGTCGCGGAGAAAGGGCCGCATCCCCCGAAGTGCCAGGAGTCCCGCCCGCCCCTCAGCGCCGCGGCGTGGCCCGCGCGGGGTGCTGGCGTCGGACGCGGTGTAGACACGGTGACTCGAACTGTTGGGTCCTTCTTCCATGATACCCCCTGCCGGGGACTTTCTTACACTTCAGGCAACTCCGGACGCCCGCCCTCCTGCGCCGCTGGGTCGTCCCCGGCGCACACCTGACTGCGGGCACGAAGAACAGCTTGGGAAGGAGCTGGAGGCCGGGCCGGCGGGCACAGTGGTGTCCAGCGCTCCGAGGCCGAGGCCGCTCGCACAGCGAGGGGCGCACGGGGGCGCTTTGGGGGAGGAGCGCTCTTGGGACGCAAGTGCCGACTTCCAGCTTCCACACGTTAGGCACCAACTCAGCGGAACTCCCCCTCTCCATCCTGGTTTTTATTTTTTTAATGTTTTTTAAATTTATTTCTGAGAGAGAGAGACAGCGTGAGCAGGGGAGGGTCAGAGAGAGAGGGAGACACAGACTGAAACAGGCTCCAGGCTCTGAGCTGTCAGCACAGAGCCCCACGTGGGGCTCGAACCCACCGACGGTGAAGATTGTGAACTGAGCCGAGGTCGGACGCTTAATCGACTGAGTCGCCCAGGCACCGTGACCCTGGTCTTTAGAAATGAATCCTAGGGGGGTGCCTGGGTGGCTTAGTCGGTTAAGCCTCCGACTTTTGCTTAGGTCATGACCTCGCGGTTCGTGGGTTCGAGCCCCGCCTCGGGCTCTGTGCTGACTGCCAGCTCAGAGCCTGGAGCCTGTTTCAGTCTGTGGCTCCCTCTCTCTCTGACCCTCCCCTGCTCACTCTCTCTCTATCTCTCTCTCCCCTAGAAATAAATAAAACATTTAAAAAAAAAAAAAAGAAAGAAAGAAATGAATCCTAGGGGCGCCTGGGCGGCTCAGTCAGTTAAGCATCCGACTTCAGCTCAGGTCTCGATCTTGCGGTTCATGAGTTCGAGCCCCATGTCGGGCCCTGTGCTGACAGCATGGAGCCTGCTTCAGATTCTCTCTCTCCCTCTTTCTCTGCCTCTCCCCTGCTCATGCTCTATCTCTCTCTGTCTCTCAAAGATAAATAAATGATTAAAAAAATTAATGAATTCTAAAGGCTTTGAATTCAATACATTAGATGTGAGTCAACTCTTCCATCTTCTTTTTGTGGAGGAGGACTTATTTGAGGACTTGTGGAGGAGGATTCTTATTCCCAGCTTTACAAATCGTTTAGTCTAAATAGTCGTTTAGTCCAACCCCGTCTACACACAAAAAGAATGACCTGAGGGCGCCTTGTTAAATTCATTCAGAAATTGCCGGGCCGAAGTCAGGAGCGGAGGTGAGGAGGCCTGTCACACACGCCTTTTACCGGATGGCTTCTGAGCTACAAAGGGGCACCGCTGAAGGCACCAGACAGGATTCCTTCTCTCTTCACACGGTCTTCCCCCTCCACTGTCTCCCTCAACATCTCTACCGACCGTCCTAATCAAGGAGATTGCTACCGGGAAGAACGCAGGACAGACAGCTGCGGGCAGTTCTAGAACTGATGGCCCAATACCCCCGCGTGTTTTCAGAAGTACTGTCATTTCCAGGAAAAGTCTACAATTTCCAAATGTCCCCTAATAGACTGTGTGTGTCTCTGGGCTTGCAATTCCCAAGAGCTCAATTACCTTTTACAGTAAGACAGCATGAATTGTGCTGATTTTAAAGAATGTGTTTTAAGTAAAACACAGCCTTTTACAGATCAATATATTTTGCTTTTTAAAAAGAAAATAAAATTTCCATCCAATTACCTGTTTCAGAACACCTTTAAAGAAAAAAAAATTATTGCTTATGGCAAACTCCACTGACAGTATTTTCCTTTAGCGGAAAATCATTTCCAGTCCCCCTAATTGCACAGGAAAACGTGAAGTCTTCAGAGGAAAGAGGAGACATCAGCCACAATTACTGTGAAACATCCCCGAATTGGCCAGCACCCGTGAAGCCAGGAATAAATTTAGAAATGTGCAAATTGGAACTGATGTCTGAGCTCTGAATATTGGAAATGAAGTTATTAAAACACTGCTCTTCTTGGGGCACTTGGGTGCCTCAGTCATTAAGCATCTGCCTATTGGTTTCAACTCAGGTCATGATCTCATGGTCACAGGATCAAGCCCCATGTAGGCTCTGTGCTGACAGCACAGAGTCTGCTTGGGATTCTCTCTCTCCCTCTCTCTCTGTCTCTCTCTGTCTCTCACTCTCAAAATAAATAAATAAAATATTAAAAATAAAATAAAAAATAAAATCCAGCTGTTCAGCTCTACCCAATAGAGAGGCATAAGGAAAAACGGACCCCATCATATCACAGCACAGACCACTTTAAAAACACCAATATCTACTTTTGGCTCTCAGGAAAAAGGTTAACTAGTGACACTTTGTCTAAATACGGCTTTCTCTGGAAGCAGCACATTCAGGCGACACCATGGGATGTCTGTTACAAAGCACAGAATGTTTTCAGACAGCTCATATCTCAAGCCTCCGCACTTCTCTTCCCCGGCCCCCTGACCTGTCTTTACACCTTTACTAGGGCCAAATGAATAAAGCTCCAGTTGGGTAGTGACTAGAGTCTATCCCTAATTAATGTCTAATAAAGGGGGACATACCAAACCCCCAAAATCCTGCTGTCCGGGTCCATTTTTTTTTTTAATTTTTTTTTAATTTTTTAATGTTTTTTAATTTATTTTTAGGAGAGAGAGAGAGAGACAGCGTGAGCAGGGGAGGGTCAGAGAGAGAGGGAGTCACAGGCTGAAACAGGCTCCAGGCTCTGAGCTGGCAGTCAGCACAGAGCCCGAAGTGGGGCCCGAACCCATGAACCACGAGATCATGACCCGAGCGAAAGTCGGACGCTTAACCGACTAAGCCACCCAGGCGCCCCTGTCCGGGTCCATTTTAAGACCTCTGAATACTAATGCTTAGAAATAGTGAAGGAAAGGGGCATCTGGGTGGCTCCGTCGGTTAAGCATCCGACTTGGACTCAGGTCATGATCTCTCAGTTTGTGAGTTTGAGCCCCGTGTTGGGTTCCATGCTGACAGCTCGGAGCCTGGAGCTTGTTTGGGATTCTGTGTCTCCCTTCCCCCCCCCAATAATAAATAAACATTAAAAAATTTTTTGATGGTGGAGGAGATGACAGGAGGTTGAATCACAGTCTTGAGCCTAAAGTCTGGTAAATTGTAATTACAGTTGAATGTGAAGCTCTGGGGTGTGGACACCCGACTGATGGCATCAGTCCACGCCGCGTCGTGATGGCACCAACCAAATCCAGCAGCACTTCCCAGCGGTGCTGTGACCAAACCCCTCCATCCAGAACACTTTCAGACCTCCCACCCAATGCCTCTCCTTTTATTCAGACAGTAAGATGGTCCAGGACCCGTCAAAATACAGCAGGTTTTCAAAATGCATTTTGGAGTTTAAAGGAAGTGCTTAAACTAATGAGATTTTCTATGGATGTTAGAGGTAAAAATAGGCACTAGATGCCTATGATCATGTGTTTCAAATTAAGGTATTTTCTGACTTTTATAAGCACCTGAACATTTTAATCCACCGCTAAATAAGAAAGTCGTAGGAATTTCTGTTCAAATATTTATGATCTCTTTCTTCTAAGATGAATCGGGTACGTATCCAGGGGTCAGACAGCCCCTCAGAGCTGCTAGATTGTGAATCACACCTCCACACATGTGGCTGGTCAGGAAACAAAGGGCCTCCGTGACCATATGCACCACAAGCGCTGGGCGTTCCTCTTGCCCCCTCCCAGGGCCCCCAGGGGCAGCGGAGGCAACTCAGGTGGATACTGGGTCACAGCGGAGGAGAGCTGTGATGGGCGCCCCTGACCTTTTGGGGGCTGCCTACAAACCGGCCCCTCCCACGTCCAGAGAGCCTTCTCCAGGGAGAGTAGCAGATGTCTCCAACTTCACTGCCCTGGAATGTCCCCGGGGCAGAGATGTCTCTACATCTCTCCAGACAGAGACACTATTTTTACCTTCCCAAGGCTGCCTGTTGCGAGAACATTCTTGAACAAAGCTGTCAATACTTAGAAGATATGCAGAAACATCGGGTCCGTGGAGAATGATCTCTCAGCAGCATATTTTTATATCCCCTTTCAAACCATACCCACAGACAGGCGTGTGCTTGCCAAAAGATTCAGTTTTAAAGTTCCAAGCAGTTAAGCAAATTACCTGTGTGTTTTCGGAATCTTCTCCATATGTGACGTTTAGAAAGGCAACTCAGACTTAACCATATGGGAGTGTCAGAGTGCAATGATTTCAGAAAGGGCATTTTCTGTGTTCCACATTTTATCTTCTACAGTCATTTGCATATATTATTATTTCCCCACAGAAGATCCATTTGTAGTTTATAGCATGTTTCAATAAATTTCAAGTTAGGAACACTGTAGTTTAAAGTTTGATGGTTATGCGCATCAAAGGCATTTGAGTATTTCAGAATCCCGGTGACAATGGGTCCCACTCTTGTGAAACCCTGTCTCTTGACATGTATTACTTAGGTTAATTTATGTGCGTGGTTTTTTTGATGAATGATGACTGAGTCAACCAAGAGAAGAGGTGGAGGGGAAAAGTGAGAAAATAAACAAGATTTCTGCAACACAAAATGTTATAAAGGGCAGCGACAATTTCTGTCCCAGAGGTACAAGCCCTCAATCTCGAGGCAACAGCACCCAAGAAAGAAGATCTCAAGTTGACACGCACTCACTGTATCTCTTAACAGAAAAGATAACATTGTAAGGAAACAGGCTCAGGTGTGTATCTCCTTTGGATGGAATGTGATTTAGTTGGGACATGAAGCCCCTAGGAGCCTCAGTTTGCACAAAAATCCAATTATGTTCAATTTAGTGTGATTATGAGGGCAGGAAGGCGAACTCAGCTTTTAGAAAGTTTTCATTAGGTATCAAAATTCTGACTTAGCTAGAAAGTTTAATTAAATTTTAAAATCTTACTTTATTGTCATCATTATAATTTGATATTTACTCTATGTCCATATGATACGGTGCTGAACAATTATTTCTTGGATTACAATGTACCTCCAGTTAGAGCCACTGGCTGTGAGCCTTGTTGCCTATATTTGCACATCTTGAAGCCACTGTTAGGAAGCGAAGGGAACATGTGATAGGGTCGGCTCCCAAGAGCAAATCTGTGGATTTCTCATCCATAGAGCAAGAGGGCCCCACCCTCTGGGTGAGCGCCACACTGGGGAGGGACACAGTCCAGTTTGGAAGCGATGTCTCCCTAAATCCCAGAAAGAAAAATTGAACATATCATGTCTTATAAATTTTATTTTATTTTAATTTTTTAAATGTTTATTTAGTTTTGAGAGAGAGACAGAGCATGAGTGGGAGAGGGACAGAGAGAGAGAGACACGGAATCTGAAACAGGCTCCAGGCTCCAAGCTGTCAGCACAGAGCGTGACGAGGGGCTCGAACCCACAAACCGTGAGATCATGACCTGAGCTGAAGTTGGATGCTCAACTGACTGCACCCTATCATGTCACTCACAGAGTTTAAACCAACACCCATGGAAAAATAGAGATAGATTATAGGTAGGTAGATAGATATGAGCAAATCCAACTTTTTATTTCAATAACAGACGTAATAAACAGTGTAGGGGTTGTGAAGAATATACAGCTAGATAATGGTTGGGAAGACATGAGACTTAGAAAACAGTGTTGCAAAACGACGAAGAAGAGCTGGCACCTCACAGTGTTTCAGCGTGTGGTCAGGTCCATGGACGCGACACGGGGGACGCGCTCTAAAGAGCCAGGAGCCTCCCAAGCATTACTGGAGGGAGAACAGATTAGAGCAGGATGTTTCACGTGAAAGAATGGCTTTTACAATAAGTGGTCTTTAACGATGACTGTTTCTGGAGGTCGTGTCCCACGTCCTGATGTCCCTTCTGTAGCTTTCGTGTGCAGAGAGTACCCCATTACTTTGCATGTGGGCAACGTTTTTATTTTCTACAAGGAAGAAGAGGAGACTCCATTTCTGGTTCTGATGAACTCCTTCCTTCCAGCCAGCCCTCCTTCCCATAACAAATAACCACACTGGACAAAATACTTTGCTTTTATGTTTATTTATTGACTTTGAGAAAGAGAGGGGCAGAGAGAGGGTGAGAGGATCCCAAGCAGGCCGCGTGCTGTCAGCGTGGAGACCAACAGTGGGGCTTGAACTCGTGAAACCATGAGATCACGCCCTGAACTGAAACCAAGAGTCGACACCTAACCAGCTGAGCTACCCCCGTGCCCTTGGACAAAATACTTTTAAAAGGCCCTCAAAATATGAAACAGCTGGGAAGACGATAAGAGATAATCTGAGGGAGAGAGGCACCCCGGGAGCAGACCGGCGCAAAAACACACGCTTGTGTCCTGAGGTTAGTTGCGGACGTGGTGGATTTGTGGCGTTAGTGTTGACACCCCGTTAGAGCAGAGACTACACAAGTCAAGGCTCAGGGCCTGCCCAGGGCAGGGGGCTTAATAAGAGACCCTGCTCCACGATGGTGGGACCATGAAGGGAAACCCGTCAGGCAAATGAAAACCTAAAGGAAATCTTATCTCCCCAGGGGACCCCAGCAAAGGTGCCTCGGCATTAAGAGGACCAGGGCAGGGGCGCCTGGTTAAGCATCTGACTTCGGCTCAGGTCACAATCTCAGGGCTCGTGGGGTTCGAGCCCCGCGTCGGGCTCTGTGCTGACAGCTCAGAGCCTGGAGCTGCGTCGGATTCTGTGTCTCCCTCTCTCTCTGACCCTCCCCTGCTCACACTGTTTCTCTCTCTCTCTCTCTCTCTCTCTCTCTCAGAAATAAATAAAACATTAAAAAAATGTTTTTAAATAAGAGGACCAGGGCAGAAAAGGAAAGGAAAAGAAAAGAAAAAAAAACAAATAAAAAAACACCCAGCCACTAAGGTGTGGATTTGCAGAGGACTTTTGCAGAGAATTTCAGGCTGAGACCTTGCTGGATTTTAGGTGCTGGAATGTTGGTACAACCCAGGCACTTGGTAGAAATTAATACAAATCTTCTCTGGAAAAACACATTTATCCTCTCACCTCAATGAACACTCACAAATAGTTTCCAAAAACCCTAAGCTAGGGGCTCCTGGGTGTCTCAGTTGGTTGGGCGTCTGACTTGATTTCAGCTCAGCTCATGACCTCGTAGATTGTGGGTTCGAGCCCTGCACTGGGCTCTGCGCTGACAGCATGGAGCCTCCTTAAGATTTCCTTTCTCTCTGACCCCCTCCTTGTTCTATTGCTCTTTTTCTCTCAAAATAAATAAATTTTAAAAATTAAGGCCATACACTATAAAACAGCTAAAATTAAGTACACATGCAGAAACGTATCCTGAGAAAATTTCAGATACTGCCAGTATCAATATACACGTATTTAAAAGCAATTATGTTTACTGGTTTGAAAGAAATGCAAGATTGAAAATACCTTCAGGTACTCAGAAACTATAGAAAATTTGATTAAAAAAATCAAATAAAGCTTCTTGAAATGAAAATAGCAATGAGCAAAATAAAGAAATCAATGAATGTCTTTAAGAACCAGGAAGAATACCTGAGGACAATATAAATACCCTGAAAGGTCAAAAGAAATGGTCTGGATTGTTGCACGGGCAGAATTTTTTAAGCTGATGAGAGAGATAGCCGTTAAGACTCAGAGGATAGCGAGTTAACACGTGACTTCAGCATCCGAGAAAAAGAAAAGGAGAGGATGGACAATTAAATACTCAAAAAGACATGCGTAGAGCCACACGTGTGTTAAAAAGGGAAATGTATATCAAGCAAATGAAAATATATATCTTACTAGACCGAGTTTTGTAACATTATAGAAGAACATGCACGAAGAGAAAGTCTTCAAATAGCCAAAAGAAAACAATTACCTTCAAAAGAGTGAGAAACTGGTTGACAGACAGCAGCTCAACTTCAATCCGAGGAGCCACAGGCAGTGAAGTGGGATCTTCAATATGTGAGAAAGAAAAATATGCTAATGGAGAGCTCTGCCCAGGAAGGGTATCTTTCCAGAGTGAGGATAAAATGACACATGGTCAGACCAACTGAGAGACTTCCTACTGGCAGTGGCTAATTGGAGGGGATGGACCCAGGTTCTTGCAGCGGGTATGGGGGGGCGGGGGGAGACTACAGGGGGCAGGGCGAGTGTGAGAGACACCAACGGCTCCGTGCTGTCCAAACCACGTTCCCGAGTTCTCATAAGGAAAGGAAGGTGGACAACACTGAATAACCTTATATTTTCATCAGTTAAGTAAATGTGTTATAATTCTAGATTACTCACCAGAAGAAAAAGAAACGTAATATAAAGCATCTAAACTAGGGAAGGGAAAAAATGAGGTTAGGAATTCTTTTTCAGTTGAAAAAACAGAAGGGAAAGTTAGAAATCCTAGAGCCTAGGACAAATCGAGTGACAGTTAAAAAAAATTTTTTTAATGTTTTTTATTTATTTCTGAGAGAGAGAGAGAGAGAAACAGCATGAGCAGGGGAGGGTCAGAGAGAGAGGGAGACACAGAATCTGAAACAGGCTCCAGGCTCTGAACTAGCTGTCAGCACAGAGCCTGATGTGGGGCTCGAACCCACGAACCGTGAGCTCACGACCTGAGCCAAAGTCTGACACTTAACTGACTGAGCCACCCAGGCACCCCTCGGGTGGCAATTTAAAGCAGAATAAAAGATTCAGTGTCAGTAGATAAAGGTCCACCTTAAAAAGAAAGAAAAAGTGGAGCTCCTGGACGGCTCAGTGGGTCAAGCATCTGACTCAGGTTGTGATCTCATGGTTCATGAGATGGATCCCGACATCAGGCTCTGCACTGACAGCGTGGAGCCTGCTTATGATTCTCTCTCTCTTGCTCTCTCTGCCCCCCAACTCACACATTCTCTCTCTCAAAACAAACATTTAAAAAAGACTGTAAGAATTTATATATATATATATATATATATGTATATATATCTAGCAACATACCATTAACAAAAATACTACGTAAAAAGAAGAATGTAGTAAGATTGAAACTAAAAGATAAGCAAATAAATCTATAAAGCAAACATTAAATATAGTTTATGTGGCTATTTTAACATAAAAAGAATACCAAGACCACCACTTAGAGAAGTAAATAATCTCAGAAATCTCCCTTTTGAGATACTCTAGGGGCACCTAGGTGGCTCAGTCAGTTAAGCATTCTACTCGGGCTCAGGTCATGATCTCACGGTTCGTGGGTCTGAGCCCTGCCTTTGTGCTGACAGCACAGAGCCTGGATCCTTCTTCAGATTCTGTGTCTCCTTCTCTCTCCGCCCCCTTCCCACTCACACTCTATCTCTCTCTTTCTCAAAAATACATAAACATTAAAATGTTTTTAAAGGCAATCTCTTTATATATATATATATATATATATGACTTAAACTGGCACTTCACACACAGGATATCCAAACACCAAATACCCAAAAAGCACATGAAATCTGCTAAACTTGGGGACTTATCACTTAACACCCATATAAGCGGATAGAATTTAAAAGACCAACACGTGTGGACAAGAAGGCAGAATGTTCAGGAATCTCGCACTGCCGGTGGGACTGTGAACTAGCTGCAGCTATTCTAGGTAATTGTCATTTCTAGAAAGTTTTTAAATATATACTACCTAACACCCAGAAAATCTCTCTCTCTCTCCCTCACTCTCTCTCTCTCCCTCTGTCTCTCTCTCTCCCCACCCTCTCTCTCCCCCCCGTATGTATAGGTGTGTGTATTTGGTGTGTGTGCTGAAGTCACGTGCTCTTACACCACGATGCACATACAATCCCGCAGCAGAAGCTAGTCCAAGTGCAAATTCGTCAAGAATATGCACTGTAGCCAGCTGTGTCCCAGAGGCCTCACCAAACGCGGTTTTCGTCAAACCGAAACCTCGATGGCTTATAGATGGTTCCGTTCTTTCCACGCGAGCCGCCGCGGGCTACAGACCGTGGGGGGCGCCGTTCGCTCACAGCCTCCGGACCCACCGGCCGAGCGGCGCCGGCTGACTCGCCGTCTTGCTGGCTGAGAAAAGACCGTGAGAGCGGAGGCAGGCCCAGGCCAAGGCCAAGGCCAAGGGCGGGCTGGTTCTCAGGGCTCCATCAGGCCCCCGCGCAGGTTCACTCCGCTGCCACGATCCCAGCGCGCGGACGCCCCAGGGCACATGCCCAGGGCACACACGGCACCGTCCCTGAGAGGCTCTCGAGTTAGGGGCGCGGGGGGTGACGTATAATTGTATAGGAAAGGGGCCCAAGGGTCTGCCGTCTTCCTGAAAGCGTGCCCGTGGACGCCGTCCCGGGGCGGAGAGCTGGCCTTCCCGGTGAGGCCGGACGGGGCCGGCCACCCCTGAGGACACCCTCCTGCCCCCATGCGGCCGGTCCCCGCTGGCACGGGCCGCACCGGGCTCCCCGCTGGCACGGGCCGCACCGGGCTCCCCGCTGGCACGGGCCGCACCGGGCTCCCCGCTGGCATGGGCTCCCGCTGGCACGGGCCGCACAAGGTCCGCTGGCACGGGCCACACAGGGCCGCTGGCACGGGCCGCACGGGGCTCCCCACGGGCCGCACAGGGTCCCGCTGGCACTGGCCGCACGGGGTCCCCGCTGGCACGGGCCGCACGGGGCTCCCGCTGGCACGGGCCGCACGGGGCTCCCCGCTGGCCGCACGGGGTCCCCGCTGGCACTGGCCGCGGGGCTCCCGCTGGCACGGCCGCACAGGGACCGCTGGCACGGGCCGTGGGGCTCCCCGCTGGCACGGGCCGCACGGGGTCCTCGCTGGCACGGGCCGCACGGGGTCCGCCGCGGGGCCGCACAGGGCCGGGCACGGGCCGCACGGGGGTCCCCGCTGGCACGGGCCAAGGGGTCCCGCTGCCACGGGCCGCACGGGGCTCCCGCTGGCACGGGCCGCACAGGGGCCGCTGGCACTGGCCGCACGGGGGTCCCCGCTGGCACGGGCCGCACGGGGTCCCCGCTGGCACGGGCCGCACGGGGGGCCGCTCGCGGGGGTCAGCGGGGGGACGCAGGAGCGGAGTGAGCAGCGCAGGCGTGAGGACGAGGCGCGGGGCGGCTGGAGCCAGAGCGGAGGGAAGCACCAGCTGGGCACCGGCTGCCGCGGGCACCCCGGCTGGGCCACTGCCGGGCGGGCCCGGGGAGCAGACGGCCCGCACAGGCGGGTGCCCGACTGCAGGGAAGGCGGAGACCCCCCATCCCTCCGGGCGCCCCAGCGGAGCACCGGGAAGGGCCTCCCGCGGTGGGGCGCGAGCGGGGCGCCCCCTCTCCCCAAAGCCGCAGTGAGCGCTCCGGGCTGTCTGGGACGCGAGCGGCGGACCTGGGAGAGACCTTCCCCAGCGGAGCCCCCCTCCCCCCGCTCGCCTCTGCCCTGCATCCCCATGGGCTCGCACTAGGAGAGGTTAAGGGCACCACGCCCTCAGGCCTCCGCCCGGCTGAACCTGGGCCCTGGGACACTGGGGAGACGGGGCTGGGGAGGCTGGCTCACCGCCCCCCACCAACCCTTGTCCCCGCCGCCCCCCAACCCCCACTTACCCCTGCCCCCACCGCCCCCTGTCCCCGCCGCCCCTTACCCCCGCCCCCCCACCAACCCTTGTCCCCACCCCACTTACCCTGCCGCCGTCCCCGCCCCCACCAACCCTTGTCCCCCCCGCCCGCCCCCAACCGCCCCCCACCGCCCCACCAACCCTTGTCCCCCAACCGCCCCCCCCCAACCCCCCCGTCCCCGCCCCCACCAACCCTTGTCCCCGCCGCCCCAACCCCCACCTACCCCTCCCCCACCGCCCCCACCAACCCTTGTCCCCCGCCCCCAACCCCCACCTACCCCTCCCCACCGCCCCCACCAACCCTTGTCCCCGCCGCCCCCCAACCCCCCACCTACCCCTCCCCCACCGCCCCCACCAACCCTTGTCCCCGCCGCCCCCCAACCCTCCCCACCTCCCCCACCGCCCTCCCACCAACCCTTGTCCCCGCCGCCCAACCCCCCACCTACCCCTCCCCACCGCCCCCACCAACCTTGTCCCCGCCGCCCCCCAACCCCCACCTACCCCCTCCCCCACCGCCCCCCCACCAACCCTTGTCCCCGCCGCCCCCAACCCCCCACCTACCCCTCCCCACCGCCCCCACCAACCCTTGTCCCCGCCGCCCCAACCCCCACCTACCCCTCCCCCACCTCCCACCAACCCTTGTCCCGCCGCCCCCAACCCCCACCTACCCCTCCCCACCGCCCCACCAACCCTTGTCCCCGCCGCCCCCAACCCCCACCTACCCCCCGCCCCACCGCCCCCACAACCCTTGTCCCCGCGCCCCCCAACCCCCACCTACCCCCTCCCACCGCCCCCACCAACCCCTGTCCCCGCCCAACCCCCACCTACCCCTGCCCCCACCGCCCCCATCAACCCTTGTCCCCGCCGCCCCCCAACCCCACCTACCCCTCCCCACCCCCCCACCAACCCTTGTCCCTGCCGCCCCCCAACCCCCCACCTACCCTCCCCCACCGCCCCCACCAACCCTGTCCCTGCGGCCCTGCCACGGAGCCCCAAACCCCCACCTACCCCAGCCTCACCCCCCACCTCCGCCCCCACTGCCCAGCCCCATGCCCCACCCCGCCCCCAACCCCCCACCCTTGTGTCACTGGCCCTCTCCCTGGAATGCCTCTGAAGACACAGGACAGAGGACTCACCTGCACAAGGATTTGCCTCCGTTTGTTTTCTTGGAAAGTAAAAATAACAAGGTTGATGTGAGCAAACAGAAAGACATGAAGGGACCAAACCTGTCAGTGACAAAGAGGAAGCGTCTTCCTCAGAAGCCCCCCTGTCAGGGGCTGGCTTTAAACGCGGCTTTGTTTTCCACACGGCACACACACACACACACACACACACGCACACACGCACGCACACGCACGTGGTTATTTTGGACGTGCGCCTGGTTAGAGGGAACAGTGGTACAAAGGAAGGTGCCTGGTGGCGGGCTTAGCTCTGCTGCTGTCCAGCCTCCAGGCCCCCCGGGAGCCTCTGAAACCAGCCCGGACACAGAGGGCGGGGCCACACCAGGGAGAGCGGCCCCTCCGGGGGGGCGGGTGTCCCAGGCAAGGGACGGGCTGTGCGGGCTTGTCCTGACGAGCGGCTGCCGGGATCTGCAGATGCAGGCAGAGGCCTCGCCCGGGCCCAGGCGGGCCACCCCGATGGCCTCACACCGCGTCCCTCCCTCAAGGCTGCGTCCCCGACCCCAGGCTTTGGGAAGCGCACCCGCCAGGGACAGGGCTGCGGGGTGAGGGGCCTCCCAGGGCCAGGGCCCCTCTGGTCATGTCCTCTCCATGACCTCTTCCCACGGCATGTAAGGAACGCATCATATGAGAGGATAAGAACCTGAAGAAAGATCTTTCCTAAGGGTTTCTCCGTAATCCTTTTCCATAAACTGTAAATGCACACCCTTCGAAGGTATATTCCCACACTCCATATTTCTATCCAACTTTGCCAAGAGGGAGAGGCTGATACAATTTCACTGAACTTAATATTCACTATATATCCACGAAACCAGTAAAACGTCAATATAATGGAACAGGGAAATAACTATTCTTTCTTATAGACCTAAGCTAACAAAATCTTAATTTTTAAAAAATCTTTTAATGTTTATTTATTTTTGAGAGAGAGAGAGAGAAGCATGAGCTGGAGGAGGGGCAGAAAGAGAGGGAGACACAGAATCCACAGCAGGCTCCAGGCTGAGCTGTCAGCACAGAGCCCAGTGAGGGGCTGGAACCACGAGATCATGACCTGAGCCAAGGTCAAGAGTCAGAGGCTAAACCGACTTAAATGAACAAAATCTTAATTTAAGGTGCACCTGAGTGGCTCAGTCAGTTAAGCCTCCAACTCTTGACTTCGCCTCAGGTCACCAGCTCATCATCTGTGAGTCTGAGCCCCACATCCGGCTCTGTGCTAACAGTGAAGAGCCTGCTTGGGATTCTCTCTCTCTCTCTCTCTCTCTCTCTCTCGTTTTCCTCCACCTCCCCCCTCCTCCATTTTCTCTCTACATCTCTCTCAAAGAAAATTTTTTTAAAAATTAAAAAAATCATTTTAAAAAATCTTAATTTAAGCACCAAATTTTTTTTCTACCTTCCTTGTTACTGTAGTGAAATTAAAAATTGTTTTTCAAGTGGAACTCTCCATGTTCCCAGGAGTTGAGAACACGGTTGAATCTTGGACTTACTGCTGAATATCCAGTCTCATATCTGCATCTTCATTACAAATTATGTTTTTGGAAAGTGATAACAGGACGTAACTTTTACGGAATGAAAGAAGACTTGGAGTCATCTTCTCTTAATCCCTTTCTTTCTTGTCGTGTTTGTTGAATAAAGGGGGTCCCTGAAGAAAGGATTCGTTTCTTAATAATTTTTATTGCCCCCTAAGCATGGAGGGCAGCCACAGAGCCTTTACCGAGGTTTTCACGACTCGGTCAGTACAAGCCGTATCGGAGAGTTTCTGTGTGTCACGGAAGAGAAAAACAAATTCACGATTCAACTCTTTGCAGTATACCGCTGCTCAGAGTTCATCCTTCGTCTGCCAGAGTCACTCTTTCAATGACTATTAAAATCGATGCATTTTTTAGGGCACCTGCGTGTCTCAGGTAAATGTCCGACTCTTGATCTCGACTCAGGTCATGATCTCATGGTTGCTGAAATGGAGCCGTGCATCAGGCTCTGCGTGGACAGTGAGGAACCTGCTCTGAAATCTTTCTCCCGCTCTCTCTGTGCCTCCCCCCTTGAGCGCTCTCTCTTTCTCTCTCTCTTTCAAGATAAATAAATAAACTAAAAAAAAACTATGGATTTTCATGACATTTTCCTGCCTAACTCATGCAGCTTTTCAGATCTGGTAGAATCAGAGTAACACACACGGCGGTAATTTCATAAAGACACGGAGTATCAGCCTCCCCTCGTGCGGTAGAGCACGCACCCTACTCTCCATCCAAACTTGTCATCAAAACCCAGGTTTACACGGAGAAAACATCCCAGGCACTTCTTTTCCAATAAGAAAATATAGCTGCTTGGTGTACATTCACTGCTTCCCGCGCACCCGCAAGATGGTTGTTACCGTCCTTGGTGGTGGTGGTTCTTTTTTAAAATTTTTGGCCTTCTGGACTGATTATAAGAGCCATTTTGTTCATGTTTACATAAAAACTTTCTGGAGTCCCAGAAAAATGCACTCAGAAGGACATCACAGGGGTGTGTTTTTCCGAGTTCAGGGCATTTTGATGCTCTAGGGTGGAGATGCCACGCCCAGGGTCCGGGCTGTCCCCTCCACACCCCTCCACTGGCTGGTGAATTGAGGAACCTGATTAGCAAAGGTGTGAGCAACAGAAGAGCACGGGAGCAGGGCACACGCCCGGCGTGGGTGGGAAGCGACATGGGAGCGCCGTGGTGGTGACATCTGCGCACAGTTTGGGTGAGGCGTACAGAAAGTAACTGACAATAAATTTCTAACTATTATAGTTGGTTACTGATGTGACCTAACTCCTCTCGCACTCAGGATGTTGCGTTATACTCGTAACTAGAGAAACGGTAGAGTAGAAGCAGGCTTTGCAATGAGACTGTGCATCCAATAAGCCTCTTATTTTAGTGATCACACTTTTCAGTTCTAAAACTTCCATTTTGGAGGCGCCTGGGTGGCTCAGTCAGCTGAGCGTCCGACTTTGGCTCAGGTCATGATCTCACAGTTTGTGAGTTTGAGCCCCGCGTCGGGCTCTGTGCTGACAGCTCAGAGCCTGGAGCTGCTTTGGATTCTGTGTCTCCCTCTCTCTCTGCCCCTCTCCCACTCACGCTCTGTCTCTCAAAAATAAATATATGTTAAAAAATTTTTTTTAATTTCCATTTGGCTTTCCTTTATATCTTCCATTTCTTTGCTGGCACTTTTTTTTTACATTTTATTTATTTTTGAGAGACAGTAAGACAGAGCGTGAGTGGGGGAGGGGCAGAGAGAAAAGGAGACAGAAAATCCAATACAGGCTCCAGGCTCTGAGCAAGCATTCAGCACAGAGCCCGACGTGGGGCTCGAACCCACCAACCATGAGATCATGACTTGAGCTGAAGCCGGACATTCAACCGACTGAGCCACCCAGGCGCCCCTCTTTGGTGGCATTTTTTAATGTTTCGGGCTGATTTTAAATCCTTTTCAGATAATCCCGGCATCTTGTCATCCCATATTGACATCTGCTGATTGTCTTTTCTCATTCGTGTTGACATTTCCCTGGTTTGTGGCATGATGTTCAATTATATCCTGGACGTTTTGAGGTATTAAGTAGGGAGATTCTGGACCTTGTCTACATCTCTGTCTTTGCAGGTTTCCCGTGATGCTCCACAGCAGGGGAAGGAGGTATGCTGCCTCGTTCCTGCCACATTGGGAGAGTCCACGTTCCCCACTAAGCTCTGTGGCCACCTCGTGACTGCTCCCCGCGTGATCTCCACTAATACTACGGAGGCAGCACCCTACCACGTGGTACAGATGGAAGGAAGTCTGGCCCCCCGTGCAGGCTTCCCCGACCGGACCCCAGCACGGAGCAGCTGTTTTATCGGCCAGGTGGGTAGGGGGCGGTCTAGGATCCCCATTTTACCTTTACTGTGGGGGTGCAGACGGGACTGCGTGTTTCCTGGGGTGTTGGTGATTGTCTAAAACTTTTCTGTCTTGCTAGTCATCATCCCTTGGCTATAGACAGGAGGGTTTCGGTGGGGCTTTTTCAATGTTTTTTATTCTGGGGAGCCTGAGCCTATTGGTGTTCCCTGGGTTGCTGGCCTTCCCAGCACCTGGTCTGGGGTTTGTGAGGCACAGAGAAAACCGATGGAACTGACCACTGTGTTGCCCCCTGGTACAACTGTAGTTCTGAAAGAGTAGAGAGAGTGATAAAGCAGATACCGATTACTCACAAGGACTCAGGACAAAGAGCAAGGTTATTAAAGTGTCACTCAGGTTCTGAGCCTGCTTCGGATTCTGTCTCCAGCTGTCTTCCAGCTCCTCTTGAAGCCAGTGAAGTGAAGCGAGGGAACAACTCCTCACGTGTTCTTCATATCCACTCCAGAATTTCCCTACCGCAAAATGCCAATTTAGGAGTATTTTTGTAAGAACAGTAGCATGTACGTTGACCCTTGAACAGTGCGGGGGTTAAGGGTTAGTCAAAAATCCACGTGTAACTTCGGTTCCCCCAAAACTTAACTACTCCTAGCCTACTGTTGACCAGGAACCTTAATGATAACACGGAAACAGTTGGCCAACACATATTTTGAAGGTTGTGTATTAGCTGTATTCTTCCAATAAAGTAAGGTAGAGAAAAGAAGATGTTACTAGAAAAACTCATAAGGAAGAAAAAAATACCCTTACAGGACTGGACTGTATTTATGGGGGAAAGTACAAAAAGTTACTCCATCCACTTCTCTATGGTGCCCACGCAAATGTATTTATTCAATGATAATTACAATTTACTATATAAAAGTTGAAATATTTTATGCAAAGGGAAGAAGTGATTGAAACATAATACCAAGAGAGAAAAGAGGGAACTTAGGATAAAGATAAGTAGCCAAATTGTGCTATTAACTCTGAGAAGTTGTTTCTGTTTAAATTTCATAGAATAAAGTACTGAATAAAAGTCCTTCCCAGCACATAGTCTCAGAGTTCTGATAAATTCTTCTCAGCCTGAACTCTGACAAACCTCCATAATCCTTGACGGTTCTAGCAGATGCCACTAATTTGGAAAAATAAATACAAATCCAAATTTAATTTATTTGTATAGAGTGTAAGCAACACATACACTATCATTTGGTTTAAACTTCTAAAAACAGTCCATTGTTTTTCTGTGTATCCGCGAAGCCTGTTAAATCCATATAATCTTCACTTGATTTATTGACAAGCTTGCTACATGCTTTCACAATGGAATGCTGCTTTACGAAGAATTATAGGTTAGATCAAGTACACCGACATAAAACATTCAGTGTTTTAGCTTTTAAAAAACATCTCAGACTATTTAAACCTTTAAATACATATAATTGTCTTTTACATTGACAATGTCACTTCAGGTTGAAGGAATGTGGTAGAAGACAGACCTTTTTCTGTTCTTGCGGTTGGTTGTGCTAAAGAAAGGCTACTTGTTGACAGAGAGCAAATAGTGAGGACAAATGGATGAGGAGTTTAAGACATTATAATTCAAATGCCTGAGGTCAGGGTGACACCTGCGTTCCATTTGTGTCCCTACCTTCTATTTCATACTCAACATTATCTCAACGCAATAAAAAAGAGAATGTGGGGCTCTGTGTAACCATTCACCACCGGCGAGCACACACTCGCGCTCACACCCAAGCAATGTAGCATAATAGTATTAGACAGATTTTTCAATAGCTGTTTGCTGGTTTTAATTATATGAGCCTGTTGCTCTCATTTTTCTAAATATCAATATAAATATCACCTTTTCAAGTAGGTACTTATCTGTGGAATGGCCCTTTCCTTGTCTTCATGCCCTTCCTTATGCACAGAAGTACCGAGCTGTGTTCCCGGAGGGGCTGCCTCTTGAAAACACAATGTGAATAAATCTTACCTGGTTATCAGCGAGGGCTGTGCATTAACCTGAAAAACTAACAAAAATGCTTGCTATAAAATTGAGTGTGGGTCATGAACTCTCCAAGCCAATATTTAACTCAAGCAAAAAGAACACCTTTATAAGCTCAATTGTCCAGGTGAGATCCCCTTCCCCACCTGGTTTGTAATCAGCAACCACAAGCAAGTGACTACATTGTGTTTTCATGTAACTATTAGAACAAACTTAAATGTGAAGGAACCTGTCTCTTTGTGGTAAGAACTAAATGTCTTATCAAAAGTGTCTGAGACTCACACCATTAGCTTTAGCTGTGAGACTCTTCTATAATCAAAGTAATGGACCGGAAGCGGGTCGGGAGTCCTGGCCCACGGAGGCTTGGCGGATCCACACCCTGACTTAAGTATGTGTCGTCTGCTGTAAAAATCCTATAATGTGTTATACATTGCATTCCCCGTTAGGATTTTACATGTCTATTAAACTGCATTATTTTTTATCTTTCAGAATTTGAGGCCATTTCCGATTTCCATTCTATATTGTATTTTAATCACAATTTATTCACTGACCTAACAAGAATTTTGTGGACTTATTAGGGCCAACACTGCCCCAAGGGTATGAAAAGAGTCAGATATTTTCTTCCTTTTAAGGACAATCCCAGACAAATGTCTGCAGCCCAGAGTAAAACAGTTGCCAGAAAGAGAGAAGCGGTAACGCATGTATGCAAACCGTTCTCTCTTTGAGGGTGAAGACGTCACATTGGAAACAGATTCTCCTCCCCCATTCTGGGCGCTAATTCATGCCCTGCCCTTCTGCAAAATGAATGAGCGTGAATAAATTTCATTAATGGGAACGTGTCTCTGCATCTAACATCATGGGAAATGGTGGTCCTTCATTCTAAGCCATTTAAAATTTAAAAAAAAAAAAAAGGATATTCTTCTACCCCGGCACAAACCCCTTGTCTCTCAAATCAAATTCAGTTAATTCATGAACAAAAGAATACTCAATCCACTTGACTATGCACACCTGAAAAGTCTCTGTGCCCACCCAGGTAGCTTTATATTGAGAAAGTGCTTCAGATTCCAAAGCATGGGTCCTAGTAATTATCATAGGAAAATCTTTTTTTTTTTTTAAGGTAAAAGGAAGCATTTCAACCAGTGATGATATACATTAAAATTTATTTTAAAGGGGTAGAAAAACAGTTACCTAGCCTGCCGTGAACGTGGTGCGGATGTGGTGATGGTGATCTCATCAGCTTCAGAGACCAGTTCACTTCATCTCTGTTGAATCAGATTTTAAGAAAAAAAAAAAAATCAATTTCCCAGCATGTACTGGAGCTTCTTTTCAGATAGCCAGTTAAAATACTTATCATAACATAACAAGTTATCAAATAATTTTGTATTGCTGATTACAGAAATGATGACTATCTTGATGGGCTCAGAAGCAACTCAAACCTGACATATTGGAATTTATATGGCAGATAAAACACATCTCTTTATCTCAAATGGCACAGATATTGGCTAAAGCAATGTTTTCAAAGTCATGAAAATGAGGTAATAGCAAAGTGGTAAGATGAACACAAAAGCCTAGTAGCTTCTGACAGCAACGGCCACGCTATTTTCTCTTCATTTTGCAGCAAGGAAATATTGATTATTTGCACCCCGGGCCTACCTGTGTCCAGTCTATTTACAGTTTTGTAGATTGGGATGAAATTTAGTGGTAGAGTCCTTAAGTGGGTCTCATCAGCTAAATTCAACTTGGTTGTCTATACCAAAACAACTAAACATATTTAAGAAAAATGGATTTGTAAAGATTGTTCAAGGCTGAAATAAGGTCTTTTTTTTGTGTGTGCTATAACATATGATATAATGATACTGCTTTGTCAAGTAGAAATCGCTATGTCACATAAGGCATTGCCACAGTTCATCACAGAACTAAAAGGAAAAATACAAATACAAAGAGGGACAGGCATCATCGGTGGGAAGTATGTGGACGTTATCAGTGCTTCGCCCACATCCCCTCGCACTCATCCTGTTGCTGCAGCTCCAGAGATACAAGTCAATGGCTGTCCTGGCCCCTGGAGCCCGCTCGGTCAAGGTCAGGTAGACTGGAAATGTTTGGGGGTCAGTGCCTTTGGGGGCAGCTGCTGTTGACAACTGACAACTGACTTACTGAAGGGCTGGTGGTCAGTATGGGAGCTCTCTTGATGGGAGATGCTCCACACTGTCCCCCAGGCTCCAAATAGGATTGAGTCTTGCCACTCACAGTGGTGATCTGATGTCTTTCTTTATCTTCCCTCCCTGGCCCCCAGCCACTGCTTCCTCAAGTGACCTCCCAAGCTCATCAGTGTGCCAGCACCCTTGTGTCGGAGTCCGTTTCCGAAGGCGCCCAGCCCAGGACCGGAAGACTGGGCATTATACTAGAAAAGCCACCCACTTCGGCGTAAAAATCAACTTGGGAAACCCGGCTCCGCTAGTGTTCAGGAGTAAGATGGGGACTGGGTGGTACACACTCAAGCTGGGTTCATCACACAGATACTTCCTTTACAGCTTTAGGGGGGCTCCACTGAAGAAAAGAGTTTGAAATACTAAATTAGGTACAAATACAAATATGTATTTTGAATGAAAAAAGTCACAACAAATTACAAATTTTCAAGCATTGACAAATAGCACAAATACACCTTAGAGAGAAAAGCTTCTTTGCATTCAGAAAGTACCTGGCTCACCTTTATAATGCTTTTACCCCTGTACATTTTGGCTGGATGGTTGTTGAATACCTTGTTGAATGAAAATAAGCTTGTGATATTTTCCATAGCTGTGTTCCATAAAATGAATAAAGAGACAATTCCGTCTATATTACCTGGTAGATAAGAAGTTTTCCCAGATTGATCGGTTGAATTTTTGGTTTATAGATTTTTAACACTTCCTCCTGACTCCAACATTTCATTTTGCTTAATGCCTTGTAAAGTTTTAAAATTTTGGTCCAATCTAGAAGACCTACCAGAATTCTTTCCATGTGTATTGCCATAATACTATGGCTTATGCCCTATAAACATAAGAATCCTGACAAATTCTATTTTACACAATTCTCATTAGAGCAAGATGCATTTCGAACTGCATATGGTGTGTTATAAAGTGCATTTCTAAGGAGCCAAGTGCTTCCATGCTATCTAGGAGTCGTTAAGCTGCAAAGCTTCTTACAATTTTCATAACTGACTCTTAGAAGTTTCCACAGACAGAGTTCTCTGGCTTTGATAATTTCAAACCTTGTTTCCCCTCTGCCAGCCTCATATGTCTGGGGCCATGTGGCTTGGGACACATTATGTCAAGAAAACTGATGTATTAGTTGGAATAAGCTGTATGAGTTGAACCTTTCTAGAAGGTATTTCTACCTTCTAGATGGGATGGGATGCAGCAGCTCAATTGTAATTAATTCTTATTCCCTAATAAAAAATTAACTTAATTCTTTTCTTAACGCTTATTTATTTTTGAGACTGAGAGAGACAGAGTGTGAGTGGGGGAGGGACAGAGGGAGGGAGACACAGGATCCAAAGCAGGTTTCCGGCTCTGAGCCGTCAGCATGGAGCCTGACACGGGGCTCGAACTCACAGACTGTGAGATCATGACCCGAGCCGAAGTCGGACGCTTACCCGACTAAGCCACCCAGGAGCCCCTAGCTGAATTCTTAATTCTCCTACATGGCAGTGAATGCCGGCACAGAAACACATCTCACCAAACTCAAGCTCAGTGTATCTCTAGGGCAAGTCCCAGGAGCCAAAGCTCAAAAATGTCCATAGCCCTTGGAACACCAGCCACCCTGGAAGCGTCACAGGGAAGTGTGAGTGCAGAGACAATCACCTGGGAGGCCTACTGTCCTTGCAAGTTTCCTGAGAGCACATGACAGTGTGAATTCGCAGCGGGCCCTCACGGGAGCCCTGGAAGTGTTCTGTGTACGAGAGGGGTCGACGCTTCACGTTCCTGGAAAATCGCGGAGAGCCATCTGTACACTGAAACGGCCACGCTGTATCCTCAGGATTCCAAAGACGGCACGTGGGACCCACAGAGGCATCTTTCCAACAACGAGGAGACCAGGGAGCATGTCTTTAACTGCGGGACCAGGCACTGAGTGTGGCCAAGGCGCGGGAACAATCCTTGGTCCAAAGGGCTTACCAAGGGGGCAGACAGGACGAGGAGAGGGGACCAGCGTGAGGAGCTCCACAGAGACCCCCCGCCTGGGGCAAGGAGCAGGGATGAGCAGGGCAGAGGGGAAACGAGAGGGTGTGAAAGTTTTCTAAAAGGAAAAAAAGCAGGCGGGCACCTGGCTGGCTCAGTTGGTTAGGCACCCGACTCTTGATTTCGGCTCAGGTCATGATCTCGCGGCTGGTGGGATCGAGCCCCACGCCGGGCTCTGTGCAGCCTGGGATTGTCTCTCTCCCTCTCTCTGCCCCTCCCCTGCTCTCTCACTCACTCACTCTCTCTCTCTCAAAAATAAATAAACTTTTTTTTAAAAAAGGTAAAAACAGTAACTTCACACAATGGCAGCAAACATCAGATTAGATATATCATTTTAGATATACATACATGTCTAGTCCAGAGCCAGGACCACATGATAATGCCAGTTCTGTCCCTTCTGGGATGAGACACTAAGGACCGAGTTCCTCAGTGACTTTAGAGCAAAAGCCAATTAAAAAAAAAAAAAATCACAGCACTTGACGGTGAGGGACCCCTAATGATATCACACCAGAAGCCAAGCAAGACATTTTCCCAATTACTGTTATTTTCTGCAAATATCACATTTTCTGGTAAATAGGAAAATTCACATAAGCACTAAAGCATTCTCCAGCTACTGAGTTCTCTTTCGAGAAGTATTAGAACCGACCTTCTCTAACGGAACAGCAGACCCTGGTGCAGATTTGAGGGTGTGCTGGAATTGGGCAGGAAGAACACATCCGGTCAGGGGACCCGAGAGCCGCCTGCCCAGCTGAGCAGAAAGGCCGTCACAACCTATGACGATGGCTGCTGCGTGACGGAGCACGCCTCCTGTCTTGGCTGCTGTGCCCTCGTCTGAGAAACGTGGGCTTGGGACCATCACGAGGCCCCATCATACACACATTCAGAACCCCTTCTCCTTCCTCCAAATATGTGGACTTCACAAGAAAGAGCCTACATTTGACAGAAAATGTTTGACACTATTCAGGATCTCAAAGATTTCTTCTTGCTTCAAAAAAATAGGATGTCAAGATTCAAATTGTTGTAAAGACTTCCTTTGTAAAGGCCCAACTATTTGGGGCATCTGGGTGGCTCAGTCACTTAAGTATCAGCTCTTGATTTCAGCTCAGGTCATGCATGGCCCCACAGTCTGTGAGTTCAAGCCCCACGTCGGGCTCTGTGCTGACAGCTCAGAGCCTGGAACCTGCTTCGGATTCTGTTTCTCCCTCTCTCTCTATCCTTCCCCTGCTCGTACTGTCTCTCTGTCTCTCAAAAAAATGAATAAATGTTAAAAAAAATTTTTTTAGGGGTGCCTGGGTGGCTTAGTCGGTTAAGCGTCCGACTTTCACTTAGGTCATGATCTCGTGGTTCGTGGGTTCGAGCCCCGCGTCGGGCTCTGTGCTGACTGCCAGCTCAGAGCCTGGAGCCTGTTTCAGTCTGTGACTCCCTCTCTCTCTGACCCTCCCCTGCTCACGCTCCCTCTCTCTCTCTCTCCTAGAAATAAATAAAAAATATTTTAAAAAAATTTTTAAACGTATCTTTTTCATATGTAGAAAAATAAATACACCTAGCATTCTTATTTCAAAGTTTTGGAGGGCTAATCTGGTTCAATGGAGGTAAAATGACAGAATATGCCATTTTTTGTGAAGTCCTTAGCAAACAACCATCTTCTGTCTCTGCAAGGAGTCAGCTGCATCTCATACTATGTAATTAAAATGAGCAGTTGTTCAAACATAGCCGAGTTTTACTTGTTAATGCCTGTGCCAAGGAATCTTGTCCAGGAAATGGTAACATGATGAACCAAGAAGACAGAGGAGTCGCCCACAGGCTGGCTTTTGATTTCAAGAAAAAATGTCAGCAACAAAACCCTGAAGAAAAACAGTAGTTCTAAAATATTCTTGAAATACATGTGACTTGGTATTAACTGCTTAAACAAAGTAGGTGTCAAATTGTTCTATGAAGAACTGGAAGAAAAATAAATCAGCCATTATCAAGAAAAGTGATATATCAAAAAGTAACTGAGTGAAATCATCAAGACGAAAGGCGATTTCACAAATTATTGTCAAATAATGTCTGACAGAAACAGCTTCTAAACCACAGGATGGGCATTTAGCTGGTCGTTTGCGAAGTCCCAGCCAACGTCTAGTTCTCCATCTCCTAAACTCATACAGGATTGAATGGGAAGAGTGCATCTAATTCCCTCTTCCTATGTTAGTATTCAAGATCATGGCACATAAGGCTCCTGGAGGGTTTTGGATGTGACCATTGCTCTTTCATTCTATCTGTGAGCAAATATAATTTACCAAAAAACCTTCAGACTTTGCCATACTGGGGCAATGGAGAAATTGTGTTGGTAACTATTACCTAAATTCTGGAAGCATAATCCTATCCTTCTGCATAGGCATCATTACCAGTAGGAGTATTAATACTCGTTGTGTCTAGAGGTCAATGTTACCTTTAATTTTAATCTCATTTTACACTGGAGGTAACTAGCTTAGAGAAGTCATCCACCTGGCCTCAGGTCACACAATAAGGGGGCGGTGACAAGCTTGTTCAAATCTAAGCCATGCGTGTTAAAATATTTATGTGTTTTCTGTCAAGAGAATAACCCGTGTAGAATTCCAAAGACGTAACAGTAAAATAAGTGTGGTTCGTACTTTCACACCAGCAAAATACTTAAAATGTTACCACTGTGGCTGCTTTTCCCGGCCAAAGCATTCACGTTATGTCCCTACGCATGGCAAAACCATGTGAATTATATGGAAGGAGCCCTGAAAGGCAGCAAGATCGAAATATTTCCCAGCTTTGTATTCCAGCCATTTGCAAACAGTTCTGGTAAGAGGCCGTAGGTCATCACTTAGAGTGGGCGGCTGTTCCTAGCAGAGGCATATTGTTAAGTATAACCTTAATGAAAAGCATTCTGTCCATTCTGTCTGAATGCTGGCTGTCAGCCCCTGGGTAAAACGGTATTTCTGTTGATATGACTTGGTGGGCCCTTACAGTGGGATATCTCTGAAATGCAGTATGTTGAAGCACTTGACTATTTGGAAGACATATCTTTATTCAAATCTACACTCCTCACCTCCACTGACTGTGCTACAGATATGAATTATTTTAGAACTAATGCTATCGTCTGTGAATTAAGGTTAACAACCAGACACAGCTCACATGAAAATGAACTGATGTGTAAAGTGAGTACAAAGTACCTGGCACTAACAATTACTGTAAATATCACCAGGACATCTGCTCTCTGACCTATACCTCTACTGACCTTGCTTCTGTTGTGGCTTCTGCCCTTGGCAAACTCACATGGCCATAGAGGTCCTGGCTCACACTCTCTCCCGTCTTCTCCCTAATTTTCTCCCATTCAACATTTCTGCTTACCTGAGTCTGAGTTCTTACCCTGATTCCCTGAGATACCCAACTGTCTGATAGACCAGTCTCTAAGATCTCGAGAAGATCCCTCAATAAAGTGGTCAGTAGCCCAAATCAAATATACTTTATTGAAAGACATCTCCAATGTATATTTAAGATTCACTTATCAGATGCCAAAAGAGAAAAGACATTTCACCTTTACCTGAGAATCAGTTACTGTTTGCATGACTAAAATTCTGTACGTACGTTTGAACTTCATTATCTTAGAATCTAATGACTCCATAATACCACCTTTGAAGATAACCTTTCAGTCTCCTCCGTGTTGTCAGAGCCAGCCAAGCTCAATACAAGTTGAAAACACGGGCCACATATGGTGTAGACAGTACCAGGCAGATACAACCGGACGGCCTGCGGAGCCAAAAGAGAAACGTCTCTCAGCACTTCCCTTCTTCCCAAGGAGTGCTCCAGTGACATGGTGGAATCGCTGCACGATGGGAGAGCAAGTCATTTTTATAACAACTACTACAGGAGTAGCTTCTGTGCCTTCATCCCCTTTTGGTTTTCAAAGTTCCTACCAGAGAAGGTGGCTGAGATGGACATAAAGCAGACAGGGGATAGATGGCTCTTGTGGGTAAAGAATTCTCGCATTTGGGTCACAATATTCTTAAAGAGTTTTCCAGAAGAGGAATGAGGAATGAAAGTGTCTTTCACTGCTCATTAAAACTCCTTGCCTATCTCCACCTGGAACGGAAGTGAGCACGTGGAGGGATCCCTCCGAGGCTGCCGCGTCCTGCTCTGGTCATACTTTCTTCACTTAGCCGGACCACAAGCCCACTTCTAGAACAGCCCTTTCCAGATCCCTGCCTCGTTGAGACTGAAGAGGGCTCAGGATGCTTATTTGGGGCTCAGGCGGCTGCGTCACCCTGCATGAGGGTTAATTCACAGAAGGCCAACTCAGTCCTGAAGGCTTGGACGTCATGGGGGCGGGGTGTGTGGGAGACACGCTGCTGTGGGAGACAGAAAGCCTGGGGCAAAGGCACCCAAATCACGATACCAGCCCCCCCTCTGCATGTGCCCACTCACAGCTGGGGCCCTAGTTCCCCGTAGATGAAATGGTCTCTGCCTCAGAGACGTACGTGCCAATGACCCAATATGACGCATGAGAAAAACCTCTGGCAAGCATGAAGTTATAGTTGTTACCACCACTAATGCTACCGTGGTTCTATCATTAATAAATGAGTGCCTATTAAAACATTACATGGAGAGTGCGATCAAATACATTGCAAACATCAGCTCTGATAGCTGCGCAGAGGTCACGTGTCTATTACTCTCAAATTCAAGCAGTGAGCCATTTTTCCAGGCGCGCGTTATTCTCACGGCGATGAGACCTGAATGTGGCGTGTAGTGATCACGACCGTCCTGAGAGCCTACACGAGAAATAGCGTGATCGGCGTATCAAGGACTTTAACTCATGCGAAAACACAGCACCACTTTTGCCTCCTCTGAACAGGTACTTAGCTGTGGTGAGTGGATTTTGGTAATAAATACCTGTTTTTATAGAAGAAGAAGAATGTTCATACAATGTATTGCTATCAACTTACGTTCAGGCAGCCATAACTGCTTTTCATTCCGGACCTAGACAGAACTCTAACCCCAGGGCTCATTTGCTAGAGAAAAAACTAATAGCTTTGCCACGAAGAACTTAAAGTAGCCAAAGGTATAGACTCCAAAAAGCTTCCTGGATCCCATGCAAAGTCATTCCTGCCGTGGAAACACAAGGTAGCCACGGTACTGGGAGAGGATATGGAAGTAATTCATGGAACTGCAAGCTCAGAAGGAGGCAGAAGAGCCCAACCACCACGACGTAGTGTCGTCTACACTGTACTCCCCAAAAACACCCCAAATGGCGTGCACAGCTCCATCAAGAGAAAATGCATCCTCCCAGAGGTACTGCATTTTGTTTTCTCATAGGTCTGACATTCCTCATAGATCTGAGATCTTAGATCTCAAGTCCATCTCCTTCTAGCATCTTCTAATCGTCCAAAGCAACACACACAGAAAAGTCAAACCACTCTGCCACATGAAAAGCTTTCTCAGACTGACAAGCAGGCATCCTCATTCCTGGATGACCTCTCTTCATAGCCGACATCTCTGCCGCCTACAGGCACTTCTTACAAAGTCTCAAATGAACCCCTCTACCCCCTGGTCATTTCTCTGAATGATTTTTTTATATCTCACTTAAACGTGATGACCTGGATGGAAAGCCTGCTTTGTTGTCGGATGTCAGGGGTCAAAGTGGGCAAATAGTCCCACTAATAGAGAACAAGGTAAGAAATTATGTTTTACAAAATAACAGTTTCAAGGCACCCAGAGGTCTATGAAAACAACAAGGAGCCGATGGATGAAAACTGCCAGGGAGGGAGACCCATTCACAGAGGAGCTCATGAGACCCAGCTCTTCTCTCTGGAAGAAATCTGCCAGTTGTGAGCATGGGTTAGGGCTGGGCCCAGACAGAAGTCTAGCACTGGTGGGGGCAGGAACCTATGAGCAGTTCCAGGTCCAGAACGACAAACTAGAAGGCCCCAAATAGTCATCTGGTTTTCATGAAAGACATTTGCAGAATCCTGACTCTATGTGAGGGGTAAACAGCTGGTGAGAGGTTAGGAAACCCAGCCAGAAATCTCCTGCTGGCTCCCAGTGCTTGGGGCTCTGTGACATCCAGGGGAACCAGTCCTGGAGGTAAAACATGCATGGGGGAAGCACCGGGGGTGGGGGTGGGGGTAAATTAACACCAAAGGTCAACGACAAAGACTGAGATGGGCTCCTGTGGGTATCCAGGGGATGGGGACTCAGGCTTGGCTCCCGGAAGAAACCATTCCCAGAGGACAGAGGAACCAGGCAGGAATTTGAAACTCCTTTGAAAACAGACACGCCATCCTAACAAGAGATCAAATTAGAAAGTCTTTGAAGACAAGCATCGCCAGTCCCCACAGGTCTTTAACACACTGTCCAGAACATGACTAGAACCAGCTCAGCACACAAAGAGGAAAGACTATATGATAAAGAAGAATGAGAAAGCAAAGTGCAAAGAAACAGACCCCAACATGATCAAGGAACAGGAATTAATGGAAGGGAAGAACTGGGAATACTATGTTCAAAAACAGGGCAAAAGATGAACCAGAGATGCAATAGACACTAAATCGTTACCACATAATTGGATTCCATTAAAACAAAGTATCTGAATGATACCGTGGATCTAAGGTATGTAATACATGAACTGTACCACCTCCATGAATGAATGTAAACCTATACTAATCGCAGTAAGACAATGTGATGGAGAACAGGTAAGTGGTAGGTCCCCCACCTGACGAACAGAATGAAATCACAGAAGACAAAGAAAGCACTCCGAAGAGGGTGTAATGCAAATACGGGACACATTCAATGTTGCAATCTGTCCGTCAGTTTGTGGCAACATAGTGATACTTATGGTGGATTCTTAACAAGAGTGAAAATTACACATTAAATATCTGGAGACACCATTAGACCACTTTGTGTCTTACCAGTCAGGCATTCGAGTAATGGAATTACTATAAACTCTAGCCAGAGCTTCCTAAAGCTATAGTCATGCACAGAAAAATAACTTCAAGTAACAAAAACAATTGGCGATGACGATGGTATTTTAACCATTTTCCACTTAAGGAAGTTCTTCCTGTCTGGTATTACCGTTAAGTATTTTTTTTTTTCTGCACGGTGAGGCAGGACAGGATGTAGCGATAATCTGCTGATGGTGGAGAACTTCAAGGAAGATACACTGAAAATACTCACTAGTTATCCTTATAGCTAAGATTATTGTAATAATCTTCAGAGGGAGAGAGTAATTTTTACCAGCAAGCACCCAGGTGCTAAAATGATGTTTGCAGCATGTATAAACCAGCTTAACACAGCTTTGCTTACCCCATACTGGCATATTAGAACAGTGGCTTAAAACAGAACCATTTCTTTAAAGACTGGATCATAAGCTTAAAACAAAAATGCTATCGCAAAGGTGGTTTAGGCTTAAAGTCAGGAAAATTATTTCCTCCTCCAAACCATACAGGAAATCATTTAAGAAACCAACTGATCCGTAAAGAATGGGAAGTAGAGTCCGTTGATTCCTGCTGTAATTAACCTTCCTTTTTCTAGAAGCTTGAGACTCTCTTCTACATGTTACTAAATTATTTCTCTTGTCATGCCAATTATAAAAGCTGGATTTCTACGCTTCTAAGTTAATTATGAGAAATGAGTTCTAACTTTCAAAGTTATCTACTTCTTCAGTTATCTGTAATAATTTTCTAACTATTTTGTTACAGGTATTTTTTTTTTAATCTCATCTAATTTTAGCTGGCATTTAATTATGCTCCAACTAATTCTTGTTCGGGTTTCGTCTTGGATTCAATGTTTGCTTTTTAATGACCACCATATGCTGTACATGTCATGAATCCTACTGTGTTCTTGAAGGCTCCTGGCATTATTAATGCTGATTCTTTGAGAAGAACGGTATCTGAGATCCGAAAAGAAAAGAAATCTCTTCCTCTGAAAAGTATTTCATATATCGATGGGAGATGACTATATAAATTACTGCAACAGTAAAAGGTTTGATAGTGATAAACCCAGAAAAGCCACAAAAGCTCCAAATGTTAGGACCACAAAGCGATAAGCCTTTAAGTGGGACTCTGTAAAAGAATATCCTTTACATTTTGCTGCCAGATTCTAGTCCATAATTAAATTGAGGGGTGTCTGTCTTTATCTTGCTCTGTCTTTAAATAATTCATCAATATATTTCTTTATTTTATTTGGCATCTTATGAATGTCCCTGCTACCCCTTAGAACTGCAATACTTCTTCCTGGTGAAGTCTTGCATCTCTGATCATTGCTTTAATAATTTAAGCCACTCTTTGCCATCCAGAATATTCATCATTATGTAAGATCCACCCTACCAGCTAACCTAGTAATTGTTTTTACCTTTTTCCTCAAGATTCAATTAGAATGTATATACCTTAGGAATAAAGTTCATGCTTCACTTAACTTCATCCTCCATTGCACCAAACATGGCACCCTAAGAAGAAGAGGCTTCTTTTTTTTTATTTATTTAACAAACTTAACTTCTTTGAAAAGCATTTACACTCTTGCTTCACACTGTGATCATGGGCTCATACTCCAAAATTAGTGTATACATGTCAAAATTGTGTATATATGTCAAAATAAAATGCTTTGTCAGAGCAAGCAATAAAATTATATTGAGAAAGAAATGAAACTAGCATTTAGTGTTTAGCATCCCAAACACCGTAACAGATCATGCACTTGCTGTATCGTATGGTCTTTATAAGAAATCTGAGAGTATACAAGAGTCTCCCTTCTACATGTGGGAGACTGAAGTTCAAAATGGCAAGTGCTTTGCCCAAGGCTGCATGCTGCAGGCAAATCCTCCTACATGGTCTCACTCCAAAGTTGATATTTCTTTTCACTGCAAAAACTCGTGTTGTTTCGCAATGTAAGTGCAGAGGGAGGAAGGAAGGAAGGAGGAAGGAAGGAAGGAAGGAAGGAAGGAAGGAAGGAAGGAAGGAGGGAGGAGGGAGGGAGGGAGGGAGGGGGAGAAGGAGGAGGGAGGAGGAAAGGAAAGAAGGAAGGAAGGAAGGAAAGGAAGAAGGAAGGAGGAAGGAAGGAAGGAAGGAAGGAAGGAAGGAGGAAGGAAGGAAGGAGGAAGGAAGGAAGGAAGGAAGGAAGGAAGGAAGGAAGAGAGGGAGGGAAGAGGAAAAGGAGGAAGGAAGGAAGGAAGGAAGGAGGAAGGAAGAAGGAAGGAGGAAGGAGGGAGGAAGGAAAAAGGAGGAAGGAAGGAAGGAAGGAAGGAGGAAGGAAGGAAGGAAGGAGGAAGGAAGGAAGGAAGGAAGGAAGAAGGAAGGAAGGAGGGA